>OX422220.1:78052342-78673835 GCA_949130495.1 Sambucus nigra
AATATAAATATTTTTTTTACATTTTGAAACAGTTTTAAGAAATACAAAAATTGTTTTAAATGTTGTAAAATTAAAAAAAAATAGTTTAAAAATAATGGGTGCCGCTCGCGCGGACCTTTAAAAATAAGAGAATATTAAATAAATGAGTGTTTTAGGGACTAAATGAATTAAAAATAATTTAAAAAAAAGAAATTTCGTATTAGAATAGTTTTATTTCTAAAAAAACATATTTTTATTGAAAATACAGATTTATATTTTTTTGGAAAAAAACTGTTTCAAAAAATAAAAGTTAGTTTAATATAAATAAAAAACTTTTTTTTACATTTTTAAACAATTTTTAGAAATACGAAGGGGTGACGCTTGCGCGGACCGTTAAAATAAGTAAATATTGAGTAAATGAATATTTGAGAGACTAAATGAGTTAAGATCACAAAAAAAAGCAAAAAAAAAAATAATACTAGACAACCCGAGAGATAGTGTCGGCTAATTAAAAAAAAATAAACTTAAAAATAATGGATGCCTCTGGTGTGGATCTGTAAAAATAAGAGAATATTGGATAAATGGGTGTTGAAGGGATTAAATGAGTTAAAAATAATTTTTTAAAAACAAAAAAAAACTATAATTTTATTTTTAAAAAACATATTTTTATTAAAAATAAGAATTTCATATTTTGTTTTGAAATAAATTGTTTTAAAAAATAAAGTGTCAACTAGATAAATGAAAACAAATCAGAATCAATAAAACGGGTTGTCTAGCAATTTTAAAAAATAAACCCTAAAAAACTCTTTACTCTCACTATCTCTTTACATCGTCTCAGATCAAACCCTCACGATCTGAGAAATCTCTCTTTTTGAGTTTGAAACTAAACTCGTTTTTACTCTTTGGTGTTTTAATATTTGCAGATTTTGATAAATTACTAGAGATGCAACTAACCCTCGAATTCGGGTAACTCTTCTTTTCTCTCAATCTCGTTCATATTAATTGTTAAGGAGTTGGGGTTTGTTTTGTGATGAAGATAATGTTGTTTGGTGATATGTTTTATGTTTTAATTTCAAGTGTTTTGAGGGGGGTTTGTTGGTATAAATTAAGTGCCATGGGGTTTGTTAGAATTATCAAATAATTAACAAGTCAGCTAAGTGGTTCATGATATTAAGTCAGATTGGGTAGATTGTGTAAATAAAAGGTCAACCAAGTATATCCAAAAGTCAATTTTGTTTTGGGTTGATTATATTAACCAATTATTAATTAAAAAATAAATTAATCTCTTGATCTAATCGTGATGGACGGTCTAGATCGCATGACTATTGGAATTTAGGACCTCTCCCTGAAATTACGGTTTAAAGTCCATCATTAAGGTAGTTGTGATTAGCAACAAAATATAATCAGACTAGGGGAGATAAATTTTTAATCCATAGCAATTTTGGATCTCAAGTTCATGGCACTAATGACAACCTCTTTCTTCAACAAATATAATGCTGATTTAGGTATGATTTTCAACCATTTCCTTTAAAACACGTGATAATTTTGTAGATCAAGAACTCAAATTTATATAGCAGTGTCTATATTCATATATTATATTATTGATCCATAAAACTGTTAATTGACTTAAAATTAAATTTAATATGAGATTTTATACAAAAATCTTAACAGATTCAGCGACATAAAAACAAATCGTCGCCGAACTTTTTTGTATAAAAAATCCCAATAGATTCAGCAACATAAAAATAAAATGTCGCAATGGTTTTCATATTTAGGCCTAAAGGATAATTATGTGATCTAAACCATGGTTCTGATACCACATATTAAATGTAATTTTAATAAGTTGATTAACAGTTTTATGAATCAATACTATGATACATGAACGGAGAAACTGCTATATAAATTTAGGATCTTGTTCTACATAATTATCACATGTATCGTAAAGAAAAGGGTTGAAAATCATACCTAAATCAATATTAGATTTGTTGAAGGAAGAGGTTGCCATTAATGCCATGAACTTGAGATTCGAAATTGCTATGGATTAGAGGTTTCTCCCTCCTAGCCTGATTATATTTTATTGCTAATCACATTATCTAAATGATGGAGTTTAGGCCACAATTTATAGCGAGAGAGGTCCTAAATCCCAATAGTCATGCGATTTGGACTGTCTATCACAGTTAGATCTTGAGTTTACTTTAATTTATTTTTTAATCAATAATTGGTTAATATAATTAACCAGAAACGAAATTGACTTTTGGATATACTTGGGTGACCTTTTATTTACTCAATCTGACTTACTGTCATGAACCACTCAATTGACTTATAAATTATTTGATAGTTGTAATGGGGTTACGTCTAATGGATTAAAAAAGAGGGGTAAATCCAGCGGCCCATTAAAAACTGGGAAGACAAAATAAACCCTTAAATTATTTATCTGTAAACAAAAAAATTGTAGCAATCAATGGAAAAACTATAAATTTTGAGACTCCTCACATTTTTTGTTTGCTTTTTGCTTGTTTAACTAAAATCATGACTGTGTTTCGTGATTTGTAGTAACATATCCACGCATTTGAGTCGCTCCATCTGTTCTAGAGCCTTGCTCTCTCTATATAAATACACCTTGTTGATTTATTTATTTTTTAATGATAATACCTTGTGGAGTTCGATTTGGTTTACTTGTGATTTTTTTTTGAGGGGCTGGTCTTTATTCTGCCAAAGTGAGTAAAGTCTTGATTATTTGAATACGCTACATGAATTTTATTTCCACATTTCCTTTTTGCGATTATGTCTTTTTGCCAAAGTGAGTAAAGTCTTGATTATTTGAATACGCTACCTAAATTTTATTTCCACATTTCCTTTTTGCCAAAGTGAGTAAAGTCTTAATTATTGCAATATCACCGGTTAGATCAAAATGATCATGTCTTTCTTAACAATCTCTCATCATGTTAAATTAGGTCTACCCCTCTCTCTAATATCTATGTTCGACTTATTCAAATTCTTTTAAGACAATTTTATACTTTCGTAAATATCTTAATTTCTCATTATGTATATTCTATTTTTACAACAAATAATTCATCTTTAATATCTGCCCCTTTGTGACATGCATTTTTTAAGCATGTTAATTGGTTTCTCAACACTTTTTAGCATGACCGGTGTGATATGTAACATCTCATCCAACTTCACATGCATATGCCTAATGACATGATATGGGTAACAAACTTGACCCAACTTGTTCCAATCATATTATGCACCATCAACAATATATTCATCTCTATGGACAGAGCATGTAAAGATCTAATAAGTAGAAATGTAGAACTGAAGGGGCCACACTAAGAATACCAATACTTTAAGTTTGCAGCGTTAGATTTATTGTGAACTACCCCCACCCCCCCCAACACACACACAGTTGTTTTATGTAATTCTGCTCTTACTTCTTCGAGGTTCTATGTCTCAAATTTCATGCGAAGGGAGATCATTATTTATTTGAAAAGTTGAGTGTCTGTTTGGATAACGTATCCAAGCATATTTCTTGTTCCATTTTCTAGAAAATGTGTTTGGATGCAACTTTACACATGGCTATATATTCTGTGTGCATGATAAATCATTATGCTTTCCCCTTGACTGATGTCTTTTGGTTGAAATGATCTTTGCTTTAATAATTCTATAATGTAGAGGTGGACTGGAACTTCTGTGTAATTCTGTAAAGATTCACAATGTCAGTGTTAACTCGCAAGTTGAAGAAGGCAAGGTGCAAGTTGGAGAAGTCAAGGTGAATCTCTCTCTCGATGAAAGGAACCCGAAATTCAGCTCAAACATACTCGTATCTTCTTCTCAACATGTTTGATTAGGGTGTTAATATCATTTTGTTGCCTGAATTACAGCTAACTATGAAGGACTTGCTTGCTTGGGTTCGTACCAATCTGATAAAGGAGAGGCCTGAAATGTTTATGAAAGGAGATACTGTGTGAGTTCCATGATTCTTCTAAATGTCCATAGATCTTACCGTGGTGCCTAAAACATGTGTGATGATATTTAATTTCCGTCAGCATGTGATGAGGGTTTATTTTTCTAATCATTTTTTTATTAAATTACATTTCTACCCTTTAATAATAATGTTAATCCCATTTTACCCTTATATTAAGTCACGTGCACATGACTTAATTCTGGTTTATTTGACACTTCTGATTGTTGAGGGCCATTTTGGAACAATTGTGATAATTTAGGGGCCAAATGAATAATTTTCTCTTTCTGAAATCTTTGCCAAGGCTTCCAAGACACCCATTATCACTTCCCTATCCTCTTCCTAACTATTCCTTCGGGAGCTAGCTTAACAAGATACCGGATGTCATAAAATCGAGGAGTTGTGCAAAACCACGATAATGTATGAAGATCTTCATTTTCCACAGCTTTTGAGCACGATATCTCCTATAATGGGGAATTTATCTACGTGCTTTTTACTTGTCATGATATCGCTAATTTGCCAAGCATGGTGTCCATTCTTTTATAGATTTCCCTCATTTTTTGTCCATCTCTATCACAAAATTTGATCAAATAATATAAAGACTTTGTAATGTACATGATGTTCTCCACGTCGTCCCAAAATTTCTCACTACGAAGTGTTTATAATCAAAGCACCTTGTATCCTTGTGCATTCATTACCCTTTTTTACCCAATCTTTCTTGATTTAAGAACCACACTAGTGGCTTTAACAAAATATAATGTGAATGGAATCCAGTTTTTGCAACTTTTAATAACTCTGGTTTTGACTGGGTTCTAAAAATGGCGAGAGCATGTTTGGGTTTATGAAATACTTCACAATTAACTCTCCCCTCTGATAAATATAGTAAACCACTTTCAGTCTCTTGAAAAATCTTAAAAAACTAAATTTAAGGTATGAACAACACACGGAGATAAAAAAAATATGCTTATGTACCTTTTAAGCTCCTTTCCAGCCAGTTTACAGCTTGACGCATTATCGGTCACATCTTGAAGAATATTTGATGGGCCAACCTCTTCAATTGCATTTAACAAATATTTGGCTATGACTCGACCTGTTTTTCAGTTCCAAAAAAATCATCCGCATATAAGAACATTGATCCTCGCCTATTAACATAAACAATTAGTGGGTTGTGTTTCACGTTAGACCATCCATCCGATACCATATAAACTTCACATGAATATTACGTATCCTTAATTGGAAACAAGTATTTTTTTTCACATGCACTCATCTAGTAAGGTAGTTCTTACCTTTTCATATGAAGGAGCCTTGTAACCCTTTGGTACATTGTTAATTGTCGTAACCATCTCGCAAAATTGAGGATCGCGCAACACATTGAAGGGAATTCCATTTGTGCATAATCCTCTCGTCACTTTCATATAGAACATATCTCGATCCATTATCTTGAATTCATCTTCAATTGATCCAATTGGTGTTGGATTATGTCGCTTTTTGAGGGTGGAGTTTTTTAAAGATGAAGAAACTCTTTTTTTTTTTCTACATTGTGTACTCTTTGCCAAAGATTTATTATATTATGCCATGCTATTCATCAAAGTTAGACAGTCCTGGGTGCGTATAACAAAGGGCAAACCCAATGCACGAGGCTCCTGCCACTGCGGGGTACTGAAGCCTTACCCTTGCATATGCAGAGAGAGTGTTTCCGTGACTCGAACTAGTGACCTCTAGGTCAAAATGGTGCAACCTTACCGTTGCTCTAGGTTCTCCCCTGCATACACGGGTATGAACTTGTAAATTTTCCTTTGCAATGTTTCAAGTCCAACTTTTTTAGCCTCCAGGATTTTTTCCTCGAGCGACACCAATGAAATTAACTTCGTTGAGTAAGGGCTTCAAATCAGTATTTACTTCCAACAGATTTTCTTGAGTATTTTTTTGGGTTTTATTGACTTAAACACGTCCATAATTACTCACTTTTGAGTTTAAAACCTTTTTTAATTGACTTGGGAGTTTGGTACGTTTTCTGTTAAATGGGTGTTAAAACTTAACGGGTGAAAAGAAATAAAATAAATTAATAAAAAAATAAAATCAGGAACCTCCTCCCCCCCCCCCCCCCCCCCCCCGCAAAAAAAAAAGAATAATAATAATAATAAGTATAGAAAAAAATTTAAAAAAACAAAAAAAATCAAAAGAATGTCTGAAAACTCAACCCCCCTCTCCCCATCAACCCCTCCACACCTTGCCTGCCCCCTAACCCAGTTCACCTAGCCACCCTCCTCCCCCCTACCCCATTCACCCTGGCGGAGAGAGAGTGGATGTGGGTGGGGGTGGGGTGGGGGACAGAGGGGCTTCCGGAGTGTAGGGGATTGGGTGGGGGGGGGGGGGGGGGGGGGGTTGTCGGAGGAGGCGGTGAGGGGTGGAGTGGGGGTTGCCGAAGTGGGCGTGGGAGTGGATTTTTTTTTGGCCTTCTGTTTTACTTTTTTTTAATATATTTATTATTTTTTTTAGTTTTTCAGATTTTTTTATTAGTTTATTTTATTTTTCACCGAACCATTAAGTTTAACACCTCTTTAACATAAAAGGTACCAAACTCAAAGTCAATTAGTAAAAAGTACCAAACTCAAAAGTGGGTAATTATTGACGTATTTAAGTAAAAAAATTTCATGTTTTTTTTCTTTTTCTTTCTGATTGTCATTACTTTTTGTACGTATTTCGTCACTGTTGGAATCTTCAAGATTACTGAAGGGAATAAGACCGAATTGCTGCCACGTGGCCGAATACGTGGTACATCACGTGAGAAACACGCAATAGGCGATAGGCCCATATAGTCAAGATAGTAAGGACTTCAAAGGATAAGATCAAATCTCAAAGATCATATTAGCGAAGGATACTGAATGTCCCTTATCAATGGGACTCCTGAGCCTAATCAAGGTAAGTATGAAGAGGCCCCAAAACATAGGATACTTAAGTCTATAAATAGGGGCGACCTAGGTCTAGCAAAAAGAATGGTCAACTGCATGCAATAACTTGGACTCTCATGCAATAACTTGGACTCTCAGCTAACATCCCTAGCACTCTAGTTATTGTCATCACCTTTCTAATAAAAACTCTTCCCTTCTTTCTCCCGTGGTCGTAGTCCGACTTGACGGCCGAACCACATACATAGTCTCTTGTTATTATTTTTTCATTCATAATCTGCTTGGGGAAAATTTGCAAATCTAGCTGGGAAGATGCCCTAAAATTATGAATGTCGACTCCATGTTGCATCAAGTCATCAACATCATGCTCTTTAAATGTTGTAGTTTCTTGTTCAATTCTTTTTCTTTTTCCAAAAATCATTGTTAAAGTGTATAAAATTTGAGAGGGAAATCCGATGAGGGTAAGTGTTTTAGAATTACATGTAGGCCTTTATAGGTATTAACAAGGATAAAAATAAAATATTTATTTACTAAAATACATGTACAAATCCCATTTTTTAAATAAGGAGTACAAATTTTAGTAACGAGTGCATGATGAATCAAGGGGTGTACCTGGATCAACAGTAAAGTCGCCCCATTGTGATATGGAGGTAATAGGTTCGAGTCGCGGTAACAGCCTCTCTGCATATGCAGAGGTAAGACTGCGTACATCTAATCCCCCCAATATCCCGCCGTAGAGGGAGCGTCGTGCACTAGGTTTGTCCTTTTACGGCCTTCTTTATTTTAATCCAGAGTCAAAATTCACTCCCACATGTTTTTTTTAATAATATTGGTACAATGTATCAGCTGTCCTTTTTTACTTTTTAGTATTATAATATTGGTACAATTCATTCCCACATGTTGGTTTCGGATTCGAGACATGGGAGCAACCTCTTTATATATCGGGGCAAGGTCAGGCGACTGTCCCAGATCCTGCGAGCCTTGTGCACTGGATACAATTTTTTTTTAATTATTTATTTGTTTTGTGCATTGTACCGTGAAGAAAGCATTCAGATCTCTACTTACTTTTTGGTACAGTCAATTATTTACTATTATTTTTTGTTTGGTACATTGTACTGTATAAAAGAACTATATTTCACTTCTTTTTTTTTCCCTTAACTTTTTAGTACACATTTTATCACTCTTCATTTCTTTCATCGTGTCTCTCTAAAATACCCATTATATAGTTAATACTTGCTACTCTATTCACTTGCCAAAGCAACTTTTAACATCAGCAACTTATTACTTTCTTCACTTCCCCAAAAGCAACTTTTATTTTTGACAGACCACAAACCAACTTTTTATCTCAGCAACATATTACTCTCTTCACTTCCAAACAAAACCCCTTGTCTCTTTACTCCCTAACCAGAGAAGGAAAACCAACCACGGAACTTCTCCAGTGAACCACATTACGGTTCACTGGACAGATGGGGGGTGGATGAATTAATTTACTCTTCCCTCAACAATACACCCACACATAATGTTCTCCTTCTATTTGTGCCTTGCTACATAGTTCATTCCACAGCTTTTTTATTCATCAGAATGTATCTACTTTAAAATGTCAACCAACACTTTAGAGCCTGCTTCACTGAATATTGTATCGACAACCATAGTTATTTAAGGCGCAAGGTGCACCAAGGCGCCAATGTCTCCCTAGAGGCTAAGGGCTAAGCGCAAGGCGCAAGGCGAGGCCCGTACCTGATTGAAGTGAGATGCACATTATACAAGACATGCAAAAATTGTATATCTATAATAATAAGATTATTTTATAATCTAAAATTTGAAATATAGCATAAATTACTATTATACAAGGTTATGAAGAGATTCATAAGAAGATATATCTAATATACCATATGGAAAAGAAATATATAATCAAATATCAAAATTTATTTAACACTTTAATTATCAAATAATTAACAAAAGCAAAGATATTAATATATTTAAAACAAATGTACTCCAATGTGTGAAAAGAAAAATTAAAATCAATTGAAGATGCAATAATGTTGGAGTTTTTTTGGTTTCTTTTGCCTAAGTAGTGACTAGTGAGAAAGATAAAGTTTCATCACAACTTATGCTCGACTTTGGTTAGTTTTGGGGTGGGAAATAATTCAATTCTCCATATTTCATTGAAAAATACGTTATGTCAACATATTAATTGATCCATTCTTGTATTAGGGGCATTTTCTAAAAGAAATTTAACAAGGCGCGTCTTAGGCGCACCTCGAGCCTGGAGCCTAGGCGTACAAGGCGCGCGCCTTATTGAAGGGGCCTTGCCTGAGGTGAGGCAAGGCGCCAATGCTGAGCCTTGATGAGCCTGGAGCCTAGGCACGCCTTTAACAACTATGTCTACAACCCGCATCAACTTTAGCATAAGGGAAGGGCCCAGAGTTTCAGCAATGTGTTGTTTCTCCATAAATATGAGTAAAGACAGCCAACAAATTAGCTATGGAGGTCACAGTTTCTAGTTCCGGAAACAGCCTCTCTGCAGGGTAAGGCTGCGTACATCACCCCCACCCCCCCTCAATACCTGGCAGTGACGCGAGCCTCGTGCACTGGGTTTGCCTTTTATTACAAATGATACCCCCCAAAATTAAATCAGAATTTCCTTTTGAGCAGCCATCACTGTTAAGTTTGTACCAGCTCACATTTTTTTATTTTATATTTTAACAAGCAGTTTGGCAGAGCAATGTATTTTTTTTTCAGTTTAAGAATCGAGAACACCTTCATCACCTGAGGTTTGGACATTAAATTCGTCATCTTCTTGATACTCTTATGATTCAAAATGATCTTACACAGTCCACCAATAGAGTCAAATTTGTTCTTCACATTCCACAAGTGCCAGCATATGAACATAGGAACCAACACAGATAAAATTTTAATTGCTTCAGCTTTAATGTCAGCGATCAACTATTGATTTAGTTTGTGGTGCAGCAGTTTAGCACTCACAGAAAATCCACATATCTTCCCAAAATGTACCCCTACTGCTTAAGCAAAATCCCAAAAAATATGCTGCAGATCTTCGTTGTCCTTTATCTCAGCAATGACACTGTACATCTAATTTAGCTCCAACTTTGATAATGCAGTCATCCGTAAACCATAGGTTATTTATAATTCAAAATTTCCACATGATAATTGAAAATTTTAGAGGAATAATCTGATTCCAAAATCTACTCATTATCCAAAAATAACTCCTTTTTTGCATTACCATCTCCCACTCCTCTGCTGTTTTAAACTGCCCAGAGGGCTGATGCATTTCTTTTCCATCAGTGTCCTCAGCCAAAGAAATTACAGTATTCTGTTGCATAAAAACCATCTCTATTTCAGACATCCATCGAGGAAGTTGGTGTTTATTACAGGTTCCATTGCACCTTATGTCTTTTAATTCCAATTCCAATTCTAATTCTAATTCTGTTAAAGGGAATCTCTGGCCAATGCTTCCTGCTTTTAGCCAAGAAACTTTCCTAAGTTCACATTGCCTCTCTGAAGTAACTAGCACATTTGGCTTTCCATGTCCTCTCTAACACTAAGCATTCTTCTCGAAGTGTGAGAATCTCCACTAGGAACTTCACCCTGTTTGGATGAATATTCTTACAATATTTATAAGACATAGATCTAGCCCATTATGTTGTACCTTCTCTAATTCTCCACGACAATTTACAACCCATGAATTTAATAATATCCTCCATCACCAATCCCCGTCTTCTATAGGGTAACACATGTACTCCCCCTTGATCCTATGATATTTATTTTCCCCTTCTTCCTTCTCCCCGGAAAAGGATTCTGAGAAAATACCCTCTTAAGCTGAACTGATTGTGTTTTGGGGGATTTAAAGCTTCTACAAGTTGGATAGGCATTCTTTGTAGAACATTCTTAATGTAAGTTGTTTCCGCCCAGCTGTAACTAATCTACTTTTCCATCGTTCAAACTGTTACCTAACTTTGTTGATCATATCAGTGAACAAATTTTGAGTTTTCCTCCCACTAAATAGAGGAACTTATAGGTAAACAATGGAGAGGCATTTCTGGATTTTGGAACGTTCTCAGCTGTTATAAAGCATATTGATATAAATCGATAAATTGCATCAGTTGTTGAAGAGACCTTTTGCTGCCATTTATAAATATAATCACATCAGCAGCATACGACAAATGAGTGACACCTGGTTCTGTAATGGGGTTAAGAAAGGGAGAATTTCCTTGATTTAAATGGCCTTTTTAGCCATCTATTAGAATTTTTAGCAGCATTTATGAAAAGATTAGGGGACAAGGGTTCCACTCGTCTTAGGCCTCTAGAGGGCCTAAAAAAGCTTTCTGCATTCCCATTTATAAGCACAAAAAACCAACAATTCGAAATAACTCTCCACACCATATCAGTCCATTGCTTTGCGAAGCCAAATCGCATCAACATTTTCAATAAATATAGCAATGAATGCCTGTCATATGCCTCGGCTGAATCCAGTTTTAAGGTCTCATTGCCCCCTCTTCAACTTTGCCATTCAAGTTGTGAAATATTTTCTGTGCAAGGAGAGTGTTATAAATTATGCCTCTGTTTTTCAACAAAGCACTTTGTTCTTATAATTTTGGGAAGAACTTTTGCAATTCTAAAAGCTATGAGCTTTAGTAAGGATTTTTATGGTAAATCATAGGCCTCATATCACTAAAGGAAGTTGGGTATTCCACCATTGGGATAATATGTAGCAGCGTGCTAGAGTAAGTTCTAGTGAGCTCAGCACCAAAGAAGAACTCCTTGACCATTTTATAAACATCATCCCCCATAATATTGTAGGTTATTGGGGTACAAGTCTCTCACAATGCTACCTGGTACGCGGATTGCTGTGGTACGCGGAATGGGAACGGGGAACGTTACTTGTTGCGGAACGTGGTACGTTGAGGGTAGGCTTCTTCTGATCGCTTAGTCGGAATGAAATGTGTTTTACTAGATCGGGACCTCTTTTTAGGGTCACATATTTGAAACATATATGCATATATCGTATACGAATACCAACAATGAACAATAAACAATGTACACGACTTTTAAATTATTGTTTGGGTATATTATATTATTATATACTCAATAATTATTAAAACCAAAATTTTGTTGCACTATCATAGAGGGTGGGAGTTTGTAATTATTTTTTAAATTTAATTCCTTCTGACCAAAATGAGATGTACATTTTTTTAAAATTAAAGAGTTGGGCTTATTAAACAGGAAGAAACAAGTAAATCAAGGAGTCATTTAACGTGGACTTTATAAAAGTATGTGTTATACTTTTCTTTCTCTTTTTTACCATGCAATTGTAAGTCCTTTAAGTTAGCCCTCTTTAGTTAGTATCGGGCGATTCACGATACGAATCGGGCGATACGGTTCGATTCAACAGTAAAAAGATACGTAGTGGTTGGCTGAATCGAAACACAAAGAATCGGGGGACTCGGAAGGGAATCACGAGTCGATACGTAACTTGTATGAATCGCGATTCAGTCGCGATACAGACCTAGGGGTTTAACTTGTTTCTGTCGTCAACCAGGTTGGAAAAAGAAAAAAAAAAAACTTTTTTTTTAAAATTTTTTCTTGACGAAAATGCTGAACCCTTGTTTTTGTCGTCAGCCAGGTTGGAAAAAGTGAAAAAAAAAACTTATTTATTTATTTTTTCTAGACGAAAATGTTTAACCCTTATTTATGTCGGCAACTAGGTTGGATTCTGGACGAAAATACATCTAATAATGTTTAAAGACTTTAAAACACATAAAGGAGCAAACCCTAGGTATATATTTCTTGTTTTGGTACTTTGGTAAGTAACCTAGTTTATATATTTCTTGTTTCTTATTTATTTATTAAATTTCCACTTTATTTATTTATTATTCCACCCTATTTGATATCCTTTTCTTCAAGTGTAGTTATTTATTTTTCCTCTTTATTTATTTAGGAAATGATTAAACAAAAGAGAAAATTTGTGGTTGACCCCACATGGGATTATTGTGAAAAAGTGAATGATAATAGATTGCATTTAAGATGTAATTTTTGTAAGGATGCAAAATGGGATGGGATTTTTAGAATGAAGCACCATCTTGTCGGTATGGGGAAAGATGTCTAAAAATGGCTTAGTATATCTAAATATGGCTTGTGGATTCTCTTTATGATATGGAGAAATTAGAAGTTTGAATCATATTATATTATATAATTGATTGTGAAGTGTTCTGTATATTTTTATTTATTTTTTACAATTTTATTTATTTTTTGTGCCGTATCGTGATACGATTCACGATACACATGGTTTTCGATACACGATACGTATCACGATTCAACAACTATGAGTTGGCCCCTTTAAAAAGTCTTCATGGTCATTTATTAGCCATAAGCCATTTAAGCTTTATTAGTACATCGTACAAAGTTCAACAACAAGAAAACACTTTGTACAAAATAAGAGCCCTCACGAAAAAACTCTTCAAGAAGGTACATGGTCTCTTTCTCCCCCCCCCCTCCCCCCAAAAACACAAAATCCGACGCCATGTTTCCATATGTGTTCTTCGATCTAATTTTTGTTATATAACACCAAACCCTATTCTCGTCTTTACTCAGCATATTTTTTGTTCGAAACCTTTGTTTTCTCTTGATGTTGTTACGAATGTTTCATTTGGTTTTGTTGGATTACACGATTCAGATCGCTTACGATCCTTGATTGGGATTGTGCGTTCGAAATCGTAAGTCGCTATGGGTAGAGCGAATTCTGGTAACTCTCACTATCGATAACCTAAAATACCTAGTTCATTGACCACATAATACCAAAACACAAACCTCATAACAATATAATGCTAGCTGAAACTAATACAATCTAAATCGGTAGTCATTGACCATCGAAAGAAGAATCATATTTGATAGCTATCAATAACAAATCAACTACTAAAGGGAATGCTGAAGCTCATAAACACTCGAATTGATATCCACCGACATTAAAGATAACAACACATAACACCATAGATAATACGACAACTTTCGGAAATCAACCGATGATCCAGCAGCAGGAGCTGAAAGGAACAACTATCTCCAAACAAGTAGCTAAAAGTCGAGGTATGTTCACTTCTCTTAGCTATCCAACTCCAAGACTTTGGGACATGAGTTGGGCAGAACCCATGAAAATTAGAAGATTCACCGATAGTCATTTTGGGATCCTCAAGGGTTTTGGTTTGGAGGATGGAGAGTAGGGTTGTTGGGTTTTCACACGCCATCCTAATATAAGAGCAAAAGACACCAATAATCTTGATCCCCATCCACATGATTTGACCCCTTTCAAACCCAATTTATCCTCACTACATTCTTGGTACGAGCTGATATTTCCATGACAAGAACATGAGACTACCATATAAGCTAGCCGATAAACCTCCTTTATCAGACTTGTCATCTGACACTCCAGGTTTATCAGGCTTATCATTTGACACTCCTTGTTTGATGTACCACCATTCCATTCAATGCCACCTCACGCCTCATAAATGCTATACAATGTACACCCAAAGCCCAAGAATAAGGGTTATTCTTGGTTGAGATGATTTCAACACTCACTATATAGAGACACTCACCCTCATTTATTTCAATTAGTTGAGAGAAAACTCATTGTCACCTTCTAGTATCAGCCTTGAAAGTCACAAAAAAACATTCTCATTGCCATCTTCATAAATATCCCCATATTACTATTTTCACGAGCTGAACCATAACTACCACAATTATTATCTTGGAAATCATTGGTGTTTTAGGTTGCCTCCTGGATTTTGTTCTCTGAAAGGGATGCTTGCTCTCTCACCCTCCGTTCCAACACTCTCAAGACGTATTATTACTATTTATAACTATCTTATTACATGTTTATATTATCACTGTCATTTATTATTCTCTCTGCCTTTGGTTAATACCTCTCCTAGGCGGGTTACTCCTCGGTCCTTGAGGGGCAAACTTTCTAAATGCTAAATGCAGCACACCACTAACAACCCTCTATAGATATTATAACAATAATTTAAAATATTTCGAGTGTAATCATAAGGGGGAACTAAACTATTCCTAACCTCCTCCAAGCTAGGAGCATTACATAGCATCATCTTAGGAATATAATCAAATACTAACTCGTTACTACATTGAGATTCTGTTGATAAATGCGATGAGAAGAAATTTACAGCAGCTTGGGCAATGTCCTCTTGATTAACCACCAATAGACCTTGACCTTTTTGAAATCTTGTGGAGGAAGAGTCTTTTCCCCTTAGCTTTGGTAGAAGCATGGAAGAATCAAGTGTTCTTTTCCTCTTCTTTTAACTATTTTGTCATGGCCCTCTGCCTCCAAAAGATATCTTGACATTCCAAATGAGCATTCAGATCTTTTCTAGCTTTATTGAGAAGAAACTGTTCGTCTCAGTTCTTAGTTTGATTATGTTCAAACATAACTTCTTTTTATATGACGAAGTCTTCAGCTCTCTTAGTATTTTGACAAACATCCCCAAAAGTTCCATTATTCCATCTTTTGAGAATAATTTTGCATCTATTCAGTTTAGCACCAAGGATATACATTGTAAACATCCAAAGGACACTCAATTTTGCACAATCACCTCGAGGAAATCATGATGTATATGGCCCCTATGTTTTGGAACTTAAAAGGGGAAACACCTCCCCCACCTTTTTGCAAAGTGACAAATAATGATCAGATTTTTTATTAAGTGCATCCACCCTCAACACAGGGAATAACTCATACCATCTAGAGTTCCCCAAAGCTCTATCCAGTCTTTGCCACACTCTAAACCATTTATATTCAAGATCAACTAAAGCATAATCATATATTGATGCATACGGGTGGCTCGAGAAATTAATTGTATATTTCTTTATTTTATTTTCTTGTCTAGTTTCGTAATTTTTTCTTTCTTAATTAGTACAAGTAATTGAGGATAATACTCCCTTGGAAGGTTTTAGTGTGCCCTCTTTAGTCATTTTGCCTTTTAGGGTTATCTTAGCTAGCACGATAACTTAACCTATAAATAAGGTAATTGGTCTCCTTTCATAATCGCTTTTTTATTATGAGAGATGAATGATAAATAGAAAATTGGACCCTTGGCCTCTAAATGTTGTTGTTGTGTAGTTTTTAGATTACTTCTGCTTCCAACTACACATCAGATTGGTATCAAAGCCTTGTTCACGCCTGATATGGTTGCCGTAGTAGTTGTTGTAGAGCCACGAGTAGGGCTCGTAGGAATCGGCGATCCAATCCTCCATACTTCACTCCCGCCGCCCGTGTTTAAGTGGCACCACCTTATTCTCCACCACCATACCCGCAAAACCGATCTGAAATTTCAGAACTAAAACCTACTGAAACCCACCCCAAATGCTCATTTGACCACACATCAGATCTGCCAGTAACCTCACCGGAGTGAGACTACGTTCTTTGGTTATCGTTGAACCCAATCGGAGGTCGCTTTCGAGTTGCCTGCCCAGATAGATTCTCCATCGCAACACCATATAATCACGACAAACCTAGTTGCGAACTAGGTTTAATAACAATCTGCATCAAACGGCCCTCCAACCGCCAATGAAAGTCCACATCATTGTGTCCGATTTTAGATTACCTTCACCAGACAGAAGTAACCGTTGTCGGATCTCCAACGGGCCCATTAGCAGCGGAGGCAACCATCCTTTATGAGGTTTACCAAACCCTAACGAGAGTTTCACAGAATGACAAGTTAAAACCCAATTTTTTCAAAACTACCCCAGCTGTTTTTGAAAACTTTTCTACCCTCCCTGATTTTAAAGCTTATGCCATAACTCCCAAATTTTTTAGCCCACAATTCATAATTCCAAATCAACGCATGAACTTTCTATGTACCATTTCCCCCCCAAATATCACCCCAAAACCTCTTTAATAGAAAAATTACACAACCCATCCTATAACTTTTGAAAAATAATTGAAGCCCCCTTCAATGTTTTAAATTTACATTTTGCCCCTGTTTTTTTTTTTAAATTCCCTATTATGTCCCAGAAAAAAATTTGTTTTAGAAAATTTATATTTCGACCACACAACTTTTTGAAAATTTGATTTCAACTCATAAATTTTCTAAAACCTCCATCCCAGGCCAATATCCATTCCCCGACACCTATTCTAGTTTTGATTTGTTGTGGAACGAAGGTGGTAATATTGATTATGAAGTTGATATGGAGGCTTGTGCTGAATTTGAGCAGTTAAGTCGTACCGTCATTGAAGAACTGAAAGTTTGCATGGATAGACTGAATCGAACATGTGACTATCTATATAGGGAGCTTCGAGATTCCTAGTTTAGCGCCATCCCCATTGGGGAGTATGAGGAGCGTCACTACCTCTTTAATATATGCCGCACATAGTTCCTTGAGATAAAAGCGGCTCGTGATCATTGGTTATCCGAGCTGGCATACCATTTTGTCTGATAGTTTGACAATTTGTCCCCAAGTGTGATCTTCCCTCTGGATGACCGCGTACGATGACGATGCCCACTACCCTAACACACATGATGATGAACCATCGAAGGGTGATATGGATCTTGAACTATTTCCTTGTGATTTCATTCCCATTTTTTAGGTCGGATGGGTTACCCATACCCAGTTATGAGATTTGGAGGTTTTCGAGCTTGTCTAAGTCTTTCTCATTTTCACGGAATAAGAGATTGTGTTCATCATCGGAGATTTTTTCGATATTTTTACGGAGTTCGGTTGGGTGATTCGCACCCACTTCAGGGAGCCTGAGATGTATTTGCTTGACGATTTCTTCCCGCTCTTTGGAAACGATGACGATGATGCAGTTGAGATTGTTTCTTCAGGTAGCCGTTCGTTGTTGCGATTTGATGTGCTTGATTGGGGATACATGGACCCATTGTGGGAGGCATTTGAGGCGCATTTGGTGGTTGAGTTGAAGCTCCTAGCCTTACGGGTGCTCATTTTGGAAGGCTTGGACCACATTTGGCATTGTTGGCCCTCCCCGTGCCTTGATTTGTTACTTTTCACCGTGGCGAAGTTTGGGGCCTCGTTCCTGTTCTTCGGCAATGGGGTGGCTTCATGACCCCTCCCAATTGCCTTTTTTCTAGCCAATACGTTGGCCGTTTTCGAGGACGACTTCAAATGGGGGAGTCCACTATTGGTTATTTTGCCTCCTTGCCGTCGACGTCTACGCTCAAGACGAGTTTTTTCAAGTGGGGGAGAATGATGTATACAGGTGGCTCGGGAAATTAATTGTATTTTTTCTTCTTTTATTGTCATGTATAGTTTAGTGATTCTTCCTTTTTAGTTAGTATAGGTAGTTGATGATAATATATCCTTGGAATGTTCTCGTGTGCCTCATTAGTCATTTTACCTTTTAGGGTTATTTTGGCTAGCAAGATAACTTAGCCCATAAATAAGGTCATTGGCCTACTTTTGTAATTACTACTTTTGATCCGTAAAGACATGTGGCGCATGGTTGTGCTCTCGGAAGAAAACTATAAATTATTTTGTATTTTAATTGAGGGTATTATTGTCATTTTCTTTTATTTTTAGTCTTTAATTAGCCTTCAAGCATTTTGGGGCTAATGAGTCATTTTAATTATTAGTTGTCCTTTTTAGTCTTTTTGGGCTTAAGTTGCCTAGCAAGCTAATCTCTCCTATATCACAACTTGAATATTGAAAAAAAGAATATATATACAGATAAATTCATTTTCTCAGTTTAGTTTTTTTCTTTGTTGTTGGTGTTGTGTAACTAAAGTTAGTAGTTGGTGTGTGGTGTAATAATGCTTTCGCATTCTTAGATTCACATCAAATTTGTATCAGAGTTGCGTTTGTTCTTGGTGTTCGTCGTGGTGCGTGAAGTGGATATCGAGTTGTGATTTTAACTAGGGCAACCTTTCGATCATTTGATTGATAAATCTCCAAATGAGAATTGGGTGGATGGAAACCTTAAATTTCATCACCGCTAAAAGGGGGGATACCAACCCTTTTAGCCTCCTCCATGGTCCATCCTCCACCATCACCTACCTCCACCTCTACCTCCTACCACCACGCAACCACCAGCTCGTTAAATGAAACACCATCTCTTACCTTCCCGCAAACCCTAACCCTAAAAAAAACCAAGAACCATTTAAGAACTCCCTCTGACCGAAACCCTAGCCCCCCCCCATTTTTACCCTATTTCCCCCCCTTTCTCCCACTCATTTATGCCTAACCACAAGCAAACCAATAAAAATGGGCTTTCCTCCTATCCAATCCCCCCCCCTATATGACCTCAAATCTAGTCAAAATTGGTTCCAGGGCCTCTTTGTGACACAACTTATGACTTCCACGAAAAATGCGTCCCACTTGGGGCCCAAATTCGACTATTTGCCATTTTTGGCTCTGGCTTTCCGGAATGTCGCTGTCTTCAGTCTGCTTGTTTTGCCATCATACTCGCAAAGGTGCGGTCGCTGGAGTTTCCGTTCGGTCAGATTCAAGGGTCCACCACTCTTAAGTTGTAACCATGTACTTGTGGTGTTGAGAAAGAGGATATGGTCGTCAATTTTTGGTTGCTCGGATTTCGTAGAGGGACATCATAGGGATTTTGGTTTATTAGACCCATTATTGATGATGTTCATACACATGAGACTAATTCCAGTTGGGTTGCCCACTTTTGGTTGAGTTTGACTAAGGTCCGAAGCTTTTCTTTGTTCATATCATGTGGCATTGATGATTCACCCTCCAATCTCGAGGACGAGCTTTTTCGAAGACAGGGAGAATGATTTGTATGGTGATTAGTAGTGACACGTGGCACACAGTTGTCCTCCCGGAAGATAACTATCTTTTATTTTGCATTTTAGTTTAGGGTATTATTGTCATTTATTTTATTTTTAGTCTTTAGTTAGTCTCGAAGCATGTTTGGGGCTAATGAGTCATTTTTAATTATGAGTTGCCATTTTTAGTCTTTTTGGGTCTTAACTTGGCTAGCAAGCTAATCTCTCCTATATCACTACTTGAATACTGAAAAAAAGAATGAGAGACTCATTTGCTTATTTTAGTTTTTTTCTTTGTTGTTGTGTAGTGTAATAATAACGCATCCGCACTCTTAGATTCACATCAACTTTATTTTGAGAGATGAATGAGAAATAGAAAATTAGACCCTTGGTCTCTAAATAAATGTTGTTGTGTAGTTTTTAGATTAAATCGCTTCTCAAATATAGTATGTATAAAGTCGTTAACAACTCTTCATTTTATACCTACTAATGTCTCATCAGGGCAAGTAACAATATTGAAATCTCCACCGACAAACCAAGGACTTCGTTGATCATTCACAATTTCTCTCAAGTCTATATAATTCCACTATTTTTGTCTTGCTACATTTAGCATAGACTATAAGGATAATTGTAGAGGTTGCTAAACCCACATGATCCACCTTTAAGGACGCTTGTTGTTTAGTATCCTTCACCACAGAAAAGTTTTGGCTGCACATCACCCAAATCTTCCTAACATTATTAGAAGCATATATATAGACACAGAGTTTCTTACTTATCTATTGGATCCTCTTTTTATCAACCATATGTTCCAAGGATGCCTACAAGCTCAATTTGATGCATTTAAATCAATATGCAAACTTTTCCTATTTGATGGGGCATTACAAATGCCTTTAATATTCCATATAATGAAATTGATTATAGAGGGTGGTGTAGGGAAGTTTTAGCCTTGGCTATAATCCTAAGAGTTGGAAAGGGAAATCTCTTTCTACCCTTTAATGTTTTTATAATTTCTAGTCCCTGTTTGAACTCCATCTACACTTGTTGTATTTTTCTGAAAGTCTATCATAGTTAAAGGTGTAAACGGATATTCGAAAATCTGAAATTGTTCGGTATCCGAGTCCGAATCTTGCGAATATTTATCTGAAAAAACTGATATGGATACGAATATGGATAGTGTAAATATCCAGAAAAATGGATATGTATAGTATGTGTGTCCAACACAGATAATCCGTTTCCGAGGCAGAGTATCCATATTTGCGGATATCCGTATCATATTTAATAATAATTTATTATTAATATTAGTTATATATAATTATTATTTATAATATTTATTATATGTAATGTAAAATATAAATATATAATACAATAATGTTAATCATCACTTTTCACTCATTAAAAAAAAATAAAGAAATAATACTTTTTAAAAAATCTTAAGATAATGAATGGTTTAAAAAGAAAAAAAAGAAAATGATAGAAAAAACAAAAAGAGGACAAAACAAACTTGAACAAAATATTTGACCTAAAATTTCTCTTTCATTTTACCCATTTTCTCCTTCTCCCTCATTTTCGGCGTCCACCCTCTTCTCCAAAACCTTCTGTTTACTGGTAACTTGGTATGTAAGCTCCTCCCCCCTCTCTCCCCCACACACACCACACACTTACCTACAACAACACAGACACACACACATGTACACACAACAACACACGCAAACATACACATCAACACACACACACACACACACACACACACATGCATAAAACAACACACACACAGAAATACACGCACACAATAACCGTTAGAAAAATTATTGATTCTAATTTCTAAGTTGATTATGAAATGGTTGATCAATTTGTTGATTGTAAGTTGTTGATTTTAGGGTTTGATATTATTTTTGACAATAGTATTGATATTATATGTTAAAAGAGGCAAGTCAATTGCAAGAAAAAGCAATGTAAATGGATACGGATATTGTCCAAATTCGGGAAATTCAAGAGTTGTAAAGCATTTTCGGTAATTTTTTTGTACTAGTTGTAGTTAAGTTTAACATTTCCCCTAATAAATACATTTCTTTGAAACCTACCAAAATTTAAAGAAAACTCAAATTTTGAATGCTTGATGATTAGTGTCAGATGATGAGATTCGGATAGATATATCCATTTTATATTATAATTGATTTTAGCTATAGGAGGAGGGTAGTGAGACTGGGGTCTATGAATAACTGGAAAGGATGAGGCGTGACCTCCAATGAACGCTGTTTGCAAGGTTCTCAAGAACTTCTGAAACAGCTTCTGGTAAAAACTTATCCTTTTGGTAAAAATGGAGCTCAAGCTGGAACTCCCTCCCTGCAAGAAGATGAACTTCCACAACAATAATAGTAATTTTCTCAGGAGGAACTCTTGAGAATGATGGCTGTTAGTGGGGAGTGAAAGAACAAGGCACTCGGGACTAGAGAGAGAGCAGGGCGAGAATACTAGAGAGGTTCTGGTGTGATTTTGACATAGTAATGGTGCTGTTGAGTTTTTCTATCTTTTTCTTGACCTTGCCCATGGGTCATATTTATACTTGGGTATTAGGGCTGGGTTGACACTTTTGGCGCCAAAACTGAGAGGGTTGGTGGGGAACAATGTCTGAAGTGTACCATTTGTCCCTACCTGCAGGCAGCTCTGCCTGTCCCCTCCTGCAGGCGCCACCTGGCGCCAACCAAAGTCAAAAAGCAAATGTCTTCTAATGGAGACAAAATATATGATTTGCTAAATATCTTTTGAAATGGTAACTTTTTGGTACAAACTTTGTAAACTTGAGGGGGGTTTAGAGGACCACTTCCTCTAAAATCTTTGTAAGCTTGAGGGGGATCTTGAGGACCCCATTCTAAAATCATTTTTCTTGAGAGGGGTCTAGAGGACCATCTCCTTTAAAATCATTTTATAAACAGTTCTTTTCTTGTGAGCAACCGGCCCTTTGGCTGCTTACTTCACTTGTGACTAAGTGTGAGGGGTGTGAGAACTGGGCGACCCTAGGGTCTCCTACTAGTATTCTCTCAATCCTATAGTGCTAAGTGGTTGAGCTTGCTCAACATACCTTGTCCCTCAGCCGCCAAGCCAAAACTCCCAAGAGATCCCAACTGGCCTACTTGAGCCCTGCTTGCTCAACTAGGCAACTTGTATAAGAAAATAAGTGTTAGTACTTCTGTTCTTTTTCATGATGAGGGGTTGCTTATGGTAGACACCCCATCATCCTAACTTGGTTTTCTAGGAGCAGAGGGGGAAGGACCTTGCGGGTAGGCCTGTCAACGGGTCGGAGCCGGGTCGGGTTTAGGGAGATCCAGATCCGTGTAATCGGGTTTTCATCGGGTTCGGGTCCGGGTTTTCATCGGGTCTATGATAGTGGATCCAGACCCGAATCCGTTCGGGTCTCGGGTTTGGATCCGGGTCCGGCCAAATATATACATTTTTTTATATTATCCCCCTTCTTTATTTTTTAATCTTAAATTAAAATATTTTGTAATGTATTATAGAATATTATTAGTATAAATAAAACATATATTATTTATATTTATTATATACATAAACATATATTTTTATATATATTACTTGCATGTTATATTGATAAGATATATTTATAAATACATATAAATTTATAGTATATGTATATATATTTAAAAAATAATAATGTACAATTCGGGTCGGGTCTTGTATAAGATCTAGACCCTACCCGTTTAATAAACGGGTCTTCGGGTCTCGGGTCCAAAAAAATATGCTCAGACCCTATTATAAGGATCGGGTTCGGGTCGGGTCCGGGTCTAGACCCGACCCATTGACATGCCTACTTGCGGGTCTCTCCTCCCATGTAAGTTTCTGTTGTTGAGGAACCCTAGTTGGGGTGGGGTGGGGGGGGGGGGGGGGGGGGTTCCTTCTCAAACATTATTTTTGCTGTTGAGGAAGCCTTTGGGGGGTTCCTTCTTAAATGTCATTTCTGCAGGGATCCTTGCGGGGGCCCTCTTAACGTAAGCTTCTGCAGGGACCCTTGTGGTGGCCCTTCTCAACTTGGGGTTCTGCAGGGATCCTTGCGGTGGCCCTTCTCAACTTGAGTTTCTGCAGGGACCCTTGCGGTGGCCCTTCTCAACTTGGGCTTCTGCTGCTACCTAAGTGGGTTCCCTCCCAACTTGGGTTTCTGCAGTGACCCTTGCGAGGGGCCCTTCTCCACATAGGCTTCCGCTGCTACCTAAGTGGGTTCCCTCTCAATACCTTAAAAAAGTATTTTTGGAGAAGACACCCTTCTACATTAGCACTAAACATTTTAGTGTGCATAACCTGATGTGTTTTATGTCCTAAGTTTTCACTGCAGCAGATTCACTATTTGCTTTTACAAGCAGTAATTATGACGTAAACTACACGTTAATGGCTAAACAAATTACCAAACCCTAATTTGAGGGAATCTAGAATTGTCTTATATTTCAAGTATTGCAAAAGTGAGTACAAATGAGAGAAACAATCCTATTTATAGGGGCTGAAGTACTTGCTAATCAAGTAATTAGTTAAAATGACTAAAAGGGCCTACTAAAAATAAAAGAATACCTAATTAGTCCCAAACATGCTTGGAGGCTAATTAAGGAAGGAAAAAGGCCTAAAAAGAACAAAATAGAAGAATAGAAATAAAATGGAAAAATAACAGAAAATAGCAACGGATTCCCATCACTCTCCCCCCTCACCCTCTAAAATGGTAATCAATGCAGGGCAGGGGACTGTTCGGCCTCGTCGAGATACTCTGGGCGCTGATCCATCGCTAACAGGGCCCGTCGACGTGGCTAGGGGCAATCAGAAGCTCGGTGTCCCACGGTGCCGCAATTAAAGCAGCGAAATGTAGGATGGCCTGTATGGGTCGCAGTGGAAGTGGCAGTAACTGGAGTGATGGCCGAGCATGTCGAGGATGAAGCTGGAGGAAGAACGGAGCTCAAAGAAGATGGAGGTCGAGATGCTGGAGAGCCTTGCATGATAGGCCTCGACCTTAGTAGCATACTCTACCGCTTTCAAAACGGTCGGTATCTCCCTCAATCCAAAGTCACGACGAATATGTGGCTGGGGTCCCAGAATGTAGCGGCGGATCCGCTGATCCTCTGTCTCAGGTAGGCGTGCTCTAGTGCAGAGAAGCTGGAACTGCTCCGTGTACTCTACGATCGAGGACGTGTTTTGCTGGAGAGACTGAATACGCGTAAAGAGGTCTCTCATACGTCGGAGGTATAAAGGAGGCCTGAAGAGCTGCCTTGAGATCGAACCAGTCCTGGAGAGGTGGGAGTCCTGCAGCCGTCCTACGATAACAAAGGTCATTCCACCAAACTCGAGCCAATCCCTGAAATTTAGTCGCAGCTAGAAGAACACATGAGCGGCCCTGAATCCGCTTGTAATCGAAAACTGTCTCCATAGCGGCAAGCCAATCGGTTATATCATCCAGGGAGAATTTGCCATCGAACATAGGTACGTCTATACGAATATCCCCTTAGAGACTCCGAAAAATAATCTGAAGTGCTAATGAAAGTGGGACTCCCTCCTGATGAGCTCCTAAACCCATCACGTCACCTGGCACAGGTGCAACAGGATCAGCCAGAATCGGTGGCATCTGAGCAGGTGGTGGATGAGGAGGGTATGGGAGGTGCTGGGGACCACGGTGGGGACATGTATCAATCAGATGACAGTACTCGCCGCAATAAAAACACTGGCGTTCACGTAGTGGTACGTAGCAAGGAGGTTCAAGTGGTGGGGGAGGAATCCACTCGTGGACGCGGTGATTGTGCTCTCAGAGTCCGCAGATGAGGACGACTCCGTGTAGGATAGGGAAAGATCATGGTGGGAAGGAGTATGGTGTGACAGTGGGGGTTGTGGTCGTATGGGTATAACTGGAGGTAGGGGTGGCTGGCCGGGGTTGGGTGGAATGTGGATCATCATATGAGGGTTAATGGTGCCGGGATAGGCATGTATATGATGGGTCGGGACTGCGATTGGGTGAAATAACGTAGGTGTACCCGAATAAGTGGCCGTGTGGGGGAATAAGGCAGGAATGTGGCCCGACAATTGGTGGAGATTAATATTTGGGTCGGGTGGTGGATGGTTTGTGGATGGACCAACGAATGGGGGTTGGTTAGGGTAGGATTGAGGGAGCTGTAAGGAGTGGCGATGTGAGGGGGATTTAGGGTTGGGGCAGCAGGTAAAGGTTGAGGCAGGATGGTGGAGGGTGGTTTTAGGGTTGAAAGAAGTTGGGCCAATTGATGCTTCAATTCCTCCATCTCGATTTGTTGTTTCTTGGTCCATTCTTCGAATTGATCTTTCAATTCTTGATTGAATTCTTCTTCTTGTTTGGATTTCTTGGGAGCCATCACGAGTAGTGTACGATTTTGAATACCAACACACCAATACATCACTTGGGGAACGACATCTCGCTCTGATACCAATTTGACGTAAACTACACGTCAACGGCTAAAGAAATTACCAAACCGTAATTTGAGGGAATCAAGAATTGTCTTATATTTTAAGTATTGCAAAAGTGAGTACAAATGAGAGAAACAATCCTATTTATAGGGGTTGAATTACTTGCTAATCAAGTAATTAGCTAAAATGACCTACTAAAAATAAAAGAATACATAATTAGTCCCAAACATGCTTGGAGGCTAATTAAGGAAGAAAAAAGGCCTAAAAAGAACAAAATAGAAGAATAGAAATAAAATGGAAAAATAACATAAAATAGCAACGGATTCCCATCAAATTAAATTCTAGATACGTAAAAAAAAATCATTGAATATATGTACCCGTTACCATTCCACTCCCCCCCACCCCCACAAAAAGATCATCTATTGGAGCCAATATAACCATAGGCAAATTACCGTTTTTTTAAATCTTGAAAATTAGCAAATTTGTTTAAGAATAGTTGAGAAGGTGTTTTTATATTTATTTATCGTGGAGTCGGCGAAAAAGATAAAAATGGAAAAAAAATCAAAAGATTGGGCAATTTTGTATAAATTCCAAGCACCCCTCAATATAATTGTGGATTTTATTTATTTTCTGATAAACAAAAAAGTTGTTTATTCGAATAAAAAATAATTATCTATTTGATTGCTTTATTTGTTGTTTGTGCAGGAGACCTGGGGTTCTAGTTCTGGTGAATGATTGTGATTGGGAACTGAGTGGTCAACTTGATACAACATTAGAAGACAAGGATGTGGTTGTTTTTATTTCTACCTTGCATGGGGGATAAGTGTCCCCTTGCTTGTTCTATTATGCATTTTTTAGGAAACTACGCATATGATTAACAATGTCATATTCAAGGGATTGAGGCAGGTTGGGAGCTTTACTCGATCTCCATAATGTATTAATTTTGTATTTAGGAACAAATTACAAGACGGAAAATACTACTGTTACTTAAAATTCGGATCAAGTTCTCTCTGGTCTACTTTAGTTTGCAATATTTATTTGGTACCAATGTGAACTCGAATGTGTCCTATTCTTATAGTATACTCCCTCCAAATTAAGGGTACCTGTTTTTTTGTAGATTAAAGGTGCTCTCTATCTGAACACTTGTTCACTATAACGAAATATGGTTCCTTCGTTATATTCGAAACAAGAAAGTGGTCTCGTAATTTGAGAAAACACAAAATGAAATAATGAACATTGAATTCGGGATGAAAGGGGTATTTGCTCTTAAGAGAGTGCTACTCTTATAGATACCAGGAAATATTCTCGTAGTATCTTCAATTGTCTAATCAAATCAGAAGTTGCTATATCACCTTTTGATATTCACATATGGGATTGATGAACTTAACAATTGAAAACTCTACAATGATTACTTATAGTATGTACAGAATATAGTTACATTAACATTTCCACCAATAGCATTAGCAAGAAGATTTTTTACGAAAATAATATTTAAATTTGAGAAGATTCTCTT
Organism: Sambucus nigra; assembly: GCA_949130495.1. Lineage (NCBI taxonomy): Eukaryota > Viridiplantae > Streptophyta > Magnoliopsida > Dipsacales > Adoxaceae > Sambucus > Sambucus nigra. Next base: position 78,079,886 of record OX422220.1, read on the forward strand.
TATCTTTGTATTTTAGGTAAAAAAGTGGTGGAGTTTGCTATTTGATTATTGAGGATGATTGTTAAATTTGAGTATTGGGAGGTTCAAAGTTAGTTATTGGCTAAGCATTTGTAATTTGATTATGTTGACATGGGAGGCTTTTTGAGTTTTATATTAACCTTTGAGACTTCCAACTTTATTTATACCTTTGGAGATACTCTTAAGAGTATCCCTATCGGGTAATGCAAATGCCCATTTTGATTAGGGGTGTCAATTGGGAATGCAAGTCCGAAGTCCGTCTATTCAACTCGATTAATATGGTTCAATTTGTAAGTGAGTTTGAATCGGTTGAGCTCGAGTCAAACTTTCAAGTTCGAGTTATATTCAGTCGAGCTTTAGTCACATGTGGTAAAGCCCGCATTGGGTCCGAATTCTCTCTCTCTCTCTCTCTCTCTCTCTCTCTCTCTCTCTATATATATATATATATATATATATAATAATAATAATAATAATAATAATAATAATAATAATAATAATAATAATGCTTTTGTGCAGACTGTCCCGCATTTTAACAGTGCGGACCGAACATGTGTCCCCTGACGGGTAGGGCTGTAAATCGCGCTGGGTGAGCCGGGCTTGAGGTTGCTCAGGCTCGGCCCGAACTACCTTACCCAGGCTCAAGCCCGAGCTCGGTCCGAACTGAAATTCTCTACTTAAGCCCGAACTCGGCTCATTAATATTACGGGCTTCGGGCCCGATTTAGGGCAGGCCCGAATTCATTTTTTTTTGTTCAAAAAAATTAAATTAATATTTTTTTCTTGTGTTTCCATCATGGCGAAAATGTATACACCAAAATCTAATTGATATATCATAAAATAAAGTATATAATGATGAAATGTATTAAACTAAAATAAGGGACGTAAGAATGAAAACCTACAATAACTAATTATATTTCATACATATAAAATTGGTTAACATAAATATGTTATATTTTTTAAAATAATTTATTTATTTATTTATATATTCAAAGTTCGGGCTTCGGGCCCAATTCGGGCTTGGCAAAGTTCGGCTCAAGCTCGGCCCGAAATTCATTCGGGCTTGAAATTTTGGCTCAGGCTCGGCTCGGCTCAAACTCAAATAAAGCTCGACCTGAAAATAGCGGGCCGAACGGGCGGGCTTCGGGCTTGCCCGACTCAATTTACAGGCCTACTGACGGGGAGTCAAGAATTTATCGGCTAAATTATATACGCTCTCTTTACTGGGCTCATCGTCAAGTGACACATGTTCAGTTCGCACTCTTAAAATGCGAGACACTCCGCACAAGAGTATTATATATATTATATATATATATATATATATATATATATATATATATAGAGAGAGAGAGAGAGAGAGAGAGAGAGAGAGAGAGAGAGAGAGAGAGAGAGGATCTCATAAGGACCTCTGCTTGCATACTGCTGGCGCGGTGGCGCGGACCAATCTTGATAAAATAGTAAAAAAAATATTTTTGAGCTAATTTTTTTTATATAGTTTTTAAACATTTCAGCAGGGCCATACAAAAAAAATCAGCTCAAAATGAATTATTTTACTATTTTAAAAAAATCAGTCAAAATTTGTCAGTTTTTAACAACTTAAAAAAACTTAAAAATTGACAAAGTTTGATCGATTTTTTTAAAATAGCAAAAAAATTCATTTTGAGCTGATTATTTTTTTATTGTCCTATTGAAATGTTTAAAAATCATAAAAAAAAATCAACCCAAAAATATTTTTTTACTATTTAAAAAAAATGGTCCTCTTCACTTGATCCTTTCCCTATATATATATATATATATAGAGAGAGAGAGAGAGAGAGACTCCCCCATAATTTTTTTTTCAATTTTTTTTATTTTAACCACGGAGTTAACATTCCAATCAACACATGTTCAAAAAATTAGGTCAAAATATAATTTCTAGCTATTTTTTAAAAATACAACAAAAAAGGGCTGTTTATAAGGTTGTGCGTCAATAGAATTTTGTGAATTTTTTAAAAATATCTAGAAAATGTATTTTAACATAATTTTTTGAACATGTGCTGCTTGAAACGTTAATTTCAATAGAAAAATAAAAAAATTGGAAAAAAAGTTTCTTATGGTCTAGAATTATGTGTGATGTATAGAGTGTGATGTAGGAGAATCTTCCTCTCTTACTCTCTCTCTCTCTACACACACACACACACACATTTTAACTTGATAGCAATTTATAAAACATGTTTAGCTTTTAAATTTAAAAAGTTATATTCAAGTACATGCTAATATATCGTAATATTCTTTTTAACCGTTTTTAGAATAACTTTATATTAATTATCGTAATGATACCATTACAGTGCGAGTATTGAGTTTGACAACAATAAATAAATCATCATTTTGAGTTCAAGTGGTAGAATAATCCTTTAATCTCTATTGGTTTTTTGAATAAATATATAAATCTTCTTTCCTTTAGGTATTATTTATACATATTGTAAATCTTTCATGGGGTAGCAACATAAAAAAAGTATTTATTTGGGTAGGCCCAAAGTCCGCTATTAAGTGTGAGCCGAGTTTGAGCCTAGGTCCTCCTAACCCGAACCCAAAAGCCCTAAATAATTGTGAGCCGAGCTTGAGCATAGCCGACCCTACTCACCCAGCTCGATTGACAACCCTAATTTTGATATAGTAAAAGCACAATTTCGATCAACAAAAGAGTTTAATGGGCGTATGTCAAATATACCATTCGAACCGATTTAAAAAAAAATCGAAAACGGTGTCGTTAAGTCTCACGTGAGAAATCATGTTCCGCTCGAGGCTTAATCTCAAGTTGTCCTAAATACAACTTAACCACCCAACTACCGTAATTACAAATTTTGCCCGCCAAGTTATCGAGTGGTGGATGATGATACCCACATGCCGGCCAATTAAGAAGATGTCACTCACAAGGGCGAGCTATTTTTGCGAGCATATAGAAAGTTGTCGTCTGAAATTGTTTGAATTGGTTTGACCGGAGGTTATTCGAATAATTAACAAGAAAAATTGGGAAAAGTTTTTTTCATACAAAATTACAAAAATCTGATAGGGTTCTAGTGCGAGGATTTGTAGAAAAATGGTGGGACAACATCCACACGTTTCAGCTTCCCAAGTGAGAAATGGGATTAACTCCGTACGATTTTACAGTCATTACTGGTACATATATATGTACCTACAAAAAAATATATATTTAAACTTAAATGTGACAATAATAAACTATTGGCTTTTTGCAGGAATTTCAATTGGTAAGCGCCTGAGAGTCTCAATCGACGATGACAAATACTTTAAGAAAGCGAAGGAAAACTTCATAACTTTTTCCCCGGATTAGATTTCGATACAGATTTAGACTGTGGGTCGGCATCTTGTGCAACAATGAACCAGTGGTTTAAATACAAATCTAAAGAAAAAATATTTGCCAAAGCATGGACGCTCGCACATGCATTTTGTTATTATTGCATTAGCTAACTATTTTTTCCAAATGCAAAATCAAACATACCCTTTGGATGGATGGCAGGTTTGGAGGAAATTGAGGAAGATGGTAAATATGATTGGGGGTCAGCGTTTATGGCCTGCATTTACTATGCCACTGGTTTCACTTCACGGAATGTGCAGAAATTTAGTGGATGTTTTTGGCAAGTCATACAGGTAATAACGCATTTCTTCTTACTCATTACATATATAACATTTCTTTAATTAGGTTCTTAATGTTCTTATTTTATGGTTATGTAGTACTTTCACTACGAGTACATGAAAGTGAACTCACAACACTCCAGATATGTTTCTAAGGATGAACGTATGGAAATATCAAAATCCCATCAGACGGAGTAAAGAAAAAGGATTAGTCTATTTTAATTTTCGTGTTACTCAAGTGCAGTTGGGAGTGCGTTCTCTAGAATTTATTATATGGTTGCCATACATTGTATGCACTGAAAATGGAAGAACTATCCATTGAATGGGATGGTCAGTACATGGGCCACAAAAGGGACCCACGATGATCTTAGAGACTGTAGCTTCATACCATATTTGGATTTGGCGAACGTTCTTCGAGATGCCTAAGAGTTATAATGATATCAATGTTTAAAATCGATCAAACATCTTTTATGATCGTCTTCATGGTCAGACCTCCTATATAATTTAATTTGAGATTAATAATGACCAATACAATAAGAGGTACTTTCTGGAAGATGGGATATATCCGCCACACGTAACTCTAGTGCAAACGCTTAAAAAGCCAAGTAAGCAAAAATAAGAATTATTCGCACAAGTATAAGAGGGTGCACATAAAGATATGGAAAGAGCTTTTGGGGATTTGCAATTGAAGTTTGGATTCATAACTCAAACTTCAAAGTTATGGAGTAAGGATAAGCTAGCAATAATAATGCAAGCGTGCATAATTTTCCATTACATGATTGTTCAGGACAAGGTCGCGGTGATTAACGTTTGGACTACGAAGATAATCCGCCAATTATCGACGTTGAACGTGTGTCGATAGGTGATCATTATGTGTTTGAGGCCAAGAATATGTACATGAAGGATAAAAGAAATCATATAAAGTTGCTTGTTGATTTGGTAGAACACGTTTAAGATAATTTTTCCTTGTCATCTACTTGATTGTATCAGAATCACTTAATATTCAATGATAATTTCTTTTTGCTCTCATATTTCATATTAAGTTCTCCAAAAGTTCGTTACATCAAAAAAATAAATTAAAGCACTAAAATGATTACATATATAAAATTTAGGGGGCTATACCAAATAGTCCTTCGAACACGTTTAGTCCAAGCCTTTTTATTTTGAACCAAAAAGTCTTTCACCATGTCAAAAAGGTTTTACCATGCCGCTGACACGGACCTTTAAAGATAAGAGAATAAGAGATTTTTTGGTATAAAATAAAAGGCTTAGACTAAATGTGTATTAAAAATTGTTTGAGGGAATTTTGATATTTGATCCTAAAATTTACCACAAATAATACTACATTTGGGAAGGACCACAGTTCTTGTTGTGGATGGATGTCCTTAGTCATGTTGCATTCTCATTTTGGCTAGAATAACCTGCACCTGATATTAATGGAACTCCTTCTGAAATGGATTCATATGTGTAGTGTCAGCCGTTATGATTATTTGGTCATTTTTCGATTGAGGTGCTGTTAGTTTCTCTTTCAGTAAATAAAGTTCACCCTTCATCTTCAATGCCTGATTTACCCCTTCCTTAAAGTGCTCATCATGGATACGGGATTCGTCAATCAATTTTTGGAATGTATTGCCAAATTTGGAAACACTTTTAAAAATCTCATTATTGACATGAATGTTAGTGGCCGTTATTTTTCCCTTAGCGCGAAGCTTCATTTCTTTCCTTCCATGAGGCCTGGGGTAAGGCCTCTGAACATCGGTACTTTGTTCTCCACCAATATCTATTGTTGGACTTTCAGAATCGGGACTTTGTTTCCCATGGAAGGTGACACATCAAAATGAAAATGGGGATATTATTGTATAGTCTAAGATATTTGGTACTTGTTAAGTGTTTTAAAATGAGATAACAGTGTCAAACATAAAGTATCTACCATTGGTGTCACGTTGAAAGTCTTCCCGAGCCTTCTCGACCTACATTAAATTTTTACATGCAAACATAAACAATTATTATCCATATTTTTTTAAAGTATAAGTAACGTCGTGAGTACTCAAATCTTACCCAATCTTGTGACGAAATCTCACTAGTTACACATCACATGACGGTGCTTCAATTTCTAAACGTACACCATCACTTGTTTTGATGTTCTCGTGAAACAAATTTTCATACTTGCCCCTGTGCGGACCACACTCATTCCAAGAGTCACATTGAATTTATCCGCAATTGCATCCAGAAACTAACACTAGTATGATTAGTACCTTCAACGGCCTTGAGAGTCACGAGCCATATTAAAATAAGTAAATATATAATTGGGGATGAATTTCTATTAGACTATATTTTGGAAAATGCATCCCCTCAAATAAGAGTTTTTTTTCCCAATGATTGATTATTTTTTTTACAATAAGATGATACTTATAAAGGGGAGTGGTGAATGTGCAACTGATAGAAAAATAACCATAGACCACAATTTGAATATTCAAACTTGTCACACGGCACTTGAAGTGTTGTTTAAGAAAATAAACTAAATTCTCACACAACATTTCAAGTTTTGTTTGAGGTGGGCACGGTTTGCAGATCTGGAAGTTTAGTTTATGTTTGAGGGTCAGATAAAATATGAGAGTGTAGATTTCCTTATTTAACTTCCCATTAAAGATACCAAAATCTTTATTTCATGGTTTATATTACCAATTAGGGATGCTCTTATGGTGCTACTCTTTATAATATGCCCTAGTGGGTATTTACAAATATAAAATATAAAACCATGCTTATGTTGATGACACGTGCCAATTAGTGGTCTTTTGAAATTATTTTGTATATTTCGGGAGTTTAAGAGTACAAATATATGATTTCAATCTTGCATTCGACTAAATGAAATCTTATAAAATATTAGTCGTTACTTCGACAATTTTAAAAATTCAAGAGAGAGATAAAAAGAGAATGGTAAATATGAAAATCTATGGTAAACTCCTTCATATTGAATAATTTAGATTAAGGGTAAGCAACATATATATAGAAGGGAAAAAGATATCATAAACCCTTTAGTTTCGGGTAATTTATAATACTTACCCGAATGTTTCAATTTGACATGGTAAACCCCAAAGTATATTATGTTTAACAATTGGACCCTTTCCACTAACATCGTTAGTGATGGTTGATAGAAATGTAATGTGGCATCCTATATGGAAAGTGACGTGGACAAAGGTAAACATCGATAAGATACTGTAAACCCTGGTGTTTGACATAATTTGTAATCCTTACCCTAATATTTCAATTTTACATGGTAAATCCTAAAGTACATTAGGTTTATCAATTAGATCCTTGACATTAATAGTGTTATTGAAGGTTATTGAAATTTGATGGTGTTTTATAAATGACACGTGATGTGTTAAAATGTTATTGAGAATCCAATTATGTGACTCCACCTTCCCCTCACCCACCCACCCTTAATGGCCCCACTTTTATATGTTCATATATAGTTTTAAATGTTGTATTATTTCATATGTGATATGGATAATGTTAATTTATTATTTTAGTCTAATCCTCCCTTCATAAATCATGAAATATCAAATTAGTTACAAACATAAATTTTAAAGTTTTCGGTAGGAATGTTCATATTAGAGACTAGTTTTGACCATTATAATATAACAATTGACTTAAGGTAAAAACTAAAAAGTTGTAGATATATGAATTAGGTTTGTAACACAACAAACGACGTGTTAAACGAAGGTCCGTGCAAAAAGTTATACCGAAATTACGAAATAAGGGCAAATATGTCCATCCTTTAAGTCATATTTTGTCTTATTACCACACTATGTGTAATATTTTGATTGGTTGAAGGGGAGGCTGATTTGGCCGACTTAAACACTTTGAAATACCCTCCTTCTTCATCAAATTTGATTAAATCAAAGTTTTATGGCATATCCTAAGCTAAATGATAAGTTATGGGGTAAAAAATATAAATTTATGAAACTTTGGGGACTTGATTTTAAATAAAGAAAGTTTCAGGGACTAAAATAAAAATATAAAAGGACCATTTTGTAAATAAAATATTTTTAAGGACCTCTAAGACATATTGAAAATGTATGGTGTAAGATTACTAAAATATCCTTCATGTATAAAATGACCCTTATACATTTAATAACTTTACACCTCGTGCTATACTTTTGCCACCACACCTTACACGTGTCATCCATATAAATAAGGATAAAATACATGCCATTCAGTTAAATAAGGCTAAAATACGTGTCGGCATCGGGTGAAATAAAGACTGCATGAGAGCCCCGTTACGCGACACGTCAATGCCGACTCACCAAAATGGAAGCTTAGTCACCCAGACACATGTCAACACCCAAATAACTTTGGAAAAATATAAATAAGGCATTAGGATCAGTTACTACACGAAATTCATTCCAAATATCAGAGAGAAAGAGAGAAATAGTGAGAGAAAATACGGGAAAGTTTAAGAAGAAATTTCGTCTTAAGAATTAACGAGTGATCCAAGACTCAACATCGTAACTTCAGACTTCCGTTCTAGGTGAGTACTCTATGACATTACTGGCGTATTTTGATTATATGATATTATGCAAACCATATCTATTTTGTGAAATGTTTTCTTCTCAAAATACATCTGATACCGATGATTCTGTCGTTTGTTATATGTGTATATCTCTCTCGATGTACACATCTGATTTGAATTATGAAATTATTGATTCGACCTATGGAAACTCTCTTACTATGTTGGCCTTGACTATCGGGTGGAAATATTTGGGTGGTACCTTCCCAGCTGGTATATCGCTGGTGTGTCCTAAATAAGGCGTTGTTTCAGAGATAATGATTTTCTGTCTGTGTTGTTGTCGGGTGGAAATATTTGGTAACACTATCTGTTTATCTGGGTATTAAAGCATACATGGCCATCAAAATAAAATTGAATAATTGAAATATTGCTCAATTGTTTTATCTGTTCTGTTCTGAACTATTTATTCTGAAAATATATACTGCCAATTTACTTGATATATTTTATTGCAAATTCCCGTTCATATATGTATATGCCTTCTATTGTAAATTGAATAGGTATTAATTTTCTGAAAAATCATGGAATGTCTGGAGATTAAATCTTATTCGAGTTTTGGCTGATGTTGTATAAATAACCATTTTTAAGGAAATAAGTAGGTTCGCGGAGGGAACGAAAAAGGACTGTGTTGAAGATTCAGCTTTTAGAGCTCTTTTCGTTATTGTAAATAAAATGTTTGTTTTATCATTTAGAACATGTTTGGCTCTTTTGTAATAAGCTTTAAAATTTTGTCTTAAGTTGTAAATCGTTATCACTTTTAAAATAAATGAAGTTTCCTTTAGAAAGCTCTGATGACGTAATCCCTTCATTTTCAGTATTTTATGATTCATAACCACGTGACTGTATTTCCGTTGCACTTATTTTAGGAAAATATTTAAGTTAGAATATATGTTGCCTTGGTGGCATGTCAAGACACTCGTTCCCTACTAATAATTTGGGTCGGGTTCATGACGGAGGTGGTATCAGAGCATAGGTTATGAACCCGTAGACTACTGAACATAAGTTTCGAACGTTATCGATTTTAAGTTTCCATACATAAGATATAGGATTAAATTTCTGACTTATGTGATAACCCTCCATATGTCTTACAGTTTACATATAATTTTTCTTTTAATTTTCAATCTTGAGTTAGTATAATACGTCTTATGTTTGGCCATGACTGTAGAAAATGACCAAGCCAAGATCAACTGCGAGAACAAGTGGTTCAAGTATGGAAGGACTGGAAGGTGAATACAAGGTGATTGAGAGTCTAACAATGATTGTGGAGCATCAGGTGAATAATGGACCCCCAAGGAATCTGGAACTAACTAGCTGTACCATTGAGCATTTCAAGAAGTTGAACCCGCCTTCTTTTAAAGGTACTCCTAACCCCACTGAAACAGAAATCTGGGTGATGCAGATGAAAAGGATGCTCGATGTTCTAAAGTGTACCGATGAACAAAGGGTTTCATTTGCAGCATTTACGTTAGAAGGTGAAGCCGAACATTGGTGGAGCAAGAGTATACACGAGAAGAGAAATGCTTGTATAGATTGGAATGAATTCTTAGTGAATTTTTATGAGAAATATTTCCCTGAAACGGTGAACGATGAAATGGCAGCTGAGTTCATGAGTCTAGTGGAAGGGAATATGACGGTTAGTCAATACGAGGTAAAGTTTACTGAGTTATCCCATTTTTCACCTTATATTGTGATGAATGATGTTTTAAAAGCCAAAAAGTTTGAACGTGGGTTAAGGTTGAGTATTCGTAGTAGAATTTCCATCCTAAAGTTGACATCGTATAGTGACGTTATGGCTAGGGTTACGATAGCCGAAAGGGTTGGCGAGGAGTACAATCGAATTAGAGATGGTAAAAGGAAGTTTGGGGAACAAATAGGAAAGATTAAAAATAATAGAAATAATTTTAGGAGTACATCCAATGTTGGGGGAGCTAGTGATAATAAACAGTTTAATAATAAGATATGTCAGCGATGTGGGAAGATGCATGGAGGACGACCTTGTTACAAGGATACGGGAGCTTGTTTTAGATGTGGACATAAGGGACATCAAATAAAAGACTGCCCAACCCCAGCAAGGATTCCGATACAACCTTTAGGTTAAAAGAAGGACCAAGGCAGATAAGGTAGAGTTTTTGCACTTTTTGATACCCAAGCTTCTAATGCAGTAGTGTCAGGTACACTTTCTATATGTGCACAACCTTTTCAAGTTTTAATAGATCCCGGTTCTACCCATTTAATTATTTCTGTGCGTTTTGTTAATTGCTTTCCTAATAAGCCCGAACCCTTGAATCATAACATGCACGTTTCTACTCCTTCGGGTGAGTTATTGATGGGGACCTTAGTATATAAGTCTTGCCCTATAGATGTTAGTAGTCATAAACAATTCGCTGATTTGATAGTTTTAGACATAAAAGACTTTGAAGTCATTTTGGGGATGGATTGGTTAGCATCGTATCATACTAAGGTAGATTATTTTGAGAAGAGAGTCACTTTCCAAATCCCTAACCAACCATAATTCAGTTTTGAAGGAATTGACATCCAATCTCCTATGTGTATTATCTCTGCAATGCAAGCTTATAGTTTTCTTAAGAAGGGATATCAAGGATTCCTTGCAAGTGTAATTGATTTTCAAACAAAAGAGCCTATTTTAGAAGATATTCCTATAGCTAAATATTTTCCAGATGATTTACCCAGTCTTCCTCCTAATAGAGAAATATAGTTTACGATTGACCTTATTTCTGGAACTATACCAATCTCGAAACCACCTTATCGTATGGCACCTTTAGAATTATGGGAATTGAAAGGTCAATTACAAGATCTGTTAGACAAGGGTTTTATTAGACCGAGTGTATCCCCTTGGGGTGCTCCAGTGTTATTTGTTAAAAAAAAGGATGGGACGATGAGGTTATGTATAGATTATCGTGAACTAAATAAGGTAACCATTAAGAATAAATACCCCCTACCTCGTATATATGATTTGTTTGACCAACTTCAAGGTGCACAAGCATTTTCAAAGATTGACCTTCGGCTAGGCTATCACCAATTGAAGATTAAGGAAGATGATATTTCAAAATCAGCTTTTCGTACTAGATATGGTCACTATGAATTTCTTGTGATGCCATTTGGACTAACTAACACACCAATCGCTTTTATGGATCTGATGAATAGGGTGTTTAGGAAGTATTTGGATCAGTGTGTGGTTATTTTCATTGATGACATTCTTATTTATTCCAAAAGTATTTAATAACACGAAAAGCATTTAGAGACGGTGTTACAAATCCTTAGGAAGGAGAAATTATATGCGAAATTAAAGAAGTGTGAGTTTTGGTTGCCTAGCGTCTCTTTTCTGGGACATGTTATTTCTAAGGAGGGAGTGTTGGTTAACCCTCAAAAGATCGAGGCTATACTAGGTTGGCCTAGACTAACTAATGTGACGGAGATTCGTAGTTTTCTTGGATTGGCAGGATTTTATCGAAGATTTGCTGAAGGATTTTCTAGTATTGCCAAACCTCTATCTAGGTTAACCCAAAAGAAGGTGAACTATGAATGGTCCGAGGAACTTAAGAATAGTTTTCAAGAACTTTAGAATCCATTAGTAACTGCCCCAATTTTAACTATTCCTTCTGAGAAAGGGGATTTGTGATTTATAGTGATGCTTCTAAAAATGGTTTGGGATGTGTGCTAATGCAAAATGGAAAAGTAGTAGCTTATGCCTCGAGATAGTTAAAACCATATGAGCAAAATTATCCAACCCATGACCTAGAACTAGCAGCTGTAAGTTTTGCTCTTAAGATTTTGAGACATTGTTTGTAGGGTGAGACTTGTGATACCGATCATAAGAGTTTGAAATATATTTTACCCTAAAAGAATTGAACATGAGACAAATGAGGTGGTTAGAATTAATGAACAATTATGATTTGAATATTCATTATCACCCGGAAAAAGCTAATATAGTAGCTGATGCTTTAAGTAGGAAGTCTACACCAAATTTAGCGTGTTTTATTACAAGCCATGAAACACTGTTGAAGGATTTGAGAAGTATGGAAATGGATGTACGTATTTATAGTAAAGGAGGAATAATCGCAAATTTACAAGTACAACCCATGTTGATGGAAAGGATCAAAATTGCACAAGTAAATGACCCACAACTGAAGAAGATTAGAGAAGAAGTTATTAAAGGGAAGAGGATTGAATTTACGATACGAGATGATATACTGAGGTTTGGAAATAGAGTGTGTGTGCCATGCGATGCCCAAATAAAGAGGCAAATTTTGGAGGAAAGCCATTACTCGAGATTCACATTTAATCCCGGATGTACAAAGATGTATAGGGATCTTCGAGAAGTATTTTGGTGTAATAACATGAAAAGAGAGATAGCAAAATTTGTATCTCAGTGTTTAGTTTCTCAACAAGTAAAAGCTGAACATCAGAAACCATCAGGATTACTATAACCCCTACCTATCCCTGAGTGGAAATGAGAATATATTACTATGAATTTTGTGACAGGTTTACTGAAGAGTTCAAATGCAATGGTTATATTTGGGTAATTATTGATAGGTTAACTAAATCTGCTTATTTTCTTGCCATTAAGATTACCCATTCTTTAGAAAGGTTAGCTAAGTTGTATGTGGGAGAAATTATTAGGCTTCATGGAACCCCAGTTTTAATTATTTCTGATCGTGACCCTAGATTGGTGTCTCGCTTTTGGAAAAGCTTACAAACAGCCATGGGAACATAATTGAATTTCAACACCGCTTTTCATCCTCAAATAGATGGACAATCTGAGAGAACCATTCAAACCTTAGAGGATATTCTTAGGGCATGTGTACATGATCTGAAGGGGGATTGGGATGATCATTTACTATTAATAAAATTTGCATATAATAATAGTTATCAAGCACGTATTCAAATGGCTATTTATGAGGCACTCTATGGAAGAAGGTGTCGTTCCCCTACATATTGGGTAGAAGTTAGAGAAAGAAAATTATTCGGACCAGAATTGATCCAGATCACAACAGAGAAAGTGAAATTGAGACAAGACCGACTTTGAATCGCTCAAAGCCTTCAAAAGAATTATGTAGATAATCATCGACGAGAGTTGGAATTCCAAAGAGGATATTATGTGTTCTTACGAGTATCACCAGCAAAGGGAGTAATCCGATTTGGGAAGAAAGGTAAGTTGAGTCCAAGATACATAGGACCTTTTGAAATCTTTGAAAGGATATGAGCTGTTGCGTATAAAATAGCCTTACCCCCTGAACTCTTTAGTGTGCATAATGTGTTTCACATGTCAATCATGAAGAAATACCTCCCAGATCCAACGCATATCCTATGTTATGAACCTCTTCAAGTTAGAGAAGATTTAACCTACATTGAGCATCCAGTAGAAATTTTGAACCATAAAGATCAAATATTACGAACCAAGGTAATTCCACTAGTTAAAGTATTATGGCGTAATCATTCCATTGAATAAGAAACATGGGAATGGGAAGATGTAATAAAGGAGCGATATCCATACCTGTTTGAAAATTAATCTAAGTAAAGTTTGGGGACCAAACTTTTTATAAGGAGGGTAAGATGTAATGACCCCACTTTTATATGTTCATATATAGTTTTAAATGTTGTATTATTTCATATTTTATATGGATAATGTTAATAAATTATTTTAGTCTAATACTCCCTTCATAAATCATGAAATATCAAATTAGTTACAAACATAAAATTTTAAAATTTTCGATAGGAATGTTCATATTAGAGACTAGTTTTCACCATTATAATATAACAATTGACTTGAGGCAAAAACTAAAAAGTTGTAGATATACGAATTAGATTTGTAACACAACAAACGGTGCGTTAAAAAGAGATTCGAGCAAGAAGGTATAATCAAATTACGAAATAAGGGCAGACATGTCCATCATTTAGGTCATATTTTGTCTTATTACCACACCATGTGTAATATTTTGATTGGTTGAAGGGGAGTCCGGTTTGTCCAACTTAAACACTTTGAAATAACTCCCTTCTTCATCAAAATTGATTAAATCAAAGTCTTATGGCATATCCTAAGCTAAATGATAAGTTATGGGGTAGAAAATATCAATTTATGAAACTTTAGGGAGTTAATTTTAAATAAAGAAAGTTTTAGGGACTTAAATGAAAATATAAAAGGACCATTTTGTAAATAAAATATTTTTAAGGACTTCTAAAAAATATTAAAAATGTGTGGTGTAATATTACTAAAATACCCTTTATGTGTAAAATGACCCTTATACCCTTAATAACTTTACACCTCGTGCTATACTTTTGCCACCACACCTTACACGTGTCATCCATATAACTAAGGATAAAACACACGTCATTCATTTAAATAAGTCTAAAATACGTGTCGGCATCGGGTGAAATAAAGACTGCAAGATAGCCCCGTTATGCGGCACTTCAACGCTGACTCACCAAAATGGAAGCTTAGTCATCCAGACACATGTCAACACCCAAATAACTTTGGAAAAATATAAATAAGGCCTTAGGATCAGTTATTACATGAAATTCATTCCAAATATCAGATAGAAAGAGATAAATAGTGAGAGAAAATACGAGAAAGTTTAAGAAGAAGTTTCGTCTTAAGATTAACGAGTGATCCAAGACTCAACATCTGTAACTTCAGACTTCTGTTCTAGGTGAGTACTCTGTGACATTACTTGCGTATTTTTATTATATGATATTATGCAAACTATATCTATTTTGTGAAATATTTTATCCTCAAAATACATCTGATACCGATGATTCCGTTGTTTGTTATATGTGTATCTCTCTCGATATATACATCTGATTTGAATTATGAAATTTTTAATTCGGCTTATGAAAACCCTCTTACTATGTTGGCCTTGACTACCGGGTGAAAATATTTGGGTGGTACCTTCCCTGCTGGTTTATCGCTGGTGTGCCCTAAATAAGGCATTGTTTCAGAGATCATGATTTTCTGTCCGTGTTGTTGCCGGGTGGAATTATTTGGTAACACTATTTGTTTATCTGGGTATTAGAGCATACATGGTCATCAAAATAAAATTGAATAATTGTAGTATTTCTCAATTGTTTTATCTATTCTGAACTGTTTATTCTGAAAATATATACTCTCAATTTACTTTATATATTTTACTGTAAATTCATGTCCATATATGTATATGCCTTCTGATGTAAATTGAATAGGTATTAATTTTCTGAAAAACCATGGAACGTCTGGAGATTAAATCTCATGCGACTTTTAGCTGATGTTGCATAAATAAACATTTTTCAGGAAATAAGTAGGTTCGCAGAGGGAATGAAAAAGGACTGTGTTGAAGATTTAGCTTTTAGAGCTCTTTTCGTTATTGTAAATAAAATGTTTGTTTTATCATTTAAAGCATGTTTGTCTTTTTTGTAATAAGCTTTAAATTTTGTCTTAAGTTGTAACTCGTTGTCACTTTTAAAATAAATGAAGTTTCCTTTAGAAAGCTCTGATGACGTAATCCCTTCATTTTCAGTATTTTACGATTCATAATCATGTGACTGTATTTTCATTGCACTTATATAAGGAAACAATTTAAGTTAGAATATATGTTGCCTTGGTGGCATGTCAAGACACTCGTTCCCTACTACTAATTTGGATCGGGGTTGTGACACACCCATCATCCGCTATCCCTCCAACCACGAAAACTAACATGAGACCAATCCCAATCACCCCCCTCTCTCTGTCTCTCTGTCTCTCTCTCTCTCTCTCTCACACACACACACACACACACACACACACACACACACGTGTGCACAGAATCATTCATTTTTTAAATCACTCAATTTTTTCAATATTGGATCCCTCCCCCGTTATATTGAAATTAGTTTCAAAAATATTTTATTTTATTGACAGGGGTTTGTTGGATTGAATTTATGAGTTTTTTTATTGCAATGGTTTGATGGTGCAAGGTGGTGGCGGGATAAGGTTGTTGGGATGATGGTAGCGGGCTTGTCAATCTAAGATGGTGAAGAAATTGAGTTATTTTTCGAGTTTATTTTTTTTCGTAGTAGTTGTTTTTCTTTTAAGTTCTTTTAGTCTTTAAATACACTTTTCTAAAGTTTTTTTTGGTTATATTTTTCTTAGTTTTTGAACACATTTTTCCTCTCTAATCTTTTTTTATTTTCAATTACAATTTTCTACTTTATTATTTTTTCTATCTTTTAGGTTTCTAGTTTTTTTACTAACCTTAATGTACTTCAATATTTACCATGCTTACTTTAAACATTAGGGTATGGATTGCAACCTATTCTAACTTTTTTGGTTTACGATGTCTTGCCAACAATGATTTTTGTCCGCGCCACTTGCCACGTAGGATGCCACATTACATTTCGTCAACCTTCACTAGCGGTGTAGTGGAAAGAACCCAATTGCTAAACTTTATATACTCCAGATTTTACCATGCTAGGTTGAAACACTGAGGTTAGAATTGTAAATTATCCCAAACTTTAGGGTACAATGCCTTTCTCCCTGTATAGTTGAAAGAAGCCGTAGTCTTAATTATATCACCTAACACTACACCAAAACTATCGACTTGTCACGGTCCTGTCACAGTCTTTGACCTTGACAAGTTTTTGTCACGATCAAAGACCGTTACAATTCTGGATAGAATTTAAAAAAAACTACTGGGCAGTATGGCCATTGCTACTGCCCAGCAGTATATTTGTACTTGTTATAATAAAATTGTACTTGTTCAAACAACAAAAATATCTAAATAAAATACAAATCATATACGAAATCAAGGCATTTATAATCAATATCCAAATAAAATAGAAATGTAAATATCCATCATATCCAAACCAAATTGTTCCAAAATCAAAAGAATATAAATACAATCCAATTTTTAAAATCAAAAGAGATAGGATAATGTCAATCTTTAGCAGGTCGGAGCAGGAAAGAAGGCCACACAACATATGAATTCACTCCCCCAATATGCTAAACGTCGCATTGTTCGCGTACCCACACAGTTGAGTTCTCCTTTCCCTCCACCACATGCGTGACGCGCACTCTTGACTCAATGTCTTGGAGGGGACGTCCATGAACCGGCATATCCGGGAAGAAGTTCGGATCCCTCAACCCCCTCGCTATCGGCAGTCCACAATATATGTCGAGTTAATACACGCTCGACCAACTGAGTGTTGACATAGACAGCTCGACGGGGGTCACGATGGGAAATGGATCATCATATGGCACTGAGTTCGTGCGTATCGGTGATGAAGCAATGTCATCAACGTCGGCATCCTCATCCTCCTCCTTCCCCTTACCCAATTGATGCTTCATGAAGGCGTACATATCTAGGATTGTCGCCTCTAACCTTGATGGCTTATCGTCATGGTAGTCCACCTTATGGGACAACCCGCTGTTGCTCGTCTCCATACCGATGATCCGGGACTTCCCCACCCGCGAGCTCACCCCTTAGTCCTCCCCTTGCGATTAGGGCCGAGCATTTGGTTGAGTGCGTCCGTTGACAAAGATGCTTTGTCGCCATCAGACTGTGACCCATGCACTTCCTTAAGCCTAGTCTGAAAAAATAAAAAGTACACGATCAGTCAATTAAGTAAATAAAAAAATTACAACATAATTGAAAAAATTAAACATTTATAACTTACAATGGTGGATGCGACGCTCAGGCCACCTCCTTGTCCTTCCTCTTTTTCGTCCGAATTGCCACGTAGGCATCCAACCTATGTGGCCTACCCCCAGGGCCACTTCGCGTCTCCTGAAATAAATTAATACAAAATTAGTAAGTAATGCAAATTAATGTTAAATTATAATAACTAAAATTAAATAAAACTAAAAACTTACCATCATGTGATCCACCTCGACATAAGACGTCCATCCGGAGTAGTGCACATCCAACTTTTTCGCTTGGTTCTCCCTCCTCGATTGTCGAGATGCCAATTACCGCTCATTGGTCTTATTGTCGATAAATTTTTGCCACTGTGCCAATGAGATTGGCTCCTTAGGGGGAACATTTCACGGAGTCTCAGAATGGACTTCTGGGTCTTCCCAAAGTACCGTGCCCATAAATTCTTCTTCCATGTCTTATATTGATCCCTCAATTGCTCCAACGTAGGGTCGCGAAGATATGCGGGCAGACCGAATTGTTCCTATTAAACAAATACAAACCATCCTGTAAGTAATTATTACACCTATAAATATAAATATAAATATAAATATAAAATATTCAACCTATAGCGCCCCCCAGATGTTCGTCTGGAGGTCAATAGGCACAACCTTCCAATCAGTATACCCTGGGCCGATAATCGCCTTCAACAACTCTAGCGCTCTAGCTAATAATGCCATCTTATTCTCGATGATAACCCCAAATTTGCCCCATTTTGTGGGCCTACTGGTCGAGGAGTCCTCATCGCCTCCACTACCATGTCCTAATGAAGTCATTTTCTGCAAAAATTATTATTAGGTGGTACAAAGATATATATGAAATTTGAATTAATGCACAAATTCAATAATAACAATTCATACCAATACCAATACCAATATCAATTTATACCAATACCAATATCAATTTATACTCATTTTAATTTATACCAATAGTAATACCAATATCAATTTATACCAATTTCAATTTATACAATTACCAATTTATATCAATTTCAATTTATACCAATACCTTCATAGCATTAAAATGATATTTGTGCTTAAATTGATGAAAATTCTAATTAACATATTCAATTGGTTGTAACAAACATTAAAATGATCAATAAAAATTAATAAAAAACATTAAATTATCGTCCGATAATAATAGAGCAATAGAACAATACAACCACTAGTCATTACAAATAATTTGAATACTTATTACAAATCAAAAAATTATTTCAGATTCGGGTTCTCATAAAAAATGAATTGATATTCGGTAGGTGCAGCCAAGTCACCGACACTACTGTTTATACGCTTTGACGCATATAGAACGATTGACCACGACTCGTTGTTGATATACTTCAAGTAAAATACTTGCTTGACCTTTTGAAAAGAACAAACAAATAACTCATTGGTCACGTGTTCGTTGCTCTCCTAGTACACGACGTAGATTCATAAGTGTGAGTGTTATTTCAATTTATCAATCGAAATAACACTTAACATCGCATCATCTAGCATGTACCTAGAGAATATTAAGATACGACAACATAACTTCCTCCAAAAGTAACAAGTTTAAGCCACTAAGAATATTGTTGTACAGAAACTATGAAGTCCTAAACTGTCCAAACGGGACAATTCGAGAGATCTCATTACAGGGGTAATGACTCTCGAACGGGTCTAAAGGATGTTGAATGTGTACGCATAAGAACTAGAAGGTTAGTATCTATGTGCACTATATGTAATTTCAAGTATGTTTCATTTAATTATCATAAGTCTGTGGTCGTGCAACTCTCGAACGGGTCGTGACACAAAGTAATTTTAGAAAAAAATTGAAAACTCCCCCCCATTTGGGCAATAATCCAGTGGTAGTGCCACTTCCAAAATTAACCAGCCCAACAAATTAAGACAATATAATTATTTAAGGATTTATTAGTGTGAATCACATCTGTCCAATATAATCCAACATCAACAACAAACCAACAAATGTGTATCCCTTACTCCTTCTAATTCATCTACTTAATTAATTCATTTTCAACAACATAAGACATCAAATACATATGACTAATTAACTTCAAGCCCTAAATAATAACGCCCAATCAACATTAACAATTTCTAACCAATTTCAAACCTAAATAAGAATACACAAACAATATTTATAATGTTAAATTAATTTCATTCTCTAAACAATAAGATTCAATCAATATTAATAAGAGATTTTAGGTGTCCGAGGCGAACTTGTCCCCCTAACCCCCTCCCCCCTCCCCTCTCCCACACACATGCACACACACACCATCACAAAAACACACACCATCACAAAAACACCAGCATACACACACACACACACACACACACACACTTCCCCCTCCCCCCACCACACCCACCCACCCACCCACCCACAAATAAGGGTTCTGCACACACATATACACGCATATAATGGAAAGAGAGAGGGAGAGAAAAACGTACCTTAGAGAGAGAGAGAGAAAGAGAGAGAGCAGTTGCACGAGAGAGGGAAAAAAAGGATGGAATGGAAATGGTGGAAAAAAAAGAGGGGTAGGGTTTTTTACTCGCAAAGTTGTCACGGACCTGTCAAGGTCTTTGATCGTGATAAAAAATGCATATATTTTTATCACAGTCAATGACTATGACAAGACTGACCTGATCAAAGGTGACAATTTGACCTTTTTGGTGTAGTGTAAGAAATAAATAATCCTAAATATATAAGGGATTTATTTAATTAAATATAATATACTAAGGATATTCCAGAGACAATAAAAATAATAAAATAAAATGGAGATAATAGTGCTCTTATGTTGCTTGGTGCCTATGCTCATTTACATGAGAAAGATAAAAAAGATCAATGAGGAAATGATAAAATAATTGAATATCTTTTATGAAAATAAACCTTGTGGGTATTGACATTTAACACTTTACTTTCGCATTATTAAATTACACGTGTATCATAAATTTTTTTAAAGCATCATTAGGACTCTTAGGAAGTTTTGAAAAGTAAAATTCAGAAACAAGACATTTTAGGCAATGTTTGACATTGGTCCTTGCAATTTACGTCCAAGGTTTTACTTCACAGTATCCACAAGCGAATGTAACTCACTATTAAGACCACGTATTTAAAATTGATTTTTTTGTCAACATTTTCCCTTTTTTCTTCGTTTAATTATTTCTCTAAAACCTTCAAACCTTTTTGAACACCAATGTATTTGTGTGCATGTGTGTGTGTGTGTGTGTGTGTGTGTATATACGCTCTCTCTCGAAGATACACACAACCATAATATAGAAAATATATATTTTTGAACAAAAAATGAACATAAGAAATATTTTTATTTTAGATCAACCCATAAACAACTTAGAATAAAATACATAATAACATATGATTCAAAACATAGATAAAATTTGGATTTTTTAAAACATTTTCGGAAACTACAACTTCGTTACACTGATCCAAATTCCACCCCCCCCCCAAAAAAAAAAAATTAGAAACTCATACCCTAAAATTTGGCCTAAGATAAGGGTCTGGGCCTCAGAAGGGTGCAGTTCTTAAAACATCTAAATTGTACTTATTCGGGGCTTAAACTTAGAAAATTTGCCCCAAACTCGGGGCTTGGATCCCGAGTTAAAATGCTATATCATTTTTTATTTTTATACAGACTTGAGGTTTTGACTTATATTTTATCATCGTTTTCGAGGTCTGGTGAGTGAACTTGCAAGTTTTTGAACCTCATATTTTTTTTTGAATTTGGAATTGTTATTAGATCTTATGTGAATATTTATTTCATTAAAAGTTATATATATATATATAAGATTGTTATAATCAATGTGTCCATTTGTGTTACTCAGAACTTCTCTTATTTTATGAGCAAATAAATTTGGTAAACCATTAATAAATTTTTCTTTCCAAAATGGTTCATTACTATCGTCTCTAAGCATTACTCGTGATGTGAAAACATCTTTGTACCATCTAAAATCGCTTAAAGTTGGGCATCTAAGGTTACTTAGTTGATCATGAATTCTTGAGGTTATATTACTCGGTGTTCCTAAAAAATATTTTATTATTGTAAAAACTAGAGTGTTAACTCCATCTGGAATTCCCATTCCAATGTTTTCATCAAAAATTGGGAGGCCATTGGCATCTTGTTGGACGGCAGATTTAATTTGTTCCTTTGATTCTTCGGTAAGATGTTTATCCCACCAAGATTTTAATGTACCGGTGAATCCTGTTGTTAAAAGCTCCACTATTTCTGTTTGGGGAATATTTTGATTGTTTAGGTAATTGTTGGCAACCATAGATATGTGTTGCATTTTATTTAAGATTTCTTGTTCAGATAATCCATCTATGTTCCATTCGTAAAGTCTATCCGATGAAACCGAGAATTGATTGTGTATATTTCTTTCTTCATATTGCATATCTGGGGGTGTTGGTCTTGTATACCAATTTTTTGTTAAGGTGGTTGGAGTTACTCTGGAGTTTTTTATTCTATTTAATTCAACATTAGTAATTTTTTTTTCAATAGTCTGGATATCTTCATCTGTAGTAGATTCTTGGGATGAGTCTGTTTGGTTAATATAGGTATTTTTGTTGATAGTTGTAATAGTCTTTGATGATTCTGCTTTGATATCTTTAAGCATTTTTTCTATTTTATCCATAGTTTTCTCAGACTTTGTTTGTAAATTTATTCCTTTTCGGACCTCAGGAAGTTGGATTAAAGGTATTTCTCTTTTATATGGTGGGTTTGGTTTGTCTAACTTGTTTTCAATGGATTCTAGTTGTTTTCCTAAAGTATTCAGGTATTGGTTAGTGTAATTATTTTGTTCAATAACTTTTTTGGTTTCATCATTAGTAGAAGTGACTTTAAATGGTGTAGCAACTACTTCTGTTCCCATGTGATTTACTAAAATGGTTTCTAGTGGAGGGTGACTAGACGAGACTGTAGTTTTGTCTTGTTTTGTCCATTTTACTTTTGTTAGGACATTTATTTTGTGATAATAGTTATCTAAATAGTCAAAGAACTTTATGTCCGTTCTTATTTCATTCATTAAAGTTTTCCACTTTCTTATTATTTTATCCTTTTCTCTTGGGGAGTACTTTTCTCGATACGCTCGTCGTTTAGTACGATTTTCTTTTGACTCAAAATCTTCTCCTAATTTAATCATGTCAATTTTATAGTCTTTATTGATTGTTAATAATTGGTGATTTACTGAACCTGTTTCAAAATCTGTTTGAGCGGGGTAATGTTGATCTTCATCATCATTAAAATTTGAGGTCGCTGTATAACAAGGTTTACTTACCTGGGAAGTTGTATCAATTTCTTTTAACTTAAGATTGCGTCTAGGTATTAGATCATCATCTTTTCTTGTTGAATTACTCGTTTGGGATTTACTATCATCTCTAATATGGAGATTTTTAAATCGTGGTTGATCAAAACTTATTCTAACTGATCCGTCAAGGTATTCTTGGATTCGTTCAAGATTAATAGCATTGTTTTGCATTTTTCGAGGATGATTTTCATTCTCTAATAACCAATCGTTTGGTAAATTAATATCTTTCCAATTTATTGACCTAGGGACTTGAATATTAGCATCATTTGTACTGCTTTGTATGAGTAAAGTTTTGTCTTTTGGACTTTTTACTAAAGCGTGGACATTTAGATTTGTCCTTAAACATTTGTAATAAATTCTATAAATTAAAGCAAGTGGTTTACTTCCTTCTAACATTTCATATCCAGATGTTTTAATATTTAGTGTCATGGTTTTTAATATGTGAGGTTCAGTTAAACTTAATGTAAAATCAGGAAAACAATTAAAATGTATTGGACCATTAAAAAGGCTTGATTCCATCATTCCTAAAATACTAGTGTTGTAATTAGTATGTCTCGCATCTCTAAGACATAAGAGGATAGAGGCATTTATTCCTTTACTGGTTAATGGTTTGACTGCTACTTGTATTAATCCTATGTGTAGGAAATTGTGTATTTATACCAAAGCAGTTCACCCGAAGTTAAAGTAGTTTACTTGAAGTTAAAAGCATATCACCCGAAGTTAAAGTCATTTACCCAAGGTTAAAGCAGTTCACCCGAAGTTAAAGTCAGTTACCCAAGGTTAAAAGCAGTTCACCCAAAGGTTAAAGCAGTTCACCCGAAGTAAAAGCAAAGGAGTTTCAACTATAAATAGAGCATTCAGTCATCCATTCCAGGCAGAGTCTGATTTTCTATCTCACTACTGCAAACTCTCTCTCTATCTCCATCTCTCTATTATTATATATATATATATATATGGAGAGATTCAAAAGCGAAGATTAAGAGTGAACATTTTAATGAACATTAAGGAAAAACACCCCAAATCCATTTATTTTAACTCCTATGTTGAAATTGGTCTGCGCCAGTCGCACCCGAGACCATTCCGGCCAGCACCCCCCACCCCCACCCCCATAAGGACTGCAATATCTACTGCCCCTGGATACCATGGTGGTGGGGTGGGGTGGGGTTGGGGGGATGGGGGTTAGGTTGGGTTGGGGGGTGGGGGGGCTGGCCGGAATGATCTCGGTTGCCGCTGGCGTGAACCAATTTCAATATAGGAGTTAAAATAAATGGGTTTTGAGTGTTTTTCCTTAATGTTCATTAAAATGTTCACTCTTAATGTTCACTTTTGAACCTTTTGCTATATATATATATATATATATATATATATATATATATATATATATCAAGGTTCTAAAAAACGCGAGGCGTGACCGAGGCGTGGAGGCCAAGCCTTAAGCCTTAAGCCTTAAGCCTTATAAGCCTAGGCGGACCTTAGGCGTAAAAAGGCATTTAAACATTTTTTAATATATTATATTATATTTTAATATTTTTTTACTATGATAAGTTTATTAAAAATACTAAAATGGTACATACCTTAAAAATATGTCTAAATATTTGTAAGTAAAATACTAATTTTTTAAAATACTAAAAAACTCGCGTTTTTTCACGCCTTACTTCTAAAAAGCTCCCGTTTTTTCACGCCTTACCCCAAAAAATATTGATCATCGTTGACCACGCCTTAATCCACGCCTAGGGCCAAAACTTGGCATATCTAAAAAGCCTTGTGCCTAGACACACATTGGCGCCGCCTAGGCGCATTTTTTAGAACACTGATATATATATATATATATATAATGCTCTTGTGCAGACTATCTCGTATTTTAACAGTGCAGATTGTACATGTGTCACCTGACAGTGAACCTATAAATTATTAGCTATACTATAGGCATTATCTCTATCTCTTTTCTAGGCTCACCGCTAGGTGACACACGTCCAATTCGCACTGCTAAAATGCGGGACAGTCCGCACAAGAACATTATTATATATATAAACGCCAACTTAGTTGTTTTCAAACAAATCCAATGCTGGGCAAGCGTTGCCAGCCGGTAATAGCCGAAGGCAAAAATGGGGGATATAGGGAAGAGGAGATTAAGGATAGTCACTCCACTCCATAAATAGGGAAGAATCTGTGTACACTATCTAGTGGGGTTGTGCCCATTCTCCCTCTTCTTCTGCTTTCCCATTTTCAAAAAAATCCAATTGTTTCGAACTTTCCATTTTTGGAATGGAATATTTAGGGAATCTCCAAGAGTAGGATCAAACCTTATTCCATGGTATTTACGTGAGGTTCATCTTTCTTATATATCTACATTATAAAGTAGAAAGCTTATGTACGTTATAAGCTTATTTGATGATGTCATCTATATAATTTATTTCCGCACTTCCTATTTTATCCTTAAGAATTTTGGATTCCTTTTTTTTTCCACTAAAATTTATTTTCCACTATTCATCAAAATTAAAAAAGAAGGGTAAATTAGTAAACTTAAAAGTTAGAGTTTTGTATCCCATACGGTTCAAAATGATTCCAAAGAATAGATTACGTTTGTGGCAACATGGTCATTTTTAAAGGAATAATGATATGAGTACAAAAATCTTCCCCAAAATCTCCCCCAAATCTGATGTGGATTCCACTTACTCTCTCACCTGCCTATTGAGTATTGCCTTGTGTTATGAGGTCCGACCAGGGCACCATATTAATTGAGAAGACACAAGACTCGAGGCTCAGCAAACCCATCAAGTACAGAGCACAAGGCTCAAGAAACAAATCAAACCCCTTCTACTCCCTGCAACTCACTAAAATTCAGCTTTCAACCTAACCCACTATATATCCATCCATCTATTCATTCTTCCATTGAACTCTCTATCTCTCTCCCTCTCTCCTCTATTCTCACCCTCTTCAAGTTATCTTTTAAGTTAAGTTTTCTCTTTCGCCTTTAAATCACCGAAATTCAACTTTTAATCTCAAATCTGTGTTTCTTTGTGTTTTTCTATCGTTTTTCTTTTCAGCTATGCACTTTTCATTTTATGTGATTGTACGTATTTATTTACTGCTGGGTTTTTATGTAAGTGTATTCATATATGTATTCACCGTATGTGCTTAGTTTAATTTCCTTTCGGGTTTTAAAGATAAGGGAACTTATCTACATTAGATGTACTATAACATTTAGACATTCTATAGATAAACGAAACTTATTTAAGCCACTAAACTAAGGAGTTTGTTGGTCTATGTTTTAATGATCTATGTTTTTATTTTGAGCGTCCGGATCCATCTCCGTCCGAGAGCTAGGTGATGTTAACACCCAAATCAGACCAGATTGGCCACCGAAAAAATCACTGAGGCGTGTAAACAGAACCTGAAGACGACCCAACCGCCTCCCCAAAGCAAACACGCCGCAGACAGTCAACTGGGTTAGCTCTCCTTAATCGCGTCCAAATCCCTCATTCCCCCAACTGGGTTAGCTCTCCTCCACCTCCATTGACGAATATTCTGCTTCGAGACCTCAAGCGCTGCTCTGCCCCAACTGGAGTCGACTGATTGACTTCCATTTGGTTTATTTGAAAATTTAGAGTTTTGCTGTACGTAATTGCTGGTGGGATACAAAACCCAACTGGGTTAGTTTGTTGGTGTATTTTGAAATGTAATCTGCCCCAACTGTACGTAATTGCTGTGTTTTCTGCCCAACTGGCTAACTAGGTTAGTTTTATTTCTTAAACAAATATAAAAAATACACCAAGTTTTCGCCCCAAAATTTTCCGCCCAACTGGGTTTATTTTGCTGTGTTTTCAAAATGATTACGTAATTGTTGTATGTAATCTGCCCCAACTAGGTTAATCTAAGGCAGTCAAAGACGTGCGTGGCCAACAAATTTTATATTTTGTGTTGGGTTTGTGTGGTTCAAAAAAATATACAGGCAATATTTAACTGTCTACAAAGTTGCGTGTTTCTCTAAAGATCTATCAGTTGAAAAGACATGACGTCTGACCGCATGTACTGTGATCAGGTACAAGCCAACTATTAGAAGGATACTTAGGTGTTGATAAAACCATAAGGTCATACCCATTTGATCGAGGTATATCATTTTTTATCTTTTAGTGCTTTTGTCTTTTGTCATAGAATCGTAGGTTCTCTACTAATAGCTTTTGTCATTTCCATCAAGTGTCTTAGTTGTTGACCGAATAATACCTGACCCATACCCTTTATATATTGGCATAGTACCTCACCTAGGTTAATCTAAGGCAGCCAAAGATGTGCGTGGCCAACAAATTTTATATTTTGTGTTGGGTTTGTGTGGTTCAAAAAAATATACAGGCACTATTTAACTGTCTACAAAATTGCGTGTTTCTCTAAAGATCTATCAGTTGAAAAGACATGACGTCTGACCGCATGTACTGTGACCAGGTACAAGCCAACTATTAAAAGGATACTTAGGTGTTGATAAAACCATAGGGTCATACCCATTTGATCGAGGTATATCATTTTTTATCTTTTAGTGCTTTTGTCTTTTGTCATAAAATCGCAGGTTCTCTACTAATAGCTTTTGTCATTTCCATCAAGTGTCTTAGTTGTTGACCGAATAATACCTGACCCATACCCTTTATATATTGGCATAGTACCTCACCTATACCCTTTATGTATTAGCTTTATCAATTTGTATTGTTTGATTAAGTGAGGTGCAGATTAGTACATAAGTTTCAAGATAAATGTAATAATTAGGTAATGTCCTAAAAAAATTTAGGACTTAAATTAAATTTGTTTATGAAGGTTCTAAAAAACGCGGGGCGTGATCGAAGCGTGGATGCTAAGCCTTAAGCCTTAGAAGCCTAGGTGGGCTAGGCGTAAATTGGCGTGAAAAGGCGTTTAGGCCTTTTTAACATATTTTAATATTTTTTAACCATAACAAGACTATTAAAATACTAAAATTATACATATCATAAAAATATATCTGAATATTTGCAAATAAAAATACTATTTGATTATTTTGGATGAGATAATGGTCCGGTTTGTAAAAAAATCTTTAAAAGGAGATATCGTTTCACTAAAACATTGTTGTTTTTAGAGAAAAAGTACGCCTCAAGGGTTTTACCAAGCATAAGCCGTCAAAATCTTAAGGCGGTGCGTTTCTCCAAAGCCTCAAGCCTAGGGTTTTTTTTAGAACAGTTTATGGATATTGTGTAATTTATGTGTGGTTTAAGATGAATTATTAGTATTGTTATGAATATTTTTTATTTTTTATATAGGGTTGATGGTTATATAAATAAACTTTGCTTAATATTTTTAATAGTTTTTTTGGCTTTGGTTTCATCTCTTAAGATTTTGTAAGCTTCCATTTCATGTGTTTTTAAAATTGTAGTAAGTTCAATAACCACTTAAAAATGTTCATAAGTACTCTGTAACCGCTCAACTTTTTTTTATGCAAAAAATGATACTTGATCCATAGTGATTACAATATGACCAAAAGTTAAAAAAAATAAAGGCATGTGACTGACTAAAAGTAAATCTTAAAAAATGGGACTAAAAACTTTAGATCCTTATTTTTAATTTATTTATAAATATTTGTGTTGTACAATAGTTAACAATTATCACGAGATCTATGATGGATTAAACACGGTGAATAGTTATATTAACATATGAAAATTTGTATAATTTAAAACAGAATTTACAATTTTGTATTGTAATTTTTTTTGACATACTAGGTTCGTACCAAGGTGTAGTATGTATGTACATAAACACGGTGTATGTATGTAAACAAACTTACAAAGAAATTTTCATTTATTTTATAATGATAGGTTCGTACAATAGGTTATTTAAAAAATATTTATTTGTTGCGCATTAAATGACGTATGGTCCAATCAACGATTTACGCTTTTGAAAATTATAAGCGTGTCTTCAGGCACGGGCATATCCTTGTATATATATATGATGTCTCTTAACGGAACCTCAATTGATGGACTTTGAAAACGGATCATTTTTACAAAATAGTAAAAATAATATTATCAATCAAACTTGTTATAAATGATTCCCATATTGAGAAAAAATATCTACAATTCTTTTTATTAAAATATTCAATTGGAAGTAGTAGGTGAGAGATGGTTAACTTAAAATTCAACGGTAGAAAATGCACCTGTTTTTCAAATTTGCATTTCACTCACTATTGAGTTGAATTTTTTGATGATATTTTTCGTTGATAATCTCGTCACTATGAATATCCATCAAGTTTGGTTGCAAAATATTTTTTTTAACTCTTTTAAAAGGTTGGCCGTTTTTATGGTCCTTTAATTAAGATCTGCTTAATAGTATTTTTTTATATATATATATATATATATATATATATATATATATATATATATATTTACATCTTTTTTCAATTACGAACATATACTTTGTAATTATATGTGAGAGTGAGACAATGGTAGAGCGGGTGTTGGTGGGAGTGGTGGACATGGTGTGTTGTGGTGGTAAGGTGGTGGAGAATATGGTTGAGAGAAGATAAGACTTTGAGTAATTTGGAGGTGAGAAAAAATAAAAAGGCCAATGAAAAATTTAAGGGGAATATACCAAATAATCTCTCGAATATTTTTTAATACACGTTTAGTCAAAGCCTTCAAAAAGTCATTTACCATGCCGTTGGCGCGGACCTTTACAAGTAAGAGAATAAGAGACATTTTGATACAAAATAAAAGGTTTGAACTAAATGTGTATTAAAAAATATTTGAGGAACTTTTTGATATTTGATCCAAAATTTAATCTAAACTATATATACTATGTGGGGCCTTAGCACTAGCATCTTATAATTTTTTTTTTTTGGAGTTATGGAGCAAATTCTTAGGTGCTTTTACTAATCGCCCCCCATTTTGAAGAACACTTATTTGTGTTATGGGGAACATTTGTTGTACAAACTTTGATTACATTTTTTTAGGAGCACATATCAAATAGTCTCTTGAATTTTTTTTAATTCACGTTTAGTCCAAGCGTTTTTATTTTGCACCAAAAAGTTCATCATCATACCAAAAAGACTTTACCATGCTAGTGGCGCGGACGTTTAAAGATAAGAAAGTAAGGGACTTTTTGATATAAAATAAAATGCTTGGACTAAGTGTGTATTAAAAAATATTTTAGAGACTTTTAGTATTTGATCCTTTTTTTAACACATCTACTTTGACCCCATAATTTTAATTTTTGCGGATATAAAAAATATCACAGTTTACTTTAGATGTGCTTTGTATCTATGACATTAGTTTTTTTTTAGTTACCCCTTGTGATTAGATTATATCACATTTAAACATACTCCAGCGACATTCAAATTTCAGACTCACCCCACTGTGAACAAATGAATTTAACTTTAAACAATGATAAAATATAAAATCTGACTCATATATCTTGACAAAGGGAGTTAAATCTAATTTTTGAACTTTTAGAAGTATGCCTAATTGTGTTAATGACACATAGATTAAGTAAACAGATTTCTTTTTACTAAAATTGTAAAAGTGAAAACTACAAGGTTCAATGGAGAAGAAGGTCAAAATTACAAAAATCACCTCCTCACCTTTTGTACATAATAATACATATTTATCTGTATGGTAATATCAAAAAGAAAAAAGTATAAGCATGGGTAAAAGAGCTTGAAAAAACTCATGTTGACAGTGGGATTTGAACCCACGCCCTTTCGGACCAGAACCTTAATCTGGCGCCTTAGACCAACTCGGCCATATCAACATTTGTTAACGGAGTGACTGTTTTATATTCTAAACGTCTTTTTCATTATCAACTCTGATTATGTTGTAAATCAACGCAGCTCTGTCTGGCATCTTTATCACTCTTCTGTTTAACGTGGTAAAGGAAATGTGTTTTAAATTCATTTCACGGTAAAAAAATATAATTTGCTTTTAATGTCCTTGATTTAGAAATTTAGAGAAAATTTTTGTTAGAATTTATGGATTTACTTAAGTTGACAAAATCAGATTTTTGTGAACTTTGGGGTTAATTTATTATGGGACTCACGTCTTTCGAGATAATTCAAAGTGGTAACTCGTTCACCTTCGCAAGGAGTATAACCTGGTATACTCACATAGGAAAAATCATAAATTATTGAATGAAAAATTGTAGCTCAAAGTACTCACTTGGAACATGAAAAATGGTTGAAGTATTTAAATTAAAGCTTGTTCCACATAGGAAAAATGTGTAAAATAGGTATAGTATAATAATAGGGGCATAAACCAAATAGTCCCTTGAATTTTTTTAAATACACGTTTAGTCCAAGCTTTTTTATTTTGCACCAAAAAGTCCTTCACCATGTCAAAAAGGCTTTACCATGCTGCTGACGCGGACTTTTAAAGATAAGAAAATAAGGGACTTTTTGGTACAAAATAAAAGGCTTGGACTAAAGATGTATTAAAAAATGTTTGAAGGACTTTTTGGTATTTGATCCATAATATAATTCAATTTAGCTTAAATGTTTGATGCGCATGGGGTATCTCGACTCTTTGAAAAAGGGAGTACTTACATGGACTTGGGTTGACTTCCAACCCCCGCGCGCTGCTGCCCCCGGCTTGGGCTCGGGGTTGGGGGTCTTGGGGCTTTAATGTATGAAATTTTTGGACAAAATTGGAATTTTCAACCGTTTTTAACTGCCAATTGATGATTGTCGTTGCGTCCGAGAAACACTAATTCGGGACAAAATTCGTTTTAAAGTCAGAGTGTTTAATACTTGCATCAATCTAAAAATTTTGTGTTGTTGCATATTAATTCTGTAACTATTCTTTTGTTGCATATTTTTTCTGTAATTACTTATTTCATAATTTTTGTAATGTAAATACAAAATCATTTTGGATAACACTTATATATATATATATATATATATATATATATATATATATATATATATTTATATATATATATATATATTTAATTGTAGATGTATGTACATATAAATTTAACCGAGATGCCTAACTTTACACAACTCATATTTGAAGAAAGAATAACAAGTAATGAGATTCAATATATTATATAGTTTGCACAAGCATTTTCAAATGCACTATCCTGATTAGTAATTTTTAAATTACATTCTTGACTCTGCAAGACTGCGAAGGCGAAGTGATTAAAATAAAATAAAATTGGCTTTGATTTGTATGAATATGTGAAGTTTTAAGGCTTTAAGCATATGCTTTGGGGAGTCGTTGATTCGTTGAGCTCGGTTCTAACTCATTTGATCAAATTGCTCACTATATATATACATATATATATATATATATATATATATATATATATATATATATATATATATAGTTAGACTCTCATACATATTAATTTTACATATCAAATTTGCATACCACTGATGCGGATCCATTTTGTAAATGATTTTTACTGCGCTGGATTTTTTTTATCACGGGGGCAAATTTATCGCCGTGCCCTCGGCACGGGTATTCGCTAGTATATATATATAGTTAGACTCTCATACATATTAATTTTACATACCAAATTTGCATACCACTGATGCGGATCCATTTTGTAAATGATTTTTAGTTGAAATTTTTTATGTGATATTTAAATATTTCGAAGGATCCATATGAAAAAAATCAACTCAAAATAATTTTTTTTGCTATTTTTAAAAAATCGGTCAAACTTTGACAACTTTAAAGCACTTTAAAAGCTGTGAAAGTTTGACCGATTTTTTGAAAATAGCCAAAAACGTTATTTTGAGATGATTTTTTTATATGGATCGATTGAAATGTTTCAAATACCACATAAAAAAATTCAACTCAAAAATAATTTTTTACTATTTAAAAAAATTGGTATGTAAACCTTGGTGTGTACATGACCCTGACTCTCTCTCTCTCTCTCTCTCTCTCTCTATATATATATATATATATATATATATATATATATATATATATATATATATATATATATATATATATATATATATATATATATATATAAAGAAATGCTCTTGTGCATACCAGTATGTATTTTAAGAGTGCGAACCGGATACGTGTCACCTGACGGTGAGTTCAGAAAAGAGAGAGAGTGTGCCTATAATTTAGCCTCTCTTTTCTGGACTCATCGCCAGGTGACACGTGTCCGGTCCGCACTCTTAAAATACATACTGGTATGCACAAGAGATGCACTGTATGTATATATATATATATATATAGAGGAAGACTCACATACATCATGCACTATACATCACACCTAATTCTAGGCCCTAGAATTTTTTTTTTCAAATTTTATATTTTTTCCTTGAAATTAACCTTCCAATCAACCCATATGCAAAAAATTAGGTCAAAATACATTTTGTAGCTATTTTTAAAAATTTCTCAAAAAACTGCTAGCGCAGACCCTTATAAATAAGGTATTTTTAGCAGTTTTTTGTGGATTTTTTAAAAATAGATACAAAATGTATTTTGACCTAATTTTTTGTATATGGGTTGATTGGAAGGTTAATTTCAAGGAAAAAATATAAAATTTGAAAAAAAAAATGTTTTGTTAGGGCTTAGAATTAGGTGTGATGCACGGGTGATGTATAGAACATGATGTACTATAGCCTGACTCTCTCTCTCTCTCTCTCTCTCTCTCTCTCTCTCTCTCTCTCTCTCTCTATATATATATATATATATATTCCCAGCATTCTACTATATACAAAAAAATAAAAAAATAATTGGTCAAAGTCCATTTGCCCCTCAAAATTAAGAAAATAATATTAAAGAGCACTACCTCATTGAAAAAAATAATTATTTGGCATACTTGTGTAAATTTATAATCAACGGTCAATATTTAGTTGCTATTTATAGCAAAATGTACAATTCTTAGACGTGTATATATTTACAAAGAACATTTATTTATACATTTTATTAGTAATTTTTTATTTTTCGTATAAAAAAGATTAATAGTAAACAAAAAAAATTGGTTACTGTTCATACACATTTTCACCCTCCAAAGTCCAAAATTAAGGATTTGTCCTTATTGGTTATTATTATTGTTTTCAGTGATGATTAAGAAATGGTTTGAAGGTGTAGCTTTTAATAGAAAGAAAGTAAAGTTGGTGGGAAAATGGGATAGATCATATTTCCATCCACGTATGAAGGAAATCATTTTACCTTTATTTTTGTTTGATAGAAAAGAAGAAGAATAGGGTAAAAACCAACAATCTTCATTCCTTGTGTATAATACGTGGGAAGGAAAAAAAATATACACTAATTATATTTGTATAAAAAACTTGGGCCCTATTTGATACGCTCTGAATTTTTTGATGGAACGTGATTTCTCGAAAAGTAATTGCTCAAAAATATTAACCCATAATCTAAATCCCTTGCTCCGTTTGGTCAACAAATGTATTCTTATATGGAATCAAAATCTGCTGTTTAGTTTATGCATGGAAAAATACATTAAATAACCTTTAACAATATTCTAAGTGCACAAAACTTACCAGTTCAATTAATTTAATTACACAAGCGTACCACAGTGCAATAGTAAAGATTAGCGAGCATTAAAGAAAAGAGAATATGACGATATATAGTTTGACAAGAACTGCCCGTGTCAACAGAGGGGGAGAACTTTTATTAAATTAAACTATTGATGTGTTTTGTAATCTAACTGAATTAAGGATTTTATGGGGCACCTTTAGTTAGATCATTATGTGTTATGATTTTATTGTTAGAATGCATATTTAAGGATGAGGCACTTGCAATTATGATTATCCTATGTTGATATTTTATTTTTGAATTCGGAATCAAATGATAATTAGATTAATTGACTGTAGTTGATAAAGTTAGGTTTAAGTTGAGTTTTGACAGATTTGAACCTTAATTCATGTTAGAATTATGCTATTCTTTTCGGAATTGAATTATGATTAAGATTATATAGTTTACATACCTGGAGATTGTTGTTGTTTTTAATTTTTTTTTTTATGTATTTTGAAGCTTGGTGTGTGAACTATGGAGGTTGGTGTAACACACCATGCATTTTGGCAAGCGAGGTGGCCAGCCGCTGCCGCCAAACTACGTCGGACGTCACTAAGTAAGTTATCATTCTAGGCATGTGACAGAAATATGAGACAATAAAAAGTTTTTCCACAAGATAATATTCAAATTCATCCAACAAATGTAAACATTCATGCAAATTAAAATCCACCACCATGCTATCTCCAAAATAAATTCAACTCCAAAATATTAAAACTCAGATGAAATATCTGACTGAAATCATAAATAACTATGGAACCGATTGGCCTACTAAATCCAAAAATGAAAGTCTCATAATAAAACGACGGAATGGAAATAAATCAAACTACTACTAAAGAAATAAAAATACATATCTAGCTGCACTATAAAATCTTCAATCCATCCTATGCAGCTAATCCAACAACTATATCTGAAAAGTTAGTCAACACTATGGATCAGTGCCCACCGCATGAATACTAGTTACTCCTCCCAATTAGGGTTCGTAAACACAAAGAGAAACATTATACATGATAAATATCACAATAGAGTATTTTAAATTAAACAAGATATATATTAACATGGGAGTAAAAATAAATTACAACTATCTACCCACATAACTAAGCGACCTCGATGTTCAAGTACAACTATGATATTTTGATCATTTAATTATGTTAAAGCTATCGATTCAATTTAATTCAATCAACCAAATTATTATTATAGCGGCACCACCATAGCCAACCGACCTTTCTATTGGTCCTGCATTTATTCGGGCCCTCATAAAGTTTTACATTATATACAGCAGGCGAAGACAAGCTATTAAAAGCCCTTAAGCTAACAATTGGTCATAAGCGGGCTTCGGAAGTTTTGAAGCATGCTTCCGATAAGAGGAAAATATGATCAATAGAAAGAGTTAGACCTGCCAGAAAGCAATGTTTTATTTTAGAGTGAAACATGGCATTCTCCTCGTTATCACCAGCCAACCCAACTTCGTTTAGCCCTGCACTTATTGATGAGGTTTCACGCACGACACGTCACAATAGCCAGTAAGCCCAATTTTCGTTAGCCCAACATTTATTGGTGACGCCAACACACACCCACGTAGCTATAATTAGCCAACTCAATTTTCGTTAACCCTACACTTATTGGCGATGCAAATTCATTTTAAATTTAATTTCACATTTTATTAAGTTCATTTTTTTCTATTAGCCCCACCCTTTATTCGAGCCTTAAATCCTCAAATCATACCTAGTCCCATACCTAGAGATCTCCAAACCACAAATGTATCATAACCTATCCCTTAGAAAGAATACCTACCGACAATTACCATCTAGTCTTGCACCTAGCTTGATGGAACAACGAAAACGTGTACTACTTAGTCCCACCCCGAAAATACCCATCCATGAAAATCAATACACACTAGTCCCATACCTAGAAAGTGTTAATAATAACAAAGGCCTACTACTAGTCCCACACCTAGCAAGCAACTCAAAATAAGGTGAAAGCCTAACTACCCCAACAATCCCGTCGTCCCCGCGGTGTCGGGTATTAACACAATTAACCATCACATAAGGGATATTTTCAACATATAACAACAATTCTTTCAATTAATATAAGATTACTACTTATCCAAATTATGTCCGTTTAATTATAATATTAATTAAACAATTCACTTTTCAACAGTTTATATAATCTTCATTCACATGCATATTTCAGGGGCATACAATAATAAATTTCTATTCTACAAGATACACATAAATAACATGATTTTACGAGTCGAATCCAGTTTATAAAATTCATACGATTTATTCTAACATACGAACATCCATATATTCTAACGGAATCCCCAACATCTAATCTAAGCATGCAATAATTTTGAGCAATGTTCAAAAAGGCGCGCCTAGACTTGAGGCTTGGGAGAAACACCCCGCCTTAGCCTTTTACGCCTTATTCTTGGTAAAAGATTTAGGGCGCACTTTTTTTTAAAACAAAAATATTTTAGTGAAACGATATCGCATTTTAAAGACTTTTTTTAAAAAACTGGACCAATATCGCATATGAATTACTTCAAGTCACTCATGAGGGTACTAGTTTTGTTAAGACTTCTAAACTCCAAAATCGCACCACTAAATTTGAAACCATTAAGATGGAGGATAGTAAATCATTTGATGAATTCTACGCTAAACTGTTAGTTATTGTGAACTCGTCGTTTAACTTCGGAAAGAGAATATCCAAACCCATGCAGTCAAGAAAATTTGAAGGTTCTTAACCAAAAGATTTAATTTAAAAATGAAAGTTTTGAATTCATTGGGTACTTTTAAATCCTCAAAACTCGAAGAGTGTGTAGGTGATCTTCAAACTTACGAGCTCGATATGTTTTCCTCCAAAAAGAAGAAAAAAGATAAATGCATTGCTTTGAAATTCCGAAAGGAGGAAATACGTGCTTTGGATGATGAGTCTGACATCGATTCTGATGATGTATCCATATTTGCAAAAAATTCTAAAAAAATTCTCAAGTTTGAAAAAAAATCGAAAGATCAAATGACGTTTGAGAAAAAAAACTTTAACAAGGATATAAAATTCTCTAAAAATAGTAATTGTAATTTTAAGAGGAGCGAGTTTGATAGATGCTTTGGGTGTGAGGGTTATGGCCATAGGGCAACTGCGTGTCTCATTAAATTAAGGAAATTGAGGCAAGAAACCGATTGCATAAAATGATGCCCTTCATGGTAGTGAACAGGAAGAGGAACCTGATTCCCCCATTGAGCGCAATTACACCGCATTTATGTTAAGTCATGTGAGCCTTATTGAAAAATATTCTGATGAAGACAATTAGCATGACACTTCCGAGGCCATTGTCTCTGACTCCCAAGTGTGTGATAGTGTAAAGAGTGGAAATGAAGAAGATGATGAAGAAGAGGAGGAGGAGGAGGATAGTGGACTTCAAGTTCCCTTCCATGAGTTATGTGAGGAAACAATGAAACTAAAAAAAACAAACTTAAAATTGGAAGCTAGGTTGAAATAACATGTCATAAGTAATGATGAGAGTATCTTGGTTGACGATCTTAGGGCACATGAAAAAACTCATTGTGAAAAACTCGCGTTAGTTGAGGGGGACGAGATAACCTTCAGGTATTAATGAAGGTTTTGAAGAAGGATTCTCTTATTTTTAATGAATCTCATCGTTTGCTCGAGTCTAGGATTAAAGATTTAGAAGAGAGATTGAGAGACTTGAGTAATGTCTAATTTGATTAGAAGTCTAGGTTGAAAAAGTTGGATAAAATGTTAGGCACCGCCCGAGTCAAATGTAACAATTTTAGTATTGGCTTTGATATTCCAAATGCTTCCACTACTATAACTAAAATCATGCTTTTAATAAATTCAAAAGTTTCTTGGAACGTTAGAAAAGGTCAACCCAAGGATAACATTCTTTGTGTCTACATGTGCCCACATTGCGGTAGGAAAGGTCACCTTAAGCGTTTGTTCTTTTATCTTAGATATGGTCACAAGAAGTATAAGTATAGAGTCACCGAGGTTTCCAAAACCCAAGAGTGTCTTGTCACACCTACATGGGTTAGAAAATCATATTTGGAGGCTTTACATGTTAAACTTGTTTATACTCGAATACTTGCACATGATATTTCTCATGCTAAATATAATGGTTGATTGTGTATGCATTTTTACATACACTAGATTCGTACTCCATGTTATTTGTTTTTGCTAGTTGTATTTGTTTTGAATATTTTTTATTTTAATTTTTCATTTATTGAGTCTTATTAAAAAATATAAAAATATTATGTTTGTCTTTTGAGTTTATTTTTTCATTGGGTATCCTAAAACATTTAAAAACTCAAAAAGATTTTTGGTTTATGTGTACTTTAGTTTTACACATTTTGTGTGGCATATTTATGTGTTTGAATTCACTTCATTCCATGTTTTCATTTAGCTAAGACATTTAATTATGATTTTTAATGCTTAGATTGTTCTTAATTATGCCTGCATGGACTAGTTCGAAAGTGACTTGCTTAATGGATTCACTTGTAATATGCCTCCTCACTTACATGCATGAGCTTTTTCGAATTTTAACTTCATAGGTTACATGAGCTAAGTAAGGCGTTCTCCTA
Source organism: Sambucus nigra (assembly GCA_949130495.1). Classification (NCBI taxonomy): domain Eukaryota; kingdom Viridiplantae; phylum Streptophyta; class Magnoliopsida; order Dipsacales; family Adoxaceae; genus Sambucus; species Sambucus nigra. The sequence continues at coordinate 78,119,164 of OX422220.1, forward strand.
ACCGTCTTGTTATTATACAATTATGTTTGATTGGGGGAATTGTGCATATGAGAACCATTGGCCATAAGTTTGAAATTTTATTGAAAGTATGATTATACAAGAGAAAAGGCTATGAATGAAGAATTCTTCCTTATGTGAGAGCCTAGAAAATTATGAGGTAAAAGAAAAGAAAATATTGCTGATAAGCACCCAAAAGTGTATATTTTATACCCCGAATAGACGTATTTTAGTTGCTGATTCTCGACAAATTGGGTCTTATATGCATAATTGTATAATGTGCAGGCTTGATTGCAGTTACGGTGTCAAAAGTGTTATTTCAAGGCAAATTTCATCAAGAAGGGAGCAAATTACCAATCCCTAACCTAGCCTAAACCCTGTCCCGAGCCGTGTGTGTTTGATTTGTTCCCTTTTGTATTTTATTTTATATTTTTAATTTTTAGTTTGAGTCGCTTTTAGTTTTAGGATTTATTTTAGATTTATTTAGAATTTCTAGGATTTATTTTCTATTTTTATATTTCTTTTTAATTAGTGTATTTTATTTTTATTTTTTATTTAATTTTTATTAGGATTAGTTTTTAGGAATTTATTTTCTAGTATTATTAGATTTTATCTTTAGTTTAGTTTTATTAGGATTATATTTTTAGTTTTAATATATTTTGTGTCTTTTATATTTTTTTATTTAGGATTTTAGTTTTTTTTTTGTAGTTTTATTAGATTTTTAATGTTAGTTTTTATTTCCTTTTATTTTTAGTTTTTTTTAGTTTAATAGGTTTATTGTTTTTATTATCTTTTTAGTTTGTTTTATTTTTAGTTAGATTTTATTTTTTTATTTTTATTAATTTTATTTTTTAGGTACAATTAAAGACACACATAAACCCACACACACCCCACTTATCCATAACACCCAAACTAACCTACACCACAAACACACCCTAAAAACTCCCTCACCCACATTTTCCTACGCCCTCACCCACACTATTACCCCCCATCATCATCTTCTCCAAACCCATCTTTTTTTCTCTCCTCTATCCTAATCCACCATTATCATCCAAACTCCATAACCAAACCAACACATCCACCATTAAACCCCAAACTCATTTCACTATCCATTCCAACCCAACTCTCCCAGCTTCGAACCCATCCCCGGCAACAACGCCATTTGATAAAGGAACTTTTCGGTGTACATTTGTTTTCGCCGTTGCTTGAAAAGCTCCTTTAGTCAAAATCCTCAAAATACCTATAAAAATTTTATCAAACTAAAATGTAGAGTGGTAAGTAAGGATGTCAATCCATATCAAGGGGGTAAGCTAGAGACAAGCTCAATTGTAATTCAATTTTTATTTTCTTTTTGGGATTTTTGCTTTTTTTATTTTTTTAGCTTTTTCAATATTAAAACAATTTTGGGTGAGAATGTGAATTGACACTAAACTAAATGGAAGATCAAAACAACTAACTAAAAAGTGACTAAAATGAAAAACAAAGTCTAACACAAAAATAAGAGATAAAGTGAGGTAAATAATAGTGAGAGCAATTAAGGAGTGGGATATACACCACAAATTTGAGCTATTCTAACTAATTAATTTAAGTATTTGAATTTTCCCAAATTAATATCAAAATTATAAATCAACTCTCGCTGCAAGTATAATTTTCAATAGTAATCTTTTAGAAAATTAAGTTTAACTCCCCCACAATTCTAGAAAATAGATCTACACTCCTTTTAATTAATCACCCGCTAGGATCAACCAATTAAAATTTGTGTAAATCTTAGAAAATAAATTTAAAGTTGAAATTCAAGGACTAATACCACACTTAAGAAACCCCTATCTCTAGTTCGAATTTAAAATGGGTATTATAACTTAGAATTTTGATCTCGAAAATCATTTACCCTCTCTCGAGGCGTAAATTTAAGGGTGAGGGATGAAAATTAATACTCAAAGAGAATTTTCAAGTACTCAAACTAATTAAATTAAAATAACATCAAATAAGAGATCCCCCACCCCTTGAAAGGGTATCTAGTCTAACATGATATTAAACATGATGAACAAATAGTCAAAGGCATATATAATAAAAGAGTAGAGAAAGAGAACAATTCTCCAACAAGTCTCCTTGAAATTGGTAATTTGAACTCTATCTTCTTCCATACAATTCAATTACTCACAATTAAATCTCACCAAATCTCTAAAAAAAATAAAAACTATTTACAAAAATAATTTCCTAATTTATTTTCTAATATAACCTATCTCTCTCTAGAATTCTCTCTAAAAATCTAATTTTTTTTATGATGGGCATGGTCTTCTTATATAGTATGCACATGGAGCATGAGGGTAAATTGGGTAAGGTAATTATGAATGAGGGGTGAGAGGTGTGAGAGAGTTATTTTTGGGAATTGCACAAGTGTGCATGTGTGTTGGGTGAGGTAGTGGTTAAGAGATGGGGTTTAGTTGGGTGGAAGTTTGTTTGGGGGTAAAATGAGAATTGGGTTAAAAGGGGTATTTTAAACATGTGGTGTTTAGACTTATTTGGTTTTGTTGATTTTGTCTTTGGAACTTTGGCAGGTCATGATTTTAGACATGGGAGGTTTGGGTTTGGGTTAAAGGTGAGATAGGTTGGATTGGGTAGGTTGTCGTTCCAGCGGGTTGAGGTTCGCAGGAGAAGCTCGGGTCAAGGCTGGTGGGTGAGGGAGTGAAGCGGGTTGGATCGCAGCCGGGGCAGGCAGTGGGGTGCCATCGACAGGTCCGGATAGAAACCGGGTGTGGTCGCGGGTTAGGAGATGGTTTGGAAGGTAGGCGACGGGGGTGGTGACAGGTCGCGTTGAGCTAAGGCTGGAGGTAGCAGCGGCTTGGAGGTTTCAGAAATGGGTTCGCTGGCCGGTTCAGGAGGTATAAGGGGTCGTGGGTGCCGCCGACGGGTTGGAGGTTTCAGAGATGGGATCGCCAGCCATAAATGGGTTCGGAGCTGGGCGAGTTGGGTTGGAATGGATAGTGAAATGGGTTTGGGGTTTAATGGTGGATGTGTTAGTTTGGTTATGGAGTTTGGATGATAATGGTGGATTAGGAGAGAGGAGAGAGGAGAGAGAAAGAGATGGGTTTGGGGAAGATGATGATAGGGGGTAATAGTGTGGGTGAGGGTGTAGGGAAATGTGGGTGAGGGAGTTATTAGGGTGTGTTTGTAGTGTAGGTTAGTTTGGGTGTTATGGATAAGTGGGGTTTGTGTGTGTCTTTAATTGTACCTAAAAAATAAAATTAATGTAACTAAAAAAATAAAATCTAACTAAAAATAAAATAAATTAAAAAGAAAATAAAAACAATAAACCTATTAAACTAAAAAAACAAAAAGGAAATAAAAACTAATATTAAAATTATAATAAAACTACAAAAAAAACTAAAATCCTAAATAAAAAATATAAAGGCACAAAATATATTAAAACAAAAAATATAATCCTAATAAAACTAAACTAAAGATAAAATCTAATAATACTAGAAAACTAATTCCTAAAAATTAATCCTAATAAAAATTAAATAAAAAATAAAAATACACTAATTAAAAAGAAATATAAAAATAGAAAATAAATCCTTGAAATTCTAAATAAATCCTAAAACTAAAAACGACTCAAACTAAAAATTAAAAATATAAAATAAAATACAAAAGGGAACAAATCAAACACACACGACTCGGGATAGGGTTTAGGCTGGGTTAGGGTAGGCTAGGGTTACGGGATTGGTAATTAGCTCCCTTTTTTATGCAATTTGCCTTGAAATAACGCTTTTGACACCGTAACTGCAATCAAGCCTGCACATTATACAATTAAGCATATAAGTCCTAATTTGTCGAGAATTAGCAACTAAAATACGTCTATTCGGGGTACAAAATGTACACTTTTAGGTGTTTACCACACCCCACAAACAGAGTGTTGCTAGTCCTCGAGCAATAAGATAGAGAGAAAGAGAAAGATAAGAAATCAAAAGTGTACCACTTTCGCGGGCACTTGCGATTGCACTTAGCATGTGCAACAAGCCTTTAAACCTATAGGTTGCCCCACAGGACGAGTTGTGTCTCGTGAGGGTTTGCAGAAAATATACTCACAAAATTCTTTATTTTGCAAAAATTTATTGAAAGGCAGCCAATATTTTATTAGACATAGAATGATCGAACAATCCATCATGAGATAAATGTTTTCAGAAATACAAGCTAGAATGTGTAAAAAGTTTAGCTAAGTAAATACACAAGACATATCCTTCCTAGATCTCAACGTGTGTAGTGTGAATCATTCAAAACGGGTCGAGTATCATAAGAGTAATTCCTAAATTGCCTTTTCGGAATCAATGCTTCAACTTCTAATCTCACTGGATATATCTCTCTCAATCGAACTCTCGAGATTAGGGTTAATGTATCGCTCTTGTGTGTGAGGAGGTGAGTAAATGTAAGCAAGTTCAAACGTCTCACACACACATAAGAAAGAACAAACATATAGAAGGAAAATGATATCATGAAAGAGATGCTAATCACTATAGTGAGACTGTCGAGTTATTCACCACGTTGACTTTCATTTGTCCGAACACCTACGGGAACATGGATGATAATGGGTGAGGGGAAAATGAAATAGGAAGAATGGTATGAGGTGTGGTATGATGGATGTGAAATGGATGGATATGCGATGTGAGAGAGTGTATAGCACTTTTAGGCACAAATGTCTTTATTACACAAGAACTAACTACAAAACTTTTTTTTTCTTTTCAATTTTTCTTTTTATTTTTTTCTTTTCTTTTTCTCTATTTTCTTTTTTTCTCTTTTTTTTTTCTTTTTTTTTTCAAACCAACAATGAAGACATTTAACATTTGAAAAACACACTTTTTCTCAATATGATGGATGATATATGAATGGAGATGATAGGTGATGGTGTGGGGAAATATGGAAGATAATGGGAATGTAATGGGTGAAGTGAATGGGAATGTAATATGAAAAAGTGGAAGGTGTATGGATGAAAATATACTATTCAGGACAAATTTCAAGACACGTGTTTCTTACAACTCGAAAGTGATGTCATTCTCAGTGATCAAGATAAAATTTTAATGAAAAATAATGAGATCATACAACGATTAAGTGCGGACCCAAACGAAGTTGAACAAACTTGTGGCTCGGAGATTGAGAAAAACACTCTGAAAGGGTGAATGGCACAAATCTCACAAGCTAAAATCTCTACTAGTGATCCTTAAGGTTTTCTTGAGAATTATAGCACTCTTCAACTCTAAACCATAGTGACGTGATAAGTGCGCAAATTTTGTTGAGTCTAGAAATTCATGGTGTAACATGCCTTGTTACGTATTACATAAGCTATTTATAAAAGGATAAATCCTCTAGCTCTATTACTAGATTTTAAAAGATGGATGATAGAAAATTCACGTCAATGAATTGAGATGAAAGAAACTGCACGAAATTTTAAAAAATAGGTTTAAAAATCAAAATTTTTCAAAAGAGGTACGATTTTGATAAAATTCCCCACCCCCAAACAAAATGGAACATCGTCCTCGATCTTAGGTAAAATGATTTTTAAAATTGAGAGCATAAGGTAGAAAAGAGATTACCAGAATCAACCGGTAATAAAGGGGACAAATGTAGCCAAGAATAAATCTGAATAAGTGATAAGAGAAAAAGATGTGTACAACTCTATAACATAGTAAAGAATTGGATGGTGTGAAACACCACCCCCAAACAGGATGAGACTAGTATAAGAAATCACGGGTTGCCTCCCGGTAGCGCTAATTTTAATATCTTCAGCTAGACCGAAGGGATCTCACCCTAAAGATATTGTCTAGGAATGCACGGGGTGGCAGAAAAATTGGGTGATGATAATCACCCCCAAAGAAGAATGAAGCGTCAGTCTTGTTGGAAACTGGCTAATGTGGTCAATGCACCTGTATGGAAAAGTGCATCACACGATACAAAGCATTGGTGGACCCTGGGCTGGTGGGTATTAGGGTAAGGGTGAGGGTGAATAGGCACCGGTCACTGGCCTTATTGAGCCGAAAGGTGAGGGAAACTAGGGCCCTATAAGCATGGTGATCTAATTGGTGAGGAAGGCTAAATGGTGTGGAAATAGTGATGAGGTGGGGATCATAGAAATGACACGACCGTTCTATGAATGGGCGATGATAATGGTCGTGCCGTGACACGCCAGGGAGCTGTCGATGGAAAAACTCAACACCACAAGATAGTGGTGGGCATGGAGGAACAAACTCGATGTCACAGAAGTAGAGAGTATCACCACAAATGCTCTCATGAATGGTGGAGGGTGGGTTCAAGTAAGCACCTAGATAAACAGAGATGAACTATTGTGGAATAATGACTAGGTCCAAACAAAGTGGTGGGGTGGAAGGAATAATGGGTGGGTCGGGAGGGAGAAAGGGTGGAGGAAGATGATACAACTCAAGCGTGGGATACACACACTCATTGGGAGGAGTAAAGGAATACTCACAAGGGAGTGTGGTTTCTAAAGATGGAGTGGTCAACTTTTCCAAAAAAGTATCATCGGTGAATGTGGTGGGTGGGTAAGACGAGGCATCCAAATTCGAGAGAGAAGAATCAATATTAATATATGACTCAAATTGAGTCAAGTATGTTGGAATATGATCCATATCCGGATAGGTAGGAACTATCACGGATTCTATCTCAGGAAAATAGTGAACACTCGTAGCCAGAGCTAACCTAAAATGAAGTGGTTCCTCGGGAACACAAGCAGTGGGCTCAATAGGTGTAGACTCAGGCATTTTGGTGGATTCGTCCGGAAAGGAAATAGGAACCTCAAAGTGGGGTTCATTTGGATATGACGGGATCAGATCAGGCTCACTAATGAAAGGTAAGTCAACACAATTATCAACTTGAGGCCCGGACCATGGAATGGTCTCAACGTCGAGATTCTCGGGCGGATAGGGTTGGTTACACTCAAAATCCGTGTCATAAGAGGACACAACATCATCACACTCGGGTGCAACAATGGGTGGATCCATGGGAATGTCCGACTCTCTTGCACACTCAAATTCATTTTATCGTTGTTCAAGCCTTTGGAGAGCTTGTGTTTGAATTTGAGTGGCTTTCTCTCGCTCGATGATATATTGTTGCAAGAGGCTTTCGATAGTAGATGTGGATGATAAATTTGATGAAAAGAAAATATTGCCAAGGCCAATTCTTATTTAATTGATTCTTCAATTAATTTGGTGTTTTCAAAGTGGGAGTAAAAAAAGATATATCTAAATTTTTAGGGTGTTATTTGTTGAAGATCAATGGGTTTGCACAATGAGTTCTTGTTATTTCATGCTTGACGCTATTGATTTGAGAACCATCAACATTTTCTATGCTAGTGTGCTTATAATTATTGTCCATCATGCGTTTACTTTATCTGTCACTATGAGACTAAATATTTATTTGATAAAATTAATGTAGTAAAATAGAATTCCTTGGACATTATTGAGTGATTGGGTCGTAATTTACTTATTTCTAGTTAACTCCCCCTCACTCCATTCCACATATTTAGACACGTCGATACTATGCTAGTATATAAAGATTATTGTGTTTTGTGTCTTATTTATGGTGTTTATACCTCTTATATGTGCCTGTGTGTGATTGGCATATTTTGCATAATTATATATATGATATCATTTATTTTTGAGTCTTTGTGTTTGCATTTAATCCATGTTGCTATGTGCTTTCTTTTTGAATCAAATTGGCATAGTATATGATCACATTGGTATATATTGTTGCTTGTTTATATTGGTATCTCATGCTTCATTTTGTATTCAAGTTGGTATCATTTATTGCATCAATATTAGTATCATTTGATAATTGTTTGGTTTATTTGTTCTTGTGTTGTCATCTTATATTTGTTGCACTTTATACCATTATATGATATTATTATTTCCTCTATATTTCTGATTGATATCACATATTCTCACTTCTTAAGGGAGATATGGTTTAGAGGGGATAAATGGTTTATTATGCATTCCTTCTTTGTCTATTCCTTAACAAAAAGGTGGATAAATGGTATCTTTCACTTTAATGTTAGGAGGAGATCTTTATCTTATGAGGAGACGTCTTACCTAGGTGGGGATCATTATAATAGGGGTAGTTTTATTCTTATGAAGGTTTGCTACATGCAACAAAGTTTACAAGCGTGAAAAGTTACTCAAGATTTATGACTCGATTAAGTTGAACTTTTTCCTTTTGGGATTAGGGAATGAGACTTAGATGAGCTTGACGCCCCATAAGAGTTTTCGTTTTTGGTTTTGTCTCGGAATAGCTATAGGGGGGATTTGTAAGGACACATTTTTTAATAGAGTCAATTTGTATGTTCGGTTAATTTCATGTTTGGAAAAAACTTTTTGAGTCATAGGTTAGGACTTGAGTATATTTACCTTCCAATCCTATGACGTTATTTCTTGAATGCGTAGCAGCCAAGTTAGAAGATCTACATCATCTTGTTGTATTTCGTGCTTGTTTCTGTCTTCAGGTTCTGAGGATCTGTCAGGTATGGATGCGTAAATATTTTAATCCTTGGAGATTTTATATTTGGGTGTTAGGTTTTTATAAATTATTTTTAAAATATTTGAAAATGATTTTTTCTTATTTTAATAATTTTTAAAAGAAATTTATTTTACTACTCCGTTAGAATGAGATATTGTACCTCATTAGAATATATTCCAACAAACTTCAAACGAACTAATTTTGGCCTTCAATGGAATGTCATTTGATATCTCATTGGATACTGGTTCGAACGAGATCCCATACTTCGTTCGAATGAGGTTCAAATTTGTTCGAACGAGTTGGCGTACTTTTCAAGATTTTAAGATTTCTTCAAAATATTTCATCCTTGTCTCGTTTTTGGAAAACCTCCTATAAATATGAGCGCGGAGCAACGGTTTTATTTGATACAAAAGACTTATATTTTGAGTTCCCAAATTCAATCAAAAAGTTCTCCAAAGCCCTAATTTATACCCAAGTTGTTTAGGATTTAAATGTTCATCATATTATGTTTTGAGATCCTATTTTGGACACAATTGGTTTAGTTTCTCTTAATCTTCTTGATAAGTCATTTCATACTGTGGGCTACATATTTGTTTTTTACATATGATGGACTCCATGGTATGGTATTGTGGTGAAAAAGCGGTGGATTATATTATTTGATTCGAAGATGATTGCTAAACTGTTCGATGCATACTGAGGTGCGTGTGGACTCACACGTTGTGGTCGTTGGCCAAGTGGACTCCTGCGTGTCATTGTGAAGAGGTTGAAGGAATAAGAGTGTCAAGGGGAGGTGTCAATTATGTGTTGTAAATAAATTGTCGCCTCGTTTATAATTCCATGCGTAGTGAATTTGAGTGCCTGGATCGTCCGAGGTTTTTCCCATTTGGGCTTTTCTCATACATCGAACATTGTGGTTTGATTTATTTATTTTATCCTGTACTCACCTAGATGCATGTTTTAGGTAAAGATAAAATTGCTTAATCTGTTTAATCACAACTTCTTTTGGTTAAATTGCTTAAGTTTAATATTTATTTTAAAAAATAAAAAATTGGATTTTATTTAGACCATTCTATATATCCCGCACTTTCAGTGTGGTTGCGTAGTGATCCCCCGTTCTCATTTATGTGTTTATGTTTTCAAATCCGTCAGTTGAGGAACTCTTATGGGTTCACTGATAAAAGCATGAGAAGGTCCCTTGATGGTAGGTGCCTTCATATGGTTGTTATGAGACTTATATATACATGTATATGATATTAGTTCGGTGATGGATACTTTGATTGAAAGACCTATGTCACATTATGTGTTTTAATATAAGATTGTGTATATCTTATTGTTTGAGTGACATGAGTGGGGGTTAGTACGTGATCGTATAGTACACATATGATGTAGTCCAGTGATGGAAACGTTTATTTAAAAGATGCTAAACAAAGAAAAATATTACATATGAGGTCGTGTGTATCTTAATGAGTAAAAGAGGATTATTGGGTTGTATTTTGCATATGCGTAGTTAGTTGCATCCCACATTGTAAGGACATATTTTATAAGTACGAATTTTACATTAGTGTATGTCGTATACCGCTAGAAACCGTTGAAGATTTATTTAAGTTTGAATATGCATCAAGACGGATCCTAATATCAAGGCTCTTCAATAAGAAAGCTTTTGCAAGATTAATTTTGGTGAGATCGTGTTTAAATCCCTTTACGGTTCATTTAAAAGTGTTGGGATATTTTTTCGAAGTGTTGGATAAATTTTCTAAACTGTTTTTAAACATTTGAGGCGTTATTTATCTTCAAAATATTTTTCTAAGTTTTGAGGTGGACTTTAAATAAAAAATTATTTTTTCGCTCTGTCGTTCGAGCGATAATACCACATCGTTCAAACGACATAGGCATGTTGCATTGTCCTCTTTCGAGCGACATTCTGACTTCGTTCGAGCGATTGGATGACTTAACTTATCTATATAAAGCGTGTTAAATGACTCCGTTTTCATTAAGAAGACCTCACAAATTTCATTCTGCATAAACTGCAAAATAGTAGAACACTATGTCTTCTTCAATTTGGGGTTTAATCCTTTTGTTTTTCAATTTACAAAAATCCCAGATGCTATAGTGAATTATTTGGAACCCGAGATACATCTTTCCTGGAGTTTCTCCTGTAGGGAGGATAACCTACTGTTAATCTAGGTGCCGTTTAAGGGAGGTACTGGGCTGACGTTGACTGCCTAATGTTCCTAGGTTGTTTGGACTGCGTGTATTTGTGGATCTTCTACAGTTGATTCATTGTTGATTCAGAACTATGCATTCTTGTGGGTATCTGTGGATATTCATTGCAAATTTCACTTGTAATGTTGTAAGTTGTGAATTACTAATTATTAGTGAAATAAAAGGTTTTTTCCCTTCGGGGATTTTTTCCTAAAATGGGTTTCCTTTGCATGCCTCCTAATTTTATGATTTCAAATCACTTAGATGCATGATTTAGGGTTTAACTAAAATTTGGGATTAATTGAAACTGGTTGGAATGTAATTCAATCAATTTGAGAACACTTTGAAATATTTTGCTACATTGCACTCTTAAATTAGTATCAAAGCTTTTTAAGTCATGTTCATACCACCGCTTTCACAAATTGATTTCGGAGTCTGTTGCACTAAGTTACTGTGTTTGATCCATATTTTCTTACGTATGAATTTTGGTGGTATTGATGATTTTAGATGTCACCTTTTTGAAAGGTCTAATTGGAAAGTTCACATGAATAATTGTAAATCTTCCGTTGAAAAAGACTCTGAACGGTGTCTTGGTTGTCAGGAAATTGATCATACGATGGATGAGTGTCCCATTTATATAAGGAAGATTTTTAATAAATAGACATCTCTTGTTTGTGACGGTGATTCTGAAAATGAAGTCTTTTATGCTACTAAGCGAGAGCTTCCCACCCTTATGACTAGTGATGAGAGTGAAGAGGAAGAAAAAGAGTTGAGTGAGTTGCAAGTTGCCTAAAATAATTTGTATAAGGAATCTGTGAAGATAAAGAAGGCAAACTTGAGATTATAAGCTAAGTTGGAAAAGCGTGCCTTAAATAAGAATATCACCGATGCTTTAATTGAGGATCTTAGGAGACATGAGGAGATGCTTATAGAGAAGCTAGGATATGTCGAGGGTAAGAGAGATAGTCTTCGATGGTTGATGGATACTTTGAAAAAGGAACTTTTAGAGTTTCAGGATTCTAGACGTGTACTCGAGTCAAGGGTAGGTGAGTTTAAGAAGAGTTTAAGAGAGTTAAGTATGGTGAAGTTTGATTTGGAGTGTAGGTCGAAAAATCTACATAAGATGTTGGGCACTGTCCAAATCAAGGATGATAGGTGTGGTATGGGATTTGATGATATTGTTGCACCCATTACCAAAGCCAACCTCACACGTGTAAGAGAGACTCCTAGAGTTGTTGAGAATGAGCCTCCTAGGGATGTTAAGAGAGAGGCACCTAGGTTTGTTAGGAGAGATCCATCTAGGAACATTGTGAGAAAGATACCTTGGAATTATAGGAGAGCACCACCTAGAAACTTTAGGAGAGGGCCACGTTTAGGTAACATTTACCGTTCGATTTACACTTGAGCACATTATTGTAGGCAAGGTCATCTTAGGCGTTTTTGTTACAAACTTCAAAATACTTCTAAGAAACTTAATAGTAGAGTAAATTCGATTCCTAAAACCTCAACATGCCGTTGCAAATTTGTTTTGGTTAGAAAATCAGATTTAGAGGCTTTTAGATTGATTGTTCATGACTCTCGTTTACTTGCATGTGATTTACCCCATGTTAAATCTTTTGGTTGATCGTGTTGGATGTTTGTCATACGTTAGTTATGCTTCATGATTTATTCTTGTAGTGTTATGACATGTATATTTTTCATTTTTGATATATTTTTTGAAAAACCAAAAAGATTTTTGTTTTGGAAAAATACAAAAAAAATTTCATTTTTTTTGAGAAAAAATTGAAAAAGCCCAAAAGATTTTGTTTTGATAATTTTTTTTTGGAAAAAGATAAAAAAAAATTGTATTTTATTTTACACCATTTATGAATGGGCATTTAGGATGACCGAGTCACAATTTCATTTTATATCCGTGTGAGTGTTTGATAATGTTTTGATACGCGTCATCATTTCATTTTTGTGCTTTATAATGTTTGGAGTCATTAAAATGTAATTTGAGATTACTACCTACATGTTTGATTCTTAGTGTGACAACCCGGATATAATTATGATAAATTATGTTTAAATCATGCTTACCTTATGTGATATGGATAATATGGTATTAGTGTATATAATGTTAAGTTATTATGTTATGTTTGATCCTACCTTTATAAATTATCAAATATTAAATTCGTTACAAATACAAAATTTTGAAGTTTTGGTAGGAATGTCCATGTTAGAGACTAGTTTTTATCATTATAATATAACAAATGACTTAAAGTAAAAACCATATAGTTGTAGATATATGAGTTAGGTTTGTAACACAATAAACGGTGCATCAAACGGACATTCGAGTGGGAAGATATCGTGTTTTTACGAACTTGGGGTAAAGTGGTCATTTAGCTTTAAATGATATTTTTTCTTATATGGCATGCTTTATTTTGAATGGACCAGGGTTTGGTGGCCTTATGCCGACTTAAAGACCTTAAATTCCCTTTTATTCTTCATTTATATCAGAATTTCAAGTGGGTTGAGGTTTTCCATGAAAGAAAAAGAGGTTAGGGTGAATTAGTAAAGGATTAAGGAAGATAATCGGGAGATAAATAAGCTTATGCATCCAAGGGTGCTTTGGTAAGATTTAACTTGTAAATTTCATTCTTTATATGATATATGTTGTTTTATATGATATTAAAGATCATATTTTGGGATAAGGTGATACGTTTTGTTGTATGTATATGGGTATTTGTAGGTTGTATGTGTGAAGCATGTTGAATTCATACAACTAAGGGCGAAATCATTATGTTAATCAAACTGGTGTATCTTTGTGAATACACGATGGAATCGATTGATTATAGTTGGATATGAAACTACACTTATACATACCTGTTATATCCAAAAATTATATAAAAAATACCAAGAAGTGAATCTTGGGGGATAGTTTGAAGTTTAGGTATAGAATTTGCCCCGAAAGGTAAGTATGCATACCAAGTGTTTGGATATTTTCTTGACATAGCAAATGAAATCTAAAAATTATGAAACTTTAATTTTGTATTATTCAATATGTTTATTAAAATTGGGTGCAAGATCATTGAAAGTTATGATAAAGAAAAATTATGAAAATTCTTGGAAGTTGACTAAACGATAGAGGAGCCTGTAGGGTAAATTTGCTTTGTAATAAAGAAATGGGCATTTCTTACTCTAGAAAACATGAAATAATGTATTGTATTTTTTATTGGAAACCTAATATGATAAGGATTGGATTACCAAGAAGAAAGTATAGTATGTCTGGGCTATTATTTGGATATGTTAAATATCATAACATGAGCTTTGATGGAACTTTATTTATGATAAATGTTTTGAATGAGATCATATGATGCTTAGGAATTGAATTACGTTTAAGTGATTCTTTGGATTGTTATTATTCTTATGATAACACTAATATTGTAAGAATGATAGGAGGGGAAGGAGAACCGGTTAAAAAAGTGACATACAAAGGCAAGGGAAAAACCCATTAAGTGGCAAAGGTGAGTGTACTCACTGGTAAGAGGCATTTATACATGGCTATGGATAAGCTCAGAATATTACTCACTGGTAAGGTGTATTTATGCATGGTTATGGATATGATCCTAATGTTATGAATATAAAACTGTTCATATCAGTTTACCAAAATGGAAGGTTACTCCTTGACCCGGAATGGGGGAAAATTATCTATTGCAGACATGATATGTGAACCAGGATTCAAGAAGTTGGTCATTCTTTATGAATGAGCCGGATAAGTTTATAATTGGTCAGCATTTATAAATGAGTCGGATAAGTATATAATTGGTCATTCTTTATGAATGGGACAGATAAGTGTGCGTGTGTGTTTGTGTGTGTGTGTGTGTGTGTATGTGTGTGTGTGTGTGTGTGTGTGTATATATATATATATATATATATATATATATATTACCACACAGTATTATGATTTATTGCATTTAATTTTATGCAATAGTGTAGTAGTGATGAATTCATTGAGCTATTTTTTCCCGATTCCTTTGTTTATGTTTTTCCGGTATTGCGATGTCACTGCCAAATCTAGGAGGTCGGTGGGTTTAGCCAAGGATGCATAAAACCATAATTTTGGTCAAATGTAAAAGGGGTAATTTAAGCCTACTTATCCTTTCTGTAAGTTTGAATACGGATAATTACTTTAAATTGTGAAAAGTTATAGGTTTAGGGATTCATGTTAATAACTGAATAAGGATACTCATGTTTATGGTTTGGTTAAGGTAATTATGGCTTGACTCACTTTGAATTTCAAACTTAATTATAAGTAACTGGGTTGGGGTGTGTCATTTATTCTTCTTTAATGCACACTTGCATGGATTTTTTTTACTATAGTAATTGTCTATCACATGTTGGTCAAATTGTTTTCATCTCAATCCTATATTTAAAACGAACCAAATGCGATAAAACTGAACAATAAAAGTAGTGTATGTAATAACCGTTGCCCGTGAGGAATTTTTTAATGTTGAAAAAATGATGAGTGAACACGGGATAGAGCTGCGAGAGTACAAAATTAACTCGTTGAGAAAGCCTCCATTTGAAAGAACCCAAGAAAAAATTAAGGCAATAAAAAAATAACTATGCCAAAATAAGGGGCCAATAGGTTTGATCACCTCAAAAGAAAAAAAATTAATGCATAATTATTTATGATGGTGATCGGATGGAAAAGTAATCGATGGGTTTGCACGTCTTGACAAAGTCTTGAAAAAGGATTACATAGTTTTAGACGTTATTGGTATGGAAATCATTTTAGACTTTGATGTGTCGATTAGACTGAGTCAATATCATATGGATTCACATTTTTGACACCTAAGGACAATTTTGAGATCATTCGTTAAGAGTATCCATATTCATCGTGTCCAAATATGTTAAGTTTGATTGCATTGATTTTTCTATCGAATTTGTTCACACCCATTCATTCCGTATCCACGATTTAGTTATCTTAGTGTAAGTTCATGGCGTGTGATGTTTTTGTAAACTATTTTTGCATTTTTGTTTGAAAAAGTGAATAATAAAAAATAGTTTGCGGAATATCTATGAGCTTATCCTTGATGATCGTAGTTGTTTGCATTGCTTGTCATGACACTCCATGTTTATTTTGCTTTATTCTTTTCTTTGTCTATTTCGAACAAATAAAAAGGGGGAGAACAGATTATAATTTTATGGAGGAGTTTAATTATGGGGGAGATTTGAGATTTAATATTTGTTTTGATTCATGTTTATCTCATTTTTAACTCGATATGTCACCAAGGTATTTACTTTGTCTCATGAGTGTAGGTAAAAAGTTTGATGATAATGTTGTACACCCTGATGAGAAATGCTTGAAGATTTGTAGATTTTGCTGTTGAAGATTTTGAAGAAAAAGTTTTAGACTTGCATGTTGAGGACCTTTGAAAAATGCCACTTAAGACATTTAATACAAAGTTAAAATGTTAAAATGGCTCCGAACTATTTGTTGAAGAAACTCTTTTAATCAAAACAAAACTTAACACAAGATGTGTTTAAATACTTATCAAAATAATTTGAATGAGTGTGAACGAGTTATTTCAGATCTAGTAAACCAGTTTTGAAAAACAAAACTTAAACTATTAAATCAGCACAGCTAAGAATAAGGTGACGAGAAAACGAAGAAGAACACAAGTAATTTTTAATGTGATAGAACCCCACCCAATTGGGAAAACATCCACGGTGACCTCTATGTCACAAAACAAAAATCCATTAAAATCAAAGTAACAAATTACAAGCTATTTAACAATCAAACCACACAAACACACCTAAACTAAATTCAGAATCGTTACCAACTCCTCTGGATTAGATCTAACTTCTCTGAAGGTTGTTGTTGTTGATGTTCTCTCGAGCTTCGTAACTTTACTTGATTCCAGTATTTACATCGACTCCAACAAGTTCAAGATCATATAACCAACACTTTAATTGTGGTAGAGTGAAAGTGTAGTGGTGATGTTCTCTATAACATATGCATGCAACACATTCACACTTAATACAGACAGAATGACTTAACAAATTACAAGATCACTAGATATGTAAGAAATTCCAAAATCAATGTAGTCAAAACTAAAACAAACTTTTAGACCTTTTAAAATATTCGCAGATCAAGAGGGAATCTTGTTGTGAAATATCAAAGATCCTAACACTTTATGGTTTTGAAAATATTATCTAGAAAGTGCAAATCCCAATCAAGATCTCAAAACTAGATCTTAGTCTGATAGTGTTGAGTAAAATGAAATCAGAATGAAGATTGTTGGTTTAGGGTTTAAAAACATAAAATCAGTTTAAAAAATAACCAACAAACAAGATTTCTCGAAAAGAGAAATAAAGAAAGTAATCTATCTAAGTGAGATGTATCACAGAGACGAGATCTCAAGTTTCTATAAAGAAGAAACTAAAAACTCAACGTGATTAAGTTGGAAAAATGATCAAGAATAAGAGAGGATAACTTCTCAACACACGATCTAAACACTCGGGTTTAAAATCTCAGAAAAGTGTTTCTGGATTAGGGTTTGACGAAGTTAAGGTTAGGGTTTCCTTTCTCTCTCTAATTTTTCTCTCTCTCTTCTCTCTTTTTTCTCTCAAACGAGGAACTTTCAAAAGTCTCTAAATGCCTTATAGAAGGCTTCTATTTATACTGGTGTTCGAATGATCTAGAACGAAGCCATAAACCAAGGGTTGAGATTAAAAGAATTTAAATTGATGCAAATCCAAGGGTTCACAGATATCGGTGCAAAGCTAAACTCTGATTGGATAAAACCATCGCATATGGTTAGTTCCAAACGCATGCAGAACGTTGATTGAGATGATCTAAGGGTCCAGAGTAATGCAAATGTATGTGAGTGAACAAAAACACAAATCGAACCGTTGCCTGTGCAACATGTGTAGATTCAGGATCAAGACTCAAACGCGTGTTTTTGAGTTTATAAAAATACAAATTTCACCCACATATGTTTATGCCGCTTTTGGATTATACCCAAGACAATTTTAAGGCAAAATAAATATTTGTAAATCAACCCCAAGGCTTTATTAAGTTCCAATTTTAATTTCAAAAAATTAATTAAAATTCTTAGAAAATATTAATTAAATCCCAGAAAATATTTAAAAATCATATTAGTGGACTTAACTCACACAAGGTTATAATGAGAATGAAATACAATATGCATGCAGTTCTAGTGTGTGGTGTATGTGAAATACCTTGAAGAACTTGTAGAGGAATATCAAAGTTGTTAAGAGAGTTCTGAGGCTTTTTGGTTTAACTAGGGACGGGCACAATTTTGTCACTATTTCCAAACTTGATAAGGTCCTATATAATGCAGACTCAAATGAGTCAAAGATATAGGGTGCTTCAATCTCCCCCTTTGAAAATATGAGACAAAATCTCCTTTGAGTCAACAAGGACTCGTAGGGATACCAAAAAGAAATAAGAGAATCCTATTCCTATAAAAATCTATCTACCCAATCTCCTAGAAATAAAGAATTACATAACTCAACTATGTACAAACCATTACCCTATCAAAATCTGATATAATAAGGAGGTACTGAAATATGCAAAAAGATACTTAAGATCAAGTTTAGTAGATAAGAATGTACAATAGTGTCCAAGTGGACTCAAAATTCTCCCCCCCCCCCCCCCCATTTTGTCTCAAATGGACAAAGGGCAACAAGAATCAAATAAGAGAATGATAAGTAAGTAGATATACAAATTATTCAGCTAAAACCATGTCAATTGTTTTGCGTAAAGATTCAAAACGCTTAAAGTCCAAAGTTTTTGTAAACAAATTAGCCAATTGTAGTTCAGTAGGTAGGTAATTAATCTCTACTTCTTTTGATTCAACTAATTCTCGTATGAAGTGATATCGAATTTTAATGTGTTTAGTGCGAGAATGTTGAACTGGATTCTTAGAGATGTTGATCGCACTCTGGTTATCATAATAGAGATGAAGTTTATCTTCATTTATACCATAATCTCTCAGCATTAGTTACAGCCATAATAACTGGGCACAACAACTTCCAGCTGCAATATATTCAGATTCTGCAGTGGATAATGAGGTGCAGTTCTGTTTTTTGCTGTTCTAACCAACCAAGTTGTTATCGATGTAGTAACATGCTCCTGATGTACTTTTACTATCTTCGGAACACCCATCCCAATCACCGTCAGTGTATCCAACTATAGTGCTCGATGTGTCATTAGTGTACCACAACTCTAAATTATGTGTGCCTTTTATGTATTTAATTATTCTCTTTACGCATAACAAATGGCTCTCTTTGGGATTACTCTGATAATGAGCGCACACACACACAACGAATATGATATCTAGGCACGAGACAGTTAGGTAAAACAAGCTTCCTATCATACCACGGTATAAGGTGGAGTCAATGGATTTACTATATTCATCTTTGGAGAGTTTGACCGAGGTACTCATAGGCGTTCTAGCTTCCTTAGTAGCGTCTAAGTCAAACTTTTTTACAATATCTAATGCATATTTAAATTGTGAAACAAATAAACCTTTTGGATTTTGTTTAACTTGAAGGCCTAAGAAAAATTACAGCTCCCCCATAAGCGACATTTGGAATTCTCTGTGCATAATGTTTGAGAAAGACTGGGCTTCTGAAGAGGAAGTGGACCAAAGATGATATCGTCAACATATACTTGAGCAATGGTAATGTTGTTGTCAAAATGTTTGACAAACAAGGTTTGGTCATTTCCCCTCTCCTATATCCATTATCTAAAAGAAAGGTGGGCAGACACTCATACCAAGCTCTAGGAGCTTGTTTTAACCCATAAAGAGCTTTCTTAAGACGATAGACATGATTAGGATTGTGAGGGTCAATAAACTCTTTTGGTTGTTCTACATAGGTCTCCTCAGTTAAAATTCCATTAAGGAAGGCAGACTTTACATCCATTTAGTAAAGTGTGAAATGTAAATGACATGCTATAGCAAAAAGTAAACGAACAGATTCGAGTCGAGTAACAGGAGCAAATGTTTATTTGAAATTTATTCCTTCAATCTAAGAGTAGCCTTGGGCAACTAATCTAGATTTATTTCTAATGATCATCCCAGACTCATCAGTCTTGTTTTTAAAGATCCGACGTATGCCAATAACCCTTTTATTTTCAGGTCTGGGTAAAAGATACCAAACATCATGAACGATAAATTAAAGAAGTTCTTATTGCATTGCAGTAATCCACAATAGGTCATTCAAGGATTCATTTACATTTTTGGGCTCAATAAGAGACACAAAACATGAAAAGTGAGAAATGTTACGAAGTTGGGATCTTGTACGAACAGGTTCTATAGGATTACCAACAACGTTATCTATGGGATGGTCTTTAGAAACCTAGTTAGGTACTTCAGGGGTCTTTGTTGGTAAAGACTCAGTTATTTCAGAAGATTCATAATTTAAAAAGCTTTCAGGATCTTCTGCAATAGCTGGTCAAGTAGTTTTACTTTCTACAGACGTGTCATTCACAATCACATTAATGGATTCCATCATGGTCTTAGTACGCAAGTTGTAAATATGGTAGGCTTTATTGTCAGGTGAATAACCTAGGAATATAGATTTATCTCCTCTTATTTCAAACTTAGATAAATGTTCTCTGTCTTTACAGACATAACATGTACTGCCAAATGTCCTAAGATATTTAAGATTTGGCTTCTTGCCATACAAAGTTCATAGGGGTTCTGTTTAGAATTCTTCCTAAAGTAGACTCTATTAATAATGTGACATGAAGTACGAACTGACTCAACCCAAAAGTATTTAGGTAAGTCTTTGGCATGTTTTAAAACTCTTGCCATTTCCTGAATAGTCCTATTTTTACGCTCGGCTATCCCATTTTGTTGGGGTGTCTTGGGAGCACTAAACACGTATTTGTAACCATTACAGTCACAATATTCAATGAAACCTGAATCTATGAATTCTCCTCCTCTATCATTCCAGATTCTATCTACTTGGGAGTCCTTTTCATTTTCTATATGACGTAAGATTTTTAAAAAAGCTCTAAAGGTTTCAGACTTCTATTTTAGAAAAGCAACCCAAGTGAATCTCGTGTAGTCGTTAAACATAACTAGAATGTAACTATTGCCACAAAGACTAATAGTACGAGAAGGAACCATTAGGTCCACATGGATAAGTTCTAATGGTTTAGAGGACAGAATATCTTTAACCCTTTTATAATATGCCTTAACTATTTTACCTTCTTGACAGGGACCACAGACTATGTTCAAAATAAGTTTTATTTTAGGAATACCTCTAATAATTTCCTGAGAGGATAATTTACTAAGGTTGTCATAATTTATGCGACTCATTCTGTTTTGCTATAATTCATTATCATCCATTCTGGAAATGTTACAGACCTTTGTACTATGATTAACTGTGTAACAGTTTTCTGGAGTACGGACTCCTATAATTATTCATTCACCATTTTCATTTAAAATTTTGCAATTGTTCTTCGAAAAGGTGATAGTATGATTGGAGTCACAAAATTGTGAAATACTTAGTAGATTAGCCTTAAGACCTTTTATTAATAAAACATCTTCAAGAATAGGTAATCCTTCTTCTTGGAGTGTTCATTTGCCTATGATCTGGGCTGAAACACCATCTCCAAACAAGACTTTGCCTCCGAAGAAGTTAGTTTTGTTTGAGAGTTTAGATTCATCCACGGTCATGTGCTTAGAACATCCACAGTCTAAGTACCATCCAGACGTGGTGTGTTCAACTTTCAAAGAGCTGATCACTATGTTAAATTTCATCTGGGGTACTAGATCATCCTTTCTTACCCAAATAGCTCTAGTTTTCAATTTGCGCTTATTAACTCGTATTTGATCAAACTTGTGAGCTTCAGATTTTTGTCTATACAGATTTTGCGCAATTTTATTATTGTTATAAATATTTTGAGCATTTGGTCGCGAAAAGACTCTAGGATTATTTCTTAACGATTGTCTTTTAATATTATATCTTGTGTTTCTCTTTCGATAGTTTGAGTTTCTGTCTGGTGGTTTAGGAAGGACATAATTGTTACGGCTTCTCCTAGAATAGTTAAAATTCTGTTAGGTAAAGGAGGGATAAGAATTTTGGTATAGGTGTTTGGAATAGCAACCATCTATTGAATGTCCGTACACATCATAGTATGAGCAATAAAAATTGCTCTTAGCAGTTAAGTCTTTAAGAAAGTTGTTGAACATAGGTTTCCCTAAGTTATGACTTTTGGCATTATTTCTAGAGGGAACAGTTTGAAATGAGGTCTCACTCTTTCTAATAGGAGGACAAATGTACTTGACTTTAAGTTGAACATTATGCTTAGAGGTACTTGTCTCATCAAAGTTTAACTGCTGCTGATTTTTATCAAAATCATTTTTCAAAGATTGAAAGTCAGGACAAATTTCCATAGATCTTTTCCCACCAGTAACAAGCTTTATTATTTCAAAAGGTTTAGTTTGTTTAATATTTTTGGTACAAAAGCCTATTCCGGAACTATCATCAGAATTGATCTTGCTATCAGCAACACAGTCCTCAAAATAATTAGAATTACTTTTAAATTTTGAGAATTTTCTGAAGACTGTTGAAGCCTTTTCTTTTGTTTATTCCAATTCTAATAATGATCCTTTATACTTTTTTTCCAAATCATTATTGGATTCAGTCAAGTCTTTCACTCTTTGTTCAAAAGCTTTTATTTCCTCATCATGAGTTAAACTTTGAGACGTATACTCTTCAACATTTTGTTTAATTATTTGGTTTAAGGACTCTAATTTCGTGGAAAGATCTTTAACAAGCTTTTCTTGTTTAACGCTTTTCTTTAGAGTTTTAGTGTAAAGTGTGTGAATGTCAGGAAGGTCCTCATTATTGGAGTCACTAAGTGAGTTGTGTGTTGTGTCCCCTACCGATTCAATTTTAGGACTCACACACCCATTGACATCAACAATAAGATGATCACTTTGACTCTCACACATATGATTTTCAGTACTATAATCATTCTCAAGCAGTAAGGCAGACATATCAATAGAAGGGGCATCAGTCATAGTATGATCAATTTCCTCATCATCATTGTAGATTATCTTAGTAAAGAATGACATCCAAGGGTCATAAGAATTGGATGACTTAGGTTCTTCATTTTCAGAGTCACTTGAGTCATTCCAAGTCTTGCATAGCTGAGCCCTATTATGTTTGGGATGTTTATCTAAAGTCACTAGCCATGTGTCCTAATTTGCCACATCTACAATATTCAACATTTTAAAGATCTTTCTGAGGTCTTTTGTGGTCATCAGTCTTTTGTTTGTCAGGTCTTCTCTCATGAGGTCTATTATTTGAAATATTGGAGTAATTAGATTTACCTTGTCTAGAAGAAACTTTTTTTCTAAAGTGTATAATTTTTTTGAATTGCTTAGACATAAGAGCAATCTGATTATCCAAATTATCCAAGTCACAGTCCTCATTAGAGTCATGGTCAAGGTCAGGTTTGATCAACTTAGGTGAAAAAATAATAGAATTACCCTATTTTTTACTGGTCTGGATCAATTATTTCTTGAATTCTAGTTCCATTTCCACACCTCTTAGTTTACTACTGATGAGTTCTGGGGTAAGATTTTGATCATCCATTTCCTCAATAGCATATCTTTTGTTGTCAAACTTCTGTGGAAGTGATCTTAGATTTTTTGAAATAATTTCTTTCCTATCATAGGTTATACCATTTGCATGCAATTTAGTCACAATGTCAGTTAACCAAATGTAAAAATCATCAAAGGTTTTAGTCTCAGACATAACAAGAGAGTTATACTGTTGGATAAGAATTAGAGTTTTAGCAGCTTTAACTCTCGTATCACCTTCACGTGCAGTTACAAGAGTATCCCATGCTTCTTTAGAAGTTGTGCAGGATGAGATCCTCTTGAACTCAGGTTCATTAATAGACGTAAATATGGCATTCTTGCCTTTATTGTTACATAGTGAAATTTGTTTTTCATCTTTAGTGAATTCACTTAGTAACTTCCTGATTCTCACAAGTGTTCCTTCAGCTGCTGGTTTAGTGGGAAAAGTGTAGCCATTTTCTATAACTTCCCAGACTTCATCTCCCAGAGTTCCTTGAATAAAAACAATCATCCTTACCTTCCAGTAAGGAAAATTGGTTCCATCAAAGAGAGGGGGTCTGGACAAGCTACCTAGTCTCTCAATTTTCTCGTCCATACTTTTGTTTTGAAAAAGCAATTTCAGAAACACGGGATCTAAAAGATTTTAAAGCAGATAAGCTCTGATACCAATTGAAAAATGCCACTTAAGACGTATGATAAAAAGTTAAACTGTTAAAATGGCTCCGAACTGTTTGCTGAAGAAATTCTTTTAATCAAAATAAAACTTAACACAAGATGTGTTTAAATACTTATCTAAATAATTTGAATGAGTGTGAACGAGTGATTTCAGATCCAGTAAACCAGTTTTGAAAAACAAAACTTAAACTATTAAATCATCACAACTAAGAAGAAGGTGATGAGAAAACGAAGAAGAACACAAGTACTTTTTAATATGGAAAAACCCGACCCAATTGGGGAAACATCCACGGTGACCTCTACGTCACAAAACAAAAATCCACTAAAATCGAAGTAACAAATTACAAGCTATTTAACAATCAAACCACACAAACACAGTTAAACTAAATTCAGAATTGTTGCCAACTCCTTTGGATTAGATCTGACTTCTCTAAAGGTTGTTATTGTTGATGTTCTCTTGAGCTTCGTAACTTTACGTGATTCCAGTCTTTACGTCGACTCCAACAAGTTCAAGATCATATAACCAACACTTTAAGTGTGGTAGAGTGAAAGTGTAGTGGTGATGTGCTCTTTATTATATGCATGCAACACACTCACACTTAATACAGTCATAATGACTTAACAAATTACAAGATCACGAGATATGCAATAAATTCCAAAATCAATGTAGTCAAAACTAAAACAGACGTTTAGACCTTTCAAAATATCCGCAGATCAAGAGGGAATCTTTTTATGAAATATTCAAGATGCTAACACTTTCGAGTTTTGAAAATATTACTTAGAAAGTGCAAATCCCAATCGAGATTTCAAAACTAGATCTTAGTCTGATAGTGTTGAGTAAAATGAAATCAGAATGAAGATTGTTGGTTTAGGGTTTAAAAACATAAAATCAGTTCAAAAAATAACCAACAAACAAGATTTTTCGAAAAGAGAAATAAAAAAAAGTAATATATCTAAGTGAGATGTATCACAGAGACGAGATCTCAAGTTTCTATAGAGAAGAAACTGAAAACTCAACGTCATTAAGTTGGAAAAATGATCAAGAACAAGAGAGGATAACTTCTCAACACACGATCTAAACACTACGGTTTAAAATCTCAGAAAAGTGTTTATGGATTATGTTTTGGCGAAGTTAGGGTTAGGGTTTCCTTTCTCTCTCTAATTTTTCTCTCTCTTTTCTCTCTCCTTTCTCTCAAACGAGGAACTTTCAAAATCTCTAAATGCCTCACTAAAGGCTTCTATTTATACCGGCGTTCGATGGATCTGGAACGAATCCATAAACCAAGGGATGAGATTACAAGAATTTAAATCGATGCAAATCCAAGGGTTCACAGATAGCGGTGCAAAGCTCAAATCTGATTGGATAAAACCATCGTATATGGATTAGTTCCAAACGCATGCAGAACGTTGATTTAGATGATCCAAGGGTCCAGAGTAATGCAAATATATATGAGTGAACAAAAACACAAATCGAACCGTTGCCTGTGCAACACGTGTAGGTTCAGGATCAAGACTCAGACGCATGTTTTTGAGTTTATAAAAATACAAATTTCACCCACATATGTTTATGCCGCTTTTGGATTCTACCCAAGGCAATTTATGGCAAAAGAAATATTTGCAAATCAACCCCAAGGCTTTATTAAGTTCCAATTTTAATTTCCAAAAATTAATTAAAATTCTTAGAAAATATTAATTAAATTCAAGAAAATATTTAAAAATCATATTAGCGGATTTAACTCACACAAGGTCATAATGAGAATGAAATACAATATGTATGCAGTTCTAGTGTGTGCTGTATATGAAATACCATCAAGAACTTTTAGGGGAATATCAAAGTTGTTAAGAGAGTTCTGAGACTTTTTGGTTTAACTAGGGATGGATACAAGTTTGTCACTATTTTCAAATTAGATAAGCTCCTATATAATGCATACTCAAATGAGTCAAAGATATAGGGTGCTTCAACCTTATCATTTTTTGGTTCGTGGGGAGGGTATTAGATTTGTATAGGCATCTTGATTTGATAATTTGAATGTTTTTATTTTGTACCGGCATAGACGTAGGGGAGATTTGTAAGGACGTATTTTATAAGTACGGATTTTACATTGGTATATGTCGTATACCTCTACAAACCGTCGAATATTTATTCAAGTTTAAAGATACATCAAGATGGATCCGAATATCAAGGTTCTTCAACAAGAAAGCATATGCCAAATTAATTTTGGTGAGATCGTGTTTAAGTCCCTTTACGGTTCATTTAAAAGTTTTAGAATATTTTTTCTAGGTGTTGGATAATTTTTCTAAACTGTTTTTAAACACTTAAGTCATGTTTTTCGTCAAAATATTTTTCTACGTGTTGAGGCGGACTTTAAATAAAAAATATTTTTTCGCTTTGTCGTTTGAGTAACAATGCCATATCATTCAAACGACATAGGCATGTCACACTGTCCTCGTTCGAGCGATATTCTGACTTCGTTCGAGCGATCTGGCGAATTAATTTTTCTATATAAAGTGTGTTAAGTTACTTCATTTTCGTTAAGAAGACCTAACGATTTTCATTCTGCATAAATTGTAAAATAGCAAAACATTTTGTCTTCTTCAATTTAGGGTCCAATCCTTTTCTTTTTGAATTCAAAAAAATCCCAAATGCTTTAGTGAATTGTTTGGAGCCCGAGATATATCTTTGCATGAGTTTATCTTGTAGGGAGGATAGCCTACTGCTGATCTAGGTGCCACTTGAGGGATGTACTGGGTTGATGATTGCATGTCATAGGGAGTGCTCGTGGGTGTTCCTGGGCTGTTTGGACTGCATGTCTTTGTAGATCTACTGTGGTTGATACATTGTTGATTCAGAACTGAGCGTTCTTATGGGTATCTGCGGATATTCATTGGAGATTTCGCTTGTAATGTTGTAAGTTGTGAATTATAAATTATTAGTGAAATAAAAGATTTTTGCCCTTCAGGGAGTTTTTCCTGAAATTGGTTTCCTTTGCATGCTTATTATTTTTATGATTTCAAATCACTTAGATGCATAATTTAGGGTTTAACGAAAATTTGGTATTAATTAAAACTGTTTAGATTATAATTCAATTAATTAGAGAACACTTTGAAATATTCTACTACATGTAACAATCCGCCTAATTAAATATCGGGTGATCAGTCATTCATTTAATTAAATCAGAATATCCAGTTGCTTCATTCTCAGCATCACTGTTGAAAGTCATTTCTTTATTAATCACTTAATAGTTAATTAAGCTAAGTGTCAAATTTTTTTTCCATTTTTAGTATAATTAAGACCATTCCACAACACTGAATAATAATATGTAACAACACATCACAACTAAGTTAACTACAACAAGAATAAATGTGACTGGAATAACTCTCTAGTGAAATTATAACATTTACACTAAATAAAACTGATATCCACAATGCTTACATAAATAATTACAATCTCTAGAATCCTGGGCGACAAGCCCTAAATGAAGTAGACACTATATATGAGTGAATCAACAGAAAGGAAGCGTCTAAACAAAATCCGCATCTCTGCTAGCAGCTATAATCCATCGGAACATCCATAATCTATGTTGGGCATCCCTACTATTGGATACCTGATCTACAAGATATAGTAGAGAAGAGAATATGCAAGGAAACGGGTCTGAGCACGATTGTAAAAGATTTTAAAATAGCAAGTGCTTAACAATTACAAGTCAGAATTTATTATGTACATGTTAGTTTCTCGGGCTCTCTCTTGAGAAGTCTCACCTCTCATATAGAGTGCACACCTATCGTATCTTATTATCTTCCTAGTTAAGGTTCCCTCCTAACTATTTTCCATAACATAATTCTATCCCATATCATAAACCCGTATGTCCCATACCATACGTAATATAATTATTCATATTCATTTCTCTTTAATATGAACTAGTCTTGTTACAACCTTGGAATTAAGTGTTCACTTACTTAATTCAATTTAGATTTCATTATTTACTTCTATCTACAACATAACATAGTAGATTAAATCGCAGTTTATATTTTTAATCTACAATATCACACAGAAGATTACACATCTATATCTACAATATCAGAGAGTAGATTACATCACAATTTATATATATAATATCACGCTAATGATATATATACTAATATGGCACCTCCCCAGCCACAGCTGCGGTGCATGCATACTCTGCAAGCATGTCCTGATACATAATATCACTGTATCGAGGACTAATGATTCGGTGTCTCTCATGAATCATATAACATAACACAAACATATTGGAGGCGAGCATACTCTCCATCCAAATGGGTCACGCACATACCTATGCTCCCATTCAACCGTCGAAACTATCATTACACCGATAACACGTGTCCAAGGTCCTATGCTCAGGGTACAAATCTAAAATCCCTCCTAATTGGGCGCACAAGGATAAGACCGTCCACAACGCGAAACCTCGACCCCGAAAGCAAGCAGCGTTGGTATGTCATACATACAAATAATATCATAGGTATTAATCACACCTATATAAATATAACATCCATAAGGCATTCATACAACCATGTAATAATTCCCACACGTAGTATTTTTATCTATCAAATCCTACGTATTAAAGATTATGACATTAATTCTTTATTTTATATTCCTGAGCCTCACTCATTACTCGAAGATTAAATAAGTATTCTTTAACCTAATTCAATAGGTAAATGTCTACACCCTAATTGTCCATGTCATCACAACTTCCGAAATTCTATAAATTTAACTCATCTTTAATTTGGTTTAATTCTCGATAACCCTTAATTCATTCTTAACCCTTCATTATATATCTTCGGGTTAACCCCACCTATTCAAAAGGTCATACCGGTAATTAATAACTTTCTTACCACTGGTCCCAACCTTAAATTATCATTTATCCAATTTAAATCCCAAGTAACATAAGTCTCGATAATAACTCGTTTAATTAACACTCGTTAATTTCCCCTCATTCAAAAATCCTAAAAATAATATTTTTCGGGTTTGGGTATATCCTACTGCCCATCTCTAAGTTCCATTAAGTTCATTTAATCATTATAAAAGATTACTCAAAGTTTGGGATTTAATCAACAATTAAAAAGAAAAAAATTCACATTTCCAGGGGGAGTCTAGGGATCGATGATTCTTGTCGATCGATCGACAGTCTTGAGTCGATCGATCGATGGACCAAATATTGCCCAGTTTTCTGCATTGTTTTTCCTATGGCTTTCATTCTTTTTAATCATCAAAACCTTTATAAAATAATCCCAAACTCCACAATATTCATTTCATATGATAACCCACGAAATATAAATGATTTCTAAAAATGAAACCACCTAAAATCATCAAGAAGGTTGGATTTAAAACATACTATTTTCAGAAAACTCATATTTTATATTTATCCATGAACATCATATAAACTCCAATTTTTCTTCACCAAATGATTCCCAATTTAATCTCATGATATCCAGATCATATACCTTCATATACGAATATGTTCTAACGTATCCAAAATGATTTAAACATTATTAACATGAATCAATTTACTCAAATTCTATTTTATTCTCAAGAACTATAATTTTTGACTTAATCATCAATAAGGGTGTAAATCCCAGATTTCTCCACAATATAATATAAAATTGATGGAATTATTCTATACTCAAAAGAGATCATTCCTAGATAATATCCATTTCAAAGATCCATTTAAAATTATCACAAATTTATCTTTGTTCATGCAACTTTTTAAAATTTTCCTAACTATGCTGACATTGAAAATATAAAAGCTAAGATTGCAATAATTAATCACTTGCCTTTAGATTGTAGGTCTAATCCATTGGGGATGATACTCTACTGGTGTTCCTCTCTTTTTTCGGCCAACTTTCGACAGTGGTGGTGGTGGCTCTTGGTGGTGCAAGGTGGTTGTCCTTTAGTTTCCTAGAAAAAGTCTCTTCTTCTCCTATAGAAAGTCTCTCAATCTCCCCTAAACGTTTTCCTCCTATTTTTGGTGAATGAACCTAAAATCTCTATTCCATTTCTTTATAAAATAAACTCAGATTTTCGTAGTTACTATTCACCTCCCTTGTAAAATGACCGAAATACGCCTCTGGGGTGTCCTTTCGGTTCCAAAGTGCCCCGAGACCCAAATCAAACACCCAAGTAGACTTTTTCGACTATTTGAACCCTTCTGGACCCTTTGGCGCAGTCAAAACGACCACTCGGATGATATACTAATAATTCAATTTTATTTCATTTAATTATAATCCCGACATGACTCAAATGCGCGTCACGACTTAATTACCATAATGGTCGTACACATAATTCGTGACAAGTTTATAAAGTCATAATCAATTGTAAAGTCATAATCATATATATTACTTTGATCACTAAGTAATATTTAACATAAATCACATATTACTTTATTCCCAAGTAATATTTAAATTCGAATTAATTTCCAATTATATCACAATTAATTCTAATTAACCCCTTTTTAAAGGTCATTAAAAATATGGGGTATTACATACTCCCCCCTAACAACGGAATTTCGTCCCGAAATTCGGAAAAATAAAAGTATAGCAGGCAAGAAAAATTCTGGATAAGTATTGCGCATCACATACTTGCGCTCCCAAGTAGACTACTCTGTACCGCCCATACAGTACGCTATCGAATACCTCCAATAATGAACACCTCACTTATGATCATTTTAACCCCAGGTTACCCTATCACGTAGGTTCTTGTCCAAGCCTTATAGTTTAAATTTCACTACTTATACTTTGTTCTAGATATGCACTATCTAACCTTCTACTATATGCACTTAAATAGATTAACCGTTCTTTAGATAAAAACCATCTCATCTTGCGATTATCATACACGTGTAGGTTAATTGTGCAGTATATATTCTACACACAATATATACTATAAGTTTCAAATCATCTCTACTATTCGCAATAGTTCGTACTTCCTCACCTTTATCCCTAAAGTAGGAGAAATAATAAGACTTATCGTAGCATACTTAACCAAGCACTATGCCCAATAGTAAACTTATAAGAGTTATAGTACACCACCTTCACTAGTGGAACGTACGTCTCTCGTCCTCCATTAAGATTTAAGGTTAAAAACATAATTTATCTTCCAACATCATATTTGTCCGCTTATTATTCTGTGGATGATAGATCATACCCAATGATAACTCGGTACCCATGACTTTTGAAAATTCTTCCAAAATCGGGAGACAAAATCTCATCCTAATAGGACACAATATTAAACGGTACCCTATGTAACCTCACTATCTCGGTCATATTAACATCAAGGCATATTGTCTTGTAGTATGATCAACCCTAACAGGCATAACGTGATCTACTTCAGTCAACTGATCCACTATCACCCATATAGGATCGTAACCATCTTTGCGATAAAATCCTTACGAATATTCTGCCAATACTACTTAGAAATCCCTAACGGTTGGAGAAACCTATGCTGGTTTCGAATGGTTCACCCTAACTCCAACAAACAGGTGGCCCGCTACAAGAGGAATTTAGCTAAACATATCTTCATTTAAATCCTATTATCATAATCATTTATAGCCTGATACATTTGTTATTCTACCGACTATATCTCTAATATTCATAAATGACCGGACATTAAAATCCCGATATCTAAACCTCTATATTTATTTTCCTTATACCATATCTCCAAATTGGGGAATAATATCATATTCAATTACTTAGGGTGCCCATACACCCTATATTTCTCGCATTGTTGCACGAATAACATATACTCTTCTTAAACCAATTTTCGATCACTTGGCATACTGATATGGTAGGGGTACACTCAATCACCCCACTAGTCATTACTTAATCACTCTATCAGTGGCATAATTATTTTATTCAAAATGTTACTAGGACTAGGCGACTCTTAAGTCAAAATAGCAAGGTTCTAAAAAATGCGAGGCGTGATCGGGGCGTGGAGGCCAAGCCTTAAGCCTTAGAAGCCTAGGCGGGCCTTAGGCGTAAAAAGGCGTGAAAAGGCGTTTAGGCCTTTTTTAATCTTCTTTAATATTTTTTGACTATGACAAGGCTATTAAAAATACTATAATGGTACATACCTTAAAAATATGTCTAAATATTTGTAAATTAAAATACTATTTTTTTAAAATACAAAAAAAAAATTAAAAAAATTGCATTTTTTCACGCCTTACCCCTAAAAAACGTGCGTTTTTTCACGCCTTACCCCAAAAAACGTTGACCATCATTGACCATGCCTTGATCCACACCTAGGGCCAAAACTTGGCGTATCTAAAAAGCCTCGCGCCTTGGCGCCGCCTAGGCGCGTTTTTTAGAACACGGCAAAATTGAATTATCAACTCTAAATTTATGTTTGTATATTTAAAAAATGACTAAGGTACGAACTTATGTACCATCAACCAAACTTCTCTCCCACTCCTGACGTTCGCTAGTTTCATACGTGGGATGTCTCGCAAAGTGAAATCCAAACAAGGAACCCCCCTGATACACTACTACTTAACATAGTCGATCGTCGAGATCCGTAATGGCCCTCAATCCATAATTTGTACCTTCCCATAATTTGTATGTTAACATAAAAGTATACTAGTACATGCTTATATATCCCTAAAAATAACATAAAACATGTTGCTCTCACTATCCTAAATTCTCGACGCTATATATAATGAGCTATTTCTCGCTGTTCGACAAAAATATAATATATCCCGAGTCACATCAGTAAAATAAATTTCTACTCATAACTAAACAACATTTTCACTAAGGTCTATGATACCATGAAATATAGGCCTAACCCTATTTTAGTTGGCGTCGCACAAAATTAATTATACTCTCCCTGGAGTATCCAGCACGATAGTCTTATCACTCAATCTACTATCGTTAAAACATTTGGTAATTTATCACCACATATTACCATAATAAGTTCTATTATGCTAACTCAAAGAAATAGAAAAAAATTATAATAACAAAATATACTTTTAGGACCCACTCGGTTCACTCACGGTCGACACCAAAAAGTCCCGCTATCAACGAGAACTACTTTTATAGCCAGACTGTTAATATTATAGTTTCCACTAACCTCGACTCGCACGTGAATTTAGGGTTTTTAATTTATATAAGTCTATTGTGACACACCATATCACTAGACTTAATCCTTTATTCACAAGGATGAAATAAAACTTCAGCAGTCTCTCCTGATCACGTAGGGTCCTTACATGCACTTCTCACAGTCAAACAACTCAAGATCACTGGCACCCATTATACATCAAGGATTTCATCCCATAGTTGTACCCACTCGTTGTGGACAAATTATTCTCTTCTGTGGTTTACACACCCATTATTGACACGCTGGCCCAGCATATTTAGGCCTCAATTATGGTCTTACCGACCTCACTTTTTCTTTTTGGACCTTGCCGACCTTGAAATACGGTATGCTACAATTACCGAGGACTCCACTGGTCCTATTTAAACCTACCACTCTTGGGTTGTAAATTTTCCGGGCCTAATTCTTTTGACCCAATTACTCCTTTAGAAGTCTCACTCCTCCAGTTGTTATGCCTTATTGGTGTGATTTACTATTCCCAAAATTTATCGGTGTCACTACTCAATGTGGACAGATTTAACACTTAGTAGTCTCTCTCTCCACACATAGGGTAATTTCCCTTACTATTTCCTCATTACTGACCATTTTAACGTCCTCCTCTTGGACCTATCAAACTTAACTCCCAATTACTATTTCCATTATTATTTTGGCTCTACGGGTCCTATGGGATACATTGTCGACTACACTAGTCTTGACTGATTTCATCTCCACTAAGTAGAGGTTTAATCATGTCACTTTAAATGGGTCCCCTACTGGGTACACCTTCCGATGATGTTTCATTAAAAATATTGAATTCAATCTTCGGCTAGGTTTCCTAACCCTTCTAGCTCCCCTACATTTGGAAGCATCATCCAATTTCTTGGTAACGTTAATCTTAATCATCTTCGTCAGATTTCCACTCACACTAGAGTATTTCACTCACGAGTCCTTTCAGATTATGAACTCTATTTATCTTGAATATACCCCATTATTCCTCGGGTAAGGAGTTCGTTAAACAAGTTACTTCTCTTTTTCTTACCCATAAGAGATAAGTTTCAAAATTCCATTCATATCCTGATTAAAACATCAAATGAACGATTTCACTATCGAACCATACCTAAAATTCTTATTCTAGCTTCACACATGTTCTTTATATGTGATGTCTAACTCTCATCACTTAAGTTTGTTCTTTCTAGAAAAATTTTACTAGAAAATTTTCAAATCCTGGGTGTTACTACACTTCACCCTTCACAATTGGTCTTTGAATTTCTTCCTTCACAAGAGTCCTTCTGACTCCCTCACCTTTCACGTACAATGCTGGGTGAGTTAAGAATGGCATAACCATCAACTATGATGGTGCTTGGGAAACTACATCTCCCAAGAGACTTCCTTAATGTTTTTAGCCCAAACAACAATTATGATGGTTTCTATCCCCAACACCATTTTCCAAAATAGTCTGTATATTTGGCTGTGTCCTCCTCCTGCCGTCCTTCTAACGGCTCTTGTTAGTCGTCCCGACGTGTTAAGCGCACGATGCCCGACCGAACTCGTATAAACATTAAATCTCACATACATAATGGCAGGAGAACATAAGTCAAAATACACAGAAGAATTCAACATCCTAATAATAGGGCTCTACATTAAATAACGCAACGCAAAAATGTAGTAAGCCGCACAAATCCTAAAGAAACTAGAACGTGATGCTCTGATACCACCTGTAACAACCTGTCTAATTAAATATCGGGTGATCAGTCATTCATTTAATTAAATCGGAATATCAAGTTGCTTCATTCTCAGCATCACTTTCGAAAACCATTTCTTTAATAATCACCTAATAGTTAACTAAGCTAAGTGTCAAAACCTTTTTCCATTTTTAGTTTAATTAAGACCATTCCACGACACTGAATAATAATATGTAACCACACATCACAACTGAGTTAACTACAACAAGAATAAATGTGACTGGAATAACTCTCCAGTGAAATTATAATATTTACACTAAATAAAACTGATATCCACAATAGTTTCATAAATAATTACAATCTCCAGAATCCTGGGCGACAAGCCCTAAATGAAATAGACGCTACAGATGAGTGAATCAACAGAAAGGAAGCGTCTAAACAAAATTCGCATCTCTGCTAGTAGCTATAATCCATCGGAACATCCATAATCTATGCTGGGCATCCCTGCTGTTGGATACCTAATCTACAAGATATAGTAGAGAAGAGAATATGCAAGGAAACGGGTCTGAGCCCGATTGTAAAAGATTTTAAAATAGTAAGTGCTTAACAATTACAAGTGAGCATTTATTATGTACATGTTAGTTTCTCAGGCTCTCTCTTGATAATTTTCACCTCTCATCTAGAGTGCACACCTATCATATCTTATTACCTTCCAAGTTAAGGTTCCCTCCTAACTAGTTTCCATAACATAATTCTAACCCATATCATAAACCCGTATGTCCCATACCATACGTAATATAATTATTCATATTCATTTCTCTTTAATATGAAATAGTCTTGTTACAACCTTGGAATTAAGTGTTCACTTACTTAATTCAATTCATATTTCATTATTTACTTCTATCTACAACATTACACAGTAGATTAAATCGCAATTTATATTTTTAATCTACAATATCACACAAAAGATTACATATATATATCTCCAATGTCACACAGTAGATTACATCACAGTTTATATATATAATATCACACTAATTATATATATATATACTAATACGGCACCTCCCGAGTCACAGCTGCGGTGCATGCATACTCTGCAATTATGTCCTGATACATAATATCACTGTATAGAGGATTAATTATTCGGTGTATCTCACGAATCATATAACATAACACAAACATATTGGAGGCGAGCATACTCCCCAGCCAAATGGGTCACGCACATACCTATGCCCCCATTCAACTGTCGAAACTATCATTACACCGATAACACGTGTCTAAGGTCCTATGCTCAGGGTACGAATCTAAAATCCCTCCCAATTGGGTGCACAAGGATAAGACCATTCACAACACGAAACCTCCACCCCGATAGCAAGCAACGTAGGTATGTTATACATACAAATAATATCTTAGGTATTAATCACACCTATATATATATATATAACATTCGAAAGGTATTCACAGAACCATATGATAATTCCCATACGTAGTATTTTTATCTATCAAATCCTACATATTAAAGATTATGACTTTACTTCTTTATTTTATATTCCCGGGCCTCACTCATTACTCGAAGATTAAATAAGTATTCCTTAACCTAATTCAGTAGGTAAATGTCTACACCCTACTTGTCCATGTCATCACAACTTTCGAAATTCTATAAATTTAACGCATCTTTAATTTGGTTTGATTCTCGATAACCCTTAATTCATTCTTAACCCTTCATTCTATCTCTTAGGGTTAAACCCAACTACTCCTAAGGTCCTACCGGTAATTAATAACTCTCTTACCACTGGTCCCAATCTTAAATTATCATTTATCCAGTTTAAATGCCAAGTAACATAAGTCTCGATAATAACTCGTTTAATTAATACTCGTT
Organism: Sambucus nigra; assembly: GCA_949130495.1. Lineage (NCBI taxonomy): Eukaryota > Viridiplantae > Streptophyta > Magnoliopsida > Dipsacales > Adoxaceae > Sambucus > Sambucus nigra. Next base: position 78,155,830 of record OX422220.1, read on the forward strand.
AATTTCCCCTCATTCAAAAATCCCAAAAATATTATTTTTCGGGTCTTGGGTATATACTACTGCCATTCTCTAATTCCATTAAGTTCATTTAATCATTATAAAAGATTCCTCAAAGTTTGGGATTTAATCAACAATTAAAAAAAATTCACATTTTTAGGGGGAGTCTATGGATTGATGATTCTGGTCGATCGATCGACAGTATTGAGTCGATCAATCGATGGGCCAGATATTGCCGAGTTTGCTACATTGTTTTTCCTACGGCTTTCATGATTTTTAGTCATCAAAACCATTATCAAATAGTCCCAAACTCCCCAATATTCCTTTCGTATGATAAACCAGGATATATAAATGATTTTAAATAATCAAACCACCTAAAATCATCAAGAATATTGGATTTAAAACATATTATTTCCAGAAAAATCATATTTTATATTTATCCTTGAACATCATATAAACTCCAATTTTTCTTCACCAAATGATTCCCATTTTAATCTCATGATATCCAGATCATATACCTTCATATACAAATAATTTCTAACGGATCCAAAATGATTTAAACATCATTAACATGAATCAATTTACTCAAATTCTATTTTATTCTTAAGAACCATAATTTTTTACTTAATCATCAATAAGAGTGTAAATCCCAGATTTCTTCACAAGATAATATAAAATTCATGCAATTATTCTATACTCAAAAGAGATCATTCCTAGATAATATCCATTTCAAAGATCCACTTATAATTATCACGAATTTATCTTTGTTCATGCAACTTTTTAAAATTTTCCTAACTATCCTGACATGGAAAATATAAAAGCTAAGATTGCAATAATTAATCACTTGCCTTTAGATTGTAGGCCTGATCCGTTGGGGATGATACTCTACTGGTGTTCCTCTCTTTTTCCGGCCAACTTTCGGCAGTGGTGGTGGTGGCTCTTGGTGGTGCAAGGTGGTTGTCCTTTGGTTTCCTAGAAAAAGTCTCTTCTTCTCCTATAGATAGTCTCTCAATCTCCCCTAAACCTTTTCCACTTATTTTTGGTGAATAAACCTAAATTCTCTAATCCCTTTACTTATAAAATAAACTCAGATTTTCGTAGTTACTATTCAACTCCCTTGTAAAATGATCGAAATACCCCTCTGGGGTGTCCTTTCGGTTCCAAAGTGCCCCGAGACCCAAATCAAACACCCAAGTAGACCTTTTGACTATTTGAACCCTTTCGGACACTTTGTCCCGGTCAAAATGACCATTCGGATGACATACTAATAACTCACTTTTATTTCATTTAATTATAATCCCGACATGACTCAAATGCGCGTCACGATTTAATTACCATAATGGTCGTACACATAATTCGCGACAAGTTTATAAAGTCATAATCAATTTTAAAGTCATAATCACATATATTACTTTAATCACCAAGTAATATTCAGCATAAATCACATATTACTTTATTCCCAAGTAATATTTAAATCCGGATTAATTTTCAATTATATCACAATTAATTCTAATTAACCCCTTTTTAAAAGTCATTAAAAATACGGGTTATTACACTACATTGCACTCCCAAATTTGTATCAAAGATTTTTAAGTTATTTTCATACCGCCGCTTTTACACATATTAGTATATTATTATATGACATTACTTAGAGTCTAGTGATAGAGATTTATTTATTATGGATGATGCCTTGAATTGTGATAATAGTGTAGTATTTCACTTATGATGAGGGGTGATATATCTCTTGCATGTGAGTGTCGGTGGATTGGTATGTTTATCGTAAATCAGTCGCACGATAATTACTGTTTTAATACTATAAGTTATTTCTTGCAACTTTTGAGCATTGTCCCAAATCTATTAACCCCCCCCCCCCCACAAGTATTATCATTGTTATTTACATAATTAACAGAGTTGATGTGACACCCCACCTATTCTAATACTAAATGATCGATCCTTTATTAAAATAAAATAGCAATCCAGTATGTTTTCATTCTTAGCATCACTGTCGTAACAAGTAATAGAATCTAAAAGAGAATAAAACCATCCGTACAATAAACCGACAAAATAAATTGATATGCATAAATATATATAATGTGAACCAAATAAACCATTGACCACTAGAAATAACCATCGAACGTAACTTGAATATTTAAACATCTTTGATATAAAAAAAGTCCTATCTAACTATGGGCAACATGCCCAAAAGTAAAACTGAAATGATACTACATACTATCTAGATAAAAACAACCAAAATGCCTATAGTCCAATCCAGCAGCATCCTCAGCTACTGCTCGTACGGCATGAAAAATCTACCTATGCTGCTGCATACCTAGGGTTATAAAAGAAAAATAAGAAAACAATTTTCTTACGAGTCAAAGTCTGAAAATGTTTGAAAATATTTTGCAAGTAATTAAATGTTGTGAATCAATAAAACACGTAATGTATTATATTCACAATAAATTACCAGTCACGTGAGATAAACACCTCACCTCTCATCTACAGTGCGCACCTAACGCATTCATTTTATTATCCTAATTATGCTACCCATTCTAACTAGGATAATAATCACTATCTAAGCCCATCCCTCTAATAGTCACCAATAGCTAACTAAATACTACCCTCACTAGGTACACTTTTACAAACATTAACATAGTTGCACACTTGTTGTAACTTGAGGTACACATGCGTACATTAATATAGCTATACCCGTGCTATAGACAGATATACTCATAATATATCAGCATAGCTACACCCGCCCTATAAACAGATATTACACAATATAATAACATTGCTATGCTCGTGCTATAAATATTTATACATATTACATCTCGTACAGGTACATATATATCACTCGTTATATATGTATAGCTGCATCCCTAGAGATGAGACCTTGTTAATGCATCCCTCGTGTGCTATAAGGTTATAGACATATCTCGCATCCCACTGAGCCACCAGGTCAAAATCTCAGCACCAAACCCAAAACATATATATAAACAACAGTGACGGTCATAAACATACATCTAGGAGATCGTAACAATACCATACCACATCACACCCCACCCGTCTCTAAATTAACACCTATCCTCATACACAGATAGTGGCCATGCAATAATACTTTGAACTGCACAACATATCAGTCTACCAAACCCGATGTCCAAACCAGCTTCCCGATTATACATATAAATGTTTGCTCACTTGAATTCTCGGCTCGTCTCACCTGAACACATCTAACCGTTAGCCTAACACGGGTACCAAATCCTAGAAATTTCCAAGTAGTTCTACACTACTTAGATAGCGCCTACGCTCATTCCCCATACTCTAATGGGGGCCAGCAAACCGAATCGGTTTGCTTGGCAGATCAAACCATTTTGGTATAGCAAACCGGTATGCTCCTCCAGCGAATCTGTTCGGTTTACTGGGCTGCCAGTCATCTTCTTCCTCGGGTTTTCACCTCTAAAAAACTCTAATGGAGGTCCCACGCCTTCCAAAACATTAAATTGATACCCCGCATCAATATATTATCAAAGCATAAGTATATTAACATTAAATTAAACTTGAATTCATTACCAAAATCCTAGGATTCCTAATCATTAATCAATTTAATCAAACCCATAATTAATCAAACTTGAAATCTCATTGATTTTAGTACCCTATCAATGTTCTATATCTTCATATTCATAAACCCATAATTAAATCACAAAATTCTTATATGTGTTCATCATCAAGTACTCTCAGTTAAAGTTAGAAGTTCAATCATCCTTTAAATCTTCTTTAATTAACTATCCAAGTTCACATCTTTAATATCAGATTTAGTCTTAATTAACTATGAATGTAATACAAAATTTCATCTAAAGAAATTAAGTACTTGCCTTTTGGATATGAATCTGAAGTCCCTCTCTACGTAGGGATGATTCTGAATCCGAAAATGTTCTTCACATCTCTTTTCTAAGGTTCTTCTCTTCCTTTCTCTTCTTCTTTCTTATTTTTTTCTCTTAAACTCTCTCTAACTCTCAAATATGCAAAGATTGAAAAGTGGGACTACCATCCACACTTATAAACCTTAAATACCTCTCAATTACACCTTAATCCCCTTTCCATTAATCCCTAGGTATAAAAATACCACTATACCCTTAAACGGGTCCTGCTATGTCTAAAAATCTTTAAGAACCCAATTATAACACTTGGGTACCTATTATAGATTATTTCGACCCATTTTGGATCACCATTGCACTTAAAGAGGTCATCCTAGCCACACAACTATAAACACACCTTCATCTCATTAATCGAGACCGGCCCATGCATACAATATGCCTCACTTATAAAATATATAAATCCGTCGATGTAACTCTCTATCGACATATCATAATAAACTGTCACTCTTTACTCATAAACGACATGTAATAAAACACATATCTAATTACTTATCACTTGCAAGTAAATAATAATAATAATAATAATAATAATAATAATAACAATAATAATAAAAAATACCAATCCTTATCTCACTAATTAATATTTACCGAAATCAATTTAATTCCTCAATTAAATTTAATAAATCCATGCACACGTGAAAATTAAATACTTATAACGGGGTATTACATTCTCTCCCCCTAATAACATAATTTTGTCCTCCAAATTCGAATGTTTATGCTACAAAAGCTTTGGATACTTTTTCCAAATGTCATCCTTGTGCTCCCACGTCGACTCGATAATATTGTGGTGTGCCCACTACGCACGAATTAACAGTTCTGCCTAATTGAGAGTGCGCACAATCTTAATGAGATAAATTATTTAATTAAATGCCTCCAAACACAGAAAATAACCTTTGCATGCAATCATAAACAGATATGTGGAAAAATCCCTCTTTAGGGAAAAACCTTTATTTCTGCACTTTAGATGGTTTTATAAGACAACTCACTTACAAAACTCTCTAAAGAAAACCAACTAGATTCAGAGCAATCCAGGGGTGGCGGTCCACCCTCAGTATCCACCAATTAACCTTTCTTCAGCCTTCTTTTCAGCAGTGATCCCACGGGTCACAAGGTCAGTAATATAGATCTCTATCCACAAGTATATATAAGGTATGAAACTATTTAGGGTTTCAAAAGGATTCACTAGTATATTAGGGAGGGTTTTTTTGTGAATCAAAAGGTGTTTTAACCTAAAAGAATGAGGATTTTTGCACCAAATATGCAATTTGTGTTTTTATCAAAAGTCTCTTTTATAATATTATCGAAATAGGTATTTATAGGTCATACACAAATTTTCAGGAGACAAAATTCGTTCGAATGAAGGTAGAAATCGTTCGAACATGTATGTCACCTCGTTTGAACGATATCAAGTTTGTTCAAACGAGACTTCAATCTTGTTAGAATAAACTTTTAAGGAGCTTCAAACGAATTCAAACAGAACACCCTCGTTGAATGTTAGTTCAAATAAAATATCAAACATGCTTTCAAACGAAATTACCATTTCGTTCGAATGAGGTTGACAACTCGTTTGAACGAAATCCATAAAAAAATTAATTTTTAACTCTGGAAAAATTGCCTTGATTTTATAAAAACTTTTATAAAAATATCATTAATATAAATGTAAATAAATTTAAATCCTAATAGATTTATACCTTCAGAATGTGAAGAAGTCTTGAACTTTGGAAATGTTGGAGATTCGGTTCATCGTGTCGGCACATCTCGATTTGTAACGAGATATGCCAAATGTGCCACAGTGGCAAATAAAAGAAATACTAAGCCTAAGATAAACTATTTGCCTTTATAAATCTCCCTCTTTGGATTAACCGATACAAAACTTAATCGAAACCCTAATTATAAAAAGAAATCCAAAAATTCTAATACCCTTCATAAACCCTAAAAATGGAAGGAATGGAAACTTTGGCTTCGATCTCCAGTTGTTCTCGATCTTGCCTTGATCTTCTCTTTTTGATCCTCTCATCAATGCCAAAGGAAACCTACACACATAAAATAATAACAAATACCCGTGATGCATTTGAAATATATAATAAACACACGTAAATCATCAATAATCAAATTCTCCCTTAATTTTTTCTCCCCCTTTTATCCGAAATCAAAGGAGTAGAAACTAAACATGACATATAAAGAACATCACAAATAAGTAGTAAATATCATCACAAAAGTATAGAAATGATGAACATGCAATGATAATCCTAAAGGCCCCACAAACTATTTTTGAAATTTTTCAAAAATTTTCCAGTATAAAATTTTACAAATAGAACACACCATGGAGAAACACAAAAATATCTGAATCATGGAAGTGAAATGTAGGGGTGTGAACATATTTCATAGGTTAATCAACATAGAAAAACCTAACACATGGGAAAGATGGATTGAGACACCACTAACGAAAGATCTCAAACTCTACTTTGGGTGTAAAAATGGTGAACCCATGTGAAATTTACTTAACCTAATGAATAAATCAAGATTGTAAGTGATTTTCACACCAATGACGCCTAAAACAATGTAATATTTTTTTTGAGATTTTAATAGTTTGTGCAAACCCATTGATCTTTGACTTAACTACCTCAAAATCTCACATATAGCAATTATTCTCTTAATTATTTTGAAGAAATTAATGCTCATTTGTAGCGAAGCGTCAATGTTCAAACAAAATTGGCATGTCTTCTATTTTATGTGCCTCTAATATTTTTAGGCTCTTTTCTTTGCAAATGGTAGTTTTTAACCCAAAGGGTTTGTCGTTCGTATCCCCTTTCCATTTCTTATTTTTATAATAGTTTTACCTGAAAAATGGTTTAAATTCGGGCAATGGTTCTTATATGCACAACTTTTTTATCTCGTTTTTCACATTTGGTTCATCTTAAAGCAAAATTAAGATGAAATACTATGATCGACATGTAATAGGTAAGTCCAATACTCAATAAGCACGTGCTCTTGCGTATTTAAGGAGACAAGGAGTCAAACATGTATCAAGATATCATCAAATCACATCTTAATGACTCCACATAATATTAAGCACAAATTTGTAATGATGTCACATCTCAAAATACTACGAACCAGTCACGTGGATATGGAATGAATTGGTGACTCAGACATCTTTATTGTTCATCCGTATATGGTGTAAAATAAATACAAAACTATATTTTTATTTTTCAAAAAGTTCATCAAAATAAAATCTTTTTGCCTTTTTCAGTACTCTCTTAAAAACTGATAATCTTTTTGTATTTTTTTCAATTTTTTTAAGAAAAACAAAACTCATTTTGATGAAAAATATCAAATTGAAAAAATATAAGTACAATGATAGTACACACTAGCAATAAGAAAATATGATATAAGCGTGAAAAATGCCTTATTCTAGTAAAAAGTCAAAACTTCAATCATTAGGTCCAAAGGAGTTCTCTAAAGGACATGGCATCCTATGAAAAAACACCATCAAATTTTGTGAAGTCTTGACTAAAGACTCTACTTTCTCTAAAAAACTCTCAAAATCTCTAAAGTTATGGGTGGGAGGATGAGGAGTAACATGAGTGGGAGTGCATGCGAAAACTCATGTGGGAACACGTGTGCAGGCATACCGAGGAACAAAGCTATATGACGCTCTCCCTAGATTAAAGTAATACTATCTATGGTGACCTCTTTATTTGCAATGGGAATAACATAAATGGGATTGGGTTCACCTTCCTCAAAACGTCTAGGACGATCTCTCCTAGGTAGGTTAGGTCGAGGGATATAAGGATCCAAAACAAACTCGAGAACCGACTCGGGTTCGGCACGAATAGTGGATGCACTGTCATAACCTATTCCTTGTCTCTCGACGTTATCTAAAGTGGTACCGAGAAGCATCTTTCCAACCTTCTTAGATATGTCGTCTAAAGTGACATTGATCTCCCACACACATTCGAGCTCGCTCTCGAGTTAGGATACATGGGCTTCAATTTTTTCATGAGTCTCTAATGAATATGGAAGGTCTTTCGTAAGACTAGCCACGGTGTTGTTCAAATCGATCTTTTTTCGGCCTAAAACAATCGGCTGCTCACATAAAGAAATATTCACCTTCTCAAGTTGACTCACCAATGACTCACACTCTCACAACACTTTCATTGCTTTCTGCAAATTTAATACTTTAAGAGAAAAATCTTTATTATGCCATTTTGTTTTCAAAGTCTCGATGTAAAGATCACTAAATGCCTTTGAAGATCACCTTTTCCCTCACTCTAATTTACTTCCTCACTCTCACTATCCCCATATTGAATCGAAACATCATCGAGGCTTTCCCGCTTAGATATCCTGATTAGTGTGGGACAAACTATAAATGCTAGTTATTAGCCATGAATGCAACACACGGTTCGTGTGGCGATTCTTCCCATGAATCAACTAGCTCGATGTCACTGTCTCTAAAAGTGGCCGTATGTGGAACTTTCTTGGACTTTCTCTTAAGCCTAGTGGGACACTCATCTGCCTTGTGCCGTTTATCCTTACATTCATAACATCGAATCTCTTCCTCTTTATCTCCCCCGATCGTACCCTCATTATATTTTTCCTTTTCTCAAAAATATTTTCTTTAGAAGAATTTGAGAAACTTTTTGAAACTTTAAAAAAAAGGGCCAAGTCATCAAAATCAAGATCAACCTCAGATTTGGACTCACAAACTTTTTCTTTCTTCTTTTTCTTAGTTTGAGTCTTTAAATAAATTCCTACTTCCATAGATTTATTAGTTTTGGGGAACATATCAATCTCATACATTTGAAGATCTCCTAAAAGTTATTCTAACCTAAGAGTATCTATGATTCTTAACGAATTAAGGACGATGACCTTAGGAATAAAGCGGGAAGGGTGCGACCTCAAAATTTTTGTAACAACTGTTGACTTAGTAATATTCTCACCCAAAATTAAAACTATAATTAACGATGTCCGACAAATGTGCATAAAACTTATCAAAATACTCGCACTCTTGCATGGTAATTATCTTAAATTGGGTGGTCAAATTTGGGAACTTAGATGAATTTACAATGTTGGTACCCTCGTGTGAGCAGTAGGGTGTCCCAAGCTTCCTTTGGCATGGTGCACGTCATAATGTGGAGGAACTCATTAAGGGTGACGGCTCAGAAATTAGCCCTTAAGCTACGAGAGTTAAATTTACTCCCCTAAAAGTCATCCTCTGTCCATTGAGAGACATGTTTAGGACCAATGATATTATTAACAGTGATAGTGGGAAGAGTCCACCCTCTTTCACAAACCAACCAAACACGTTCATCAATGGCTTTTAAAGTTGACCTCATCCTAGCTTTTCAATATGCATAGTTGTAACCATAAAAAATGGGCATTTGATTATACAAATTATCCATTAAAATCCTGCCTTTTTCAAGATCAACAATTTTTCGAAAAAAAATTGATATCAAAGAAAAAAAATTTGGAAAAATATCACATGTTATTTTTGTGTAACCTTCTCTGATACCAATTTGAGAGTGCACACAATCTTAATGAGATAACTTATTTAATTAAATACCTTAAAACACAAAAAATAAACTACGCATGCAATCACAAACAGATATGAGAAAAAAACCTTTTTCGGGAAAAACCTTTTTCCGGAAAAACCTTTTTTTTCGTACTTTAGATAGTTTTACAAGACTTTGATCGAGAGTAATGCATAGGTAGTGGTCTATCCTCGATGTCCACCGATTAGCCTTTTTTTTGCCTTCTTTTCAGCAGTGATCCCAGGAGTCACAAGGTTAGTAGTAGAGATCTCTCACTATAAGTGTATATCAGGTATAAAACTATTTAGGGTTTCAAAAGGATTTGCAAAATATATTAGGGAGGTTATTTAATGAATCAAAAGGTGTTTTGACCTAAAAGGAATGAGGAATTTTGCAACAGATTTGCAGTTTTCATTTTATCTAAAGTCTCTTTTGAAATCTTTTCGAAACATGTATTTATAGGTCCTATAAATTTTGAGGCAGCGATATTCATTCGAATGAAAGTAGAAGTCGTTCGAACGAGAATGTCACCTTGTTTGAACGAATACCAAGTTTGTTCGAACGAGACTCCAATCTCTCTAGAACAATATTTTATCAAGCTTCAAATCGAAGAAAATATCAAACGAGCTTTCAAATAAAATTTCCATTTCGTTCGAACGAGATTGACATCTCGTTTGAGTGAGATCAATAAAAAATTAACTTTTAACTCTAAAAAATATGCCTTGATTTTATTAAAAGTTTTATAAAAAATCTCCCAAATATAAATGTAAATAAATTTGAAATCCTAAATGATTTATACCATCATAATGTTAACAAGTTTTGAACTTTGGAGATTCGATTCATCGTGTCGGCACATCTTGATTTTTAATGGGATACGCCAAATGTGCCGTAATGGAAAATAAAGAAAATACTAAACTATTTTCCCTACATGGATCGAAGTTCCAACTCGCTGCAACCCAAAAAGTCACTAGGTTTCTCCTCATAAGAAATATCTGCTCGTAAGTCTATCTCCTCTAGCGCTATATGCCAGTGAGCCACGTCATTTATGAGATACTTTTTCCACTACACCAAAAATGCTAATCTTGCTGGCTCAAACAAGGATAATCTGACACGATTTTACACCGTTCCCGAATTTGGTGCCGTTTATTCATAATTTGGCACAGTTTATAACCGTACTAAAATTTGGGATGGTTTAAAATCGTGTCAAAACCATTCCAAATTTGAAAAGTTTAAATAGAAGATAAAAAATATAAATGACATTTGAATTTTCATTAGCAGCCACTCTCACCTTTACCTCGTGACTCTCCCGCTTGCTTTCTACCATGTACGACTATCTTTATCCTGAAGCTGGATCGCTGGATTTTAATTCAACAAAATATTTTCACAAAATCACAAACCCTAGAAACTAACATTAACATCAGCAATACCAATCGAGAGGTAGAACCCAATCTAGCAAAAACCGCAGACACCCAATATCATGAAGGGCACCGACATCCCTAAATTACGGCCTAGCCATTTTCATTCTCATAGTTAAGCCTATTGTGGATGATAAGATCCGTCAAGCTGTCACCGTCAACTTTAAGAACCACTTATGTTCACGGTGAGGTGTTATTGATCTCATCACTCCCCCGCCTCGAGCCCCACCAGGTATTAAATGAATAACACTTACCCTTATATTTTTGGTATGCATTTATGAATATCTGAATCTATAGTAGGTATTAACGCTTAATTTATTCGACTTTGGGTTGTTTCAAAATTGTGTTTTAGGATTAATTTGTTATATGATATATGTGTCACTTGGTGAAGTGTCTAAATGATGTTTATTAAATTTCATGTATTCTGTAGGGATAATGGGAAACAAGCATATTTGGGTAAGTAACTGATTCATTTTCTTTGATTTGGTTGTGATTTTTATATTTATAGAAGGTGTATTATTTACAGAGTGTATGAGTATCAAATGGAGTTATTTGATTAATTATTTGTTACTCCACTTCGGGTGGAATTGACACTGCTCATGATCCCGCTTGGTGAGAATTGCTTAGACATTGGTTTTGAAAATGATACTTGGATAACCATTGATTTTGAAAATGAGATTAACCAAATGTACACATGTACTATATTATTGAAATGATCATCTCATTGATTTAATTGGTTTGAGTCATTTTCGAATTAATTTTATTTGTGTTCGGCGGCATGAGTTAAATAAATTTTGGGATACAGGTAGCCGTATTATATATATAACGCAATATCAACACTAATTTTTCAATTATGAAGCTATGTTGATATGATTTTGGGGGTATAATATTTCTACCCTGAGCTCAAATTACAATCTCTCTATATATGCATGTATGTATGTGTATTGGATTGACTGAGTTTCATACTACTTTCGGGATAATACTTTTGTTTAGGATAGAGGGGTGTGTGTGTGTCTGTGTGTAATATCTCAGGGACGGTTTGGGATCCTCTCTCTCTCAGGGATTTCAAGAGATATTGGGTCAATAAAGGTCAACCGGCACATATTGGCATAAATTGGGTTCAACTTTTTGCAGATAGTCCCCTGCTAAAACAAACTTGTGTAATATATGGTGACTTATAAGGAGACTACATGGCACAATAGTACACATTTTTTTTTAAAAAGCTCCATTGTACTAGATATATGCAGGGGTCACTCTTTAATATCATTGCCCTTTACTTGTCTTTATCTTCCTCTTTCTCTGCTGCTCCTTTGCTTCAAACTTCTTTGGACCATGCTTGTTGTTTTTTTGGCTGAGAAATGTGCTTCAATGTTGTTGTTTTGATTAATGTTGGGTGAAACTGCATTATTTAATCACCATAAAATTTTCATGTTTTCCTGGGATTCTTTATCTAGTCTCTTTGTTGTTGTCAATCAAATTTAAGACTAGAAGATGAAAATTATATATATATATATATATATCAACATTGATTTGCAATTATCAAGTCATGTTGATATGGTTTTGGGGATATATTGCTAACCTAAACTCAAATTACAATCAATTTTGCTTTGAATTGGATTAAGTAATTTCCATATTTTATTCCACCTCAATAGAAATTGTTCTCACCCAAAAGCTTTGATCTTTTTATATGTAGTTAACAAACCTGGTTCCAATGCCACATCTTTTTGTATGATGTATTTTAGCCTTATTTTAAATTACTGTAACATTTTGACATCGTTATTAATGGGATTTTTTTCCAGGTTCAATAGTTTAAGAATTTTTACTGCCAACGATCATGTTGGAAATTCCTCAACCCATACCTGGTTCATTAAGAGTTGTGTTTAGTTCAATTTGTGTCATATCGGGTCAGTGTCTTGTTTAAATAGTATACTAGTTTAGTTAGTGTATGATTGGGTTTGATACCTGTTAAATGTTAGCATGTTTGTCTAGTGCTGTATTTCCTTATGTCAACTAAAGTGATACATTCATTTTTTATAATTATATTTTTTACATTACAGAGGCATACGTTTGGTAAATTTATAGCAGTGTAGTAAAGCTTAAAGTGTTTTAGGTATATGGGTCACGTTTACATTATAACAACCTACTAGAGCTAAAGGTGGATGTGTGTGCAGTGAGCTCTTTTATATCTTGTAACAAATAAACTACTGGAGTAAGCTTTGAATAGTATAGACGAATAATAAGTTAGTTTGTCCTACGTGGTTGACAAAATGCTGGAATGAGCAATTTAGTTATTTCTGTTCAGATTCCTTAATTCATTTCAACTTGTTCATCATAGATTATGGACGCGTGATATATGAATGGACAAAGAGGGAAAGTAATTTGCTTTTTGGTTGGAGTTTTCTTTTTGTCTTTTAATTAGTTTGATGGATTTTAGTGTGGTTAATTTCATGTAATTGTGCATTTGGCTTGTTACGGTGTGATATGGGAGGTTAGTTTCTTGTAATTGTGGATTTTTCTTAGTACCTCAAATTTCATGGCATGATGTGTGAGGCTAAGTATGACGATAATTCAAGAATACGACGATAAATTTAAAATATCTGGACTTTGGCTTAAAAACATGCCGTTAGAGGTTGAAAACCCAAACCAGTACTCAAACGACCCCGTAAGAGGCACGAACACCTCGCACGGGACTAATCTAACTCGTAGGAGCTAATCAAGTAGTCACAGGACTCCCAATTTGAGAATATGACGATAATTTGAAAACACCTAGACTTTGGCTTTAAAATATGCTATATGAGAGTGAAAACCCAAAACCACCCCCCAAACAGCCTCTTAAGAGGCACAAACACCTCACACGGAACTAATGTAACTCGCAGAAACTAATCGCGTAGTCATGAGACTCTCAGTTTTAGAATATTATGATAATTATAAAAGATCTATACTTTGGATTAAAAATATGCTGTTAGAGGGTGAAAACCCAAAACTTCCCTCAAAACGACCCCGTAAGAGGCACGAATACCTCGTACGGGACCACTTAACTCATAGGAACTGGCCATGTAGTCACGCGATTCCAATTTTGAGAATATGAAGATAATTTGAAAATATCTATACTTTGGCTTAAAACATGTCGTTAGAGGTTGAAAACCTAAATTAGTCTAAACGACCCCGTAAGTGACATAAACACCTCGTATGGGACAAATGTAACTCATAAAAACTGAACGCGTAGTCACGGGCCTCCCGGTTTGAGAATATGATGATAATTTTAAAATACTTAGACTTTGATTTAAAAACATGTTGTTAGAGGGTGAAAACTCAAAACCGCCCTCGTACGGCCTCATAAGAGGCACGAACACCTCGCACGAGACCAGTGTAACTCGTAGGGACTGACGCGTAGTCACGGGACTCCCAATTTGAGAGTTTAATGATAATTATAAAATATCTATACTTTAGCTTAAAAACATGTCGTTAGAGGGTGAAAATCCAAAACAACCCCCAAGCAGCTCTGTAAGAGGCACGAACACCTCGTACGAGATCACTATAACTCGTAGGAACTGACCGCATAGTCACAAGACTTTCAATTTGAGAATATGATGATAATTTGAAAATATCTAGACTTTATCTTAAAAATACGTCGTTAGAGGTTGAAAACCCAAATCAATCCTCAAATGATCCCGTAAGAGGCACAAACACCTCGTGCGGGACCAATGTAACTCGTAGGAACTGATTGTGTAGTCACGGGATTCTCGATTTGAGAATATGATGACTATTTGAAAATATCTAGGCTAGTTTTAAAAACATGTCGTTAGAGGGTGAAAATCCAAAATAACCCCCAAACGGCCCAGTAAGAGGCACTAATACTTCGCACGGGACCAATATAACTCGTAGGAAGTGACCACATAGTCACAGGACGTTCGATTTGAAAATATGACGATAATTATAAAATATCTATACTTTGACTTCAAAACATGTTGTTAGAGGGTGAAAATTCAAAACATCCCCAAGACGGACTCGTAAGAGGCACGGACAGCTCGCACGAGACCACTGTAACTCGTAGGAACTGACCGAATAGTTACGAGATTTTCGCTTTGAGAATATGATGATAATTTCAAAATACATAGACTTTGGCTTAAAAACTTGCCGTTAGAGATTGAAAACCCAAGCCAATCCCCAAATTGCCCCCATAAAAAGCACAGACACCTCGCACAGGACTAATGTAACTCGTATGAACTGATCGCATAGCCACAAGACTCCCGATTTGAGAAGATGATGATAATTTGAAAATATTTATACTTTGATTTAAAAACATGTCGTTAGAGGGTGAAAATCTCAAACGGTCTTATAAGAGGCACTAACACCTCGCACGGACCAATGTAATTCGTAGGAACTCACCTCGAAGTCACTAGACTTCTGATTTAGAATATGATGATAATTATAACTCGTATATGCAATTTTTAGCTTGAATACGATTTTTTAAAAATTACTTGGTTACTGATATAATCTCTTTTTTGTATCCTATTTTTTTGCAGGATAACATTTTATCGTAAATTTTTTTCCACGTGGAACATACGAAGAAGTCAATGGTTTACAATAAGGAGATTATTTATTTAATGTCATTAATATTCAGGATATTATTTTTTTGTGTTATGCTGGTGCTGGCTTTCGTAATTTTATTGTTAACTTTTATGATCGTGCGAGCTCTTGTAATTTTATTGTTATATCTTATGGTTGTGCGGGCTTTACATTACACGATTTTATATTAACAGGTTTTAGAATATCCAGAAAATAGGGAAAATTCAGCCCAAATTTTTTTGGTTTGTGAATTATCAAGACTTGTAATATTTTGAAGTTTGTATGTACATTAGTTTATCAACAATGTGCGAGATTTGCAATTTGTGTATTTTCTTGATTTTTTTTGCAAATAATAAATATTTTTTCTACTAGATTTGGAATTTTCTAATTTTCCAGATTTATTTTCAAATAATATTTTTTATTAATTGAAAAATCTGGCACGATTTCAAACCATGCCAAAACCGTAACAAATTGTAATATTTGAGTACGCTTATAAAACAATCTGGCACACTTTATAACCGTAGAAAATCTGGTACCCCTAATTCTGGCATGATTTTAAATCGTGCTAGATTGGGTTTGGCACGGTTTTAAATCGTGCTACATTACTATTTTTGGTGTAGTGCTCAACAATGACACGTGAAACACATCATGAATCCCATATGAATTCTCCGGCAAAGTGAGCCTATATGAAACCGACCTTACCCTTTCAACAATGGGAAAAGGCTCGACATAACTAGGCATTAACTTTCCCTTCTTCTCAAACTGCATCAGTTCATTCATGAAAGATGTCTGCAGCAACAATTGAATGCTAAAATCCCAAAATATCCTATTCCCATTAGTGTAACTCTTTTGTCAGTTTTGAGTTATTTGAATACGACCCTAATCCACTCAATATTTGTTAATGTCTCAAGAATCACGTTCGATCTAAGAAGCTTGTTATTCCTTACCTCTAACTAACCAGAGAGGGAATAATAAGGTCTCTCGTACAAAGCCTCACGTGGCACCATGCTAATAGTAAACTAGTATGAATTATTATATGCAAACTTCATCAAAGCTAAATGCTACTCCCAACTACCCTTAAAATCTTAGATACATATCCCCATAATATCTTTCAACATCTGATTTACCCTCCCCATCTGCCCATCGGTCTACTAGTGATACGTCGTGCCGAAACGCAACTATGTCCCCATCGCCTCCTAAAAACTTTGCCAGAAGTGGGACTCATAGATCTTATCTCGAATCGAAATAATATTGAGTGGAACCCTATGCACTCTCACTATCTCTGTAATGAAAAGTTGGGCATATTGCTCTCTCCTGAAATCCACCCGAATTGGTAGGAAATTTTCCACCTTCACCAACTGATTACCAATAACCCAGATTTAATCATAACCCCTCTGCGATGCCGGTTACCTTGTCATGAAGTTCTTAGATAAACTCTTTTATTTCCACACCGAAATCTCCAATAACTGCACCCCCCCGGTAGTTCGTGATGATCAACCTTCACTATCTTGCAAGTGGTGCACCTGGAGACAAACTCTACTATGTCTCACCCAATACAACCTCCTCATATCAAGGTACATCTTATCCCATCTAGGTTGTACTAAAAACCATGACCCATGCGCGTAATCTATAATTGTACACCATAGGTTCTCGTTGTCTAAAATAATCAACCTCCTATTGAAGCATAACCCACCCTCAGAACTGACTGAGTAAGACCTCGCTCCACCTGCTAATAACTTTCATATCCTCTCCTAACAAGAAGGACCCCCTGCCTGTGCCTTAACCCTCAAAATTATCTTTGGTGTAACGATCATCACTACTATATAGACCTGGACTACCTCCTCTTCCTGACGAAGCTTAGCCAACTTTGCCTTCCAAATTGTTTCTAACTGCTCTACAGGCATATGTCTCAACGCATTTGCCACCACATTAGTGTTTCTTGGGTGATACTAAATATCGCACTAACTGGGGCTCTCGTACACCCTACACCATGTGCACTCATGCATAATTTTTACTTACGTAACTCACATACATCCTAAAAATCAACCGCACATATCATGTGTGACCATATATTGAAGGTATACCCAATTACCCTACTAATCACGACTCAACTCTTCTTGATATTTCCCCACTTACTCAACTAGTGGTGCAAACATCCTGAATGCTCTCAACATTGTACTCCTTAGCTCCCCTAGCCTTAAATCATATAATAACTTATTGCTCGATGTATTACATATAACACTTGTAATGCCTAATAAAATTACTAACTTCCTAGAGCCCAAATATATCTCAACCCCTAACACATATTAAGCTTTATGCGTGGGACGTCTCGTAAGAGAAATCCAAATAATGAACCCTCTGGATACACTATTGCCTAGCTCAGTCGGTCATTGAGTTCCATTGGCAAAATATGCAATATTGGGACATCCCAAGGTACTATACCCTTAAGGATAAAACCATGCCCTAAAAGCAGCAAAATCCTATCTCTCAACTCTCGCATCTCTAAAGGAGTCATATTATACGATGCTCGTAATATCGGCCTAATCCCTGATACTAAGTCGATCACCAACCTAATCTCTCAACTCAAAGGTAACCTCGGTATCTCTTGAATCACATCAACAAAGTCCATAAAAATAGGGATCGAATCTAATAAGACAACTAAACTCTACGAAGTATCCTTCTCGATATAATACAAATGCGTGCCCGACCCTACTTTCGGATGAGGCATCACCATAAGAAACATATCCTACCCTGGAATATCAAACACGATAGTCTTACTCTAACAGTCCACCATCGCTCTATATATTGCTAACTAGCCCATACCCAGGAACATCATGCCCATGCATCTCTAAAACGAGCATATGTGCTTATAAGTATAACCTCCCAATGTCCACACCCACTCCCCTGTAGATGGAATGAATGAGAGTCCCGCTAACTAATAGTGAATCTATGGTCATAATGATATTTAATGCTATGTCCACTAAACCCGTCTCACATGAGAATCTAGTGCTAACAAAAGAATGTGATGCACCTATGTCACACAATACCCGCCCTATGTGCCCATTAATAGAAAATATATCCTCAATCGTTAATAGTGTTGGCAGTAAAACTGGTATAGGAATATTATACATATGCCCATAGTAGAACTGCCCATGCGGAGGCGGTAATGCTGGAATTATTGGTGGGTTAGAAGTTGCGGTAGATGCTATTTTGGCTGGGCATCCTTTTGCTGACCCCTAGGCCTATTCGGGTATGCACACCGCATGTGGCCCTACTCCCCGCATGTGAAACATGTCCCTGTAAAATTTGCCTACCTCTGACCCTACTGGCCCTCATGAGGTTGCTCCTATCTCTAGCCCTACTGGTCTTCATTCTGATTCCCCTAGCCCTACTAACCCTGATGAGCATGTTACTAGCCCTGCCAGTAAGTACCATTACCCAACTTGAACCTATTAGCTGATTCCCTCTATTAGGAACCCCGCTCCTACTACCTACCCTGCTGTTGTGATGCCTTGATGGAACTGTTGGTTCCAGTCTTGCCCTTCTGGCTCGAATCTCCTGTCCACTTCGCTGAAAAGGAAAACTAAACTGATATTGCATCCTATTTAGATAGAAATGACTAAAGTGCCTTTAATCAAATCCAGGAGCATCCTAAACTTCTGCTTGCAATAGCATGAAATAACTACCTTTATTGTCCCTGCTGCTATTGCACACCTGGGGTTTTAAAAAAAAAGCAAGAATATAATTTGTCCACGGGTCAAAGCTAAAAAACATTTGAAAATATTTTGCAAGTAATTAAATGCTTTAAATCAATTAAACACACTGTATATTACTTTCATAATTAATTTACCAGTTGCACTCACATGAGATAAACACCTCACCTCTCATCTACAGTGCGCACCTAACATATTCATTTTATTATCCTAATTATGTTATCTAGTATAACTAGGACAACAACCTCCATCTAAGCCCACCATGCTAATAGTCGCCATTAGTTAATCAAATGCTACCGTTACTAGTTACACTTTTATAAACAATTGCATAGTTGCGCACTTCCTATAACTAGAGGTACACATGAATACAATAACAAAGTTATACCCGCGCTATAGACAAATATATTCACAGTTTAACATCATAGCTACACCCGCGCAATAGATGAATATTACACAATATAATAACATAGCTACGCCCTTGCTCCAAATAGATATACATATCACATTTCATACACACACACACACACACACACACACACACACACACACACATATATATATATATATATACTCACTATATACTTATAACCGCATACGCAGAGATGAGACCTCACAGATGCATCCCTCGTGTCCTATCAATCTCTAGGCATATCATACATCCCACTGAGCCACCGGGTCGGAATCTCACCACCGAACCTCAAATGTAAACACAAACAACAGAGGAAGTTATAAAAATACGTCTGAGGGATCACAACCATACCACATTGCACCTTACCGGTCTCCAAACCAATAACCATCCTCAAACACGGATATTGTCCATGCAACAATACTATGACTTGGGGAATCAATCCAACATCTATTGGCCAATTCCAGGGTAGACTGCTCACTATGTGCAACCTCCTATCGATAGCACTGTCAAGTAGGTATGTTCAATACAAACATATAACAATCACATATATATATAAATACAAGTCACCCCAATATACATAAAGTACTGACATCGTACGCAAGTCCCACGGCATACTAGTCTACCAATCTGGAAGTCTGAACCGATTTATCGATTATACATATAAATGTTCACTCACTTGAATTCCCGATTTGTCTCACCCGAACCCATATAATCGTTGGCCGAACACATATACCAAATCCTAGAGATATTTCTGACTAGTGCCACACTATCCCGGAAGCCCCTACGCTCATTATCCAACCTCTAATGGGTCAAAACAATGTGTAAACAAAATATGAACAGACTAGCAAACCGAATCAGTTCTCATGGCAAACCAAACGGTTCGGTTAAGCCAATCGGTTCGCTACCCCAGCGAATCGGTTCAATTTTTTGGGCTTCCAGTCGTCTTTTTCCTCGAATTTTATCCTCTAAACCCCCCAATGAAGGTCTCGCGCCTCCCAAAACATCATATTGATACCCCACATTAGAATAATATCAACCAAAAATATTCTAACATAAAATTAAACCGAAGCATTTTCCAAAACCCTAGGATTCTTAATCATTAATCAATTCAATCAAACCCATAATTAATCAAACATGAAATCTCATTGATTCTAGCACCCTATCAATGTTCTATATGTTTGTTGATGTAAAAAACTAGATCGCTCTAATTATTCAATCACAGATAAATAAAATGAGACAAAGATTTTAAAGTGGTTCAGCCTTATAAGAATGGCCTACGTCCACTGTTATGTTATTGCTGAATGTTTGGGAATTCTCGATTATAAGTTCAATCAAGAAATTCCTCTCCCTCTAAAATGAGGACGATACCAGGTATTTATAGCCCTTAGGCTGTACATGAATGGGTCGATACATTAAATGAGAATACATATGAAAGGGCAATACATTTAATGCAGCGTGTGCGTCAAGATGATGAACATTCAATGAATAGTTGAACTGTTGACATTCTGGCAATTAATACTACGGCCGAGATGCACCTCGGACCGCCTTAGTTGCTCGTTGATCAGGAGTTCCTCGGAGCGCTAGAGTACCTCGGAATGTTACAGTTCCTCGGTATATCCTCGTTGCTCGGGGAAAACATAAGTTGGTCGAGGAAATGAACTTCTTCGTTGTTATTGTGCCACGTAGATTGACAAGTGTCTTCGTATGATTCGTCCACATCAGCATATTAATTTTGGTATCAACAGAAGCCCCCAATGTTTCATATTTCGAACTTTGAGGAGTATGGAACATTCTTTCTTGGATTATGGTAATATTGAATGATTTTCCTGGGTTTTAGGAGCATCGTATTTGAATTTATTTCCAATTTCAAAGAATCCGCCTTTTTTCGAACTTTTAAGAGCGCTTCGATCTTAGTGCCCTTTTTGTCCTTTTAGCCGCCGAAAGTTCAATAGTTTTCTTTTTGTAATCATTTCCTTCGCCGCTTCCCAAGGCAAAGTATTTAAACTTCTTAGGTAACCATACCGTCTTCTTCTTTTTCCAATTTCCTGCATTCAAGCTTTCTATTCTCTCCTTCTATCTTGTGCGTTCATCCTAGTTTTCGTTCGTTGTCAACATACCTCCTTTCTTCCTGTAAGATCTTCTTCCTTTCTTCTGTATCTCTTTTATTCAGTATGGTTTATATTGTGGAGTCTGTTGAGAAATTTCGTTCCGATTTTTCCATTCCTTCTTGGGTAACTCTGGAGGTTCTTTCTGAGCCTTTAGATTATTTTCGATTGGCTGAGGGGCATTGGTTCCCCAGTCTATTCATAGCTGAATGTGGATTTTCTTTTCCACCAAACCCATTGTGTCTTGAGTTTTGTCAGTATTTTGATCTTGTCCCTGCAAAAATAGCCCCCAATTCATGGAGAATAATTAATGGGGTGCACAAATTAAATCTAACTCATGGGACTCGTCTAGGGATCCCTGAAATTATGTATTGCTATAAATGGGCCACTCTAGATAATATTTATTACTTAAAAACTAGGTTTCTGAATAGGGCTCTTGTAGTTAACCTCCCTGACTCAAATAGAGATTATTTTGAACATGGGTTGGTTATTAAAAATTGGCAATATGCCCCTTTAGTTGGAGATGGAGTATACAACGGTCCCATATGCCCCCCATATGGCAATGGGATAGGTTTAGTTTTCATTTTATTTTACTTATGAAGTTATGCTTTTATCATGTTTGACAAAATGTATGACTGATATTTCATTATGTGTTTGTTTGCAGTTGATAGTAAAAGAAAAACTCCAAAAGAATCAGAGGTCAGCATTAAGCATCTGAAACTTATCTGGGGTTTGCATAAGAACGTTGCAGACGAGCACATCAGGTCTGCATCATATCTGCTACAGTATAAGAGTTACACAACCTCTTATACTGCTCGCCCTGTTGAACCAGCTTCAACTCCAGAGGATTCTTCTTCAGACTCTCATCTTCCTTTAAGTCAAAGAATGGGCAAGAAAAGAGCTCCTCCTGCTCTTTTTGATGACATTACTTCTGCTGTTGGGGCTAAGAAGAGCAAAACTGATGTCCCAGAGGGGACTAAGAAGGTGGATGCTGCACCCTCCAAAGCTGCCGAGAAGCCCCCAGTGGCTCCGAGCAAGAAAGTTGCTCCTATGGAAGTGATTACTATCTCTCCGACCAAGAGTTCTTCCTTGGTTGAAGATGCTGAAGTCCCTTTGAGAAGATTGAGGAAATCATCCTCAGTCAATTTGGCTGAAACTGTCCCTTCTCTACCTGCTCGTGGTGTTAGTATCCCAACCATCATTCCTCCGAGCTCTGCAATGAGCTCGGTAAAAACTTGGATCATACCCGAGGTCCAAGGAATCGATGAAAAAATTTCTAGGGATATGCTGACGTCCCTAGCTACTCGTCATCTTGCTTCGGTAAATTTCTCACATTCTGAATTTTCTTTCTTTCTCTGAATGCTTGCATTTTGTATTGACTTTAATGTTTTTCTCATCTTTCAGCTGGTGAACTATTTCAATAATATCGTGAAGAAAGATGAAGCTATTAAAGCTTCAAGCTCCTCGTCAGGTGTAGAGGATGCTCTGTTGGGTTTGACCCAATCCTTGAAGGAATCTCGCCAACAGTATAGTGAGGACAAGGCTGTTTGGGAGAAAAAGTTGTCTGCAGTTGAGGCCGAGAAGGTGAAGATGGCTGAAATCTCCAAGAATTTGGAGGATAAAGTAAAAGGTTTAGAGGTCGAACATCAGAAGTATGATGTCAAGCTCAAGAACTTTGGAGAGCTTGAAGATAAGTTGAAGAAGGCAGAGGAAGAGTTGTCTGCCCTACGAGATATCAAGGTCCAAAAGGAAGAATTGGATGCGAAGCTCTCCTCGGAGAAATTGAGAAGAAAACTCGCAGTTAAAAAATCCTTCAGCTCTGGCTGGGAAAAAGGATGGGATAAGGGGATTGCTGCCATGACATCCCAAGTTCAATATGGGAAGTTGAAATACTTCCGAGATGGCTGGGTAGCTGCCCTTCAGGAATTGAAGATCGAGGATGATTCCGATCTATTCCAGTTGCACCTCCCTGGTCCTCCTCCACCAATTGTGGAAGAAGAAGAAGATGAGCCTGCCTCTGATGAATCTTCTATGGCTATAGGTGATCAAGTCCCTGCCTCTCTTCTTGCTGCCAACGAGGACGTTTCTTCCATACCTCCTCCTTCTGAGAAAATTTCAACTCTTGCTGTTCAAGCTGTTATCACCTCCGAGCAACCAAGCTCCTCGTCGCAGCCTCCCGAGAAAGTCTTGGGAGACAAGGAAAAGGTGTGAAGTTGTTCGGTATCATTTCTATCTTTTATTATCACTTGTAATCACACAATGTAATCTTTTGATGATCTAATAAAATACATTTTTTGTTCATCTCTGTTGTTGATGATTTGTTTTTGTTGATTGTTGTCTTTTTCTCATCCTTAGTTTGTTGCTAGAATGGAACTGATATCTGCACATGATACCAAGCTGATGCAGCAATGTCACGAATATTATAACGCTGGTCATATAGACCTTAGTACATCAGAAATTGCTGACATCCTTGGCCATGATGCTTCAGAACAGGCAATTGAGGCTTATCGATACTTGAAAGATTTACTCGACCGAGCTGTGGCCAACAATGTAGCCTACTACGACTTGATTGAGGAACTTCATTATTCCTTAGAAGATCTACAAGGTTAGCACAATGAATCAATGGCTTTGTTGCACAAGGAATATGAAAATAGATACCAACAGATTTCTTCTGACACAGGCCATAAAAAGATCCTGGCTGGATACGATGTTAGGGAAAGAACTTTAAAAGGTGAAGTTGAAGCTTGCAGGCAGATTGCTGAGTTGCTGGAACAGGAGAACAATAATTTGCAGAAAAAGCTGGCACAGTATGAATCTGCAGCGTCATCTTCCACTGCTTTAGTGCAAGTTACCGATGAAGGTTTCTCGTTCTTAGAAGTTGAGAATGCCAAATTAAGGCAAGAGCTGGACAACTTAAGAAAATCTGTCATTCCTGCGATTGCTCGGGGATGAGGAAGAGGTTCTCGCGGACGAGGAAGAGCTGTTCAAAATATTGCCGAGGAGCAAAGTTCTCCAGTTGCTGCTCGGAGTCGATCAAGAGTTCTTAGCTGCAATGTTGAAGAAGCTCGTACTCAGTCGACGTTAGAAACTCAAGCATTCCAATTGAACACAAAAGACCGAGCTTTGTCTGAAATGTCCAAGAAAAATCTATCCTTGTAGGATCAACTTACTGCGATGAAGTCTGCTCTGGATAATAAGGATGTTTTTGCTAGGAGCCTTCACGAACAACTGGATAGATTAACCTTCCAATTCCATAAACAGCCCAGGGAATTTTGGATGGCAGGATACAATGAAGCCCTTGTTCATTTAGATGCTCGGATTGAACATGCCAATAATGAAGGTTATAAGCAGGGGTGGTTGAACGCCTTGGGTTTACTGAAATTGGAGCAAGGGCATTTTTTATGGGATTATCATTCTCCAGGGTTACTAGATTTGCCTGTGCCACCTTTCAAATTGGACATGGAATGGATCCCAGCTCGTTCCATTCCTCGGAGTTTAATTTCAAAATATCTCGGCGATTATAGTCTTCATTCTCAGACTGAATTAACTCGTCCAGAGCATCTCTTGGATACACCTTCTGTGATGAACGTCAGAATGCTCAGAGATATTAATTTCATCAATTCTCCTCTTTGCTTAGAAGATCCTCCTGCCGGCGAGGAACCTGTTTCAAAAGCTAAAGGAAAGAAACCAATAGAATAGGGTTTTCATTGTAATAATTAGCACATATGTATAGCTTGTAATACATTTTTATCTTAATGAAAGAATTTCATTTTCTGTTTGCAAATTTGTATTGCGATTATCTTGTGTTTATCAAACATTTTTACATTTGTGTATATGTATCTGTTAAAAAGATAACAATATGATGTTGTTCATCAACCAACTTAGTAATTATAAGTATCAATGTTGTTCAATCACTTAATAATAAAGTAATGAGTATAAAATGTTTAAACTGTTTCCAGCCAACCAAGGTTGTTAAATTGTGCTTGTCGACCAACTACAGTTGATGCGTTTTTATCCCCGACCAACCATACTTGGCAAACTTTTTCCTAAAATGTATCCGACCAACCATGGTCGATAATTTATCCTCGTCGACCAAGTATAGTTGATCAACGACCAACTATACTTGGTTCAGTTTGGAATTCTTTGTATTTTCTGGAATGGTCTCGATTACAAGTTCAATCAAGAAATTCCTCTCCCTCTAAAATGAGGACGATACCAGGTATTTATAGACCTTAGGCTGTACATGAATGGGTCGATACATTAAATGAGAATACATATGAAAGGGCAATACATTTAATGCAGCGTGTGCGTCAAGATGATGAACATTCAATGAATAGTTAAACTGTTGACATTCTGGCAATTAATACTACGGCCGAGATGCAGCTCGGACCGCCTTAGTTGCTCGTTGATCAGGAGTTCCTCGGAGCGCTAGAGTACCTCGGAATGTTACAGTTCCTCGGTATATCCTCGTTGCTGGGGGAGAACATAAGTTGGTCGAGGAAATGAACTTCCTCATTGTTATTGTGCCACGTAGATTGACAAGTGTCTTCGTATGATTCGTCCACATCAGCATATTAATTTTGGTATCAACAGAAGCCCCCAATGTTTAATATTTCGAACTTTGAGGAGTATGGAACATTCTTTCTTGGTTTATGGTAATATTGAACGATCTTCCTGGGTTTTAGGAGCATCGTATTTGAATTTATTTCCAAATTCAAAGAATCCGCCTTTTTTTGAACTTTTAAGAGCGCTTCGATCTTAGTGCCCTTTTTGTCCTTTTAGCCGCCGGAAGTTCAATAGTTTCTTTTTTGTAATCATTTCCTTCGCCGCTTCCCAAGTCAAAGTATTTAAACTTCTTAGGTAACCATACCGTCTTCTTCTTTTTCCAATTTCCTGCATTCAAGCTTTCTATTCTCTCCTTCTCTCTTGTGCGTTCATCCTAGTTTTCGTTCGTTGTCAACATACCTCCTTTCTTCCTGTAAGATCTTCTTCCTTTCTTCTGTATCTCTTTTATTCAGTATGGTTTATATTGTGGAGTCTGTTGAGAAATTTCGTTCCGATTTTTCCATTCCTTCTTGGGTAACTCTGGAGGTTCTTTCTGAGCCTTTAGATTATTTTCGATTGGCTGAGGGGCATTGGTTCCCCAGTCTATTCATAGCTGAATGTGGATTTTCTTTTCCACCAAACCCCTTGTGTCTTGAGTTTTGTCAGTATTTTGATCTTGTTCCTGCAAAAATAGCCCCCAATTCATGGAGAATAATTAATGGGGTGCACAAATTAAATATAACTCATGGGACTCGTATAGGGATCCCTGAAATTATGTATTGCTATAAATGGGCCACTCTAGATAATATTTATTACTTAAAAACTAGATTTCTGAATAGGGCTCTTGTAGTTAACCTCCCTGACTCAAATAGAGATTATTTTGAACATGGGTTGGTTATTAAAAATTGGCAATATGCCCCTTTAGTTGGAGATGGAGTATACAACGGTCCCAGATGCCCCCCATATGGCAATGGGATAGGTTTATTTTTCATTTTATTTTACTTATGAAGTTATGCTTTTATCATGTTTGACAAAATGTATGACTGATATTTCATTATGTGTTTGTTTGCAGTTGATAGTAAAAGAAAAACTCCAAAAGAATCAAAGGTTAATATTAAGCATCTGAAACTTATCTGGGGTTTGCATAAGAACGTTACAGACGAGCACATCAGGTCTGCATCATATCTGCTACAGTATAAGAGTTACACAACCTCTTATACTGCTCGCCCTGTTGAGACAGCTTCAACTCCAGAGGATTCTTCTTCAGACTCTCATCTTCCTTTAAGTCAAAGAATGGGCAAGAAAAGAGCTCCTCCTGCTCTTTTTGATGACATTACTTCTGCTGTTGGGGCTAAGAAAAGCAAAACTGATGTCCCAGAGGGGACTAAGAAGGTGGATGCTGCACCCTCCAAAGCTGCCGAGAAGCCCCCAGTGGCTCCGAGCAAGAAAGTTGCTCCTATGGAAGTGATTACTATCTCTCCGACCAAGAGTTCTTCCTTGGTTGAAGCTGCTGAAGTCCCTTTAAGAAGATTGAGGAAATCATCCTAAGTCAATTTGGCTGAAACTGTCCCTTCTTTACCTGCTGGTGGTGTTGGTATCCCAACCATCATTCCTCCGAGCTCTGCAATGAGCTCGGTAAAAACTTGGATCATACCCGAGGTCCAAGGAATTGATGAAAAAATTTCTAGGGATATGCTGACATCTCTAGCTACTCGTCATCTTGCTTCGGTAAATTTCTCACATTCTGAATTTTCTTTCTTTCTCTGAATGCTTGCATTTTGTATTGACTTTACTGTTTTTCTCATCTTTCAGCTGGTGAACTGTTTCAATAATATCGTGAAGAAAGATGAAGCTATTAAAGCTTCAAGCTCCTCATCAGGTGTAGAGGATGCTCTGCTGGGTTTGACCCAATCCTTGAAGGAATCTTGCCAACAGTATAGTGAGGACAAGGCTGTTTGGGAGAAAAAGTTATCTGCAGTTGAGGCCGAGAAGGTGAAGATGGCTGAAATCTCCAAGAATTTGGAGGATAAAGTAAAAGGTTTAGAGGTCGAACATCAGAAGTATGATGTCAAGCTCAAGAACTTTGGAGAGCTTGAAGATAAGTTGAAGAAGGCAGAGGAAGAGTTGTCTGCCCTACGAGATATCAAGGTCCAAAAGGAAGAATTGGATGCGAAGCTCTCCTCGGAGAAATTAAGAAGAAAGCTCGCAGTTAAAAAATCCTTCAGCTCTGGCTGGGAAAAAGGATGGGATAAGGGGATTGCTGCTATGACATCCCAAATTCAATATGGGAAGTTGAAATACTTTCGAGATGGCTGGGTATCTGCCCTTCAGGAATTGAAGATCGAGGATGATTCCGATCTATTCCAGTTGCACCTCCCTGGTCCTCCTCCACCAATTGTGGAAGAAGAAGAAGATGAGCCTGCCTCTGATGAATCTTCTATGGCTATAGGTGATCAAGTCCCTGCCTCTCTTCCTGCTGCCAACGAGGACGTTTCTTCCACGCCTCCTCCTTCTGAGAAAATTTTAACTCTTGTTGTTCAAGCTGTTATCACCTCCGAGCAACCAAGCTCCTCGTCGCAGCCTCCCGAGAAAGTCTTGGGAGACAAGGAAAAGGTGTGAAGTTGTTCGGTATCATTTCTATCTTTTATTATCACTTGTAATCACACAATGTAATCTTTTGATGATCTAATAAAATACATTTTTGTTCATCTCTGTTGTTGATGATTTGTTTTTGTTGATTGTTGCCTTTTTCTCATCCTTAGTTTGTTGCTAGAATGGAACTGATATCTGCACATGATACCAAGCTGATGCAGCAATGTCACGAATATTATAACGCTGGTCATATAGACCTTAGTACATCAGAAATTGCTGACATCCTTGGCCATGATGCTTCAGAACAGGCAATTGAGGCTTATCGATACTTGAAAGATTTACTCGACCGAGTTGTGACCAACAATGTAGCCTACTACGACTTGATTGAGGAACTTCATTATTCCTTAGAAGATCTACAAGGTTAGCACAATGAATCAATGGCTTTGTTGCACAAGGAATATGAAAATAGATACCAACAGATTTCTTCTGACACAGGCCATAAAAAGATCCTGGTTGGATACGATGTTAGGGAAAGAACTTTAAAAGGTGAAGTTGAAGCTTGCAGGCAGATTGCTGAGTTGCTGGAACAGGAGAACAATAATTTGCAGAAAAAACTGGCACAGTATGAATCTGCAGCGTCATCTTCCACTGCTTTAGTGCAAGTTACTGATGAGGGTTTCTCGTTCTTAGAAGTTGAGAATGCCAAATTAAGGCAAGAGCTGGACAACTTAAGAAAATCTGTCATTCCTGCGATTGCTCGAGGACGAGGAAGAGGTTCTCCCGAACGAGGAAGAGCTGTTCAAAATATTGCCGAGGAGCAAAGTTCTCCAGTTGCTGCTCGGAGTCGATTAAGAGTTCTTAGCCGCAATATTGAAGAAGCTCGTACTCAGTCGACGTTAGAAACTCAAGCATTCCAATTCAACGCAAAAGACCGAGCTCTGTCTGAAATGTCCAAGAAAAATCTATCCTTGGAGGATCAACTTACTGCGATGAAGTCTGCTCAGGATAATAAGGATGTTTTTGCCAGGAGCCTTCACGAACGACTGGATAGATTAACCTTCGAATTCCATAAACAGCCCAGGGAATTTTGGATGGCAGGATACAATGAAGCCCTTGTTCATTTAGATGCTCGGATTAAACATGCCAATAATGAAGGTTATAAGCAGGGGTGGTTGAACGCCTTGGGTGTACTGAAATTGGAGCAAGGGCATTTTTTATGGGATTATCATGCTCCAGGGTTACTAGATTTGCCCGTGCCACCTTTCAAATTGGACATGGAATGGATCCCAGCTCGTTCCATTCCTCGGAGTTTAATTTCAAAATATCTCGGCGATTATAGTCTTCATTCTCAGACTGAATTATCTCGTCCAGAGCATCTCTTGGATACACCTTCTGTGATGAACGTCAGAATGCTCAGAGATATTAATTTCATCAATTCTCCTATTTGCTTAGAAGATCCTCCTGCCGGCGAGGAACCTGTTTCAAAAGCTAAAGGAAAGAAACCAATAGAATAGGGTTTTCATTGTAATAATTAGCACATATGTATAGCTTGTAATACATTTTTATCTTAATGAAAGAATTTCATTTTCTGTTTGCAAATTTGTATTGCGATTATCTTGTGTTTATCAAACATTTTTACATTTGTGTATATGTATCTGTTAAAAAGATAACAGTATGATGCTGTTCATCAACCAACTTAGTAATTATAAGTATCAATGCTGTTCAATCACTTAATAATAAAGTAATGAGTATAAAATGTTTAAACTGTTTCCAGCCAACCAAGGTTGTTAAATTGTGCTTGTCGACCAACTACAGTTGATGGGTTTTTATCCCCGACCAACCATACTTGGTAAACTTTTTCCTAAAATGTATCCGACCAACCATGGTCGATAATTTATCCTTGTCGACCAAGTATAGTTGATCACCGACCAACTATACTTGGTTCAGTTTGGAATTCTTTGTATTTTTTGGAATGGTTTTACCTTCCGACCAACTTGTTGGCTTATTTTCAAATCAAATGATATTGTTATTCCCTCAACCGTAGTTGATTATTGAATTATCAGGTTCTTTCGAACTATCTTGTCCACTAGTTATCTTACCAACCTTAGTTGGTCACACTAGTGTACGCCTCCTAACCAAAGGAGTATATTTTTTGGTTCTTTCGAACTTTCTGTCCACTAGTTATCTTACCAACCTTAGTTGGTCACGCTAGTGTACGCCTCCTAACCAAAGGAGTATATTTTTTGGTTCTTTCGAACTTTCTGTCCACTAGTTATCTTACCAACCTTAGTTGGTCACGCTAGTGTACGCCTCCTAACCAAAGGAGTATATTTTTTTGGTTCTTTCGAACTATTGTCTTCTTTTTGCTGTCGAGCAGCGTAGTGTACAACACTAGTATTCCCCAAAAAACTTTCAAACAAAGGAGAGGAAAATGGTGAAAACATCATCGTTTTATTCATATTGATGAACCCGTTGTACATTTTACATCATTGATAATACTTGCGAAGGTGTTCAGCATTCCAAGCATTCTTGAATTCTTCTCCTTCTAAAGTTGCTATTCGGTAAGTTCCTGGTCGAACAACTTCTGTAACTCGGTAAGGCCTATGCCAGTTTGCCTCCAATTTATTGTGTTTCTGAATTACCTTCTTTAGCACATAATCTCCTTCTTTTAAATCGCATTTCCTCACCCTTTTGTTGTAGAAAAGAGCTGTTCGTTGTTGATAAGCAGCATTCCTAATGGATGCCTCTTCTCTGATCTCCTCGAGCATATTCAAATCCAGTCTTCTCATCAAGTCGCTGACTGGGGAACTGAAATTCAGCACTCTGTGTGTTGGGAGACCTAACTCGGCAGGTATTACAACCTCACTTCCAAATGCCAGCATATATGGTGATTCTCCAGTTGCTGCTCGGGGAGTTGTTCGGTAAGCCCATAATACTGATTGTAGCTCGTTAATCCAGTTAGCTTTAGATTCACTTAACCTTTTCTTCAAACCATTTAGCAGTGTTCTATTCATCACTTCAGTCTGTCCATTGCTTTGAGGATGGCCTGGTGCTGAATGGACCTTCAAAATGTTCGACTGATGATAATAAGCAGCAAATTCCTCATTATCAAATTGGGTTCCATGGTCTGTGATGAAGGCATGAGGGAGACCATATCGACAGATGATATTCTTCCAAACGAACTGGTATACCTTCTCGTACGTCATGTCGATGAGGGGTTCAGCTTCTACCCACTTAGTAAAATAGTCTACTGCGACGACGAGGTATTTGAATCTTCCTCGAGTGGTCGGCAATGGTCCCACCAAATCAATTCCCCACATGGCGAATGGCCAAGGGGAAGTTATGGGTGTCAACAATGCTTGTGGAGTTCGTCGAATAGAGGAGAAGCGTTGGCACTTGTCACATTTCTTAGCATAGGCTATACAATCATCCCTCATCGTTGGCCAGTAGTATCCTTGAGTCATTACCCTTTGTAAAAGTGTTCGACCTGCTACATGAGCTCCACAAGACCCTTCATGGATTTCTTCAATCAATTCTTTCACCTCGGAGGGATGTACACATCTCTGGAAACCTGCCATAATTCCTCGTCTATACAAAATACCATTAGTTAACACATACCGAGCAGCTTTATACTTCAATTTCTTGGCAGCGAGCTTATCCTCCGGCAATCCTCCCTCTTCAATATATGCCCTGATGGGATCCATCCAAGATGGTCCTAAATCAAGGGTAATTACATTCATTGTCAGGTCTTCATCTATGCTCCGACTTTCCAATACTTCAATTGGTATCGTTCTTCGCAGCTCGGTGCGAGTAGCTGATGCTAGTCGGGCCAGTGCGTCTGCTTGTGCATTCTCCATCCTCGGTATTCTCACCAATTGAATGGCATCAAATTCTGTCAGTAACTCCATCACCTTTGCATGATATTTGATCATTAACTCTCCTTTAACCGAATATATTCCCATCACCTGATTCACAATTAATTGAGAATCACTGAATACCATCACTTGTTGTGCTTCCATAACCTTTGCTAAGTTTAACCCCGCTATCATAGCCTCATACTCAGCTTCATTATTAGAGGCTTTGAATTGGAATCGTAAAGCATATTCCATGTCAATCTCATCTGGGGTGCTCAAAATAATTCCTGCGCTGCATCCTGCTGTGCAAGATGAGCCATCTACATATAATCTCCATATGGGTAACCGTCTTCAAAATCCTTATCTGACAGGGTTCCTCGGTGAAATATTTGTTGCTTCTTTTCATCCTCCCCTGACACTTTTCGCTCCTCGTCGATCATTTCTTCTCGCTCCTTTACCAACCGGAGCTGATCTGAGTTTGAAGTTGATGATCCTTCTACATCCATAAGTCCTTTTACCAACCGGAGTTGGTCCGGATTTATGTCTGTTGATCCTGTAACATCCACAGGTTGGTCAGCGAGCAACTTTTGTTCCTCGGGGGTATCAGGGTATGTAAACTCTGCTATAAAATCTGCTACAGCCTGCCCCTTCAATGATGATCTGGGCTCATACACAATATCATATTCACCGAGTCCTATCGCCCAGTACATCAGTCTCCCTGATTTTTCTGGCTTGTGAAGGGCTTGTCTCAATGGCATGTCGGTATACACAATGATGGTATGGGCCTGGAAATATGGCCTCATTCTTCTACTTGCTTCAATTAATGCCAATGCCAATTTTTCTAACTTCGGGTATCTGATCTCTGCACCTCGGAAAGCTTTACTTGTGTAATAAATTGGTTTCTGGACTCTATTTTCCAATCTGATCAATGCCGAGCTAACTGCATTCTCTGATACTGCTAGATATAAGTACAACTTCTCTCCTGTTTTTGGCCTAGACAACAATGGAGGTGCTCCCAAATACTTTTTCAAGTCTTGAAAGGCCTTCTCACATTCATCAGTCCACTCAAAAGTTTTTCGAAGTGTTTTGAAGAATGGGAGGCATTTGTCAGTTGCTCGGGATACAAATTTGTTGAGCGCTGCAACTCGTCCTGTAAGACTCTGCACTTCTTTCTTTGTTGTTGGAGATCGCAACCCTAAAAGAGCTTTGATCTTATCTGGATTTGCTTCAATGCCTCGCTGATTGACAATGTATCCGAGAAACATTCCTTCTCGTACTCCAAATGTGCACTTCGTCGGGTTGAGCTTCATCTGGTATTTATCCAGTTGATCAAATGTTTGAGCTAAGTCAACTAGATGATCTGCAGCTTTCTTGCTTTTTGTTAGCATATCATCGACATAGACTTCCATGTTGCAACTGATTTGTTCGGTGAAAACCTTGTTCATCAGCCGCTGGTATGTCGCTCCTGCATTTTTCAAACCAAAAGGCATAACATTATAGCAATAAGTTCCCCTAGGGGTAATAAAAGAAGTACTTTCCCTGTCTTCAGGTTTCATTTTGATCTGGTTGTAGCCAGAGTAAGCATCCATGAAGCTGAGCAGCTCATGTCCCGAGGTAGCATCCACCAGTTGGTCAATTCTGGGCAATGGAAAATGATCTTTTGGGCATGCCTTGTTGAGATCAGTGAAATCAACACACATTCTCCATTTATTGTTCTTCTTCTTTACCATCACCACATTTGCCAGCCAATCTGGATATTTCACATCTTCAATGAATTGGGCTTTCTGGAGCTTCTCGACCTCCTCTTGTATGGCTTGATTCTTCTCGGGGCTAAATACCCTTCTTCTCTGCTTCACATGCTTGATCTCCCTATTCACATTGAGTTCATGACATAAGAAGCTTGGATCTATTCCTGGCATGTCCTCGTGACTCCATGCGAAAGTTTTCTTCCTATTTCTCAAGAATATTATTAACTCTTGTTTTATTGAAGCATCCAACAACGAACCTATCTGGGTTACTCGTTCAGGGTGCTCCTCGTCCAGAATAACATTTTCTGTAGATTCTACCACCTGTCCTTTTACAAGTTGGGATTTATCCCTGGGATCAAGAGTTTCAATTTCTGTACCTTCCTCCACCTGGTAGGTAATAGTCTTTTTCCTTGATTCTTCAGGCTCCTCTTGCTCGGCAGATGTATAATAGCATTCCCGAGCTATTTTTTGATCGCCTTTCACAACTCCTACTCCGAAGTTTGTTGGGAATTTTAAGCATTGATGCACTGTAGATGGAACTGCTTCGAACTTCTTCAAACCAACTCTTCCCATGATGATGTTGTAGGCTGACTGCACATTCTTATCCATCACAAAGAAGCGTATTCTTTCTGTTCGACAAGCGGGCCAAGTTCCAATAAATATGTCCAACTTGATCGTCCCAAGTGGAAAAACTTTCTCGCCAGCAAAACCCAGAAGGGGTCTGTGATAAGGTTCCAATTGAGATAGTTTCAAATTCAAACTATCAAAACATGAATAGTACATGATGTCTGCCGAACTACCATTGTCCACCAACACCCTTGAAATCACCACATCTTTCATCCTCATTTTGATCACCAAGGGATCGTCGTGAGGGTAAAGAAAACCGGCCAAATCGTTTTTTGAAAAACTAATAACTAGCTTCTCTTTATTTACCTTCCTCGGACGATCATCCTCGGCAAGATTTATTCGTTGAATATATGAGCAGGCTTGGGCCTCTCTGAGATAGGCCTTTCTTTCTGCAGTAAGGTCTCCCCCTCCAGCATCTCCTCCTGTTATAACATTACAATCAATTAACCCAAAACGTATGGAAAATACCTCTCATTCAGGCTGTCTTGGCTTCTTTGGAAGATCGGGGTCTTCATCTGGATCATCTTCATGATTTATTTTCTTTTTCTCCTCCGTCCGACGAGGAGATCTGGAACGATCTCTGGTTCTATCATCATTCTTCCTTTCACCTCTGCGATCTACATACTTTGACAACTTTCCTCTTCGGATGAGCGTTTCAATCTCGTTCTGAAGGGCTATACAATTTTTGGTCGTATGGCCATGATCTTTATGGAACTCGCAATATTTTGCCCTATTCCTCAATTCAGGATTGGTCCTCAGTTTATCTGGCCACTTGATTTCTTCGTTATTCTTGATTTCTTCTAAAACATGATTAATACCCATCTTCAATGGAGTATAATTATCATATTTCTTCAGGACTTCCCATGACGTCCTATTATTCTTAGAGTGCTTATCACCACCATTACCTTTTTGCTCTTTCTTCTTAGATTTGTCAATCTCCACCTTGGTTTCTTTATCCATATTCTTCTTCGCAGCCCTAGCCTCCTCGGCATTCATGATTTTGGTTGCTTTTTCCATCAACTCCGACATAGTTTTAGGTGGATCTTTGGCCAAAGTATAATATAACTTGTTAGGCAACAATCCACTCATCAAAGCAGTGATCGCTGTCTTTTCTTCGTAATCTATGACTTCCAACTTCTCATTATTGAAACGAGTTATGTAATCTCTGGTACTTTCACCAGACTTTTGTCTAACACTTAACAAGTGTGCTACTCGTTTTACTGGCTTTGCTCCAAAACAGAAATTTCCAATAAACAACTCGGCTAACTGAATAAACGTCGAAATCTTACCCCGAGGAAGATTATTGTACCATATCTGTGCAGATCCGGTAAGAGTTCCCGAAAATGCTCTACACCTTATCTCGTCGGGGACAGCATATATGTCGGCAGCAGCCTGGTATTATTCTATATGAAGAACAGGATCTGTCTTTCCATCATATTTAGGTGTCACTACAGGTGCTTTAAATTTCGATGGTGTAGGAAAATTCACAATGGCCTGCACAAAAGGTGTCCCTTGAACAAAAGTTCTCTGTAAGGGATTCCTTTCTTTAGCCATTTCTCCAAGTCTATCCTCCAATCGCTGTATGGAACCCTTCCATGCTTCATTTCCTTCTTCGGGCTGTTTAGTCCGAGCAATTGATTGTTCTGACGTAGCTTCCTGAGATCTATCTCGACGAGTAACTGGTCTTGATTGTGCTGATCCTTCTCTCAAACCTGATGGTGGTCGAAAGCTTCTCGATGGGGCTCTAGGCGGACTTATGTTTCTCCTTGGTCCTAACCGACTGAAAGGAGATGCCCTGCTTAATCTTTCCAGGACGCTAGTTCTCTCCGGAGAGAGGGTGATATGTTGATTTGTATCCGTAGCCCGTATCGATGAAGTTCGCCCAGGTTGATAAGAAAAATCATTAGATTCTTCATTACGATATGACTCAGTACGCCTGGATCGCGATTGCCCACGATCACTCCTTTGCCTTGAATGGGTAGGTGCACCGTCGTGAAGAGTTTGAATGAGTTGCCTCATTGTTTCTTGCATGGCGGTTTGTCCTTCAGCCAGATTCGTCATAATTCCAGCCAGATCTGGAGGTACAGATGGATTTGGAGGATTTCCAACATTTCTAGCATTTCGATTACTGGATTCTGGATTATCTGCCATTGATGGTAAATGATTTTTGGTGAAAACGATAGCAACAATCGTTTCCCACAGACGGCGCCAATCTGTTGATGTAAAAAACTAGATCGCTCTAATTATTCAATCACAGATAAATAAAATGAGACAAAGATTTTAAAGTGGTTCAGCCTTATAAGAATGGCCTACGTCCACTGTTATGTTATTGCTGAATGTTTGGGAATTCTCGATTACAAGTTCAATCAAGAAATTCCTCTCCCTCTAAAATGAGGACGATACCAGGTATTTATAGCCCTTAGGCTGTACATGAATGGGTCGATACATTAAATGAGAATACATATGAAAGGGCAATACATTTAATGCAGCGTGTGCGTCAAGATGATGAACATTCAATGAATAGTTGAACTGTTGACATTCTGGCAATTAATACTACGGCCGAGATGCAGCTCGGACTGCCTTAGTTGCTCGTTGATCAGGAGTTCCTCGGAGCGCTAGAGTACCTCGGAATGTTACAGTTCATCGGTATATCCTCGTTGCTCGGGGAGAACATAAGTTGGTCGAGGAAATGAACTTCTTCGTTGTTATTGTGCCACGTAGATTGACAAGTGTCTTCGTATGATTCGTCCACATCAGCATATTAATTTTGGTATCAACAGAAGCCCCCAATGTTTCATATTTCGAACTTTGAGGAGTATGGAACATTCTTTCTTGGTTTATGGTAATATTGAATGATTTTACTGGGTTTTAGGGGCATCGTATTTGAATTTATTTCCAATTTCAAAGAATCCGCCTTTTTTCGAACTTTTAAGAGCGCTTCGATCTTAGTGCCCTTTTTGTCCTTTTAGCCGGCGGAAGTTCAATAGTTTCTTTTTTGTAATCATTTCCTTCGCAGCTTCCCAAGGCAAAGTATTTAAACTTCTTAGGTAACCATACCGTCTTCTTCTTTTTCCAATTTCCTGCATTCAAGCTTTCTATTCTCTCCTTCTCTCTTGTGCGTTCATCCTAGTTTTCGTTCGTTGTCAACATTCCTCCTTTCTTCCTGTAAGATCTTCTTCCTTTCTTCTGTATCTCTTTTATTCAGTATGGTTTATATTGTGGAGTCTGTTGAGAAATTTCGCTCCGATTTTTCCATTCCTTCTTGGGTAACTCTGGAGGTTCTTTCTGAGCCTTTAGATTATTTTCGATTGGCTGAGGGCCATTGGTTCCCCAGTCTATTCATAGCTGAATGTGGATTTTCTTTTCCACCAAACCCATTGTGTCTTGAGTTTTGTCAGTATTTTGATCTTGTCCCTGCAAAAATAGCCCCCAATTCATGGAGAATAATTAATAGGGTGCACAAATTAAATCTAACTCATGGGACTCGTATAGGGATCCCTGAAATTATGTATTGCTATAAATGGGCCACTCTAGATAATATTTATTACTTAAAAACTAGGTTTCTGAATAGGGCTCTTGTAGTTAACCTCCCTGACTCAAATAGAGATTATTTTGAACATGGGTTGGTTATTAAAAATTGGCAATATGCCCCTTTAGTTGGAGATGGAGTATACAACGGTCCCAGATGCCCCCCATATGGCAATGGGATAGGTTTAGTTTTCATTTTATTTTACTTATGAAGTTATGCTTTTATCATGTTTGACAAAATGTATGACTGATATTTCATTATGTGTTTATTTGCAGTTGATAGTAAAAGAAAAACTCCAAAAGAATCAGAGGTTAATATTAAGCATCTGAAACTTATCTGGGGTTTGCATAAGAACGTTGCAGACGAGCACATCAGGTCTGCATCATATCTGCTACAGTATAAGATTTACACAACCTCTTATACTGCTCGCCCTGTTGAGCCAGCTTCAACTCCAGAGGATTCTTCTTCAGACTCTCATCTTCCTTTAATTCAAAGAATGGGCAAGAAAAGAGCTCCTCCTGCTCTTTTTGATGACATTACTTCTGCTGTTGGGGCTAAGAAGAGCAAAACTGATGTCCCAGAGGGGACTAAGAAGGTGGATGCTGCACCCTCCAAAGCTGCCGAGAAGCCTCCAGTGGCTCCGAGCAAGAAAGTTGCTCCTATGGAAGTGATTACTATCTCTCCGACCAAGAGTTCTTCCTTGGTTGAAGCTGCTGAAGTCCCTTTGAGAAGATTGAGGAAATCATCCTCAGTCAATTTGGCTGAAACTGTCCCTTCTCTACCTGCTCGTGGTGTTGGTATCCCAACCATCATTCGTCTGAGCTCTGCAATGAGCTCGGTAAAAACTTGGATCATACCCGAGGTCCAAGGAATCGATGAAAAAATTTCTAGGGATATGCTGACGTCCTTAGCTACTCGTCATCTTGCTTCGGTAAATTTCTCACATTCTGAATTTTCTTTCTTTCTCTGAATGCTTGCATTTTGTATTGACTTTACTGTTTTTCTCATCTTTCAGCTGGTGAACTGTTTCAATAATATCGTGAAGAAAGATGAAGCTATTAAAGCTTCAAGCTCCTCGTCAGGTGTAGAGGATGCTCTGCTGGGTTTGACCCAATCCTTGAAGGAATCTCGCCAACAGTATAGTGAGGATAAGGCTGTTTGGGAGAAAAAGTTGTCTGCAGTTGAGGCCGAGAAGGTGAAGATGGCTGAAATCTCCAAGAATTTGGAGGATAAAGTAAAAGGTTTAGAGGTCGAACATCAGAAGTATGATGTCAAGCTCAAGAACTTTGGAGAGCTTGAAGATAAGTTGAAGAAGGCAGAGGAAGAGTTGTCTGCCCTACGAGATATCAAGGTCCAAAAGGAAGAATTGGATGCGAAGCTCTCCTCGGAGAAATTGAGAAGAAAGCTCGCAGTTAAAAAATCCTTCATCTCTGGCTGGGAAAAAGGATGGGATAAGGGGATTGCTGCTATGACATCCCAAATTCAATATGGGAAGTTGAAATACTTTCGAGATGGTTGGGTAGCTGCCCTTCAGGAATTGAAGATCGAGGATGATTCCGATCTATTCCAGTTGCACCTCCCTGGTCCTCCTCCACCAATTGTGGAAGAAGAAGAAGATGAGCCTGCCTCTGATGAATCTTCTATGGCTATAGGTGATCAAGTCCCTGCCTCTCTTCCTGCTGCCAACGAGGACGTTTCTTCCATGCCTCCTCCTTCTGAGAAAATTTTAACTCTTGTTGTTCAAGCTGTTATCACCTCCGAGCAACCAAGCTCCTCGTCCCAGCCTCCCGAGAAAGTCTTGGGAGACAAGGAAAAGGTGTGAAGTTGTTCGGTATCATTTCTATCTTTTATTATCACTTGTAATCACACAATGTAATCTTTTGATGATCTAATAAAATACATTTTTTGTTCATCTCTGTTGTTGATGATTTATTTTTGTTGATTGTTGTCTTTTTCTCATCCTTAGTTTATTGCTAGAATGGAACTGATATCTGCACATGATACTAAGCTGATGCAGCAAT
The DNA here is from genome assembly GCA_949130495.1 of Sambucus nigra. Classification (NCBI taxonomy): domain Eukaryota; kingdom Viridiplantae; phylum Streptophyta; class Magnoliopsida; order Dipsacales; family Adoxaceae; genus Sambucus; species Sambucus nigra. The sequence goes on from OX422220.1 coordinate 78,196,417, forward strand.
GTCACGAATATTATAAGGCTGGTCATACAGACCTTAGTACATCAGAAATTGCTGATATCCTTGGCCATGATGCCTTAGAACAGGCAATTGAGGCTTATCGATACTTGAAAGATTTACTCGACCTAGCTGTAGCCAACAATGTATCCTACTACGACTTGATTGAGGAACTTCATTATTCCTTAGAAGATCTCCAAGGTCAGCACAATGAATCAATGGCTTTGTTGCACAAAGAATATGAAAATAGATATCAACAGCTTTCTTCTGACACAGGCCATAAAAAGATCCTGGCTGGATACGATGTTAGGGAAAGAACTTTAAAAGGTGAAGTTGAAGCTTGCAGGCAGATTACTGAGTTGCTGGAACAGGAGAACAATAATTTGCAGAAAAAGCTGTCACAGTATGAATCTGCAGCGTCATCTTCCACTGCTTTAGTGCAAGTTACCGATGAATGTTTCTCGTTCTTAGAAGTTGAGAATGCCAAATTAAGGCAAGAGATGGACAACTTAAGAAAATCTGTCATTCCTGCGATTGCTCGGGGATGAGGAAGATGTTATCGCGGACGAGGAAGAGCTGTTCAAAATATTGCCGAGGAGCAAAGTTCTCCAGTTGCTGCTCGGAGTCGATCAAGAGTTCTTAGCCGCAATATTGAAGAAGCTCGTACTCAGTCGACGTTAGAAACTCAAGCATTCCAATTGAACGCAAAAGACCGAGCTTTGTCTGAAATGTCCAAGAAAAATCTATCCTTATAGGATCAACTTACTGCGATGAAGTCTGCTCTGGATAATAAGGATGTTTTTGCTAGGAGCCTTCACGAACAACTGGATAGATTAACCTTCCAATTCCATAAACAGCCCAGGGAATTTTGGATGGCAGGATACAATGAAGCCCTTGTTCATTTAGATGCTCGGATTAAACATGCCAATAATGAAGGTTATAAGCAGGGGTGGTTGAACGCCTTGGGTTTACTGAAATTGGAGCAAGGGCATTTTTTATGGGATTATCATGCTCCAGGGTTACTAGATTTGCCTGTGCCACCTTTCAAATTGGACATGGAATGGATCCCAGCTCGTTCCATTCCTCGGAGTTTAATTTCAAAATATCTCGGCGATTATAGTCTTCATTCTCAGACTGAATTATCTCGTCCAGAGCATCTCTTGGATACACCTTCTGTGATGAACGTCAGAATGCTCAGAGATATTAATTTCATCAATTCTCCTATTTGCTTAGAAGATCCTCCTGCCGGCGAGGAACCTGTTTCAAAAGCTAAAGGAAAGAAACCAATAGAATAGGGTTTTCATTGTAATAATTAGCACATACGTATAGCTTGTAATACATTTTTATCTTAATGAAAGAATTTCATTTTCTGTTTGCAAATTTGTATTGCGATTATCTTGTGTTTATCAAACATTTTTACATTTGTGTATATGTATCTGTTAAAAAGATAACAATATGATGTTGTTCATCAACCAACTTAGTAATTATAAGTATCAATGCTGTTCAATCACTTAATAATAAAGTAATGAGTATAAAATGTTTAAACTGTTTCCAGCCAACCAAGGTTGTTAAATTGTGCTTGTCGACCAACTACAGTTGATGCGTTTTTATCCCCGACCAACCATACTTGGCAAACTTTTTCCTAAAATGTATCCGACCAACCATGGTCGATAATTTATCCTCGTCGACCAAGTATAGTTGATCAACGACCAACTATACTTTGTTCAGTTTGGAATTCTTTGTATTTTCTGGAATGGTTTTACCTTCCGACCAACTTGTTGGCTTATTTTCAAATCAAATGATATTGTTATTCCCTCAACCGTAGTTGATTATTGAATTATCAGGTTCTTTCGAACTATCTTGTCCACTAGTTATCTTACCAACCTTAGTTGGTCACACTAGTGTACGCCTCCTAACCAAAGGAGTATATTTTTTGGTTCTTTCGAACTTTCTGTCCACTAGTTATCTTGCCAACCTTAGTTGGTCACGCTAGTGTACGCCTCCTAACCAAAGGAGTATATTTTTTGGTTCTTTCGAACTTTCTGTCCACTAGTTATCTTACCAACCTTAGTTGGTCACGCTAGTGTACGCCTCCTAACCAAAGGAGTATATTTTTTTGGTTCTTTCGAACTATTGTCTTCTTTTTGCTGTCGAGCAGCGTAGTGTACAACACTAGTATTCCCCAAAAAACTTTCAAACAAAGGAGAGGAAAATGGTGCAAACATCATCGTTTTATTCATATTGATGAACCCGTTGTACATTTTACATCATTGATAATACTTGCGAAGGTGTTCAGCATTCCAAGCATTCTTGAATTCTTCTCCTTCTAAAGTTGCTATTCGGTAAGTTCCTGGTCGAACAACTTCTGTAACTCGGTAAGGCCCATGCCAGTTTGCCTCCAATTTATTGTGTTTCTGAATTACCTTCTTTAGCACATAATCTCCTTCTTTTAAATCGCATTTCCTCACCCTTTTGTTGTAGAAAAGAGCTGTTCGTTGTTGATAAGCAGCATTCCTAATGGCTGCCTCTTCTCTGACCTCCTCGAGTATATTCAAATCCAGTCTTCTCATCAAGTCGCTGACTGGGGAACTGAAATTCAGCACTCTGTGTGTTGGGAGACCTAACTCGGCAGGTATTACAGCCTCACTTCCAAATGCCAGCATATATGGTGATTCTCCAGTTGCTGCTTGGGGAGTTGTTCGGTAAGCCCATAATACTGATTGTAGCTCGTTAATCCAGTTAGCTTTAGCTTCACTTAACCTTTTCTTCAAACCATTTAGCAGTGTTCTATTCGTCACTTCAGTCTGTCCATTGCTTTGAGGATGGCCTGGTGCTGAATGGACCTTCAAAATGTTCGACTGATGACAATAAGCAGCAAATTCCTCATTATCAAATTGGGTTCCATGGTCTGTGATGAAGGCATGAGGGAGACCATATCGACAGATGATATTCTTCCAAACGAACTGGTATACCTTCTCGTACGTCATGTCGATGAGGGGTTCAGCTTCTACCCACTTAGTAAAATAGTCTACTGCGACGACGAGGTATTTGAATCTTCCTCGGGTGGTCGGCAATGGTCCCACCAAATCAATTCCCCACATGGCGAATGGCCAAGGGGAAGTTATGGGTGTCAACAATGCTTATTGAGTTCGTCGAATAGAGGATAAGCGTTGGCACTTGTCACATTTCTTAGCATAGGCTATACAATCAGCCCTCATCGTTGGCCAGTAGTATCCTTGAGTCATTACCCTTTGTAAAAGTGTTCGACCGGCTACATGAGCTCCACAAGACCCTTCATGGATTTCTTCAATCAATTCTTTCACCTCGGGGGGATGTACACATCTCTGCAAACCTGCCATAATTCCTCGTCTATACAAAATACCATTAGTTAACACATACCGAGCAGCTTTATACTTCAATTTCTTGGCAGCGAGCTTATCCTCCGGCAATCCTCCCTCTTCAATATATGCCCTGATGGGATCCATCCAAGATGGTCCTAAATCAAGGGTAATTACATTCATTGTCAGGTCTTCATCTATGCTCCGACTTTCCAATACTTCAATTGGTATCGTTCTTCGCAGCTCGGTGCGAGTAGCTGATGCTAGTCGGGCCAGTGCGTCTGCTTGTGCATTCTCCATCCTCGGTATTCTCACCAATTGAATGGCATCAAATTCTGTCAGTAACTCCATCACCTTTGCATGATATTTGATCATTAACTCTCCTTTAACCGAATATATTCCCGTCACCTGATTCACAATTAATTGAGAATCACTGAATACCATCACTTGTTGTGCTTCCATAACCTTTGCTAAGTTTAACCCCGCTATCATAGCCTCATACTCAGCTTCATTATTAGAGGCTTTGAATTGGAATCGTAAAGCATATTCCATGTCAATCTCATCTGGGGTGCTCAAAACAATTCCTGCGCCGCATCCTGCTGTGCAAGATGAGCCATCTACATATAATCTCCATATGGGTAACCGTCTTCAAAATCCTTATCTGACAGGGTTCCTCGGTGAAATATTTGTTGCTTCTTTTCATCCTTCCCTGACACTTTTCGCTCCTCGTCGATCATTTCTTCTCGCTCCTTTACCAACCGGAGCTGATCTGAGTTTGAAGTTGATGATCCTTCTACATCCATAAGTCCTTTTACCAACCGGAGTTGGTCCGGATTTATGTCTGTTGATCCTGTAACATCCACAGGTTGGTCAGCGAGCAACTTTTGTTCCTCGGGGGTATCAGGGTATGTAAACTCTGCTATAAAATCTGCTACAGCCTGCCCCTTCAATGATGATCTGGGCTCATACACAATATCATATTCACCGAGTCCTATCGCCCAGTACATCAGTCTCCCTGATTTTTCTGGCTTGTGAAGGGCTTGTCTCAATGGCATGTCGGTATACACAATGATGGTATGGGCCTGGAAATATGGCCTCATTCTTCTACTTGCTTCAATTAATGCCAATGCTAATTTTTTTAACTTCGGGTATCTGATCTCTGCACCTCGGAAAGCTTTACTTGTGTAATAAATTGGTTTATGGACTCCATTTTCCAATCTGATCAATGCCGAGCTAACTGCATTCTCTGATACTGCTAGATATAAGTACAACTTCTCTCCTATTTTTGGCCTAGACAACAATGGAGGTTCTCCCAAATACTTTTTCAAGTCTTGAAAGGCCTTCTCACATTCATCAGTCCACTCAAAAGTTTTTCGAAGTGTTTTGAAGAATGGGAGGCATTTGTCAGTTGCTCGGGATACAAATCTGTTGAGCGCTGAAACTCGTCCTGTAAGACTCTGCACTTCTTTCTTTGTTGTTGGAGATCGCAACCCTAAAAGAGCTTTGATCTTATCTGGATTTGCTTCAATGCCTCGCTGATTGACAATGTATCCGAGAAACATTCCTTCTCGTACTCCAAATGTGCACTTCGTCGGGTTGAGCTTCATCTGGTATTTATCCAGTTGATCAAATGTTTGAGCTAAGTCAACTAGATGATCTGCAGCTTTCTTGCTTTTTGTTAGCATATCATCGACATAGACTTCCATGTTGCAACTGATTTGTTCGGTGAAAACCTTGTTCATCAGCCGCTGGTATGTCGCTCCTGCATTTTTCAAACCAAAAGGCATAACATTATAGCAATAAGTTCCCCTAGGGGTAATAAAAGAAGTACTTTCCCTATCTTCAGGTTTCATTTTGATCTGGTTGTAGCCAGAGTAAGCATCCATGAAGCTGAGCAGCTCATGTCCCGAGGTAGCATCCACCAGTTGGTCAATTCTGGGCAATGGAAAATGATCTTTTGGTCATGCCTTGTTGAGATCAGTGAAATCAACACACATTCTCCATTTATTGTTCTTCTTCTTTACCATCACCACATTTGCCAGCCAATCTGGATATTTCACATCTTCAATGAATTGGGCTTTCTGGAGCTTCTCGACCTCCTCTTGTATGGCTTGATTCTTCTCGGGGCTAAATACCCTTCTTCTCTGCTTCACATGCTTGATCTCCCTATTCACATTGAGTTCATGACATAAGAAGCTTGGATCTATTCCTGGCATGTCCTCGTGACTCCATGCGAAAGTTTTCTTCCTATTTCTCAAGAACATTATTAACTCTTGTTTTATTGAAGCATCCAACGACGAACCTATCTGGGTTACTCGTTCAGGGTGCTCCTCGTCCAGAATAACATTTTCTGTAGATTCTACCACCTGTCCTTTTACAAGTTGGGATTTATCCCTGGGATCAAGAGTTTCAATTTCTGTACCTTCCTCCACCTGGTAGGTAATAGTCTTTTTCCTTGATTCTTCAGGCTCCTCTTGCTCGGCAGATGTATAATAGCATTCCCGAGCTATTTTTTGATCGCCTTTCACAACTCCTACTCCGAAGTTTGTTGGGAATTTTAAGCATTGATGCACTGTAGATGGAACTGCTTCGAACTTCTTCAAACCAACTCTTTCCATGATGATGTTGTAGGCTGACTGCACATTCTTATCCATCACAAAGAAGCGTATTCTTTCTGTTCGACAAGCGGGCCAAGTTCCAATAAATATGTCCAACTTGATCGTCCCAAGTGGAAAAACTTTCTCGCCAGCAAAACCCAGAAGGGGTCTGTGATAAGGTTCCAATTGAGATAGTTTCAAATTCAAACTATCAAAACATGAATAGTACATGATGTCTGCCGAACTACCATTGTCCACCAACACCCTTGAAATCACCACATCTTTCATCCTCATTTTGATCACCAAGGGATCGTCGTGAGGGTAAAGAAAACCGGCCAAATCGTTTTTTGAAAAACCAATAACTAGCTTCTCTTTATTTACCTTCCTCGGACGATCATCCTCGGCAAGATTTATTCGTTGAATATATGAGCAGGCTTGGGCCTCTCCGAGATAGGCCTTTCTTTCTGCAGTAAGGTCTCCCCCTCCAGCATCTCCTCCTGTTATAACATTACAATCAATTAACCCAAAACGTATGGAAAATACCTCTCGTTCAGGCTGTCTTGGCTTCTTTGGAAGATCGGGGTCTTCATCTGGATCATCTTCATGATTTATTTTCTTTTTCTCCTCCGTCCGACGAGGAGATCTGGAACGATCTCTAGTTCTATCATCATTCTTCCTTTCACCTCTGCGATCTACATACTTTGACAACTTTCCTCTTCGGATGAGCGTTTCAATCTTGTTCTGAAGGGCTATACAATTTTTGGTCGTATGGCCATGATCTTTATGGAACTCGCAATATTTTGCCCTATTCCTCAATTCAGGATTGGTCCTCAGTTTATCTGGCCACTTGATTTCTTCGTTATTCTTGATTTCTTCTAAAACATGATTAATACCCATCTTCAATGGAGTATAATTATCATATTTCTTCAGGACTTCCCATGACGTCCTATTATTCTTGGAGTGCTTATCACCACCATTACCTTTTTGCTCTTTCTTCTTAGATTTGTCAATCTCCACCTTGGTTTCTTTATCCATATTCTTCTTCGCAGCCATAGCCTCCTCGGCATTCATGATTTTGGTTGCTTTTGCCATCAACTCCGACATAGTTTTAGGTGGATCTTTGGCCAAAGTATAATATAACTTGTTAGGCAACAATCCACTCATCAAAGCAGTGATCGCTGTCTTTTCTTCGTAATCTATGACTTCCAACTTCTCATTATTGAAACGAGTTATGTAATCTCTGGTACTTTCACCAGACTTTTGTCTAACACTTAACAAGTGTGCTACTCGTTTTACTAGCTTTGCTCCAAAATAGAAATTTCCAATAAACAACTCGGCTAACTGAATAAACGTCGAAATCTTACCCCGAGGAAGATTATTGTACCATATCTGTGCAGATCCGGTAAGAGTTCCCGAAAATGCTCTACACCTCATCTCGTCGGGGACAGCATATATGTCGGCAGCAACCTGGTATTGTTCTATATGAAGAACAGGATCTGTCTTTCCATCATATTTAGGTGTCACTACAGGTGCTTTAAATTTCGATGGTGTAGGAAAATTCACAATGGCCTGCACAAAAGGTGTCCCTTGAACAAAAGTTCTCTGTAAGGGATTCCTTTCTTTAGCCATTTCTCCAAGTCTATCCTCCAATCGCTGTATGGAACCCTTCCATGCTTCATTTCCTTCCTCGGGCTGTTTAGTCCGAGCAATTGATTGTTCTGACGTAGCTTCCTGAGATCTATCTCGACGAGTAACTGGTCTTGATTGTGCTGATCCTTCTCTCAAACCTGATGGTGGTCGAAAGCTTCTCGATGGGGCTCTAGGCGGACTTATGTTTCTCCTTGGTCCTAACCGACTGAAAGGAGATGCCCTGCTTAATCTTTCCAGGACGCTAGTTCTCTCCGGAGAGAGGGTGATATGTTGATCTGTATCCGTAGCCCGTATCGATGAAGTTCGCCCAGGTTGATAAGAAAAATCATTAGATTCTTCATTACAATATGACTCAGTACGCCTGGATCGCGATTGCCCACGATCACTCCTTTGCCTTGAATGGGTAGGTGCACCGCCGTGAAGAGTTTGAATGAGTTACCTCATTGTTTCTTGCATGGCGGTTTGTCCTTCAGCCAGATTCGTCATAATTCCAGCCAGATCTGGAGGTGCAGATGGATTTGGAGGATTTCCAACATTTCCAGCATTTCGATTACTGGATTCTGGATTATCTGCCATTGATGATAAATGATTTTTGGTAAAAAACGATAGCAACAATCGTTTCCCACAGACGGCGCCAATCTGTTGATGTAAAAAACTAGATCGCTCTAATTATTCAATCACAGATAAATAAAATGAGACAAAGATTTTAAAGTGGTTCAGCCTTATAAGAATGGCCTACGTCCACTGTTATGTTATTGCTGAATGTTTGGGAATTCTCGATTACAAGTTCAATCAAGAAATTCCTCTCCCTCTAAAATGTGGACGATACCAGGTATTTATAGCCCTTAGGCTGTACATGAATGGGTCGATACATTAAATGAGAATACATATGAAAGGGCAATACATTTAATGCAGCGTGTGCGTCAAGATGATGAACATTCAATGAATAGTTGAACTGTTGACATTCTGGCAATTAATACTACGGCCGAGATGCAGCTCGGACTGCCTTAGTTGCTCGTTGATCAGGAGTTCCTCGGAGCGCTAGAGTACCTCGGAATGTTACAGTTCATCGGTATATCCTCGTTGCTCGGGGAGAACATAAGTTGGTCGAGGAAATGAACTTCTTCGTTGTTATTGTGCCACGTAGATTGACAAGTGTCTTCGTATGATTCGTCCACATCAGCATATTAATTTTGGTACCAACAATGTTCATATTCGTAAACTCATAATTAAATCATGAAATTCTTACCTGGTCATTATTAATTAATCTCGGTTAAAATTAGAGGTCTAATCATCCTTTAAATCTTCTTTAATTAACTATCCAAGTTCACATCTTTAATATCAAATTTAGTCTTAATTAACTACGAATGTTATTTAATACAAATTTCATCTAAAGCAAGTAAATACTTTCCTTTTGGATATGAATTTTACTCTCTCTCTCTCTCTCTCTCTCTCTCTCTCTCTCTCTCTCTCTCTCTCTCTCTCTACGTAGGGATGATTCCTAATCCGGAGATTTTCTTTTCGTCTCTTCTCCAAGGTTCTTCTCTTCATTTCTCTTCTTCTTTCTCATCTCTTAAACTCTCTGTAACTCTCAAATATGCAGATATTAAAAAGCGAGTCTACCATCCACCCCTCTAAACTTAAATACCCCTTAATTACACCGTAATTCCATTTTTTCATGAAACCCTAGGTGTAAAAAGACCATTATATATACCCTTATACGGGTCCTGCGATGTTTAAAAAGCCCTCGAAATCCAATTATCATGCCTGAGTACCTATTCTGGACTATTTCCACCCATTTCGGATAATCGATGCACTAAAAAAGTTAATCAGAGTCACCTAACTATAAATACACCATCATCTCATTAATCGGGCCCGATTCATGCATACAGTACACGTCGCTCATAATATATATAAATCTGCCGATGTAACTCTCTTTCGGCACAACATAATAAACTGTCGCTCTTTACTCATAAACAACATATAATAAAACACATATCTATTTACTAATCACATGCAAGTAAATAATAACAATAATAAATATTAATCATTTTTTCATTAATTAATATTTATCGAAACCAATTTAATTCCTCAATTAAATTTAATAATCCATGCACATATGGAAATTAAATAGTCATAAAAGTACGGGGTATTACATGCGGTTAGACTTGTAGTGGTTGAAGATTCAATTGTCATCCTTAAAGAAGCAGTGTTGCTTCATTTCGTAATCACTTGTATTCAAGAGTTTTGATCCGAGGTGGCTACGGGGTTATCTTTCATTTCAGTTGAGACATTTATACAAAATAGATTTTATATTAGTGAATTTAGTTTTATTAGAGTTTCAGTTTTATCTCAGTTTAGCTATTCTTATTGATATCCTATATTATTATTATTATTATTATTATTATTATTATTATTATTATTATTATTATTATTATTATTATTATTATTATTATTATTATTATTATTATTATGTTATGGTTGGTTTTCGTTTACTGCCCTTTTTATTTTTCGTTGATGCTGATAATGATATAAATTAATTAATGCCCACACATTTTTGGCATATTAACCTGATCAACTGGGCTTGGAAAATACAGGGTGTTATATTATGGTGGTGTGTGTGTGTTATGCAAAGTGAGAGAGAGGAACGGGTTGGAGAAGAAATAAGGAGGAGAAAAAAAGGTAACAAAATTTTCCAATAATGTGGAAAGAGAAAGAGATAGAGGGGAGAGAGAATTATAAGAGGTTGAAATTTGGGTTGAGGGAATTTGAGTTAATTTACACTGGAAAAATGGGAACTCGATTTTTGGGTTTATTTGTATTGAATTGATAGATTAGGGGGTGAGTTTGTTGGGTATTTTAGTTGAGGGTATTGACCCATACACCCAAGATAATTCAAGTATTTTGGTATAATTTACCCCTTTATTATTTGTCTTTTAAATTATAAAAGACTAACTGACACAATAGTTTATCACTAAGACCATCTTCTAGGCCATTTATCTATTTTGGTTATGAAAAATGTATAAATGACACCTTAAATTATGATCGAAGCTCTTGAATGTTATGCATAATTATTGTTCCGACAACATCTAAAGTGTTACAGGAACAACGAGCATATATAGGCGGTAGAGGCACATGCTTTGTGGGAGTTTTACTCTCATGGATTTTGAATTGTCACGACAAAGTATCAGGCGACACTTCTGGATGACCCTTATGCATAACCAAACTAGACAAAGTGGTTGACATTTTGCCAAAATTTTACATTTTGCGTACTCTTCTCAAGAGTTTAAGAAATGATATTACCCTTGAATTTTGTTGAGATAAGAATACTTTGATGACATTGACTTATATTTCTCATGTAGATAGAAACCTAATTAAAATATGCAAGTTAGAATTTTAAATTTCATTTTATAATTTTAACCTTCAAATTTCAAATTCAGACGTTAAAACTAAGATAAAAGTGAACATAGGGTAGACTCTTAAAAATTTCACATCTTTCATCTTTTAATTTTATAATATCTTGTCGATTTTTGTTTAATAGTTTCTTCATTTTTTGTGTTAATTTGACTAGATAATAAGTCAAGAGTCAAAACTAACCATGTTTATTTCATGCCCAACTTGAGTTGGATCACAAATCTGAGTCTGAATATACTCGTAGGTGCATCTAAACAACTATTATAATATTATAGAGGCAAAAAAGCTAAAATAGGAAAATCATTTTTAAGCTTTGGTACAATCTAGTTAACATATATCATGAAGTTCAATCGTAGTAACTAATGTGACTATGTAACCAAAGTGTAAAAGTATGTTTCTCAACAAGCAACCTTTTATAAAGTGGGTTTAATTTCTCTCTTTAGAATATTAATCTTTCAAGTAAACATAAGTATCGACCTTAAATGGATATTTTGAGTGTGGTATTTTGGTTCAAGTGGGTGTAATCTTGAAACTTGGCTAATGAGGGTCTCGTGTTTGAAATTTGGCTTTAATTGGATTTTTGGTGATTAAAAATCATAACTTTACGAATATTTTTGGGACTTGGTTTCTTCTTCTAGGAATCTCAAGTAATAGGAATTTTTTTTTATGTTATTGCTATATACTTATGTGTTTTGAGAAGAAGAGCAGGGGACCTTTTTACAAGTTTTTTTCAAAAACTATCCGTTAGAGACTAATTTGGTAAATTCTTGAATTTGAAAGTGCCACGTGGTCACCTTGAGTATACTCAAAGTTACTTGAAGTCGACTTAAATTTTGGGACTTTCTTTTTGAAATTCCTTAAAAATATATTTTTGTACCGAAGACATTCCAAATTTATATGCTCAGTTTAAGTCGACTCAGTGTCCACTTGGAGTCGACTCAAAAATTCCTGTTCTTTTGGTTATTTTAGGACCGGTGGTTGGTTAGAGAAAAGTTTATGTGACTTGTTAATGAAGTAGTTGATCATACAAGATCAGTTACATCACTATATTCAATCACTCAGAACTCAATACCCCGGGGTGCATTTTTTAAGCCTCGATGACTCGTTGTATTTACATAAAACTTTTAAACTTTCCTTTAGTTGACTTTTATGATTCTTAGAGGATTGAATTGATTTGGTTGGCGTTGGAAGTTCGTTAAGCTTGACGTTGGTTGATTACGGATGTTTAGCTAAGTTATCATGTGAGCTTTTGACTAGTTGAGTTGATTGGGTTGAGAACATTTTGAAATCATCTTTATATGGTTACGAATTTCTCATAAATAAGTCTTAGTTAATGATATAGTTTGATATGGTTGCATTTTCATTTTTGAATCACCATAGTACTTTTTTGGGTTGCTACTTTATTAATTTTGCGTGAATTTCTCATTGTGGCTATGAACATCTCATGAGGATGGATTGTATGTTTCGTATTTTGTTTCACAGGTATGTTATGCATGGATTGCATGTGAACAATTATTCATGAACTTCATATGTGTGACTTGGACCATGAAATTGATATGTTTTCGTTTGATAATAGTTTTTACTCGAGAATACACTTCAAATAGTTGGTTACCTCAGCGTAATGGGTCACCTTGTTGTCTTGGGTGTACATAATGATAGTTTTCCTGGTAAATGTTCTCATCATGTATTAAGTGATTATTATTTATCTTGAGGACAGTAAAGAAAAGATAATGAAGCTTTTTATATATCCATTTGATTTTTGTCATACAAAAACTATTTATACTTGAAAACACTTTTGTTTTCGCACATCTAATCTACAATATGTAATATTTATGGCCTTTGCATTTATTGGATTTTCTTAAAATCATCTTCATCAAATTAATTTTCATCTTTGTGGGGTCCAAACTATAACTAATCCCAATTATGGCCTATCCGAGTAGGCCACCCCAGTCCAACCCAATCCGTCAATAAAAGAAATTGGCATAAGCATTTATCACGTGGATAAATACGAAGTAGTTATCATTTAATGAGCTCATATCGGTTACCTAAAATCTTGGACGAGATAATCATGAATCACCTCGCGAGATAATACCAAGTTAAGGGAGTTCCTTGAACAATTCAACTGCTTTAGTTTTACTTGACTATAAGTACAGCTTACACCCCAGGGCCAAAAGGGATGTAATTTTTCAACTTTGAGAAATATTAATAAAACTTGGTGACCTTTTCACTGATGTAGGTAATTTTCCGAACAACGTTTATTTTTGTGTTGTGTGACATTCGCATGTTCTTTTATTAGTTTCTTTTTAGAATTTATTAATTGTGATTAATTGCACTCACAATTAGCACCGTCTGTGGGAAACAATTTCTTCTATACAAAAGAAATCCCTACAAAATAATAGGTACGATGTCTCACCACACAAATAGTACACCCTAACCTGGTGACTTGCGAGCAAACGTAGCTCCATTTAGGTTCAGGTCTGATGTTTTCCAAGATGGGAACCCAAGATTTCATCTAGAGCAACAACTTTCTGAGGAAAACCAGGGCAACCTAGATCAACTTAGATATCACAGATGGTCAATGCATCGAAGAAAGGCTTCAACAATAGGACGAGGCAACTCGCCTCTAGATTGAGGAGAATTCTCGCCTCTAGTGGCGACTAAAAAAATAGAGAGAGAACTCTGTCAGGAAAACCAAAAACATCATGGTCGGACTCCTCATCCTCAGGCAAGCAAGACTCACAGTCAAGGAAGGATCACCGGGAGTGACCGAAGGCGTTCTGAACATGGAAGTCACCCAGGGAGGCGCCACTGAGATAATGAGCGCCATAGGGATGACAAAAGGAGTTTGGTTCGGAGTGAAATGGACTAGCACCCAGCTTATCGAGGAGCCAGATTCGCAAAAGAGCTAGCAAGGAATGTTCTAATTACCTAGATGAAGTCTCCTTTCTTAAGCGCCATTGAGGAGGACGAACCCCCAAAGAAGTTTGTAACACCCTGGTTCAAGATCTATGATGGAAAATAGACCTTATAGATCATATTCTTCAATACAGGTAGACCATGACCTTATAGAGTCATAACGATGCTCTGATATGTCGTATTTTCCCTTCCAGCTTGGGTGATGTCACCTAAAAGTGGTTCGAGAGGCTGTCTCACAAATCTATTAAGAGCTTTAAGGCCCTCAGCCAAAGCCTTCATTGCTCGCTTCATAACTAGCATCTCTCATTCGAAGAGGATGGACTCACTACTCACATTGAGGAAAAAGCCACATGAGACTCTACGCGAGTACACTGGGAAGTGTTCAATGAAGAAGAAGAGTGATCGAATTAAGTTATCATGTCATCTTTTAAAATCAATTTACCCCTATTTCAATGATGCAACAGTCTCTCAACAAGAAGGAGGTCGATACCGTTGACGATGTTATGTCACGTATTGAGAAGTACGCAAAAGTGGAGGACGTGGTCTATACCAGCTAGACAAAAACTGGTCATGCCAAAACAAACAAAGGGAATAACAAAAAGACAATCCTAAGAAGGGGAACAAGAAGCAAAACGATGCCAAGAAGGGGGGAAATGGATTCATCCAAAGCTTTCCAAGCCATCAACATGGTTTTCAAAGCACTAAATTATAAGATCCTGGGGAAGATCAAAGACCAACAGTTTCTCGAGTGGCCAAAAAATATGGGAGGTAATCCGACCAAGAGGAAGAACATGTGTTCCACAAGGACAATGGACACAAGACAGAGAACTCCCAATTAGAATAATTAGCTTTGGTGGGGCATCTAAATTTGTACATTAATAAGAAGTTTGATCAGGTCGTCGCCAATGGTGACCAAAAACAAGAAAACATCCTATACTATGAGACAAGACATCAGCTTACGATAATACATGGGGTGTCCGACCTCAATAAGATCTAGGAAAATGCAGTTCAAATGGAACTCAAGAAGGTCACAGCATTGATGGAGGCCTTCCAGATAGATCCTTCCAAGATCCAAGTTGGCAAGTGTAGGCAACCAGAATACATGGATTACAATAAGCACATTTTGTTTAAGGAGGAAGATTAGGTCTAAGTGATAATCCCACACAATGACGCATTGGTAATCACTCTCAGGATTTCAAACTAGGATATGGAAATTTTTATTGGTGGACCAAGGGAGTTCCTTGAAGGTGATATACTTGGGACTCTTACACAAACTCAAGCTCAAAACGTCTGATTTGAAATAAGTGTTTGTCCCTTTAACTGACTTCGTATAAAAATGACCATACTATTAGGGAAGGTGGTTTTGCCAGTAAGGACAGGGAATATTTTGAAGCTCATTGAGTTTCTAGTGGTAGATATTAATTCGTCCTATCACGCCATTCTTTGCAGAGTGTGGCTTCATGCTATGAGAGTTATTCCTTCAACTTACCACCAAAAACTTAAATGCATCACAGATCGGATCTTAATAAAGATAATATGTGACCAATCCATTGCTAAAAAATGTTATATCGTCGCCATTCGTCCCAAGAAGGAGAAGAAGAAAGATAAAAATGTTATTCGAGAGATGCCCCTGGATGGGGCTACTCCTTTAAAATTGCAACTACGGCATGGCCGACCAGGGGTAGAAGAGATCAGGATCCACCCTACTAATAGGGTCGTTGAAAAACTGAAGGAGGTTATTTTTTATAAAATCCAACCAGAGAGGAAGTTCTTGATCAGTGCAACACTGACTGACCACGAGAGAAGGGAGATGATCACCTTTTTAAGCACATCCTAGATGTATTTACATGGGATCCATACAGTATTCCATGGATTGATCCCACGATCGCTTATTACCATCTCCATGTAGATTCGAAATTTAAGTCAATCGTATAAAAAGCTCACCGTAAAGCACTAGAAAGGGAAAAGCTATAGAAAAGGAGGCAGGGAATCTTCTGGTGATAAGGTCCATCAGAGAAGTTCAATTCTTGAAGTGGCTCTTGAATCCAGTCATAGTTCGTAAAAGCAATGGTAGCTGGAGAGTCTGTATAGACTTCATCGACCTCATCAAATCTTTCCTTAAGGACAGTTTCCCCTTACCAAAGATATATCATCTAGTTGACGTCACTACATCCCATAAGTGAATGAGTTTTCTGAACGCTTATTTAGGGTATCACCAGATTGCTCTGTTCGGTCCCGATTCGGGCAAGACTTGACTCATAACACCATTGGGTTTGTATTTTTATAAGGCCGTGACTTTTAACTTTAAGAATACTAGAACCACGTACTAGAGACTGGTCACAAAAATGTTCAAATGATAAATGGGGGAAACGATGGGAGTATACACCAACGATATGATCATTAAAATCAAAAGCAAAAGTGACGATATCAGAGACCTGACCAATACCTTCAAAATCCTCAAACGTTGCCAAATGAAGCTCAATGCAAGAAAATACTAATTCAGGGTCCAGTCATTAAATTTTTTAGGTTACCTTGTCAACAAAAAGCTAATTGAGGCAAATCCTGGTCAAATTGAGGCTATATAAAATGTTCAGTCGCCTAGGATGTTTCACGAGATCCAAAGGCCCACTGAGATGCTGCAACACTTAAACATTTCATCTCAAAGTCATCTAAATGTTTTCAACCATTCTTCTAACTTCTCAAAATAGAGAAGGGCACCACCTGGAATAATGAATGCTTAAGAGCTCTTGAAGAAATCATAGTCCTACATAAGAAAACCTCTGTTACTCTCAATCCTCGATCAATGGGATCCCTTTTATCTCTACCTTATGATTTCAAGCCACGCAATCAGTTCGGCCTTGGTCTATGAAAAAGAGGCTTCCCATTTACTATGCTAGCAAGATGCTCCTGGACACTGAGTAGTGCTACTTACCATTGAAAAAATTGGCTTACGCACTAGTGATAGCCTCCTAAAAGATCAAGAACTACTTTGAGGCCCACTCCATCACTGTTATCACTTCATTCCCCCTTAAAGCTATCCCTGGCATAACTGACCTTTCTGGATGCATATCGAAGTGGCTGATTGAACTTGGCAGATTTAACATCCATTTTTAACCAAGAACAACAATCAAGGGGCAAATATTGGCTGACTTCATTACACAGTTTACAGGGTAAGTCCCCTACCAGCCAATAAATGGCTGAGAAATCAAGAGATTACAAGAAGGACGACTCTGAAAGATAGACATTGTATATGGATAGTGCCTCAAACTCTAAGGGAGTAGGAGTAGGAATTGTCCTTATGATACAAATGGGGCATTTATCGGGCATGGGATTAGGTTACGCTTTGAAACCTCAAATAATGAAGTCGAGTACGAAGCTCTTATAGCTTAACTACGCAAGGCACACTTAGTGGGGGCAACACAACTCGAAGTGTATTATGATTCGAAACTAGTGTCAAACCAAGTCTTCGAGGATTTCAACGCTAAAGATGAGAGAATAGAAACTTACCATGCAGTGATATGCGAGCTAATTTAAAGGTTCGAGGAAGTCAATGTTTAACAGTTCCCTCGGGGAAGAATCACTATACGGATGCCTAGTAGCCCTAAGCTCAGCAGTTGACTCCAATCTCAGGAGAACAACTGAAGTGGAATTCCTCACCAAACCCAGCATTGACAAAGAGACGACATCTAAGCACATTTTTTCCATTAAAAAGGGTTCGAGCTGAATGGATCCAACCATCGCATACTTATAAAATGAGATACTGCCAACCGATAAGAAATAGTCTCATCAAGTTAGGGTAAAAGCTTCTCGCTTATACCTGGGTCCTGAGGGAAAGATCTACAAAAGGTCTTTCACACGCCCCTACCTTCAATTCGTTCACCTAAAGGACATGGAACAAGTTCACTACGAATTTCACAATGAGATTTATAAAAGCCATGCGGGTGGATGGTTTTTGGTGTTTGGAGCAATCAAAGAAGGTTACTAGTGGCCATACATGCAGAAATACGCAAGTATTTATGCTCAGAAGTGTGCAAAGCGCAAAAAATTCTCCCACATACTCCATCAACTGGTCATAACCTAAGGCCATTGACCAGTCCATGGTCGTTCGTGCAATGGGGGCCAGATATCATAGGGTAACTACTTATTACGCTAAGAAATTGCAAGTACTTATTGGTCGACACATACTATTTCTCTAAGTAGATTGAGGCAAAAGCACTACTAAACATTATAAATACCGACATGATCACGTTCGTTTGGAGAAACATTATAACTCGTTTTGGGGTGCCCAGGGTCATTATGACAGATAACAATACACATTTCGAGAGTGAACCTTTTTAAAGCTTCCGCGCTGAGCACAAAATTAAGAACCACTTCATCTCTGTGGTATACCTCCAAAGTAGTGGCTAAGTAGAGGCCTCCAATAAGACGATGCTCGATGGCTTAAAAAAAGCCAGAAAGAGCAAAAGGATCCTGGGTGGATGAGCTCCCTCATATTCTCTCGGTATATTTCCCCACACCAAGAACGTCCACCGAGGAAACACCCTTTGCCTTCACATATGGAATGGAAACCATAATTCCACTCAAAGCTGGCCTTCCGATCATGAGAACATGTAAGGACAAACTTCCAATCGAGTAAATTTATTTGTCATTAACATAATTTTGGACAAAATATTTGAGTCATAAGATAGAATTTATTGATGATCCCATGAGCCTATTACATTATTTGATGAAGACATAGCGGCAAAGCTTCGAAGAGTGCATATTCTAAGTCGTGTATGCCATGCCACATTTATCTTCACATATGCCGAGGATCTCGCAGGCATAAAACTATATTATTTTATGAGTCCTTAAAATTTTTATTAAGGGTCTTGTGTTTTTAAAACAATTTGGAACTTAGTTTTTTCGAAAATATGTTTTCTGAATATACTGTAGGCGGACTTTTAAATTTCGTTTCATTTGTTCAAATGACATCTCCTTGTCGTTCAAACGACATACTTAGGTCATTCGATGTATGTCTTCAAGCGAGCTTCAAACGAAGCGTACTAATTTGATTTTATTGAGGTCATTAGAAGCGAGATGAAATCTCGTTCAAATGAGATATCTATCTTGTTTGAACGATGCACCGCTTAACTTTTCAATAAAAAGTTTTTCAAACTTAGTTTTTTTTAAAGACGACTTTTGACAAAAACAAAAAGCGGACCTCTTTCAAAAGTTTCAACTCCAAAAGTTTCACCCTTTATCGGTGGATACCGAGGTACACGTGGACTTATGTGTTGTGGACCTTACATAGGTTGAATCCGATGTTGCATTATGGAGGAGAGGTTGTAGAGAATGAGAGGCGTCAAGTCTTGTGGGGGATCGAGTCGTTGTGTAAAATGAACTTCTTCCTTTGTAATTTTCTTATCATAGTACTTGTCTAACTGGACCGTCCTAGGTTTTTTCCCTTAGTGGTGTATATGGGAATGTTCTTGTGGTTTGATTTATTTAATTTATCTTCTATCATCTAGATGCATATTTAGGGCAAAAGATAAAATTTGGTAAATCGGCTTTCAAAAGAAAGGTTTAACCGACGCGAAGTTTTATGGGTAAATTTAATTAAATCATTAAAATTGTAAAAACATAAAAATGTTGAACTTGTGTTTATTTGAACTGCCCATAATTTTCTCAAGTTGGTATCAGAGCTTTTAGCCGCTTTTACCCCTTCTCAAATTGGTATCAGAGCGGGTTGCACTTAGTTATTGTGTAGATCCTTATTTGCAACTTTTGGGGTGGTTATTTGTTTCTTTCTTTTGTATTGTTTTGTTTTTCTCTCGATGGAGATTCTCCTAGTTTTGACGAGTTAAATCTTTTGAATTTGAAGTTTAAAAAAAGAATTAAAATTCTTGAAGAAGAAAATTTTCGTTTTAAAAATATTATTGAATATTTGCAAACGTTTCAAACTCAAAGAGATATCATTCGTGAGAAGTTTGTTGCATATTATGATGAATTTAAATCTTTAAAATTGTCCAAGGAAGACAGTGAGAGTAAATTCCTTGTTTTAGAGAAGGAGTTAGAAGACTTTAAAAATTCTGGAGTTTGTGCCAAAGAGGACAGTCTTTTGATTAATGATTATAAGCCACGTGAGAAGACTCTTAGGGATAAGTTTTCTTTTATTGAGGGGGAGCGAGATAACCTTCTAGGGATGATTAAAAATGTGAAGAAGGAGTTCCTTAAATTGGAAGAGTCTAGTTCTTTGCTTGAGTAAAAAAATTTGAAGATAAAAGATGATTTAAAGGATTCGAGTAATTTGGGTAATGATAGTGATGTCTCACATGTTTCTAATGCTCTGAGTGTTAAATCCAAAGCCATATTTTATTTTAGAGGGTCAACCAAAAACAAGGACTTTAGAAAAGATCAACCTATAGGTAACATTCCTCCCGTTTACACATGTTCACATTGTAGTAGGAAAGGTCACCTTAAGCGTTTTTATTTTGATTTTAGAAAAGGTCTTAGGAAGTTTAAGTGTAGTGTCCCGTTGGTTCCCATAACCCCTCGAGTTAGGTATAACCCTATTTGGATTAGGAAACATGTTTTGGAGACACTAAGTGTTAGATTGGTTGATTCTCACATGATTGTACATAATGTTTCACATGTTATTTCTTATGGTTAATTGCTTGCATGATTTTTTTTTTATCATACGCTAGTTGTGCTTCATGATATTTATTTGCTAGTATTATGACATGTGTACTTTTTGTATTATACTTTTATTCTATCGAATCTTATTGAGAAAGATACACAAAGATTTTTGGTTTTATATTTTTTTTAAAAATACGAAAAGATTTCATTTTTGAAAAATACTTTAAAAAATTCAAAAAGATTTTCGATTTTTGTGTATTTTAATTTTACACATTTGGTGTGGGATATTGGTGTGTTTGAATCTAATTCACTACACAATTTTCATGTGGCTAGGACATTTGGTTATGACTTTAGATACTTAGATTGTTCTTAACCATGTTTATGGAGTTGTTTCGAACTTGATTTGCTTTATGGATTCTACTTTCTTTATGTCTCCACACAAACATGCATGAGCTTATTGGATTTTCATTTCATGATGTATAATTGAGATTGGTGAGATGTTCTCCTATTAATTTTATCATTACATATTTATTTGACTATGGAGAATTTGTGTATGTAAGAACCATTGCCCATGAGAGTTTATTTATTATTGAAAAAAAATATGAGTGTACACGAAAAAGGGCTGCGAGAGGCAAGTGAACTCGTCGTGAAAGCCACTGTTTGAAAAATGCCCAAGAAAAAATTAAGGATATAAAAACAATAATATGCCAAAAGGGGCCAAAATAGTTTAATTTGTTTGATCTTGCAAAAGAAATCACTTTAAAACAAAAGAGAGATTAGTATGAACTATGGTCATGGTTATATTTTGAGGGAGTTTAGTTGAAGATTAACGAGTTTGCACAATGATACCTAGTTATGCTTATTTTGTCATGACGCTATTGATTTGTAAAATCATTATTCTGGACATGTATGCATTGTGCTTGTTTTGTTCATTAAGTTCAACTTTATTTATCACTTGAGGCTAAAGCTTAGTTTGATGCAATCAATTAAAACTTCTTGAATATATTTGAGTGTTTGGGTTATAATTTTTTTGTTAGTAGCTTTCATCCATTCATTCCATCCCACACGTTTGGATACATCAATATTATGCTAGTGTGTAAAGCTTATATTTTTTGTGTCATGTTTTGTGGTTATTTATACCTATATATGTGTGTGATAGATTTTATTTGTTATATTTTTCATATATTATATATGGTATTGTGCTTTGAGTCTTTGCAGTTTACTTTTAGTCCATGATTATCACATGCTTGATCTTTTGGATTATTTGTGCTTGATTTACCGTGTTGTGTGCTTGCTACACTTTACACCATTGCATAACTTATTCCCGTTTCCCTTTGCTTATTATTGGTATCTCATGATCACATATTTAGGGGGAGATTCGGTTTTGTGAGTATTTATTTATGCAATCTTACTTTGTCAATTCCTGAACAATAAGGGGGAGAAATGGTATCTTTCCTTTGCATAATTAGGATATCTTTATCTTAAAGAAAGATATCTTACCTAGGTTGAGATTGTTTTAGACATTGTTACATGTTTATCTATTTGCAGATTTATACTTGTTATATTCTCTTTGCATTTGAAGGTGTGTTTAAGTGTGCAGAATTACAAGCTTACATCAAAGCGGTAAAGTTTTCAAGCGAAGCAAAGTTACTCATGTTTATGTGTTTGACGAGCGTCTCTACTTTTTACTTTTGGGGGTTAGGGAATGAGTATTTTTAGAGAGCTTGATGTCCCATAGGATTTTTGTCTTGGTTTTTTCCTGGAATAGTTAAAGGGGGAGATTTGTAAGGACAAATTTTCAATCGAGTCAATTTGTTTTTAATTGGCATAATTCCGAACAAAACGTTAGAGTCTTAGGATAAAATTTGAGTTGATGATCCCATGAGCCTATGGTATTATTTGATGAAGATATAGCAAAAAAGCTTCGAAGAGTGCATATTCCAAGCCATTTTTACCGTGACACGATTATCTTCACATATGCCGAGGATCTCGCAGGTATGAACGTATATTGTTTTATGAGTCCTTGTAATTTTTATTAATGGTGTTCTGTTTTTAAAAATATTTGGAACTTAATTTTTTTGAAAATATGTTTTCTGAGTTTAGTGTAGGCAAACTTTTAAATTTCGTTTCAGTCGTTCAAATGACATGCTTAGGTCGGTTGATGTATATCTTCAAACGAGCATCAAACGAAGCGTATTATTTTGATTTTGTTAAGTTCTTTGGAAGCGAGATGAAATCTCATTCAAAGGAGATGTCTATCTCGTTCGATCGACAACTCAAAATCGTCTGAACGACGCACCGCCTTAACTTTCCTATAAAAGGTTTTTCAGACTCAGTTTTCTTGTTGGGAGATAAACTTTTGACGAAAATGAAAAACAGACCTATTTCAAAAGTTCTAATTCCAAATGTTTCACCCTTTTGTTTACAAGATCCAAGATTCACAACTCATATACTTTGAGATCTTGTTTGGGCACCTTGTTTATTTATTCCATAATAAGAAGAATCGGTTTTCGTGTGTTGGACTCCGTACGTGCTTATTGTGATGAAGAAGCAGTGGACACCGTGTTCTGAATCATAGATGGTTACCGAGCTGTATCGGCGGATACTGAGGTACACGTGGAATCGTGTGATGTGGACCTTGCATAGGTGGACTTCTACCTTGAATTTTGGATGAGCAGTTGAAGAGAAGTAGGGGCTTATGGGGGATCGAGTCGTTGTGTTAGACAAAATTCTTCTTTTGTAATTTTCGTATCATAGTTATTGTCTGGTTGGGCTATTTGAGGTTCTTTCCCTTAGTGGTTTCCTTATACATCGGCGTGTTCTTATGGTTTAATTTATTTAATTTATCTGTTATCACCTAGATGCATGTTTAGGGTAAAAGATAAAATTTGGTAAATCGGTTTTCACAGTAAAGGTTTTATCGGTGCTAAGTTGAATTGGGTAAATTTTGTTCAATCATTAAAATTGGAAAAACATAAAATTATTGAACTGGTGTTTATTTGAACTGTCCATAACATTCTTTGAACACACGTTTTTTGCAAGAATTGAATAATGAAGCCCTACGCACTGAATTTGACCTAACAGAGGAACTAAGAGAACAAGCCACAATCAGGCCGACATCCTACCAACAACGATTGGTAAAATAGTATAACAGAGGGGTCAATCTGAGAAAATTCAAGGCCAAGATTATATCCTTAGGAAGTTCTCGGTAGTGCCAAAAGGCCGTCAGACAGCAAGTTAGGACCCAACTAGAAAGGTCCATTCAAAGTAATCAGGTATGGTTTTTAAGGAGCCTATCACATGGAAACAATGGAGGGCAGAAAGATACCCAAAGCATGGAATACGACCGACCTCAAGAAGTTCCACTTCTAGTTTTATTTTCATCACCTTAGTTTTATTTGCAAAGTTTTATTTCAAACTCATGTTGCTCGCAATTTATTATTCAAGTTATGAACAAAGGCCTTTTTCATTCGCTCAGTTTCGTAGCTATTCAATTGCTTTACATTGTTCCCAAGTAACATGCTCAATATTGGCATTAATCTTCTTAAGTGTCGCGCAGGCTTTAACTTAATTACAATGGCCACTTTGATTATTACAATTAAATTCAAAGTCTTCAGGTCTTTGTCACCACCAACATAAATGACCTTATAAATTGCCCAGACAATTGAAAGCCCTGCCAAGGATCCCTGAGGTAAAAAAAACTACTTAGTTTGGTAAAAAAATATCATAAACGGGTGGACTACCCATATACCGGGTGTATTTTTGCCATTGTCTATTCTAGGCCTAAGGTAGTGTGACGACACGACGTAAGAGGTAAGATAGATAAATATAACACATGCTTAGCATAAAAGAATGGAAAAATGCACAAAAATTGGCATTAATTTAACTATACGAAAATGCCCGATTACAAGTTACAAAAGGATACCAATTACAAAAGATACTACAATAGTATAAAAATTATTACTACTATGGTCGGGTGGCCAAGAAGTCTGCGATCATCCTCTTTCGATTGTCATTAAGATTTGGTCAGTATTCATCATCATTTTCGTGACTTTTCAAGTTACTATTAGCAAGTTTGAGAGGAATGGCATGCAGAGGGGCCCATTTCTCATTCCACCCAAAAGGAGGTCGATGTATGTCGAGCAAACAACATGGTACATGTACCAAAGTTAAAAGTCATTAGGATCCTTTACCACCTTAAGAATATTTAACCAGCCATGCTTATAGGCTACGTTCTTAGCCTCTTGCAGACTTACTGGGGTATTCTGCCATCCCTCTTCATAGTCAGTCGACTAGGCTGCTTGGGGGACCATTTTAAACAAGTATCGAAGCTTCTTCACATCACGACAAAGTCTCATCACCATTACATGAGCTCTTTGTACGTTTCCCTCAAAGTTAGCAAGCTTTTTCTTGAGATCATCATTCTCAAATAGAACTACAAACTTTGTCTTAGCGAGTTGGGCCTTCAAACCACTAATTTCCTCTTGCATCGATGAGCCCATGTACTCTAAGTCTTTTAAATCATTCAGCTTCGATACCAAGACAGATTGGTCTTTATAACCCATGGTCATCTTCTTTAAAGCCTTGCGAACCTATAAAAATGCTTTGTGAGCTCGAGCACTGGCAACCTCACCAAATAATTTAACAAGTTGACAGTAAAGGAGGGAATCTTCTAGGCAATAGGCTACAGAAAAAAAAACATAAAAATGAAAGGTTCAACAAAGGCATTCAAGCACACAATAATTATAAAAATGTTCTTTCATTGATATGAAATAAAGTGGGCTTAGCTTTTACAATCCAACCGAAAAAGGAAAGAAAAAGTAAAATGGAAACCTAATCGATAAGGCCTCATTTATTCACTTTCTTATCGGTCTCGGACGTTTGTCCTGGGTCACCATATCCTTAGCTGGGTTGACTGGGATGCTAGTGGAAGATTCCTCATCAGCCCTTGGGGGAGAGCTAGGATGGTTTTATCTAAAGATCTTGGGGTCAATAGGGACCTTGGTCTTCACGAGGGTTGCATCCCAACCCTTCTTGAAGCTGGCCTTCCGAATGTATGACAGCTGGACCTTGGCATTAACATAGGTTTCTCCCCATACTTTTTCAAAACTCGCATCCTTATCCACAGGGAACTTGATCGCCTCTTTCACCAACCGATCTCTCTCTTCCTTAAGATGAGAGTTCTCAACTTTGAACTTCTCATTTTCGGTCTTCAGCGAGCTTATACCATCACTAGTGTACTTTTTTACACTCCTATAGATATTTTGGGCCTTGGCCATGGAAAATTGGGTATTCTGCAAAGCAATATTAAGCTCTTCGTTGATCTTGGACTGGTCCTGGCAACCGTCTAAGAGTTGGTTAAAGTCTGTCATAAAATGAAAATAGAAACACAAGGCAATTATTAGACAAACTCGTTCGAAAAATAACAACAACAAATGAGAAAGAGAATAAAAGCAAAAAAATGAAAATTTCCAATCATTGATAGAGTTTGGGAAGCATGGAGTGAAAGTCGATCAGGAGACAGTAACTTAAGTTTCCCGCAATCTGTAGTGAGCACGACCCCCTCAATAAACCATGGGCCAAATAAGTATTCTGGGCCTGAGACATGGTCTAGGAGGAACAGGTAAGGATAGAGGAATGTCATTATTCTTTGAACGATGGAGGACATGGGAGTCCTGTCATTCTTATTCTCCTCAATCACCAAACTTCGATCATCGCCCCTGAGGCCTTCAGATTTAGTCCTCTTCTAGGACTTTGATTTGGAGAAGGGGGACATCATTATCATCTTCAATCAAAAGAACTCTCTTTGGGGGAGGTGCCATTGAATCCTCTTCATAAGAGAGGATGGAGTTTAAGTCGAGAGATTCAAAGAATGAGGACATCGAAGCCTCCTCGTTTGGAATAGGCAAATCTGGGATGTCGTCTACTGGACCAGCAGTAAAGCTGTTAGTAGTATATGTGTACTCCAATAAAAATAAAGCCAATTGTGGATGATCACCACCAGCAATATACTCCCTTACTCTTTAAGCTTTCAAAAGCTTAGCCCCAGTTATATGGTTCACATAGGGATCGTATTTCTTCCTGCGATCTTCTCGGAAATAAAAAAAAAGAAGCATTATCAACAATAACAATTCATAATGCAACAAACAAATAGAAGACAAGAAAATGAGAAGCAAGAATTAGCCTATGTCACCCCCCAAGCTGGGGACATAAACCCAGTATATTCT
This sequence comes from Sambucus nigra, assembly GCA_949130495.1. NCBI lineage: Eukaryota > Viridiplantae > Streptophyta > Magnoliopsida > Dipsacales > Adoxaceae > Sambucus > Sambucus nigra. Next base: position 78,223,168 of record OX422220.1, read on the forward strand.
TCGCCCTCTGGGAGAGATGAATGTTGTTAATTTCTGGCAACTCTGATCCCAATATCCCTTAATAAAATCAAGGAGATTGACAACGAGGACTCTGGTGGCCTTCCTCACCTTTAAGTACACAAGGTCATTATTAGTGTGGGACCAACTATAGTGGTATCTAATTTTTTGGATAACAAGATGAGTCCTGTAGGAGGGTAGTGAGACTGGGGTCTATGAATAACTGGAAAGGGTGAGGCGTGACCCACTCCAATGGACGTTGCCTGTAAGGTCTTCAAGGTCTCCTGGTGCAACTTCTGAAGAAAACTTCTCCTTCTGGTAACAATGGAACCCAAGCTTCAACTCACTCCCTGCAAGAAGATGAACTTTCACAGCAAAAATAGCAATTTTCTCAAGGGAAACACCTGAGAGTGATGGCTGTCAGTGGGGAGTGAAGGAACAAGGCACTCAGCACTATGAGAATGAGCAGGGAGAGAATACTTAGGTAGGTCTGGTGATATTTTGGCAGAGTAACAGTGCAATTTCTGTTGTGTATGTTGTCTTTATGACCTTGCCCAGGGGTCCTATTTATACTTGGGCACTAAAGCTGGGTTGGCACTTTTGGCGCCAAAAGTTAGAGGGTTGGTGAGGGACAAAGTCTGCAGTGTACTATTTATCCCTACCTGCAGACAGGTCTGCCTGTCCCCTCTGGCAGATCCCCCCTGGCGCCGACCAAAGTTCAAAAGCAAATATGTCTTCTAATGGAGACAAAATATCTGATTTGCTAAATATCTTTTGAAACGGTAACTTTGATACAAACTTTGTAAACTTGAGGAGGGGTCTCAAGGACCACCTCCTCTAAAATATTTGCAAGCTTGAGGGGGGTCTCGAGGACCCCCTTCTAAAATCATTTTTCTTGAGAGGGGTTTAGAGGACCCTCTCCTCTAAAATCATTTTATAAACAGTTCTTTTCTTGTGAGAAGCCAGCCCTTTGGCTGCTTACTTCACTTGTGACTAAGTGTGAGGTGTGTGAGGACTGGGTGACCCAAGGATCTCCTACTAGTATTCTCTCAATCCTATAGTGCTAAGTGGTTGAGCTTTCTCAACATACCTTGTCCCTCAGCCGCCAAGCCAAAACTCCCGGGAGGTCCGAACGCGCCTGTTCGAGCCCTGCTTGCTCGACTAGGCAACATGTACAAGAAATTAAAGTGTTAGTGATGTTGTTCATTTAGAGACTGATGTTTCATGATGAGGAGTTGCTTGTGATAACTACTCCCTCAATATGAGTTTCTGCCGAAACCCTTGTAGCGGCACTTCTCGAATAACATTTTTGCAGTGACCCTTGCTGTAGTGGCGCTGACGCTTGCAGTAGCGCTGACCCTAGTGGCGCTGACCCTTGCAGTGGCACTGACACTTGTAGCGGCGCCGACACTTGAAGCGGCACTAACCCTTACAGCGGCACTGGCCCTTGCAGCGGCACTGGCCCTTGCAGCGGCGTTGGCGCTTGAAGCGGCGCTGACCCTTGCAGCGGTGCAGATACTTGCAGTGGCGCTGACCCTTGCAGCGGCGCGGACCCTAGTGACGCTGACTCTTGCAGCGGCATTGACACTTGCAGCGGCGTTGGCACTTGAAGCGGCGCTGACCCTTGAAGCGGCGCTGACACTTGCAGCGGCGCTGACCCTTGTAGTGGCATACACACTTGCAGCGGCGCTGGCCCTTGCAGCGACGCAGACACTTGCAGCGGCGCTGGCACTTGAAGCGGCGCTGACCCTTGCGGCGGCACAGACACTTGCAGCGGCGCTGGCTCTTGCAGCGGCGCAGACACTTGCAGCGGCGCTGGCACTTGAAGTGGCGTTGACCCTTGCGGTGGCGCAGACACTTGCAGCGGCCCAGACACTTGCAGCGGTGCTGGCACTTGAAGCGACGCTGACCCTCGCGACGGCGCAGACCCTTGCAGCGGCGCTGACCCTTACAGCGGTGCAGACACTTACAGCGGCGCTGTCACTTGAAGTGGCGCTGACCCTTGCGGCGGCGCAGACACTTGCGGCGGCGCTGGCCCTTGCAGCAGCGCAGATACTTGCAGCGGCACTGGCACTTGAAGTGGCGCTGACCCTTGCGACAGCGCAGACACTTGCAGTGGCGTTGACCCTTGCAGCGGCGCTGACCCTAGTGACGCTGACTCTTGCAGCGGCGTTGACACTTACAGCGGTGCTGGCACTTGAAGCGGCGCTGACGCTCGCAGCGGCGCTGACGCTCGCAGCGGCGCTGACCCTCGCAGCGGCGCTGACACTTGCAGTGGCACTGACACTTTCAGCGGTGCAGACCCTTGCAGCGGCGCTGACACTTTCTGTGGCGCTGACCCTTACAGCGGCACTGACACTTGCAGCGGCGCTGACCCTTGCAGCGGGGCTGGGGTTCCTGCTGAATATGAGTTTCTGTCGGGACCCTGGGGTGGTTCGTTCTCAATTATGCATTTCTGTCGGGACCCTAGGTGGGTTCCTTCTTAATACGAGTTTCTGTCGGGACCCTGGGGGGTTCCTGCTCAATATGAGTTTCTGTCGGGACCCTGGGGTGGCTCCTCCTCAATATGAGTTTCTATCGGGACCCTGGGGGTTCCTGCTCAATATGAGTTTCTGTCGGGACCCTGGGGTGGCTCCTCCTCAATATGCGTTTCTGTCGGGACCCTGGGTTTCTTCTCAGTATTTCTAATAAAATAATATTTTTACTTTTTTATAGGTAGACACCCTTCTACATTAGCCCCTCGTGCAAATTTTTTTAGGTTGGGTAGACCAAAAAAGCTTTGTACGCCATAAAGTCAATTTTTATTTTTTTATTTTGGGGGACCCTAGGGTTCCTTCATCATTCCCCCTTAGGGTCATTAAATGTCCCCTCACTTCATCCCAAGTTTTGTAGATGAGGCCACTTATAGTGGACCTCCTTATCTGGGTATCAACTTGGGCGGAGGGGTTACTCGCGGTGAGCCCCTCATTCTTGGCCTGCTTCTGTGGCCTTTTTTCTAGGGCGGAGGGGTTGCGCACCGTGAGCCCCTCACCCTTGGCCTTCTTCTGTGGCCTTCCATCTTGGGCGGAAGGGTTGCTCGCGGTGAGCCCGTCGCCCTTGGCCTTTTTCTGTGGCCTTCTATCTTGGGCGGAGGGGTTGCTCGCGGTGAGCCCCTCGCCCTTGGCCTTCTTCTGCGGCCTTCCATCTTGGGCGGAGGGGTTTCTCACGGTGAGCCCCTCGCCCTTGGCCTTCTTCCGTGTCCTTCCATTTTGGGCAGAGGGGTTTCTCGCGGTGAGCCACTCGCCCTTGGCCTTTTTCTGTGGCCTTCTATCTTGGGCGGAGGGGTTGCTCGCGGTGAGCCCCTCGCCCTTGGCCTTCTTCTGCGGCCTTCCATCTTGGGCGGAGGGGTTTCTCACCGTGAGCTCCTCGCCCTTGGCCTTCTTCTGTGGCCTTCCATTTTGGGCGGAGTGGTTGTTCGTGGTGAGCCCCTCGCCCTTGGCCTTCTTTCTTGGGCGGAGGGGTTACTCGCGGTGAGTCCCTCGCCCTTGGCCTTCTTCTGGGGCCTTTCATCTTGGGCGGAGGGGTTGCTCGCGGCAGGCCCCTCGCCCTTGGCCTTCTTCTGCGGCCTTCCATCTTGGGCGGAGGGGTTTCTCGCAGTGAGCCCCTTGCCCCTGGCCTTCTTCTATGGCCTTCCATCTTGGGCGAAAGGGTTGTTCGCGGTGAGCCACTCGCCCTTGGCCTTATTCCGTGGCCTTCTTTCTTGGGCATAGGGGTAACTCGCGGTGAGCCCCTCGCCCTTGGCCTTCTTTTGGGGCCTTTCATCTTGGGCGGAGGGGTTGCTCGCGGTGGGCCCCTCGCCCTTGGCCTTCTTCTGTGGTCTTTCACCTTGGGTGGAGGGGTTACTCGTAGTGGGCCCCTTGGCCTTTCGTTTTGGGCGGAGGGGTTACTCACGGTGGACCCCTCGCCCTTGGCCTTTTTTCATGGCCTTTCATTTTGGGCGGAGGGGTTACTCGTGGTGAGCCCCTCGCCCTTGGCCTTATTATGTGGCCTTCTTTCTTGGGCATAGGGGTTACTCGCGGTGAGCCCCTCGCCCTTGGCCTTCTTCTGGGGCCTTTCATCTTAGGCGGAGTGGTTGCTCACGGTGAGTCCCTCGCCCTTGTCTATTTTATGTCAAACTTGCAATCTTGGACAGGTGGAGTCACTCTAAGTGGGTCCCCACCCTCCAAGCTTATTTTATTATTTGTTCACTTGCTTGAGGACTTCTCAATATTAACCCCCTCGTGCAGAAGTGTCTTATAATGTCGAGAGACTTGTGCACGAAATTATCGTACCCTTTATTTATACTTGGCAGTTGCTCAAGACTATGAGTGCTCTGATGCCCTTGGAGGCTTAGGTACTAAACAGTTGTACCTTATGTTTGTACTTGGCCTTTTCTCAAGACTGTGAGCGCTCCGGCGCTCTTGGAGCCTTAGGTGCTAAACAGTCGCACCTTATATTTATACTTGGCACTTGCTCAAGACTGTGAGCGCTCCGGTGCCCTAGGAGCCTTAGGTGCTCATCTGGAGCACCTTACGTTTATACTTGGCACTTGCTCAAGACTGTGAGCGCTCCGGTGCCCTTGGAACCTTAGGTACTAAATAGTTGTACCTTATATTTATACTTGGCAGTTACTCAAAATTGTGAGTGCTCAGGTGCCCTTGGAGCCTTAGGTGCTAAACTGTCGCACCTTATATTTACACTTTGCAGTTGCTCAAAACAGTGAGCGCTCTGATGCCCTTGGAGCCTTAGGTGCTCATCTGGAGCACCTTATGTTTATACTTAGCACTTGCTCAAGACTGTGAGCGCTCCGGTGCCCTTGGAGCCTTAGGTGCTAAACTGTCGCACCTTGTATTTATACTTGACACTTGCTCAAGACTGCGAGTGCTCCGGTGTCCTTGGAGCCTTAGGTGATAAACTGTCGCACATATACTTATACTTGGCAGTTGCTCAAGACTGTGAGCGCTCCGGTGCCCTTGGAGCCTTAGGTGCTAAATTTTCGCACCTTACGTTTATACTTATATTTGGCACTTGCTCAAGATTGTGAGCGCTCCGGTGCCCTTGGAGCCTAAGGTGCTCATCTGGAGCACCTTATGTTTATATTTGGCCCTTGATCAAGACGTTGAGCGCTCCGGTGCCCTTTGAGCCTTAGGTACTAAACTTTCGTACCTTATATTTATACTTGGCAGTTGCTCAAGACTATGAGCGCTCCGGTGCCCTTGGAGCCTTAGGTGCTAAATTATTGCACCTTATATTTATACTTGGCACTTGCTCAAGACTGTGATCGCTCCGGTGCCCTTGGAGCCTTAGGTGCTAAACTGTCGCACCTTATATTTACACTTGGCAGTTGCTCAAGACTGTGAGCGCTCCGGTGCCCTTGGAGCCTTAGGTGCTAAACTATCGCACCTTACATTTATACTTGGCAGTTGCTCAAGACTGTGAGCACTCCTATGCCCTTGGAGCCTTAGGTACTAAACTGTTGTACCTTATGTGTATAATTGCATTTGCTCAATACTTTGAGTTGCTCTTTTTTATGTGAGAACCTCAAGATTGAACTTCCCATTTCTAACTGTGGGGTATTTGCATATGAGATGATCAAGTTAAAAAATTTTGAAACTGCCCCTCTACCTGCGGGGTACCATCTGCAAATTTTGAAGTTTCCCCTTTAACAGTGGGGTACTTGCATATAGCTGAGCAAGTTAAAATTTGGACGCTACCCCTCTAACTGCGGGGTACTTGCATATAGTTGAACAAGTTATATATATATATATATATATATATATATATATATATATATATATATATATATTATTTTATTTTTTATTTTTTTAGCGCAACCCCGTGTGACTGTGCAGTACTTTTTAGTGCAACCCCGTGTGACTTTGGGGTATTTTGTTATGCATATTCATTTCTTGGGAAGTAACTAAGAGATGGGGTTAGCACTTCTCCTTCCCACAAACTTTGCATAAAATTTCACATATATTATAAGTAAAGAAATAATTATTTCTTTATACTAAAAATTTTCCTTGGTCTGAAGGGTCTTTGTTCCAAACTTTTCTTAGGAACCTTTTTTGTCTTATAAAAATAACAAGTTTAGAGGGGGGGTAGACCCACTTCTCCCTATTTTTTGAAAACTGGTCAATTACAATTTTTTGGAGAACAGAGGTTAAGATTTGTTCTCTAGGCTATAAATCTGATTGGAATAATAATAAAAAAATGTAGTGATTTTTTTTTTTTTTATTATTATTATTACTAGGAGGATAACCTCTTGCTGGTCCTGTCGTGTCTGCACGGGCTTTACTCACTATACTTTTACTTTTGGGTTGGATATATCCCCAAGTATAATGAGGAAAGTTACTTATATCATAGGCCCTCTTCTAATCTACTGAGAGGTTCTACTATACTATTAAGAAAGAGAAAGCATTAGTCTGGTGTACCTTTTGTTGAGAAATTCTACGCCCTTGTGTCTACATTCCGTTCGCTTCTATTTTTTTTTTGTTTAAATGCATCGGGGGTTCCTTGTGAAAGGTATCAGTCATGGAAAGTTCTTTGTCTGGGATTCTGGTCATCCCGGGTTCCTCGCTTATAGCATCGCCGACGACGGGCTCCTCGCCTGCCTCTTCGCGCGCTGAGGGTTCCTCGCCTATAACTCGAGTTGAGAGGCGCATTTTTCTGTCTAGGGCTTGGAACTTATGGGTTCCTCGCCGAAAATAATTTTTCATCAAGGGTCCTCGTGCGAAGTTTTAACCACAAGGGGTATCTTGTTTTCTATTTTAACTTCAAAGGGTCCATCGTCTGCTACCGAGGTTATGATAGGTTTCTCACGCCGCGGGTTCCTCGCAATCACCCTCAATCAAGGTGGGTTCCTCATCCAAATCATTTGCGACGAAAATTTCCCCTTTCACCACGTCGGGTTCCTCGATGGCATTACTGCCCATAAGGGGTTCCTACCCAAGAACTTTAGCGTGAGGAGTTCTTCACTGCTTCTTGAGATGGGGGAGGGGTCCTCGCACATAGGCTCATCGTCACAGTCTGTTGTCGCCGACAGTTCCTCATTAGAAATCCCATTAGTCTTGGCTTCCTCGCGTTGTGTTTTGAACCTGGTTGGTTTTTTACTATTGCTTGAGGTGGGAGAGGGTTCCTCGTCGGACCCAATATCCGAGGGTATCTCGACATTGAATTTCGTCAAGGGTTCCTCGACCTTGTGCCACGTCGAGGGTCCCTCGCGCGTCGACTTCACCTCTAAGGGTCTCTCGACCTAACGCTTCATCGAGACTGCTGCCATGACTTTTTTTGTTGGCGGTGAGGAATACCCAGGGTTCCTCGCCCATGAGTTACTCGCTCCTCGACTTCCTACCCGGGTGTCTCGACCTGTGATGAGTGTCTAGACGCGAAGGGTTCCTTGTCTGTGGGAACCAGTGTTGGAGAGAGGGGGGTCTCAATGCCCGTGATTTTTTCTGAAGAAGGGGGGTCTCGACCCGTGGTTTTCTGTGAGGCGACCCTACGTCCGAGGATCCCTCGCCAGCTACCTTAGAGTCGTCAAAACCCCTAGTTGCTTTGGGAGGGTGTGTCTCGACGCCTTTGAATTTTTAGAAATAGGGGTTTCGGCCTATGGCAGTATGGTGGCCTCTCGTCAGCGGACGCGGGTCTCGCGACCTGGCCTCACGTCTACGGGCCCCTCGTCACTGCAAGGGGGTGTCTCGACATGTACCGGCGCTGACGGGGTCATCTCGACCTCGGGTGTCTCGACGCCCATGATTTTTTTATTTTTGCTGAAGAAGAGTGTCTCGACGCCCATGATTTTTGCTGAAGAAGGGTGTCTCGACGCCCATGAGTTATACTGAAGAAGGGTATCTCGACGCCCATAATTTTTGCTGAAGAAGGGTGTCTCGACGCCCATGATTTTTGCTGAAGAAGGGTGTCTCGACGCCCATGATTTTTGCTGAAGAAGGATGTCTCGACGCCCATGTATATACTGAAGAAGGGTATCTCGACGCCCATGATTTTTGTTGAAGAAGGGTGTCTCGACGCCCATGATTTTTGCTGAAGAAGGGTGTCTTGACGCCCATAATTTATACTGAAGAAGGGTCTCTCGACGCCCATGATTTTTGCTGAAGAAGGGTCTCTCGACGCCCATGATTTTTGCTGAAGAAGGGTGTCTCGACGCCCTGAAGAAGGGTGTCTCGACGCCCATGATTTTTGCTGAAGAAGAGTGTCTCGATGCCCATGATTTTTGTTGAAGAATGGTGTCTCGACGCCCATGATTTATACTGAAGAAGGGTATCTCGACGCCCATGATTTTTGCTGAAGAAGGGTGTCTCGACGCCCGTGATTTTTGCTGAAGAAGGGGGGTCTCGATCCATGGTTTGCTGCGAGGCGACCCTACGTCCGAGGATCCCTCGCCAGTTACCTTGGATTCTTCAAAAGACCTAGTTTCTTTGGGCAGTGGCGTCATGGAGAGTATGCTGCTGCTGCCATGGACACTTTATTGACGACGAGAGGTACCCAGGGCTCCTCGCCCCTAGGTTCTTAGTGATTTGTTATTTCTACAGGGGTCGCCACTTCCACTTCCTTCTTGGCGGCGGGGTGTGTGTCACCGACTGTTGGTACTACGGGGGTGTGCTGATGGCTTAGGGTTCCTCGCGACCCCCTTGCCAGTTAGAGGTTTTCCATTTTTTGGGATTTCCACTATGGGACCCACTGCCGAGGGTCCCTCATCGTTAGCTGTTGTTTTCGTGGGTTCTTTTCTTAAGGGTTCCTCATCGCTATCATTGAGCGAGAGGATTTCCTCGACCATACCAAATTCCTCGCCAAACACTTAGGGTTCCGGGGGTTCTGCCAGTGAACTTGACGATTGTCACAACTTGCTCCAGCGCCGTCCTTTGTGGCTGAGCTACTTCTGCCGGAATCGTTGCGGGAACGGCTGCCCCTCTAGAGGGGGTTGCTGTTGGTGTTACACAATCTTAACCCAAACTTTTCAAGTCTCAAAAAACATACTCATAAGCCTCTACCACCGGAGCTGCTGCCGGTGAGCTGGTCTGCCCTCTCGGAGGAGCAGGTACCTTTGCTCCGATCACCACCACATCCACCTGAGTGGCCTTGTCTCTTTGAGCTCCATTTCTAGATGGAAAGTCTTCAAACACTAGATTCTTAGAAACATTAAAACCTTCTTTGTCCATGGAAGTGAGGATACCTCCCCAGCAGAGTCGCCAAATGTAGGAGGGTAGTGAGACTGGGGTCTATGAATAACTGGAAAGGGTGAGGCGTGACCCACTCCAATGGACGCTGCCTGTAAGGTCTTCAAGGTCTCCTGGTGCAACTTCTGAAGAAAACTTCTCCTTCTGGTAACAATGGAATCCAAGCTTCAACTCACTCCCTGCAAGAAGATGAACTTTCACAGCAAAAATAGCAATTTTCTCAAGGGAAACACCTGAGAGTGATGGTTGTCAGTGGGGAGTGAAGGAACAAGGCACTCAGCACTATGAGAATGAGCAGGGAGAGAATACTTAGGTAGGTCTGGTGATATTTTAGCAGAGTAACAGTGCAATTTCTGTTGTGTATGTTGTCTTTATGACCTTGCCCAGGGGTCCTATTTATACTTGGGCACTAAGGCTGGGTTGGCACTTTTGGCGCCAAAACTTAGAGGGTTGGTGAGGGATAAAGTCTACAGTGTACTATTTGTCCCTACCTGCAGGCAGGTCTGCCTGTCCCCTCTGGCAGATCCCCCCTGGCGCCGACCAAAGTTCAAAAGCAAATATGTCTTCTAATAGAGACAAAATATCTGATTTGCTAAATATCTTTTGAAACGGTAACTTTGATACAAACTTTGTAAACTTGAGGGGGGGTCTCGAGGACCACCTCCTCTAAAATATTTGCAAGCTTGAGGGGGGTCTCGAGGACCCCCTTCTAAAATCATTTTTCTTGAGAGGGGTTTAGAGGACCCTCTCCTCTAAAATCATTTTATAAACAGTTCTTTTCTTGTGAGCAGCCAGCCCTTTGGCTGCTTACTTCACTTGTGAGTAAGTGTGAGGTGTGTGAGGACTGGGTGACCCTAGGGTCTCCTACTAGTATTCTCTCAATCCTATAGTGCTAAGTGGTTGAGCTTGCTCAACATACCTTGTCCCTCAGCCGCCAAGCCAAAACTCCCGGGAGGTCCCAACGCGCCTGTTCGAGCCCTGCTTGCTCGACTAGGCAACCTGTACAAGAAAGTAAAGTGTTAGTGATGTTGTTCATTTAGAGACTGATGTTTCATGATGAGGAGTTTCTTGTGATAGCTACTCCCTTAATATGAGTTTCTGTCTAAACCCTTGTAGCGGCACTTCTCGAATAACATTTCTGCAGTGACCCTTGTTGTAGTGGCGCTGACGTTTGCAATAGCGTTGACCCTGGTGGCGCTGACCCTTGCAGCGGCGTTTACACTTGCAGTGGCGCTGACACTTATAGCGGCGCCGACACTTGAAGCGGCACTGACCCTTACAGCGGCACTGGCCCTTGCAGCGGCGCTGGCGCTTGAAGCGGCGCTGACCCTTACAGCGGTGCAGACCCTTGCAGCGGCGTTGACCCTTGCAGCGGCGCTGACCCTAGTGACGCTGACTCTTGCAGCGGCGCTGGCACTTGAAGCGCCGCTGACCCTTGAAGCGGCGCTGACCCTTGCAGTGGCGTAGACACTTACAGCGGCGCTGGCCCTTGCAGCGGCGCAGACACTTGCAGCGGCGCTGGCACTTGAAGCGGCGCTGACCCTTGCGGCGGCACAGACACTTGCAGCAGCGCTGGCCCTTGCAGCGGCGCAGACACTTGCAGTGGCGCTGGCACTTGAAGTGGCGTTGACCCTTGCGGTGGCGCAGACACTTGCAGCGACGCTGGCCCTTGCAGCGGCGCAGACACTTGCAGCGGCGCTGGCACTTAAAGCGACGCTGACCCTCGTGACGACGCAGACACTTGCAGCGGCACTGACCCTTGCATCGGCGCTGACCCTAGTGACGCTGACTCTTGCAGCGGCGCTGACATTTGCAGCGGCGCGGGCACTTAAAGCGACGCTGACGCTCGCAGCGACGCTGACGCTCGCAGCGACGCTGGCGCTCGCAGTGACGCTGACACTGGCAGCGACGCTGACCCTTGCAGTGGTGCTGACACTTTCAGCGGCGCTGACCCTTGCAGCGGCGCTGACGCTCGCAGCGATGTTGACCCTCGCAACGGCGCCGACACTGGCAGCGACGCTGACCCTTGCAGCGGCGTTGACACTTTCAGCGGCGCTGACCCTTGCAGCGGCGCTGGCACTTGAAGTGGCGCTGACCCTTACGGCGACGCTGGCACTTGCAGCGGCGCTGGCCCTTGCGGTAGCGCAGACACTTGCAGCGGCGCTGGCCCTTGCGGTAGCGCAGACACTTGCAGCGGCGCTGGCCCTTGAAGCGGTGCTGGCACTTGAAGCGGCGCTGACGCTCGTAGCGGCGCTGACACTTGCAGCGGAGCTGACACTTTCAGCGGTGTTGACCCTTGCAGCGGCGCTGATACTTGCAGCGGCGGTGACACTTTCTGTGGCGCTGACCCTTACAGCAGCGCTGACACTTGCAGCGGCGCTGACCCTTGCAGCGGGGCTGGGGTTCCTGCTGAATATGAGTTTCTGTCGGGACCCTGGGGTGGTTCCTTCTCAATTATGCATTTCTGCCGGGACCCTAGGTGGGTTCCTTCTTAATACGAGTTTCTGTCGGGACCCTGGGGGGTTCCTGCTCAATATGAGTTTCTGCCGGGACCCTGGGGTGGCTCCTCCTCAATATGAGTTTCTGTCGGGACCCTGGAGGGTTCCTGCTCAATATGAGTTTCTTCCAGGACCCTGGGTGGCTCCTCCTCAATATGCGTTTCTGTCGGGACCCTGGGTTTCTTCTCAGTATTTCTAATAAAATAATATTAATTATGTGTACCTCATTAATAATACACCATGTATTGGGAAAACATTGAGCTAAGATTACCCCAAAGTACTCGCAGAATTCTAAGAAGATAGGGTTTGGGGAAAAGGTCAATTCCCCCAGACTACAATCAGGGTATGAATTTGGTCCCCTCCCCCCACGACAATGACACTTCTAGTCATGGGGCCATATATGATTATAACCTATGAAGGATTGGAATAAATCTTCCTAAAATCCTTAAAAAATTTCCCATGTGGGTATACACCATTTTCAAAGAGATAAGGTACAACAAGTGAGGAAAACAAAAGAAATGGAGGAGGAGAAGGACTTATAAAGTAAATGAACATGAATGGAGAAGCTCGGAGGTCTTTCTAGCAAAAGGAGGGGAAGCAAAGTGAGGGTTTGATTTAGTGTGTGGAAGCAAATAATGTTTAAGAAGAGTGTCCCGCAATCATATGGAACAGAGATCGAAATGGGTTTTTAGCGCTTCATTTCTCCTCATGACCATTGTACCCTTGTAAGTTGCCATATATTTACAAAATTAACCCACCGGAAAAATTCGTCAAAATTGGATCCGTTCAATGGACCTTTAGCAAATGTAAAATTTTCTGTCCCAATTCTGGCCTAAATTTGGCCAGGAATTTTAGGGGCAATTGTGGGGTCTATATCATAATTAAAATTAAGCCCAATTCTGGCTTATAATAACGTACCACGCCAGTCCAACCCAATCCATCAATAAAAGAGATTGGCCCAAGAATTTATCATAAGGATAAATACAAAGTCGTTATCATTTAATAAGCTCATATCGGTTACCTATAATCTCGAACAAGATAATCAGTAATCACCACGGGAGCCAATAGCACGCCAAGGGAGTTCCTTGAACAATTCAACTACTTTGGTTTTACAAGACTATACATACAACCCACACCCCAGTGTCAAGAGGGATATAATTTTCAAACTTATGAGAGATACTGATAATAATTCAGTCATCTTGCCATGGACATAGGCAATTTGTCGAACCACGTATATTTGTGAGTTGTGTGGCATTTGCATGTTCTTTCAATAATTACTTTCTAGAATTTATTGATTATGATTAATTGCACACACAATCTTCATGAATGTTTACTCTCGCACATGTGGTCCAAATTTGATAACCCTTTGTATTTTATAATTTTGAGCTTCAATAAGAAACATCACTCTATTTTTCTAAATAATTTTTTATGGAAACAAAAAAAATTAGGATTTTGAAAACATTTGTCTAAATGGAAATACATTAACATGAAGTTGTTATTAATTAAACTTATTTTTATTGTTAAAAAATCAACTTAATTAAGAAGTCTGTATTTTTTTTGTTATTACGGGCAATTAATGTCTAGTCCTTAAGAGATAAGTATATTTTGTATCCATTCCACCTTGTTTTTTTAATTTTAAAAGACCCCTTGTTTTTTGTGATATTTCTTTTGAGAAGGGGTTTGGGATTTTATGGTTTAGGTTAAGAAAAGATAGAGTGTTTATGATTTTTTTTATATGGCGAGAGGCTTTTGGAACAAAAAACAATTTGACTAAGCTTTATTTAAACAAAAGGTTGAGACTGTATGTCAAATAACCCTTTTTATTAACTGATTGCTGACTATTTGCGATTTGATTTCCTAGAATCTAAAAAAAACATCTCCATGGCTCCTATCCCCGAACCCTTGTAGTTTATTATTAACTTCGATCCTACTAACTAAATTTTATTACCTTTTTGTGTGTGCAGGCCCCGTTTTCAAGGTGTACTTTAGGTGAAAACAACTTTTTCAAAAATTCAAAGTTTTTCCAATTTTAATATGCACCAAGTTTGTGAAACAATTTTACATAAGTCTAGTTTTATCATGTTTAATCCTAAACATGCATCTAAGTGATTAAAGCAAGTAAAATAAATCAAGTTCACAAAAGCAACGCCGGATGTACGAGGAAACCACTAAGGAAAAAAATCTCGGACCGCCCAAGCCAGAAAATCACTATGATACAGAAATTACAAAAGAAGACAGACAGACTTATACAAAGACTCGATACCCCACAAGCCTTGATGATCTTTCTCTCTTTAACATCTCCCCTATAGTGCCCACATAGAAATCCTTTCACGATACTTATCCATCGCACACGAGTCCACGTGCACCTTGGTATCCACCGATGCAGCTTTGGCAACTATCTACGATTCAGAACACAACCTTCATTGCTTCTTTATCATAAAAATCCAATGAACCAACTTGTTCAAGATGGTTGAACAAGCCAATGGTGAAAATAAGATCTCTATAGCATATGTATGAAAGTTATAATCTTTTATAAACAATAAGGATGGTTTTAGCTTTGAAATCCTTAGAAAACAAGTGCAGAAAAAGAAACAGTTCAAAACTGTATTTTGGTTTTGCACACTTCGAATTTCAGAGAAAGAATGCCTTAAATAAAAAAACTTTAAGTTGGCAGGTCATTAGAGCGATATTTCTATGTTGTTTGAAGGATTTGGATATGTCGTTAGAACGACTAGTCCATGTCGTTTGAACGACACTGATATGTTATTTGAACGACTAATGATGCCGCTTGATCCTCCGAAACATAAGGGAAGGATTCATACGACTCTAAATAATATTTATCTTAGATAAAACGAAGTTAAAACCTTTTAAAATTATTTTTGACATTTTAAAATCATTTTTAAACAAAATAACATCCTTAAAACATTTTTGGAGTTCTATAAAGTTCATACCTGAGAGTATCTCGGAATGAAATGTGATATGAAGACGTGAAACGTGCATTAATAAATACGGCATGATCTATCTTTGAAGTTTGGCCACTACGTCTTCAAATAACACATCATAGACTATGTGGGTATCGTGATAGGATAAAAAACTATATATGGCTCATACAAGTTTTCTCCGAAATTAATTCAATTACATACAAATTAACACACTTGGAATTTTTGTCCTTAAAAATCTCCCCCTTTGACTATTTCGGGACAAAACTAAAACAGTGAAATCCCTAAGCCGGATCATTAAGTTGTATGACACCTAAATCCCATCCCATAAAACTAAAAAGAAAATACACGACACGATATAGTAAATAAATGTATGCCAGAGCAGTAGTATGAACTTGCCTTTATTTGATGTAGTTGCAAAATCTCCGATGTTTGAATAATCACTACACATATGAAATAGCATATACCAAGTAAAGTATGGAGGTACATATGATATAAAAAATTATAATAGCAATTTGTAATACAAATCATTACTTAAACATGTGAGCAAAACATATGATACCAAAAAGTATACATAAATAATATAACTCAAATCAATGATATCAATATGTAAACAACATGATCAAAACATGATACCAATGTAAAATATACGTGCTCGACAAAATTCCCCCTACATCACATACCATCTCTCCCCCTTTTTGTCTCGAATAGACAACCATAGAAAAGATAAACAAATAACCAAATATCTAGAATGAGAATAATCAGTAAACCATATCTAGATAAATATGGATAGCTAGCTAATATGAATCGCAATATACAAAATCGTAGCTAGCAAGCAGTTACAAAGAATGAATCATCAATCTAAACAAAGATGTGACTAAACGAGTTAATGCAGTAAATGAATCAGTTATGAATAATCAAAGTCCATTGCATATAAACTGTCCAATGAACCCAGAAGTACCAAAACAATATGAAATCATCACATATACGAATCAGATACTGAAATAGAACAAAGGCCTAAAAATCATTTCTCGGTTGTTCGAGCGACATTGCCATGCCGTTAAAACAACTAAGACATGTCGTTCGATCGAAGTAATAATTGACCCAAAACAGTATGGTGTCGCACGATGAAATTATCTAAAGACCCTAAGAATGACCCTTCTCGCGACCATACCTGTTACAATTAATGCCTCGAAACTCGTCTCGCGCGATCCAGTCTTCGAACGACTTGGACAAGTCATTCGAACGACGTCCAAAAGTTATTTAAATGACTTCAAAATTTTTGTTTTCTAGATCTAAAATGATTTGCTTTTTCCCAGTGGAAATTCTTTTTAGAAAACAGTAATTGGAAATACAAAACAGACTCAAAATAGAAAAATAAAACAAGTATGAGCTTCATGCTAACAAAGTATCAATGTGCCTAAACATGGATATGGAATGAATTGTATTGAATTACAACAAATGAATCATAACTTAAACACATTGAAACAATCAAGAAGGTCTAATTGATAGCTAAATGTCATCAAACTAAGTTCTAGCCATATGTGACAATAAATATAATGAGCTTAATGAACTAAACAAACAACATGCAGACAAATTGGAAATTTTGATGATTCTACAAACAATAGCGTCATGACATGATTTTCAACATTAGAGTTAGTGGTGCAAACCCGTTGGTATTCCATCCTAACATTCTCATATATTTATATTTTTCTTTTCTAGGTTCTTTTGAGGTTTCTATTTTTCTCACCTTAGAGAAATCCTATTGGCCCTATTTTGGCATATGTTTCTTTCTATTACCATAATTTTTTCTCTAGCTCTTTTAAATGGTGGCTTTCACGATGAGTTTATTATACTCTCGCAACCCTTTTCCATGAACACTCATCATTTTTCAATTTAAGCAATATAAAATCACACGACAAACGGTTCTTACATGCACACCTCCTCCTAAGTCTTATTACGTATAGATGTCAAAATTGAGAGGATAACGTCTCACTAAACTCAAATATGCATGAGAAATCAAAGATTCATATAAACTCGTGCATGTGTGCAATGATGACATATATGCTAAGTCGAATCCAAATGCAAATCAACTTCGAAACAATCCCATTAGTCAATGGTTAAGATCATTTTAAGCATATATAAGTATGACCAAATTTCCTAGCCATATGGATAATGAAATGATAGGGGTCCAAGCACACCAATATGCTATATCAAATATGAAAACTCATGACACAAAAGTAAATCGAAAATCTTTTTGTGCTTTAAAAAAAATTGATTTAAAAAAAATTGTATTTTCTCAAAGATTTATGAAACCAAAAATCTTTTTGTAATTTTCAAATAAGACTCAAATAAATCAAAAATATAATACAAAGAGATAAACATGTCATAACACTAGCAAGATATATATCATGAATCAAAGACTAGCGTATGACAAACATAGCTAACTCGATCATCCATTAGATTTAGCATGAGAAGTATCATGTGCAACCAAACCAGAGTCATGAAGTTTAATTCCTAAAGCCTCTAAGTCTAATTTCCTATCTCAAGTAGGTGCATAGTGGCGCATGGGGGTTTTGGGAATCGAAATGACTTTATTCTTAAACTTCCTAGGAGCATTTTTAAGGTCATAGCAATAACGTCTAAGGTGACCATTCCTACTACAATGAGTGCAAGTGAAAACATGACGAGTAATGTGACCTAAATATCGAACTCTCCTAATGTTCCTAGTTGACTCTCTTACATGATTGGTAGTCTCTTTGGGAATGGGAGCAATACGATTATCATAGCCTAATCCACTCCTATCATCCTTGATTTGGACGGTGCCTAAAATCTTATCCAAATTTTCTAACCTAGCTTCCAAATCAAAATTCACCTTACTCGAGTCTCTCAATTTCTCCTCAAGCTCACTAATCCTAGACTCGAGAAAACGCCTAGACTCCTCAAACTCTAGAATCTCTTTCTTCAAAGCTTATATCAAACCACGGATATTATCTCTCACACCCTCAACATATTCTAGTTTCTCCCTAGGAGTCTTCTCTCGTGTCCTAAGATCCCCAATCAATGCATCATTTAACTTAGCTTGCAACTTCAAGTTTGCCTTTTTCACATTTTTCGCTTCTTCATACAAATCATTAATGTTAATTTATAACTCTCCCACATCAATCTCATCTTCCTCAATATCTTCACCTTCAATCTTTTCGGATTCACATAAAACGGCATCGAAAGTGTCATTCACAAGAGAAGATTTATTGTCGTCGCTCACATGACATACCATAAACGCTACAAAATTGCGCTCAATTGGGGAACTTTCTCCCTCTTCCAGTTCACTATCACTTAAGGTGGCATTATATGCGATTGGTTTCTTTCCCTCCTTCTTAAGTCTAGTAGGACACTCTGCTACCTTATGGCCATAACCCTCACAACCAAAACATATATTCGACTCATCCCTCTTAACATTCTCACTTTGATTCTTAGGAACTTGATCCATCTTGTCGTTATTGAATTTCTCAAGTCTTTTGGAATATTTTGATTGCTTTTGGAACTTAAGAAACTTTTTGAACTTATTTGCCAACAAAGATACATCCTCGAAATTGATGTCAGAATCATCATCCGAAACTTTAGCCTCCTCTTTTCGAGCTTTCAAAGCAATGACCCTTTCTTTCTTTAGAACTTTCTTAAAGGTAAACATGTCAAGTTCATAGGTTTGTAAGTCACCTAAAATCTTTTCTAGTTTCGTTGATTCAAGCATACCCAAGGAGTTACGGTAACTTTTTGATCAAATCTACTAGGCAACGAACTTAAGATTTTCTTAATGACTCGATTGTCGGGTATTTTCTCTCCCATGTTCAATGACGAGTTGAAAATATGGGACAATCTAGTTAAAACTCATCAAACGTCTCACTCTCTAACATTATAATCGTCTCAAATTAGGTAGTGAGGTTTTGAAGTTTAGAAACCCTAACCATGCTAATTCCCTCGTGAGTGAGTGCAAGAACATCCCAAACCTCTTTCGACATCTCACACATCATAATACGATTATACTTTTCTGGGGTGACAGACGAGGAAATAACATTTAAACCTTTGGAGTTATAAAGTGCGAGTTTATTTTCGGCTTCGGTTCATGACTCAACAGGTTTTAAACTAGTGGCCTCTCCATCTCTCGTGACCGGTGGTGACCACCCTTTTTCTATCGCTAACCAAAAATGCTCATCAATAGCCTTAAATGCACTTTTTATTCGCATTTTCCAATAAGTATAATTAGTGCCAAAAAAAAGGAGTCCTAAAAGCATCAAAACATCTGAAATTCATACCCACAAGCACAAGGGATCAACACAATAAAAATTGTTTCTAGCTTTGATACCAATTTATAAGCCCCCTTTTCAAAGTTTGTGACGCGACTTAAAAAGTGTTCTAAAGTGCATTCTTATCTAGGCTCAAGTACAAGCCTGTCGCTCAAGTAATAATCCCGGTAAGATGGGTATCGATCCTCAGAGAAATAGGACGCGGAGACATGACGACGTTGGAGAGATAGAGAATCCTAACTTGACTCTAAAAAGAAACAAAAAGATGTTTTAAATGGGAGTGTATTGATGAACTAAATGTAGATTTAAATTCATTACAACTAAATAAAATGCTATTTAAATGCAACTAGTCTATCTAATCTAAGAACATATGCCAATTATATGATGGAATTAACTATGAATGGAAACAATAGGTCAGGTTACAATCCCCCACACCCTAGTAATTCACCGGGTAAGATACTAGATTTAGGAATTAAAACTTTAAATAAATCCGCTCTTTATTAATCCTAAGCATTACATATATGAAGGAATGAAGCCCGCATCATATGAAATCAAAGGCAAGAATAAAGTGGTGTCACATTAACTAACATGCACGTCGCACTCTTAAGCGTTTTAGCTACCTAGGGCAAACGAGATCAAAAGTCGTACGACGGTTGCGATAGTTGCGCAACTCGATTCTTTTAAGGTTTTAATTCAAAGATTTATTTCCATCATGATGAATTACATCGGGTGGGGTTCATGCACCCCGACCCTTAAAAACCTAGCCAGACATAATTAAATTAAATAAAAATGAAGTGTTAAAAAGCAAAACATCATGCTATATGAAGAATAGGGAGTAAGAGCGTGTTGAATCCAAAAAAATAACTAATCAAAGTAAAATTGAATTATTAAAAGATAAATATTACTTGTATTGAAGAAAATCCGGGAAATAAAACTTCAATCTTCACTCTTGTTCAAAACTAAGGTTTTTGGTTACAAAAAGCCTTTTACTACTGCTTGGAAACCTAATAAATTTGAACCCCTAATAATGTGTAACAACTTGGAATAAATAGTCTCCGAAATTTTAAAAGGGATTAAGCGAATAAAAAAAGTCCTAAAAAGATGAAGTTTTGAGAAAATCCAACGCGGTCCGGACCGACGGGGCTGGGAGGTCCGGATCGCCCCTTTATTTGAGTCAGCCTTCTGCATAGAGGCAGTCCGGATCCTTTATTTTAAAAAGGTTCGGATCGCCCCTATTTTTCATTTAGAACTTTTGCTGCCAAACCGGTCCGGACCCTTTTATTTTAAAAGGTTCGGATCACCCCACTTTTTCTTCCAGAACATTTTCTTGATTTCTCTCATCTTTGAAACCTCGTAATGTTTTCTTCGAAACTCACATTTTGACGTTGTTTCTACCTACGTACTTGTAGACTCAAAGTCTTCAACTTTCATTTTGAGTTCTCGTTCAGATTCCTGATGGAAATTATGCTTTTTCCCTTTTGACTTTTCTTCCTTGATTCAACCTTCTGCTTTGGCTTTTTCCTTTCTTTACTTAGCAATAAATACCTGTAAATATCATGAAAAAGGCACAAAACTCGAGATACTATGTAGAAAGGTCAGTGGCATATAAATGAGATAAATCACCATATTTTAAATTATTCGAGATGATACAAGTCCCTAAATTAAGGGGATAAATTCAGAATAATTTATGCCTAATCAAATCCCCCTAACTTAGAACTTTGCGCGTCCCGAGCAATGTAAAAGAATCCCACTAAGGCTCAACTCTCGAAATTTATTTTATTAGGATAGAATACCACTTTTGCGAGCAAGTGATTGCATTGAGCATATGTAACAAGCCTTTAAACCTCTAGGTTATCCTAGTAGGACGAGTTGTGTCTCGTGAGGGTTTATAGTGAATATACCCACAAAATTCGTTATTAAATCAAAGAAAACTCAAAATACTTAAAAATTATACAATTTAAACCTTATAGAAAATAGTCACTACAAATTCATATTCAAGAGTCTCAAATCATAGTGCGTGTGTATGAAGCCAGAAATTTAACCGCCAATTTCCACTGATTGGTCATTAGGTTACTTTTTCGAAAATTCATTTTGATTCAAATGCTCACGGAATACTCTCACTCGGAATGTGGCTATAGCTTCCACCCATTTAGAAACATAGTCTATCGCAACAAAGATGTATAGGTATCCAAAAGATGAGGGAAAAGGACCCAGAAATCAATACCCCAGCAGTAAAAAATCTCAATAATGAGTATGGGGGATAATTGCATCATGTTTAGTCGGGTGATTGACCCCATCCGTTGGCACCTATCGTATGATTTGCAATAATTTTTCACATCCCGAAACATTGTGGTCCAATAGAGATCAGTTTGAAGAATTTTAGCGGTTGTTTTTTTCATCGAGAAATGGCCTCCACATGCTTCCGAATAACATAACTGGATGACTTTGGATATTTCATCATCCGGTACACATCATTAGATGATTTGGTACGCAAAATACTTAAAGAGGAATCGATCATCATAGAAAAACATGCGTGACCAGGTAATGAACCTCTTCTTCTCCTGCGGTGTCCAATCGGGAGGGACGGTTGCCGTGACAAGATAATTGACTATATTCACAAACTAGGGGAGAGACGAGGTGGCAAAGAATTGTTCATTCGAAAAATATTCGTCTATGGGTACGTCGAACGAAAGACGGGATAAGTGATCGACAATGACATTTTCTACTCCTTTTTTGTCTTTAATGGAGAGATTAAACTCTTGTGGGAGTAGGATCCACATTATGAGACGCGGCTTTACATCTTTCTTTGCAAGGAGTTATTTTAACGCTGCGTGGTCGGTGAAATAAGTAATGGGTGAACCGATGAGGTAGGACCGAAATTTCTCTAGAGCAAAAACTACCGCTATCAATTCTTTCTCCGTGGTGGAGTAATTAAGTTGTGGTCCGATTAAAGTCCGACTAGCGTAGTAGATGACATGAGCCTTCTTGTCTTTCTTTTGGCCTAAAACAGCCCCTATTGCTAAATCACTCGCATCACACATAAGCTCGAATGGCAAGGACCAATCCGAGGCTTATATGATGGGAGCGGAAACAAGCATGCTTTTCAATTTTTCAAAAGAGCATTGGCATGCTTCATTGCACTCAAATGGGGTGTCCTTCATGAGAAGGATACTCAAGGGTCTAGCGATGGCGTTAAAGTCCTTAATAAACCTTCTATAAAACCCCACGTGGCCTAAGAAATAACGCACGTCTTTTAGTGATTTCGGTGGGGGTAGCTCAGCTATGACATCTATCTTAGCTCTATCAACTTCAATTCCTTTGGATGAGACCATTTGGCCAAGAACTATTCCCTCAGTGACTATAAAATGGAATTTTTTCTAATTCAGCACTAAGTTCTTTTCTACACACCGAGCAAGTACTTTTTTAAGATTTGCTAAACAAAGATCGAAAGAGGTGCCAAAATCGCTAAAATCATCCATGAATACTTCAATTCCTCTCTCAATCATGTCACTAAACAGACTTAACATGCACCTTTGAAAGGTCACGGGCATATTGCACAAACCGAATAGCATACGCTTGTAGGCAAACGTACTGAAAGGATATGTGAAAGTCGTCTTCTCATGGTTAAGCACATCTACCTCTATTTAGTTATATCTGGAATAACCATCTACGAAGCAATAATAAGGGTGTCCTGCTACTCTCTCAAGCATCTGATCAATGAATGGCAAGGGGAAATGGTCTTTTCTAGTCCCCGCATTGAGTTTCTGGTAATCAATGCAAACGCACCACCTGGTGGTGGTACGTTGGGGGACCAGCTCACCCTTTGCATTTTCAATCACATTCATGCCCGAATTCTTCGGGACAACTTGTATGGGACTCACCCACTTGCTATCCGAGATTGGGTAGATAATTCAGGCATCCAATAGCTTAATAATTTCTGCCCTCACTACCTCTTTTATAATAGAGTTCAATCTTCTTTGCATTTACCTCGAGGGCTTCACATCCTCCTCAAGGTGGATTTTATCGGTACAAATCAAAGGACTTATACCCTTCAAATCAGCTATGCACCAACCAAAATCACTTTGAGGTGCTTCCTCAAAATTTTCAACAACTTACCCTCTTAGTTTTCATCTAGGTTAGATGAGGCAACACTAGGAAATGTCTCGTTCTCTCCTAAATAAGCATATATTTCATTTGAGGGTAGTTTCTTTAATTCGAGGGTAGGAAATTTTTCACTGGAGAGAACCATGTGTGCCTCCCTTGGTGGTAGTTCCTCAAATCTATAAATCCAATTTACATCTCTCACATCCTCGTCCGACACTCTCTCATCAAGTATCTCTCTTAACTCCTCTATTTCCTTCTCAAAGTCGGTTTACGCTCCCGCACTCTCATTGCTCGATGCACGACAAACTTTTAGTGAATCTCCAGTATAATTTTTCTCTATATGATCCTATACAATCTCATTAATAAGGTTCACTGCGTGAAGATCATCTTCTTCCCCCACATCTTGGGCTATGTTGAAGATGTTGGTCTCTAAAGTCATGTTCCCTAAAGTGAGTTGCATTTGCCCATTTTGAGTATTAATCAATGCATTATCCGTAGCTAAGAATGGGCGACCAAGGATAATGGGAACATGATTACTTGACGCAAAGGAGGTCTCCATGTCCCAAATGACAAAATCTATCGGCAAGTAGAAAGTGTCGACTTGGACTATCACGTCCTCTATAATACCTCTTAGTATCTTAACGGTTCGATCCGCTAGTTGAAGAGTGATCTTTGTGAGTTGAGGTCACCCAAATCAAGTTGCCTATATATGGAGTAGGGGAGGATATTAACACTTGCCTCTAAATCGAGTAAGGCTTTTTCAATTCGCTTCTCTCTTATGATGTAAGAAATGGCGGGTGCCCCCGGATCCTTGAACTTTGATGAGAGATCACTGAGTAAGACGGAGCTCACATTTTGTGCTAGAAATACATTTTTCTTTACCTTAAGCCTCCTCTTTACCATCAATAAGTCTTTAATTACTTTTACAGAAGAAGAAATTTGCTTGATGGCATCGAGGAAAGGTAAGTTTAACTTCACTTTCTTAAGGACTTCTAGCACATCATCACGGGGGTTGCCTTTTTGGGAAGGCACCGACCATTGAGGAAATGGCGCTGCGATGGGTGGTTTCACTACTATCTCGAGATCACTAGTGTCATCCTTTTCACCCCCTTTCAAGGGGACATTTTGGCCTCTTTTGTGCTGGGCGAAATCTCCTTGTCTTTCAGTGTGTCGTGTAGGGGAGGTTCTAGATCAACAACCCTCGCACTACATAGAGTGGTTATGGGTTGACATTGCTCTTAATGTTTTGTGGAAGTAGAAATAACACTAGTTTGACCTTGGGGAGGTCTTTGGCCCTGAGCATGAAACTTACCCTTCTCTTCGACACTCAGCTACTATTGCAACTTAGAAATGTTCGCATTTATGTCGGTGAACATGCGCTCATATCTAGCATTGGTCGCACTTTGCGAGTTTATGAATTGGTGTATCGTGTCCTCAAGAGTTCTCCACTGTGGAGTGATATATGGAGCTGGAGGAGGTGGTGTTGGCCCGTGTCCTTGCATAGATGGAGCTTGTTGAAAGTGTGGAGGTGGATAAGGGGAAACATGTGAATTAGGATTCAATGCAGCATGCGGTTGCCCATAGCTAAAACTTGAGTGGTTTTTCCATGAAGGGTTATAAGAATTTCCATATGGGGTCACCGAAATTACCCATGAATCCTCCTACACCACTTACATGCTTATTAAGCATAATTTTGTAAGCCGAAATCGTCGGACATTCTTCTGTTGAATGTCCCGCTTCACAAATAGCACGTACCTTCTCAACAGGGATGTGGATTGGGCCAATTGGTTCTCTTACACATATAGCGAGTAACTCTCTCATAACTTTCTCAATTTGATCGAGTCGATGGTTCGTCATGGTATATTTTTTGACGTTGAATATACCGGACGCCGATGGAGTGGTGGTCGCTTGGCAAGTTCGATTCTGAGCGCTAGGGGCAGATGTATCTGTCACACCCCGCAAAATCCGACAGACGGGGTGGCTAGCCACCGCCGCCAAACTATGTCGGGAGTGAACTAAATAAATACCATTCTTAGCATGAGACAGATATGAGACATAAATAATCAGTCCATAAGATAAATAATTGAATCAATCTCAAATGATCATAAACAACTAAGCGATAAAAGATCCATCACATGCTAACTCCGAATAAATCCAACCTCTAAAAATGATTAAATAAAGATCTGAATAATCCAACATAAGTCCTCTAAACAACTTTGGAACCGAATGGCCCAATAAAACTCCAATGAAGTCTCATAATTAAATACAACTCGAAAAGAAAGTCTAACTAAACTATGCCATAAAATAAATAACTCCAGCTGCACTTCCAAATGATAACTCTGATAAACTTATGCAGTTTCTCCAATTCTAATCCTGAAAAAGATTAGTCAACGCATGGGTTAGAGCCAAAGCCCCGAGCAAGAATACATACTACTCCCCTCAAATAGGATCCTTGAATCCAGACAGTAGCATTATATGCAATAAATATCACAATAGAATATTTTAAATTAAACGAAATAATTAAACACGATAAATATAAATCACTAACTATCCGCAGAAATCCCCATTTATAAAGGCACACCAAAATGATTTTAAATTCCCAAGTCCCACGATGTTAATTTAATTAAATTAACCAACTTTTATTATATTTCTCACTTTTTATTAAAGTGTCACACTTCCCCTTGTCAATCGCCCTCTGACCCGTTTAAACTGTTGGCCCCGACACATTATGTCTCCATAAATTTTAATACCCGTCTTTATCTTTGGCATTAATTTTCAATTTCTTAATTTATAATCACCCCGCCTTTTTAATCGATGTGAGATACTCAAAATATCCCTTAGTCCCATAACTAAGGGTCCCCAAGTTATTATTACGTCCTACCCTATGTATAGGAAGAATTTCTATCATAAACTTCGACCTAGTCTCATGCCTATGCTAGCGTAACGATGAAAAAGTACCAAAAATCAGCCCACCCCAAAGATGATAAAAGCGCGATAATCTACCCTCACTAGTCCCATACCTAGAAGGCGTAAATCATTAAAAGGCCTACCCACTAGTCCCATAACTATAAGGCATCCTAAAATATAGGGAGAAAAAAAATTACGCACAAACCATCGTCACAAAGGCAATATAGTAATACCAACAAGTCACACAAACAACCATAATTAATCAACGTATAAAACTACGCATGATAGTCCAATTCAATTAAACCTTAATTTAATTATCACCTCATCATAAACCTCCCATTAATCTCATTTAATTATTTAAATTAAATATACTGCTATTTCATCTTTTAAAACATCAAACTTCTAATTTCATTGTTTCAACACAAATTACATGAGTTATACGCCTCCAAATCTATTTATTTTAAAAATAGGATTTTTCTACAAGCAACCTACACCAATAAAACCCAAAATCCCTCACGAATCCTACATACCCAAAGGGTTATGAATATTATTCAGAATAAAAGATTTTATAAAAATAGCCCCATAGTTAGTGTCCACTTTTTCTAATTAAGTTACTAATTATTTTTAAGAAAACATGTAATTAAGTGTTTAGGCGACACTTAAAATGCATAATACTAAAGGAAAAGAATAGATTATTCATGCCTATGAAGATTGTGTTGAAAATCTGATTAGAAATATGGATTCCTCTCGAAAAATTAGCAAAGACGTGTTCTTGAATAAATCTTGATTAAGACCCAATTAAGCCTTCCAAAACTTGTGACAAAAACATGATTATGAAGAAGGTTGATGATTATGAGTGAGAGGAAAAATATTTGGAAGTGTTCTCTGGAGAAAAACTTGAGAAAAAGTAATTATGAGAAGTCCCCCTACGGATTAACTAGGTTATATAGTGATTAGGATTCCTAATCCTACACAAACTCTAATTAAAAATAACGTCAGCGCACGTTTTCTGAAGGCATCGATCGATCGATGCCCAGGCGTCGATCGATCGATCGCCCAGAAAAACTGACAGTTTTGCTTAAAAAATATAAGGGACAAATATTTAAGAATTCATATAAAATTCGTTTTAACTCCGATTTCAATTCCGCTTGAAGTTTTATTCTTATAAAATCATAACAAACATATTTAGCCAATAAAAATTATTAAATTCAAAATTTTATTTTTCTCGAATATTCCAATTAATTAAATAATTAATAAAAACACGGGGTGTTACATACTTCCCCACTAGCAAAGAATTTCGTCCTCGAAATTAGACGAAGCATACTCATCAATGCATAAATCTCGCAAAAGAAAATATGGCTCACATATGCCTACCCGTAGAATGCCATAATTGGGCGCCCATACACCCAATCCTACGCGCACCTACCCCACTAACAACAAAATAATATATATATTGCCTATACGCATATGCATAACTATGAAAATAATGGCGTACCACACGCTCTCACAAGTCCCCCACTCGATCCTATATCCGAAAGTCATCAAAATGCTAAGTTCCTCAAATTAAATCTTAACATCAAAAATCGATACATACGATACCTAAAATCTGTACTAAAATCTCCAAAATAATTATCATCTCCAAAATCCATTTTAAGGATCCTCACATCAAGCTTACTAATTCTAAACCCAATGCCTACACGTCCTTAACTCAAAACTTCACATCTCCAAGAAACACATCTAACACGTATGCTAGACCCGCTACCTTAAGGAGTACGAATCAACAAAGGGAATCAAAGATCGGCAACGCGGAAACTAAACGGACTCATAACGTACGAGACCTAAGACCATGCTCTGATACCATCTGTCACACCCCGTAAAATTCGACAGACGGGGTGGCCAGCCACCGCCGCCGAACTATGTCGGGCGTGAACTAAATAAATACCATTCTTCGCATAAGACAGATATGAGACATAAATAATCAGTCCATAAGATAAATAATTGAATCAATCTCAAATGATCATAAACAACTAAGCGATAAAAGATCCATCACATGCTAACTCCGAATAAATCCAATCTCCAAAAATGATTAAATAAAATCTGAATAATAAAGATCTGAATAATCCAACATAAATCCTCTAAACAACTTTGGAACCGAATGGCCCTATAAAACTCCAATGAAGTCTCATAATTAAATACGACTAGAAAAGAAAGTCTAACTAAACTATGCCATAAAATAAATAACTCCAGTTGCACCTCCAAATGATAACTCTGATAAATTATGCAACTTCTCCAATTCTAATCCTGAAAAAGATTAGTCAACGCATGGGTCAGAGCCAAAGTCCCGAGAAAGAATACATACTACTCCCCTCAAATAGGATCCTTGAATCGAGATAGTAGCATTATACGCAATAAATATCACAATAGAATATTTTAAATTAAACGGGATAATTAAACACGATAAATATAAAACACTAACTACCCGCAGAAATTTTCATTTATAAAGGCACACCAATATGATTTTAAATTCCCAAGTACCACGATGTTAATTTAATTAAATTAACCAACTTTTATTATAGTTCTCACTTTTTATTAAAGTGTCACACTTCCCCTTGTCGATCGCCCTCTGACCCGTTTAAACTGTCGGTCCCAACACATGATAAGGTTCCACACATAACACGACATAAATATCCCTCTGACCCGTTTAAACTGTCGGCCCTGACACATTATGTCGCCACAAATTTTAATACCCGTTTTTATCTTAGGCATTAATTCTCAATTTCTCAATTTATAATCACCCCACTCTTTTAATTGATGTGAGATCCTCAAAATGCCCCTTAGTCCCATAACTAAGGGTCCGCAAGTTATCATTACGTCATAACCTATGTATAGGAGGAATTTCAATCCTAAACTTCAACCTAGTCTCATGCCTAGGCTAGCGTAACGATGAAAAAGTACCAAAAATCAGCCCAGCCCTAAGATGATAAAAACATGATAATCTACCCTCACTAGTCCCATACCTAGAAGACGTAAATCATTAAAAGGCCTACCCACTAGTCCCATAAATAGAAGGCATCCTAAAATATAGGGAGAGAAAAAATTACCCACAACCCGTCGTCACAAAGGCAATATAGTAATACTAACAAGTCACACAAACAAGCATAATTAATCAACGTATAAAACTACGCATGATAGTCCAATTCAATTAAACCTTAATTTAATTATCACCTCGTCATAAACCTCCAATTAATCTCATTTAATTATTTAAATTAAATATACCGTTATTTCATCTTTTAAAACATCAATTTTCTAATTTCATTGTTTCAACACAAATTACATGAGTTATACGCCCCCAAATCCATTTATTTTAAAACTAGGATTTTTCTACATGCAACCTACACCAATAAAACCCAAAATCACTCACGAATCCTACGTACCCAAAGGGTTGTGAATATTATTCAGATTAAAAGATTTTATAAAAATAGCCGCATAGTTAGTGTCCACTTTTTCTAATTAAGTTACTAATTATTTTTAAGAAAACATGTAATTAAGTGTTTAGGCGACACTTAAAACGCATAATACTAAAGGAAACGAATAGAGTATTCATGACTGTGAAGATTGTGTTGAAAATCTGATTAGAAATCTGGATTCCTCTCGAAAAATTAGTAAAGAAGTGTTCTTGAATCAATCTTGATTAAACCCCAATTAAGCCTCCCAAAACTTGTGACAAAACTTGATTATGAAGAAGGTTGATGATTATGAGTGAGAAGAAAAATATTTAGAAGTGTTCTCTGGTGAAAAACTTGAGAAAAAATGATTATGAGAAGTCCTCCTACGGATTAACAAGGTTATATAGTGATTAGGAGTCATAATCCTATACAAACTCTGAAGGCATCGATTGATCGATGCCCAGGCGTCGATCGATCGATTGCCCAGAAAAACTGACATTTTGCTTAAAAAAAATAAGGGACAAATATTTAAAAATTCATATAAAATCCGTTTTAACTCTGATTTCAATTCCCCTTGAAGTTTTATTCTTCTAAAATCATAACAAACATATTTAGCCAATAAAAATTATTAAATTCAAAAATTTATTTTTCTCGAATATTCCAATTAATTAATTAAATAATTAATAAAAACACAGGGTGTTACAGTATCCCATGCTTGAATGGTGTCGGCGACATACCTCAAGTGGAGCTCGACATCATTAGTGTCTAATTAGACGAAGGGGCCATCACACATTGTTTCAATAAGTTTTTTAGAGTTAATGTTCAGCCCATTATGGAGGAATGAAATGACTTGCTGTTTATCAAGTCCATTATGAGGGCAGGAAGTAACTAACTCATTGAAATGCTCAAAACATCGATCAAACGACTCATTTTCTAGTTGTCGGGAGGTTTGAATTTGCGCCTTAATGGAGTTCATTCGATATGGAGGTAAGAACTTCTTGAGAAATTTAGATTGTAACTCGTTCCATGACGTAATCGAATTAGGAGGTAAATACCATAGCCAGGTTTTTGCTTTATCCTTGAGAGAAAATGGGAAAAGCTTGAGACGGATCACATCTTTTGTGCATACTTGATTGCTGAATGTCTCATATGCCTCTTCAAACTCCCTAATGTGGAGATTGGGCTTTTTCGATTCCATTCCATGATATGTGGGAAGGATTTGGATCATTATGTTCTGGAAATAAAATTCCCCTGCATTATATGGGAGCAAAATACTGGCCGGAGTGACTAACCGCTCTGGGTACAAGAATTCTCTCAAGGGTCGATAAAGTGCCTCTCCCTCACCCGCGCCTACGCTTCCGTGCTGTGACATGGCTCTCTCACTTAACGACTCGGTATCCTCACTCGATGCACTAGGAGTGTAACCTGAAATGTAACCAGATGGGTCGCTCGAAGTGTAATTGGACAGTGAATTTGGCAGTGTAGGATATGGGACCTAAAATTGAGGACCGCGAGGGGTATGTGGGTTATCTGGGTTGCACTCGATTATCGAGTTTTCATGAATGCGCGTAGGAGTGGCTCGAGGAGTTTGGTGTTGATTTTGCATTAACGAGCTTTTGAGATATGTTGTATCTTCTTTTTCGATTTTTTTATTATTTTTTGGATTTTTATGAATTTTTGGTCGAAGTTTTAGATTAAGTCGATCTACCTTATAGTCTACCTAAATCCCCGAAAATGGCGCCAAAAACTTGGCACGACTTAAAAAGTGTTTTAAGGTGCGTGCTTATCTAGGCTTAAGTGCAAGCATGTTGCTCAAGTAATAATTCCGATAAAACGGGTATCGATCCTCATAAAATAGGACGCGGAGATGTGACGACGTTGGAGAGATAGATAATCCTAACTTGACTCTAAAAAAAACGAAGAGATGCTTTAAATGGGAGTGTATCGATGAACTAAATGCATATTTAAATTCACTACAACTAAATTAAATGCTATTAAAATGCAACTAGTCTATCTAACCTAAGAACATATGCCAATTATATGATGGAATTAACTATGAATGGAAACAATAGGTCAGGTTACAATCCCCCACACCCTAGTAATTCACCGAGTAGGATACTAGATTTTGGAATTAAAACTTTAAATGAATTCGGTCTTTATTAATCCTAAGCATTACGTATATGAAGGAACGAAGCCCGCATCATACGAAATCAAAGGCAAGAATAAAGCGGTGTCGCATTAACTAACACGCACGGTGCACTCTTAAGCATCCCAGTTACGTAGGGAAAATGAGATCAAAAGTCCTGCGATGATTGTGATAGTTGCGCGACACGATTCTTTTAAGGTTTTAATTCAGAAATTTATTTCCATTATGATGAATTACATCGGGCGGGGTTCATGCACCCCCACCCTTAAAAACCTAGCCAGGCATAACTAAACTAAATAAAAACGAAGTTTTTGAAAAGCAAAACATCATCCTATATGGAGAATAGGGAATAAGAGTGTGTTGAATCCAAACAAATAACTAATCAAAGTAAAATTGAATGATTAAAAGACAAATATTACTTGTATTGAAGAAAATTCGGGAAATAAAACTTCAATCTTCACTCTTGTTCAAAACTAAGGTTTTTGGTTACAAAAACCCTTCTACTACTGCTTGGAAACCTAATAAACAAAAACCCTTCTACTACTGCATGGAAACCTAATAATTTTGAACCCCTAATAATGTGCAACTTTGAATAAATAGTCTTCAAAATTTTACAAAGGATTAAGCCAATCAGAAATTTCCTAACAAGATGAAGTTTTGAGAAAATCCAAAGCGGTCCGAACCGGCAGGGCTGGGCGGTCCGGATCCCCCCTTATTTGAGTCAGGATTCTGCGTAGAGGCAGTTCGGATCCTTTATTTTAAAAAAGTTCTGGATCGCCCCTATTTTTCATTCAGAATTTTTTCTGTCAAACCAATCCGGACCCTTTTATTTTAAAAGGTCCGAATCACTCTACTTTTTCTTCTAGGGCTTTTTCTTGATTTCTCTTATCTTTAAAACCTCGTAATTTCTTCTCCAAAACTTGAATTTTGACACCGTTTCTTCCTACATACTTTTAGAGTCGAGGTCTTCAACTTTTATTTTGAGTTCTCGTCCAGATTCCTGATGGAAATTACGTTTTTGCCCTTTTGACTTTTCTTCCTTAATTCAGCCTTTTACTTTGGCTTTTTTCTTTCTTTACTTAGCAATAGATACCTGTAAATATCATGAAAAGGGCACAAACTCGAGATACTATATAGAAAGGTCAGTGGCATATAAATGAGATAAATCACCATATTGTACATTATTCGAGATGATAAAAGTCCCTAAATTAAGGGGATAAATTCGGAATAATTTATGCCTAATTAGTTTGCTTTAGGTGAAAATAACTTTTCCAAAAATTCAAAGTTTTTTTAATTTTAATACGCACCAAGTTTGTGAACCAAATTTAATTAAGTTCAATTTTATCTTATTTAATCCTAAACATGCCTCTAGGTGATTAAATCAAGTTAAATAAATCAAGTTCACAAAAATAACGCCGAATGTACAAGGAACCCACTAAGGGAAAAAACCTCGGACGGGACAAGCCAGATAATCAATATGACATAAAAATTACAAAGGAAGACTGATAAACTTACACAATGACTCGATAGCCCACAATCCTTGACGCTATTCTTCTCTTCAACCGCTCCTTCGTAGTGCCCACGTAGAAATCCTTCCGCGATATTTATCCACAACACACGAGTCCACATGCACCTCGGTATCCACCGATGCAGCTTTGGCAACAGTCTACGATTCGGAACACGACCTTCTTCATTTCTTCATCCCAAAAATCCAACGAACCAACTTATTTAATATGGATGAACAAACCAATGGTGCAAACAAGATCTCTATAGCATATGTATGAAAGCTCGGATCTTTAATAAACAATATGGATGATTTTAGCTTTGAAATCCTTAGAAAACAAGTGCAGAAAAATGAAACTGTTCTAAACTGTATTTTGGTCTTGCAAACTTCGAATTTATGAGAAAGAATTCCTTAAATAAAAAATTTAAGTTGGTAGGTCGTTAGAGCGATATTTCTATATCGTTTGAACGACTTGGCTATGTCGTTATAATGACGAGTCCATGTCATTTGAACGACACTGAGATGTCGTTCGATCCTCCAAAACATAAGGGAAGCATTCATACGACTTTAAACAATGTTTATCTCAGATAAAACGAAGTTAAAACCTTTTAAAATTATTTTTGAAATTTTAAAATCACTTTTAAACAAATAACATCCTCAAAACATTTTTCGAGTCCCATAAACATTATGCGTTACACACACACACACACACACACGCACTATTTTACAATTGCATACTATACATATGCATTATACACACACACACACACACACACGCACTATTTTACATATATACAATCATAGAAACTATACTACAATTTATTCTTTCACTATTATCAATATAAAATGCCCTCATAATATTAGTGTTGTCAAAGGATACAAGAGGATTGCACAAATGAACTCTTTTTTAGTGTGTTATTTTGACATTGGGTTTTATATATGTGTTAATTCTTGTGTTGTTTGCCTTCGTTTATCAGGTGTGATTATAACTCGATTAAGAGTTTAATTGTGTGACATATTTTTTTTTTTTTTTTTTTTAAGTTTTCAAGAGACTAATTCTTATGTTGTTTTTATCAATAAGCCCATCTCCTAGACCATTTATGCATTTCGATTATGTAAAATGAACAAAAGAAAAAATGACACCATAAATTGTTATCAGATCTCTAGATTGTGGCAATAATCATTGTTCTAGAGACATTTGAAGTGTCATGGGAATAACAATTATATAAATGCGACAGAAAAGCACGTGTGCAGTGATCTTTTTATTCTTGTAGCATTTGTAGTGTCGCGACAAGGTCTCAAACGGCACTTAAAAATGACTCTTAAATGGTCCTTAGGCATATGGTTGACATTTTGCCAACCAATATGTTAAATTTGTACATTTTGTATGGTTGTCTTAAAAGTTCTATAATTATCGATTTAAACTTCGAATTTCAACTTCTGACTTCAGATTAAGATATGAACACACAATCTTAAAGTTTTCAGTTTTTTCGTCTTTTATTTTAAAATGACTTGTCAATTTTTTCTCCACACTTTATCTAGATTTATTATGTTGTAAAAAGTAATTTTAATAAATTAAGTTTGAAACCTCATTAACCAACTAATAAGTCAAAAGTCAAAATCAACCTTTTTTCTCGTGCCCAACTTGAGAACCAAGTTTGAATATCCTTGTAGGTGTATCCAAAAATATTCTAATATCAAAAAGAAAAACAAAACTAAAATTGTAAAAGCCTTTTAAGCTTTGGTACAATCTGGTTCACATATATCTTTCACACCCATTCTCAAAAAAATCAAAATCTTCAATGGTTTCCATTTTGCATGCCTTTCCAATGATATAACATTTACATACACATCAACACTGACTGAACTTATATATATATATATATATATATATATATATATAAACACACAAAGATCTCAGAATCTTTCGAGGAGTCAACCGTACGAAACTTCTTCTGTAAAAAAGAAGAGAAAATAAACTTTGGTTCCTAACACAAAGATCTCAAAGCATAATAAAGATGAAACTTGGATCTTTAAACTCTTTGGGTGAAACAAGGGTTTTGAAACTTTTGTAAACAAGTAAGGAATTGATTTTCCCCAAAACTTCTTTAAAAAACTAAGTTCAACACGTCTTGAATAGTGAAAACACAAATTTCGAGGTAGTGACTTCGTTCGAATGAAACCTAAGGTTCGTTTGAATGGAAAGCCAATTTCATTCTAACGAAACCCAAGTTCGACTGAATGAGAAGGCATTCTCGTTCAAACGGACTTCCAACGAGCTTCCTAGAGGTGCCTTTTGTAACACCCCATATTTCTGAGTATTTAGAATTTAATTCATTCGGTTATTTTTAAATTACAGTGTGCCATAATTAAATTAAATATTATATATTTATTAAAATATTAATCAGGAGAGATAATGATTAATGTTTATGGAATAAATATACTAATTGAGTAGTGAACAATTATTATACGTCTTAGCGAGTGATAATTACGGGACTGTGTCATATATCTCAATCGAGGGTAGTGTGTAGGCTATATTAAGGTCGAGATGGAAAAATTATGAAGAGTGAATTGGATGGTAATTCCAAGGTCACGGTTGTTCCTGAATGGGACGAAATAGGCAACATAGTGTACTTATGTGTATTATTTGGGTTTCGAGGGATTTTAGACTATACCGAATTCTTATGGGGGCATATGGGTCAAGTTGACTTAGCCCATTAGGCTAATTTCATGATTAGAGAGTTTATAACCAAAGATTAGAAGTGTCGACATCCATTATCATTAGAGACAAACCCTAAGAGAGAAAGAAAAAAAGGCAAATGCTAGGAGAAAGCTAGAAAATTGGGAGAGAATTCAAGGGGGATTCGAGCATTCAATTCTAGACTTGTCATCTACAACGGATTTTCAGACTCTACGAACCATTTAGGGTAAGTAATTGACTTGCAATAATCACATATGTAGGGATTTTTTATTCATATCATAGTAGGTGTAGAATAAAACCATTTTTGGGAAGGGTTTCACATGTAAAAAGGGAGCTTTGAGAAATTATGACATCACTTGTAGAGTAAATGCATATTTAATGTTTTTGAATGAATCATAATTGCTAGAATTTGAACCTTGTTAGAGATTCATTGATTGAGCATGATTAATTGGGACTTTGAATCAGATCTAGGATTATTTGAGGTATTATGTAAACCCATTTTAATGGATTAATTATGTGGTTGTATTTAATCTTTGGTATTAGGATGATTATTTGATGTTATAATCATCTAAGAATATTTCTCTTATGTTCTATATGATTAAGTGAATGTATAATATCACGTAGAAGGTGTTTAGGTTGGATTTGAAGAGGAAAAATCTGAGTTTCTGCATTATTTTCGTCAATCTCGTTAGAACATAGTTAGATACTCGTTTGAATGATGTGTCTTTCTTGTTCGAACGACAATGAAATGTAATTCTAATAACCCTAGGTTTTGGTCACAAATTTTACCACGCGTGGCTGCCATTTTCTTATAAGATTTGTTTGAATTAGTTATGAATTTTAACGAAAGGGAGTTTGAAATCAAAATCTTTAGTCAGAAATCAAATTCGGGTATGGATGCACGAGATTATATTACCTAGGGATGAGTGGGTAAATAAAACTGAATCAGAAATAGTGAGAGAATTAATTGACGAGAAAGTTTAAATAACGAATTAAGTGAGGTAAATTCATAAATATCTGATGTACGGGCTAGTTGGGTAAGTTTGGGTAATTTGATAGAGCGGCGTTAAGTTATTTATTGAATTGATGAGAATTTGAATGAATTAAGGGTCATGGGATTGACTCGAAGATTATGGTCTAGTGTTACGTGTGTTAGGCACGGGTTAGCCACATTTATTTTAATTATATATATATATATATATATATATATATATATATATATATGGAATTAGAGGTAGTATATATATGTGTGTGTATTTTATAAATATCGATATGCATGATATCATCGAAGGTTACGCGATGTGAGTGAATCCATTGGCTAGTAAATGCAGGGAGAGTATAGTCCCCAAGTCATACCGTCCGGTATTTTATTGTGTGATTTATTTTTTGGGTGAGTAGTTTTGTGTATGATTGAGTCTCACTCTCGGGGAAATATAACCGCCTCTACTATATTTATGATTTTATTTACCTATTTCGGTGCGAGTTAATCGACATATGGTAATCGGGTCATAATGAGTATACCTGGGATATAATAGCATTGTAGAGACAAGCATCCGGTGAGTTATTACTCGGGAGGATGATTATTATACGTGATATATGAGTGATTGTTGTAGTATAATTTACGTGTATAACAGAGTATATAATTATATACAGGTTAAAAATATAAAGTTTGAATGCTTTATTTATATATAACTAGTGTGAATGTTTTATAACCAATTAAAGTGGTAATGATCAGCTAAGTTAAAGGGTAAAATAACTTAGGAACCAAAGGGAGGAAGTTTTCGAGATAGAGTAGGGTTATAGAAAGATTTATAAAAGGACTAGTTAGGTAGGGTAATATAACTAGTTGGGGGGTTAGAAGGTAAGCATTAGGTGTGCACGATAGTTGAGGGGTGAGTAATATTTCGAGAGAGTGCGACACCCGCTTAAATATTAAAAGTGTTCATGCATATTTAATTATTGCATCTTAATTAGTTGCTAAATATTTTTAAAAAGTTTTGGGCTCTGACCCGTGTCAAAAATATTTTTCACAACATTTTAAGTGTCCAGCCATAGGGACGCCAAGATTGGTCACTCATTCCAGGGATGCATAGCTGCAGCACTTGTGGATGCATGCATGATATATGTAGACGCTTCAGTCATTTATTTCTAGACTAGGATTTATGATTCAATATTTCATTTGGGCATGTTTTCCCTTCAGTTGATACAGTCTTTCAGTTTTATTTATCAGACGATGTATTTGGATTCAATTTTATTCCAGTAGACTTATGGCTTCGATTTAGTTTTTAAATCGATGGTTAATTCGGTATTTATTATTTATTTATTTATCACGTGATGATTCAGATGTTTGTGTGGATGAGTTAATTTATATCTATTTCCGCATGTTGTTACGATAATGAAAGATAAAATTGGCACCAACTTAATTTAACATAGGTGGTTAGTAATTTAAAAGTTTTCGATAGTGATGCTAAAATTGAACCAAATGAGATTCTTGTATCTTTTGATAAATGACTGATCACCCGAGATTAAAATAGGTGGGGTGTCACAGATGGTATCAGAGCATCAGGTTCTAGAGTTCTTAGGATCTGTGCGGACTTACAACGTTTTCAATGTTGCTTTTCTTTGATATAATGTCCTATGCTTAGGACTGTTGATTCATAATGCGACTAACATTCTACTGTTATAGAGTATAGTTGATACAAATCATATACAAGTTCGGTTGGGCTTTGTACACCAAACAATATAGGAAGATTAACGAGGACCGTTAAGAGGACTACAGGAGGAGAGACTCAGCCAAAACTACAGAGTATTCGGGAAATTGTGATTGCGGTGGGAGTCACCACTAATTTTTTTCAGGCAATTGGCATTGGGATAACTGCTAGGGCATAGTAGTTTTCTGTAATAACCCGTAATTTCAATTTTATATTTTTAAATTAATTTTGATTTTTGGGTAATATAAAATTTTGGAATTTATTAAATTTTTTTAATTTAATATTGAGTTTTATTAATAAAAAGTAGGATTTCAATCGAAATTAAAATCGGAGTTAAAATGGGGATTTTATAAATTTTTACTTATATATATAACTAACGAACCTGGGCAATCTACCACGGGCGAATCGATTCGGCCTCAAGCTGAATCGATTCTATCTAGACCAGAGGCGGTGGATCTGCTTGTTAATTTTGTAGAGTTTTAGTAGGTTTAAAATTCTTAATCACTGTATAACACTCCAAATTCGTGGGTAACCTTTCACAATCCATTTTTCTTTAAGTTTTACACCAGAGGGCTCTTCCAAATTATTTTCCTCTCAACTACCAACCTTAACCTCCAACTTAATCAAAGTTTTGCCTCAAGATTTAAAGGTTTAATTAGTGTTCTCTCAAGTTGGTTCAAGAAGCTATCTTTGTTAATTTTTTGAGATGAACAAACTCATACGATCAGATTTTCTTCATCTAAATCTCAAGTATGGTTACTCTATTCTTTTCCTTTAGTATTATGTGTCTTGATCATGGCCTACACTAATACAC
The DNA here is from genome assembly GCA_949130495.1 of Sambucus nigra. Taxonomy (NCBI): domain Eukaryota; kingdom Viridiplantae; phylum Streptophyta; class Magnoliopsida; order Dipsacales; family Adoxaceae; genus Sambucus; species Sambucus nigra. The sequence continues at coordinate 78,262,451 of OX422220.1, forward strand.
ATATTTTTCTAAAATAAATTAGAGATGTAAATTAAAGAAAGTGGTAAGATTTTAGGACTGTATTTATACAAAATTCTAATGTGTTTTAAATCTCATAATCTTTGTATGATTAGCATAGAGATGGGTTTTTTGGGTAATATTATGATGCATTCATGTAGAGGTTGCATAGGAAAGTTATTAATTGGCTATTTCATGTCAAAACCTTATTTTAAATAGATTACTTGTGTTGTAAGATATTATCATGATAGGATAATGGGACTTTGCATGTAGTTGGAAATTAGAAATAATTATTTAAATTATTTGCCTAGTTAATTGTGATAAATTAGTTGGAGTTAATTAATTAGATAAATTGTGATGTTGCAAAATATATTGGTTTGGACCAATTAAATATTGTAGTTATGCCACTTAGTAATTTATGTGATTTTCGTCATCGTGGGAACGATGGGTTAATTGGGTTATTTTGATTTCCACCTTGTTTAGGTTGCTTTCTAGGTATGGGACTAGTTAGTAGACCTTTGGGTAATTATTTATTTCTAGGTATGGGACTATTTAGTGGCGAGGGTTTACGAATATAAATTCTGGGGTGGGGCTGATTTTTTATATATTTCTTGCTTTCGAGAGTCTACGGGTGAGACCAGGTGGTATTTATGAGTGGGTATTCTTCCTATAGGATAGGATAGGATATTATTATGTTTTGGGAGACTTCTAGGTATGGGACTAGATGTGTTTTGAGGACTCATCGTTGATTAGAGGTTGGGGGTTAATAATAACTAGCGAGAATTTAAAAACTAATACCAAAGATAATAAACCGAGTATTAAAATAAATTTGTGTCGCCTATAAGTGTAGAGTTGACAGTTTAATCGGGTTGGATGTCTATGACGGCGTGGGTGGGTGTGACGTCGCTAATAAGTGCAGGGTTGACAGCTGTAATACCCCGTATTTTTATGCTATATTAATTTGGGGATTTATTAAATTTAATGTGACGGTTTATTTAATAAAAATCCGGAAATTAAATATGTTATAATTATTAACGTGACGAGAGTTAGTAATTATGGGAAACTTGTTGAATATTACTAATGAGCATAGTAAAATATTATATTGGTTATATTGAATGTCATAAGTGAATTAAATGACTATTTCGGAAATTTAAGTCGGGACGTGCCCGTGTCACGTCGGGACTAATTTTGTCAAATAAAAAGTAAATATTTTATAAGTTGTTCGTATGGTCGTTTTGAGTGCGCCAACGCGTTCGGAAGGGTCGAGCTAGTCAGAAAAGTATACCCGGGGGTTTAGTTTGGGTCTCGGGGCGTTTTTAGGCCTAATTGGTACCCCGGGAGGGCATTTTAGTCATTTTACATAAGTGGGTAATTAAACCCACGAATTTCAGCCAACCTATATCAGCCATTAGGTCAGCCTCTTAGGGTTAGAACATTCACAAATCAAGTGACGGCCATTGGAGAAGAGAGGAGAGAGCTCCAAGGCAAACCAAGGCCAAAAAGCCACCGGATTTCACCGCCACCACCACCACCGCGTAGATCACGAGACAAGGAACGCAGCCATACCAAAATCATCCGGGAATCTGCATACCAAAATCCCAGGCAAGTGTTTAAACTTGCTATTTTCGTTGATGCAATCTTCATGTTAGCTTAGGAATGAATTGTGATAAAAATTATGGAAGAAAACCCCATTTTTGATAGGAGAACCCATGTAGTATTGATGTATATGTAAATTCTGGAAACCCTTGCCATGTAGAGGTAATAATCCACAAAATTTGGTGATTATAATAAAGAAATATTGGAGAAAGATTCATTAGAAATCTGTTTAAGAAAATTCTAGGGTTCTTGATAATTGGACATGATTTTAGGTTGAAAATCCATGTTTAATGATAGTTACATGTATGCTTTACGTTATAAACACCTGGTACAATGTTATAATGATGATAGTAGGATTTTTGGGGCGATTAGAATGGAAACACATCGTTTTAGATGAAGAAGTTGGATGAAACCCGTAACTGCATTCTGCAGAATTTTGCCCAGACCTGCTTGATCGATCGATCGAGCCTAGAGCTTCGATCGATCGAAGGTTCGATCGATCGAGCCCCAAGCTTCGATTGATCGACCCCTCCTGGCAGACTCCTAATTCCCTCTTTAAATGCGTTAAATTCAAATTGTCGTGATATAATTCTTGGGCACTCTTGGTAAATTGATTTGGGAGACATTGAGGACCAGTAGGGTATATGAATAAATGTTGGAACCTTTAATCTTTAACGAAAATGGTATTTATGGGATATTTACTTTAGGTTAATGGATTTATGAATTTAAAGGGTGAGGTGCGTAAGAGAGTTACGTTGGAACCTAATAAAGACACTTACTGAAATTCAGATTTGTGAGGATGTAGCCCATGAGTGTTAGGTAATAAGTGAGGAAACCCTTCGAGTTAAGGTTAGGAATGAAACCTTATGCGTAATTCTATAAATGTGAAATCAAGGATAAATGGTATAATTACGGGTGATGAGAAGAACCTATATTAATTTGATGAAGTGGTATATTTATATGATTGTGTGTACATATATTATATGCATGTGAAAATCATACCCACGCTACTTGCTATCCCTGAGGTTTCCGCGCTGGGACAAGTTTTATCTCGATGGGACCTTTATGGGGGATATTGACTTGTACCCTAGAAGATAGATGTCCTTGGTACAGGCTATCGACGTGATAGTTCAAACGGTCCTAAGAGACGCCGGTATGTGCCATCCTCTTAGAGACTTGGAATCTATTATTCGCCTCAATATTGTTTGTGTATGTATTGTTAATACATTTCGAGTGTGATTCCGAATGTATTCCCCTTAATGAGTGATATGGGGCTTTGGATAGTAGAGTATGCCTGCACCATAATTTAGTTGGGGTGCTGTTATAATATATATTATACGAGTAGTTAATATATATATGAAATTCTGAAATTTGGAACTGCCTACCGTGATTTGATATGTAGGACATGGTTGATGACTAAAAATTGTAAATACTTGTTTTGAGAAAGCAGAGTATGCCTACACCATAGTTTATATGTTGGTGCAGTTAGAATATATATATATATAAATTATACGAGTACCTTATATATATCTGGATTGAGGAATTTAAACTATTGCTGTAACGTAGTAAGTGAGGAATAATTCTGGACTAAATTATGAATATTGTTTTGAGAAAATATAATATATCACTGAGAAACTTATTGATTTTATAAAGTTAAAATGGAGAACTTTGGTTACTATTTGGAACATTTTTATGGAATCGTTGAACTGTAAATCTTACGAGTAATTTAAGATAAGTTAAATCTTTTAGAAAGACTAGTGCGATAATTGATAAAACGAAATCGTTGGGAAGGTTAGTGCGATAGGTGTGCACATTAGAAGAGAGGTGAGTATTTCTCAAGAGAGTGACGCACTAATATGTTGTTGCATTGGCCTGTATCAATTTAAATACTTGCTAAACGTATTTTTAAATCAAACACACTTTCGGGCTCTGACCCGTTTCTTTTTCTCTCTCTCTCTCTCTCTTGTATATATATGTATATATTTCAGGTGCCCAGCCACAGGGGCGTCTTGCTTAGGATCCCTTGAGAGGAACGTGCTGCAGCTTAGGTGGGAGTTGCAGGTCACTTGAGTAGACGGCTTCCTTTATTGACTCCATTCTAGCATTCTCATTTATTGGGCACGTGTCGCCCTTTCCATTATTTCAGTTGTTGTTGGGACATTTACATTTTCGTTATTTCCAGTATTGTTCTATGGGATTGATTTAGTATGAAATTGTGACTTTAGTTTTCATATGTTGACATTCGGTTGACGAATGTATTATATTATTTGGTTTATTGTGGTGTGATTCTTAATTGTAGAAATGTTTTTTTAAACAAATAAATCTTTTTCTTTAATTAAAAATTTGGATGTTTGTATGAAAAATGTTTTGACACTTAGCTTAATTATTTAGGGTGTTAAATTGGAAAATTATTTTTATCGACAGTGATGCTGAGAATGAACCAACTGTTAACCTTGATTTAATTTAATAAAGGAGTGATCGCCCGGTATTTAATTAGGCGGGGTGTCACAACAGCTTAAGATGATCGGTCGGCTATTGGGATGTGTCGTGGTGGAACCTTACGTGTATGTGCGGGTCGACAGTTTAATCGGGCCATCAGGCTACAGTGAGGGGATGTGTGTGGTGTAGAACAACGGGAATACCGCAACCAAACAAAGAATGGGATAAAGCTTTAGTAGGAGTCCCATAATTTTAGTACACAAGGGTGAGTGTAGAATTGCAATGGAGTTGGATGGCCACGTTAGGCCGTACATTCATAATTAATTCATTTAGTTAATCTAATAAGATTAATTGTTGGTATTTCCTGTTTAATTTAAATAAAATGTTTAAATCGAAAAAGTGGGTTAGTTTAGAGATGTGGCTAATTTAGTAGTAATTCTTTTTACACGCAGGAGATTTATATATCTCGTTTAATTTAAAATATTCTATTATTATGGTTGATATACATAATGTTATTTTCTGGGTTCAAGGACCCTATTTGAGAGGAGTAGCTGGTATTCATGCTCAGGGCACTGACCTGTGTGTTGACTAACCTTTTTCAGGATTATTGTTGGAGTGGATGCATAGGAGTTATTAGTTATATCTTGGAGTGCAGGTGGAGTTATTTACTTTATGCTTAGTACTTTAGTTTAGTTTTTTCATTCCTTCGCATTTATATTGAGACTCAGTTTATGGATTTGGTGGCCCATTCGATTCCACAGTTGTAAGGTTATATTCAATTATTCATTATGGATTTGGTTTATTCAGTTTTATATTTATTGGAGATTGGGTTATTCAGAGTTTAGCATGGGATGAATTTCATTTATCGCATAGTTGGTTATTATTATTGGGATTGATTTAAATATTATCTCGTTGATTGATTTTTATACGTCTCATATCTATTACATGCTAAGAATGGTACTTTATTTACTCCCACGCGGTTTAGTTTTAGTGGCGGTCGACGCTAGAATTAAGCGAGGTGTGACATTTTCCCCAAGTACCACCATAGCAAATTGTGCCACAAATTCAGACTCACCCAGTACAGTCGGTAAGGGAGAGAGTCGAAGAGGTTTATCTGAATGGCCATCTGCAAGAGTTTGGGAAAGTGTAGAAGTGTGATTGGCTAATGGAAGGAGGATATCCGAAGGCAATTGCATAGGGTGGAGTGCAGTGACACTTAAAAATAAATTTTGGCAACTTTTAAGGCCATCGGAGTAGTGTTTCCATGGTAGGTGTTGATGCTAAATATTATTCCCTATGTGGACCAATTAGAAATGGACACATGTCCCCTTACATGATAACAGTCATAGCCATCAGTTACTTGGTTGGCTTAGAAGATAGTTGATCGATCAGCAGGCCGATTAACCTGAAGAATACAAACCATCATGGTAGATAAACAGTCATCACATGGAAGGCAACCAAGAGTCATTATACACGTGATCAATACTCTCAACAGTCACATTCATTATATATGGGTGTAAATGCTTAAATATATAAAGATTTTTATTGATTATGATCCTCCTAAAGTTGCTCTATTATTTCATAATAGGCAACATTATTGGTTATAGCCCTGTCCCATAAATAATGAAGATGAGTATATGACTCTTTGACTTGCTCAGATACATCAGGACCTAGTAATTCGACTAAATCCTCTTCATATAGGAAAATATGTTCATATTCTAGAAGGCTTCTACTACGCCTGATTAGGTCAGATTCAGTAGAAACTATTGCTTTCTTCCTCGCATCAAACTGCAATTCATAAGGGTAAGAATACAAAGATTACAAAGATGATGATCAAGTAAAAGTTGTTAAGAAATATGATTTCACAACAACCAAGCAAGATGTAAAAGAAAATACACAAGTTGGATTGCAATAAAATCATTTCATTAATAAGCAAAGGGGTGTTATAAAATGATGATCCTAGTACAAGAATAAAAAAGACACTTGTAGATAAAGAAAGTAGATAATAAGGAGTTAGACCTTCTTCTTATCCCGGGCATTAACTTCAGGAGGCAGATCCACTAGTTGGTTCAATAGTAGACTCAACAAGTTATAGGCAAGACTCCCATGATCCTTCTTCATCATCAAACTCTTCCTCCAAATTTAGAGGAGTGTTTGGGTCATGTCTCTGGAAATAACTCTGAGTTATCTTCAGTGACAACTTCCTTGAGTGCCTCTGACTAACCATCTTTAAAGGATTTTTTCTTAGCGTACTCAATTTGGGATAAAGTAGCCGGTAGTGCCTTCTCCCAGCCTTTATCAAAAGCAGTGTCTTTGATGCTCTTATTCTTGGCCTTCTCGGCCATAAGCTTTTCCTCGGCAAACGAAAGAAGATTCTGATTTTCTAATAATTTATTTTTAATCACCTTGGCCCTGTACTCAGTAGTTGTTAGACTGATATCAGTAGTCTTCAATTTCCCCTCAGCAATAGTGGCTCTTTTATTGGCTTTCTGTAGTTCTTACTCCTAAGTTTTTTACTTTGTTTCAAAAACATGTCGACTAGCTTTCAAAGATTTCTTTATACCTTCAAAGGCCTCTTCAACTTCTCCTAAGAAGAACGCATTAGATCGTCCTTCTCCATTATATGATTAAAGTCCACCAAAAACTGCCAAAATAAAAAAGTAGCAAGTTAGTAAAAAAGGAATAAGACAATAAATGTGAGCAACAAATGAAATATTATTACCAAAGCCAAAGTTTGGCAAGCTCTCTCTAAGTCTGGAATGGGACATAGGAACTGTAGCCCCCTTATCAGTAGGAAGACTTCCAGACTTGATCAACTTCCTGGCCAAACCAGTAATAATAACTATCGAGGATGACCCAATAACTTCCAAATTAGACTGTTGGCCAACAGAAGTTATATTGGTCAATTTGTGAGTATATACTCTCTGCATTCTCTTCAAGTGACCCCTGCCAGTCTCAACCTCCTCAGTATTGCTAACCTGAGGAACCTTCTCAGCAACCTTAGACCCTTTTTCAGTCACTTTGGACTTTTGGGTATTGCCAGCTTTGGCATTCTTGGTGGTGGGAGACAAAGGCCCATCCATAAAATTGGGAAGCTTTCTCTTACCCATAATAACTAGTGGGGAAGTAGGTATTGCAAAAATATTTACAAATTCAAATAAATAGTATGTTCTAAGGTCCTTCTCAACTCTAGTACACTCCTCAGCTGAAGAAGTAGGAATTGGTTCCTCTTTCAAATTAATGAGGATTGAAGGCGCTGAAGTAGTTAGCCTAGCAATAAAAGAAGTAATAGAGATTCTGTATTATACCAGGTAAGAAGATACTCTGGGATGTTCTTCACCAATTCTCTGATGAATGCTCCACAGATATTTAAGTTCTTAAAGGTTGATATCCCCTTCCTTTGGACACTTTTTCTTGTTATCCACTGCATAAAAAGAAGACATAAAGGTTAGTTGATATATTATCAAACAGTTAGTCAACAGAAAAAGGAAAATAAAAAGTTTTATAACCTATGCCATGTCCCTCATGAGGACACTTGGGCCCATCATACACTTCTCCCCTTTGAAGATGAGCATGTTTCCAGTTCTTCGTTGTAACCCCATAATCAAAGTAGTCCTTATTAGAATTTGGTTAGTTGACCGCTAAAGCTCTACTGGAAAACTTACTTTTCAAGTAATAGGTGTTGTCACTAGTAACCCACTTGTGCAGAACACTAACTCAGGAATACCAATATGTGTTCTATATATTTGGTTAAGCCTATGAATCCCATTTACTATTCTCCATGTATTGGGGGCTACCCTAGAAGGGATAATGTCAAAATATTAACAAAACTCCACGAAGAAACGATTGGGGGGAAAGGTAATACCACATTTAGCTATAAACAGCGAAGGGATCCAATGACCCTCTGGTAATGATAAAACATTAACTGGAAGAACATCCATTTCTAGTTCTATCCAGTCGGGGATATTTCTTTCCCACCTAAATTTATTTAAAGAATCCCCATGAACGATATACACCATGATTACAGCAAAGAAATAAATAAAAGGAAATGGAAGAATAAAGCTTACAGAGAAAGTGATGGCATAAGCAAGAGTGGAAATGGATGCAAAAAGAAAGCTTGAAGACAAAAAATCTTGGAGACGAAAGATATCTCAAAAAGTTCGAAAATTTGTGGTATAGAAACCAATAAAAAATTTGACTCTTATAGCTTGCCTAGAAAATAGTGTAGGTATTGATAAATTGTATAGACGGTTGACATTCTGACGGCTGCACAACACCAAAGATGAGAAAATTACAGATGTGACCTTTGGTGGTTCGTTAAATTTTAAATTATTCACAAAATTGCCATCACATGATCAAATGATAAATTTTGTTTACAAATCCTATAAGTCGGCAGTCGACCAACAGTATGAAGGACTACCGAGCAACTCTGCATAGCTCATACTTCATCCTTTCAACAAAATATCAAGAATGAAGCATTGTGGGCTTCTGTTGATGCCAAAAATTATCCATCTACGTGGATCAATTAGAAATGACACATGTACCCTTACATGGCAATAATAATAGTCATCAATTTCTTAGTTAGCTTAGAAGATAGTTGATCGACCAATAGGCCGACCAACCTGAAGAATACAAATCATCATGGTAGATAAACAGTCGTCATATGGAAGGCAACTAAGAGTCATTCTAAATGTTCTCAATACTCTCAACAGTCGTATTCATTATGTATGAGTGTAAATGCTTAAATGTATAAAGGCATTCCAACCCTTGATCTCCGGGTCACTATAAATATAACGTATTCATTTCACAAAAGAAAAGGGAAAAAAGGACAAAGTCATTTTTCTAACAAGAATACCTAGTTTTCTGTAATCAACAACAACAAATACAATCACAGTGGATGTAGGCTTTTTTTTATAACTGAAACACTTAAAAATTCTCGTGTCGCATTTATTTTTCTCTCATAATTTTATCTGTGATTATAAAATTTGCATCATATACATCACCACCAATTTTAAACATCAACAATGGGAGTCATCGACCACCTATGAGAAGAGAGATATTATTATAATCGAGGAATTTTAGGTGCGGTTTGACCGCAAAGGCTTTCATTAGCTATTTAAATGAAGAGACAAAATAAAGTTCAGTACTTATCATAGGAAGGCCAAACAGTGGCCGAACATGAGGGGGAATTTTCTTATTTAGCGAACTTCGCATTCGACAAGGTGGATACAAAAAATAAGAAGGGTCTTTGAGTTGATGATGGACACATGGGTAGAACATGCCAGCATTGAAAGGGAAATTTAGCTTGGACGATAGATGGTGATGTTGTCATTATCGTACTTTGGCAAGGAAAATATAAATGCTTTCGTAAGAAGGGAGCTATGAGATTTGAGAGTCTAGTCAGCAGAAAAAGAATGAATGTGATTGGTGATAGTGAGGCACCACAGGGGAATACCTAGCAGGGGACCCATTTAAATGATTCAGATCAAAGGAATTCCTACCAAGTGATGGTAGATTCAGTCAGGTCGTTAGGGCCAGCAGTGTGTTCCAATGGGCTAGCAGAGCCAAAGGAACAACAACAATATAAATCAGGGCCTAGACCTCCAGGTTCAATAGAAGGACTACCCCGACATGGACAGTGGGGCTAGAGACAAGGGGATGACACAGAGAGGTGTCATATGTATGGAGAGTAGGGCCACATGTATTGATTTGTCCGTAGCGAGTTAGGGGACAATAGTGAGATGCCTAATATGAGCAAAAATTTTTGGAGTTTTTGATTTGGTTTGGACAAAAGTATTATGTCCAGGAACCATTTGAACCGCCAGTGCTATTGGAAATTGAAAGTATGAGTTTTATCCAATGGTGAGTGGGGTATGTTTAATGTGACACGAGCGAGACACAGTAGTTAGTTAGCACTAGGTCCGCGCGTGAAAAGGTTTTGGTAGATGTATCATTAATAGTACTATAGTTTGTATATAGTTATAGTTGAGTAGTGGGACTCTCTTTGGTTCCATATGCAGGGGAGAGGGTGTGGACATTAAGAGGATATGTTTTAATGGTAGCTCATTTTAAGAGATAATATTCGAGTATGATGTTATACTGGATATGGACTCGTTATAGATGGTTCGAGCGATGGTGGGTTGTTATACCAAGGCTATCGTGTTCGCTGTTTTAGGGCAGGATATATTGTTTTATGATATATCACTTGAAAGAGGGTGGAGCTCGCGTTTATATTATATTATGGAGGATACCTCAGAGAGTATAGTTTTCTCATTATATTTAATCCCAGTGTGTAGGGACTTTACTAATGTAATTCAGGGTATATCGGGTTTACTGTCGTGCGAAGAGATTGAGATCGTTATTGGTTTAGCGCTAATGACTTAGTGATAGTGCGAGTGCAGTATTATGAAACTCCTTTAAAGACGTGGGATTTAATGTTTAGACTTATACATTTGGGGGACAGGATTTTGAGAGTCCCGATTATATGATTTGAGCCTATAGAACTCGATAATCGAAAATTTTAGGTGATAACTCATTGGAGGAGTTCTTTGTTTGAGTTTCATTTGCGAGATGTTCTTCGCATGAACCATGATAGCCGTCAAGAGTGGGGAGACTTTGTTAGATGCTAGAGCATCAGTTTTGAATAATAATCATTAAACGTGTAGAGAAAACACTTTGAGCTGAGAGCTCTTACACTATGTGAGATCGATGGAGCCGGTAGTGTTATGTAGGAAACATTGGGGAGTTTTTGCACCACTAGTTCAGAGGTGGGGCAGTCTCGAGGAGAAATAAGTCACGATTAGTAGGAAAATTGAGTACAACCTTACTATATAGCCACACCAAGAGTGCGAGGCCGAACTTGAGATTCGTATATTACGTATGAGATGTTAACGATGATTGTGCAGGAGTGCACGAAATATAGGGTGTATAAGCGCCCTGGTTAGTTTGACTTACAATATCGTCCGAGATAAGGGGAGGTGATTATAAGTGTTTTGAAAATATGTCGGTGAGGCAGTTAAAAACATAAGGGGGATGGTATGATGGACTAAACTTTGTTTGAGACAAGTAGATAGTCCGATTAAGTGTATGTCAAGGAGAACTATCACAATCGAGGTGAGTTGAAAAATGGTGGAGGCGAACATAAAAAGATATCTCTTGACAAGGGAGGACCCCATAATTTTGAGAAAGTGGAGCAAAGTCTCACTTAGTCAAATGCCTAGAGTGGTTTACGCATTGATAAGATGTTGATATCTATCAGACGAAAACGTGCTCAGGAAGTGCACAGTTTGGAGCAAACGCAAGGATAATGATTGTTGGTATATCCTAGAAAAGGGAAGTAAGATGTTCCACATGATGTGAAACATTCAGCATGGGGATTGGTATTGAGTGATACGTAGTGAAGTTATCTCCAGGTTCACCACTCATAATTGGAAAACGTTGGTCCGATATTATTAACCAGAACTTTATAATAGATTAATGATTCCAGAGACGGAAGGGATATGAAAACTAATAAGGTTCATCATCTGGTTATCCAAAACACGGAGAGGTCAGGATTTTATTCGTGTTTGTGGAATGGATTGACTGAAATGAGATAATTATTATTCACTCTCGAGTCTCATCTCTAATAGGGAGTGTCAGGTGGCGATGGGGAGGGAGTTGTGATTTGAGCTAGACATGTCACTCGTAGGTAGGTGGTTGGACGAGAGAGGTGACTAAAATGTGGGAGAATGCGAGAAATGTGTGTTTTAGATTTTTGAGTAATTAGGAGTATTAATTACAACTCATAAAACTACATAGGGGTGTGCAAAAAAACCGACAACCCGAAGAACCGAACAAACTGACCTTCGTGGGTTGGGTTGGTTCTGTTTTTTTTTCCATGGGTTGGTTCTTGTTCCAAAAAATTGAGAACCTAAGTGTTCGGTTCGGTTCGATTCTCGATTTTATACCTAAACCAAACCGAACTGAACTGAGAATCAAACCCATGGAACCAAACCAAAAAATGAACCGAAGAACCAAACTAAAGAACCGACCCTAAGAACCAACCCTAGAATCGACCCGCAAACCTGAACCACTAACCATAACCATTAACCAACTCGAGAACCAACCCGTGAACCAGAATAATTAACAAGAATCACAAACTAGAACTATGAACCAGAACCATAAACCAGAACAGCGAACCAGAATCACAAACCAGAACCAAGAACCATAACTGTGAACCGACCTGAACCAAACCAAGAACTGAAGGTTCGGTTCAGTTCAGAACTGACCAATTTTAGTTCTGGTTCTGGTTCCAAAACCACAAAACCGACTAATTTCGGTTTTAGTTCTGGTTCCGTAGTGGAACCGAACCAAACCGAACCATGTGCACCCCTAAAACTACATGTGATTACTCCTAGCAGAATGTTTTTGCAAAGCGCCTTCTGAGGCTTCATACGGTGATCTTATCATCCACCTTTGGTTAGTTAGAGGTGGGGAATAACAAGCTTCTCGAGCCCGAAATTATTCACGATCGGTCGGCAAGGAGTGAGTTAATCTACGTCATTTTTATATGGTCCCAGAACCTAGTGAGAGCATGTCGCCGTGAACTGGAGTTTTGAAGTTTGACATGAGTAGTTAGGGGTCATTGCGGGTGTCTCCCGCGAAGGGATTTGTACGATTGGTAATAAAGGAAATTGACCCTTATGGAAGTGAAACCTTTTTCAATAGGGGATAATTAAGCCAATAAAGTATAGGCTCGACTTTTTGGAGTATCATTAATAGCTTCATGATAGTTTTTCATGTCATCGTATAAGAAAGATCTTAAGCAAAAGGGGGTATAACGATATGTAAAAGTTTGAATGGACTCTTCGCTAATCTTGGTTGTAGTGAGTAGACCTTCAGCCAAAATGGTACCATTAGCAGGCGTATAGTGGAAACACCAAAATATTATTGTGAGTTAACTTTGAATACATTCGGATGAATTGAGTGTAAGGATTTGAAGTTTTTAGTACCGGGCATATCTTCGAGGATGAAATTCCTTTGTAGGGGGGAAGTATGTAACACCCCATATTTCTGAGTATTCAGAATTTAGTTCATTCGGTTATTTTTAAATTACATGTGTGTTGTAATTTAATTTAATTAAATATTATGTGTTTATTAAAATATTAATCGGGAGAGATAATGATTAATGTTTATGGAATAGATTTACTAAGTGAGTAGTAAATAATTATTATACATCGTAGCGAATGATAACGACGGGATTATGTCATATCTCAATCGGACGGGAGTGTGTAGTCTATATTAAGGTCGATATAGTAATTCTATGAAGAGTGACTTAGATGGCGATTCCGAAGTCACGGTTGTTTCCTAATGGACCAAAATAGGTGGAATAGTGTACCCGGGTGTATTGTATGGGTTTCGGGGGAGTTTTAGACTATACCGGGCTCTTACGGGGATATATGGGTCAAGTAGGCTTGGCCCATTAGGCTAATTTCAGGATTAGAGAGTTTATAACCTAAGATTTGAAGTGTTGGCAACCATTATCATTAGAGATAAACCCTAAGAGAGAAAGAAAAGAGGCAAAGACTATGAGAAAGCTAGAAAGGCCCAATTGGAAGAGAATCCAAGCATTCAACCGTAGATTGGTCATCTATAACGTATTTTTAGACTCTATGAACCATTTAAGGCAAGTAATTTACTTGCAATAATCGAATATGTAGGGATTTTTTATTCATATCATAGTAGGTGTAGAACAAAACCATTTTTGGGAAGGGTTTCATATGTAAAAAGGGGGTTTTGAAAAATTATCCCATTACATTTAGAGTAAATGCATATTTGATGTTTTTGAATGAATCATAATTGCTGGAATTTGAACCTTGTTAGAGATTCATAAATTGATCATGATTAATTAGGACTTTGAATCAAATCTAGGGTTATTTGAAGTCTTTATCATGTAAACCCATTTTAATGGATTAATTAGGTGATTGTAGTTAATCTTTGGTATTAAGATGATGATTTTATGGTAGAATCATTTAAGAATATTTCTCTTATGTTCAATATGATTGGGTGAATGTATTATCATGTAGAAGGTGTTTGGGTTGGATTTGAAGAAGAAAAATCTCACTTTCTGCACTGTTTCCGTCAATATAGTTAGAACATAGTTAGAACCTCATTCGAACGACAACAGTATGTCGTTCTAACGACCCTAGGTTTCGGTAAAAAAGATAGATCTTCTTGTTACAAATGCGTGGCCGCAAATTTCTTGTTTTTGTGATTTTTTAGAATTAGTTATGATGTTTATACGAAAGGGTGTCCGAGATCGAAATTTTTAGGCTGAAATCAAATCTGGGTATGGATTCACGGGATTATATTATCTATGGATTATGGGTAATTAGGTGAATCAGATATAGTGAGAGAATTAACTGATGAGAAAATTTAAATAACTGTGACACCCTGCCTAATAAAATACCGGGTGATCAGTCATATATCAAATTAAATAAGAATCTCAAATGGTTTCATTCTCAGCATCACTGTCGAAAATCATTTAATTACTACTAACCTATTAAGCCTGACGTAAAATTTTTAAACTTTATAATCTGTTTAACTTATGCGCGCAATTAAATCCATCCATACAATATATATACAACAAATGAAATGATCAAATAAATAACTGATAACTCTCGCTAAAACATTTATTACAACCAAATCGAAAAGGCGTAAATGAAAATTTCGCAAATAAAATTGTAACACCCGTTATTTTGAGAATTTAGTGTTTAATTATTTTGGGGAGATATAAAAATATTTAAATTGGAGAAACTTAAATTTATGATTTGGAGAATTTATTTGAGTGGGAAGAATTATTTTAATTTTTAGCGATTTTAAGTTTAATTATTCGAATTTTTGTGTGTCGCATTTTGAGGTCAAAATTTGAGAATGATATAAAGTATTACGAATGACAATTCTAATTGCTCGGTTGAGTCCGGATGGGTCGAGATAGTCAGAAAAGAGTACCCGGGGGTAATAATCGGGTCTCGAGGCATTTTTGGGCATAGTCGGGCCCACACGGGGGGATTTGACCCATTTTAATTAGGCCCATGTGACCAAAAACGGGATTAGGAGTTTTAAACCTAATTGAGGGAGTGTTGAAAGGCAGTTAAAACAATTCAAAACCTAGAGTTTGATAGAGGGTTAAAGAAAACAAATCAAGAGCCAATTGGGGATCTTTTGGAGTCAAATTAAGGGACAAAGTGAGTGTTCGTCATCAACCATCCTCTGCACCAACGGATCAGACTCTACGAACAATTTCAGGCAAGTGGTTAACTTGTGTGATTATTAAAATAGGTGATAACCAATTCATATTATGGTAGGTGTATATGAAAATTCGTTTTGGGTGTGTAACCGTAATTGAAAATGAGTTTTTTCTGAATTAGAGTAATGGATAGATTTAATTACTCAATGGATGCTAAGTTATGAATTGGGACTGTTGAGATTGGATTGTAGGGTGAATTAAAGTATGTATTGGTGATTATTTTAATTGATAATGATGAGGTCGAATTCGGTAAAACGAGACCCGGGGTGAAAAACCCAAATCGAATATACCCAGAGTTATATACAAATTTGATGATAAATTAAAGTCTCTAGAATGTTTAGAACCTTTTTCTTATGTGGAGGTATCGTTAGTTGTGCTCGGGATAGAACAGGGGAGGAGATAAAACCTTGGAGAAAGGCATCAATGGCGAAACAGAAGGTCGGAGAAGGATTAGACCTGTTCGATCGATCGATCGGTGGAAATGATCGATGGTCCCAGATTTTTGGCAGATTTGTTAGTTTTATATATAAAGGGAAATTAATTTAAGATTTATTCCCCTACTTTTCACTTAGTGATAAATGCATATGTAGCACATATTCCTTAGCAATTATAAGGGGATATAATTGGGTTTAGACGGGTGGTAATTGTATGTCTCAAGGGATGAATTTTTGGAAATCAATTTTAGTATTTAATTTCAGACCGAGGGAAAATTTCCGGGTATTGTAGTTGAGTGGCACTACATTATTAAATGAATTGAGGTGTGATTAATCAATTAGGGGGCGGAATATAAAATCGGGTATTAACGCTGGTACTGGCCAAGTGAGAGAGTCCGGGTATATTGGTTGAGCGACACCAAGTATTAAATTAATTGATGTGTAAATTAATTAAATTAGAGTCGGACTGTAGACTCGGGAAGGTAATAAATTAATTAAGGCGAAAATTAATTAATTTGAGTCGGACCATAGACTCGGGAATATACAGGCTAGTGTTACGGGTTTTAGTACATGGTAAAGCCGGGATTTATATTATATATACGGTATTGTGATAGTATATATATGTATGTACTTTATGTGTGCTATTAAATACCAGGGACTAGATATTTATTTAATTTATATACTCTAATGCTATCAAGGGAGGTTGCGCGAAGTGGGTGAATCCCCTAGCTTGAAGAGTAGGGCGAGTATATCCCCAAGTCATAGTGACCGGTATATGAGTGAGGGGTTTATATCACTTTCACGGAAGCAATATAACTGCCTCCACTACGTTTATATTTTGGGTCAGGTTGGTGAGCGATTTCGACTTGGGTAACTAGGTTATGTGATCACACCTAATGAGATAGAACTTTAGAGGAAATTATCCGGCGAGGGTATACTCGGGAGGATGAATATACATAGGACACATGTGTAGATGTTGTGGTATAATTACATATATAATAGTATAAAAGATTATATATGGGTATTAAATACATGTTGCGAGAATGAGTGTATTTTATATAACTAGTGGAGACTGTTATATAGTTTATTTAAAAAGGATAATTCATGGAAGACAAGTATGGAATTGTTGTATTATAAATGTTACGTGTATGATGGGAAAAAGATTATATACGGCATTAAATACATAAGTGAGAAATTGTATTTACTTATATAACTTGTGTCACAATTATATGGTATTATATTAAGAGAATTTACTAAGTTAGTGTGGGGGATAACTTATAACCCATGGATAATAATACTCGGTTTAGAGTAGAATGGCAAGGGGAGATTATACCAAGACTAGTTGGACGGAGTAGTACAACTAGGTGGGGTTAAGGGAACCATTAGGTGTGCACATTAGTGGAGTGGTGAGTATGTCGTCAAGAGAGTGCAACACTACCTTAAATATGAAGCGCATTCATACATTTTTAATTATTGCAGTTAATTCACTTGCTAAATATTTTCAAAATATTTTGGGTTCTAACTCTTGCTATAAAACTATTTTTAACACTTTTTAGGTGTCCAGCCACAGGGACGCCAAACTTGATATTCTATTTCAGGGATACGTAGCCGCGGCACATGTGGATGCTAGCAGGAGCTTGGATTAGATGCATCGTTTATTCTTTCCTATAGTAGGAATCATCTATCAGTTTCAGTTTTAGTTAGGGCTTGTCGCCCAGACTTTTCAGTTCTGTTTTCAGATTTATATATTCAGTTTTTGGATGATTGTTATTGAACTATTTACTTTGGTGGCCAATGGTTTATTCTACAAGTAGTTTAAATATTTATTTAGTTGATTTATTTCAGTTGTTGTGAATGGTTTATATGTATTTTCGCATGTTAGTGTCTTGTTTGAATAAAAAGTTAAAAATTTGGCACCGGCTTTTTGGAATACTAGGTGGTTAGTAAGTTTTAAAAAAAGGTTTTCG
Organism: Sambucus nigra; assembly: GCA_949130495.1. Lineage (NCBI taxonomy): Eukaryota > Viridiplantae > Streptophyta > Magnoliopsida > Dipsacales > Adoxaceae > Sambucus > Sambucus nigra. The sequence goes on from OX422220.1 coordinate 78,280,171, forward strand.
AAAGTGATGCTAAGAATGAATCAACTGGGATTCCTATTTTAATCTGATATAGGATTGATCACCCCCCCCCCCCGGTATTTTATTAGGCGGGGTGTCACAGATGGTATCAGAGCATCAGGTTCTAGTGTCCTTAGGATCTGTGCGGTTTTTCACGCTTCAGCTTAGCGTTCTTTGATATAGAGCCCTATCATAGGATTATTATATTCTTATACGTATGCGCATTTATGTTCTCCTGCCAATTACTTTATATTTGTTAGTGAACTCATACAATTCGATTCTCATTTTAGATGTCGCTCACGAGAGAGAGAGCAGCTAGGGCAGCTGGGGGAGATGAGACTAGAGAGTCTCATCAAGAGCTAGAGTTACCGCAACAACTGCCAGAGATGATTTTGGCTGCACAGATAACTGAATTAATGGCGCATGCAGTTGAAGCGATAATGATCGCAATGGCAAAGTACTTTCCACTAGATTAGCCACAGACGTTAGTGGTACGAGATGTTTAGGCCCACCCGGGGCCGTCGGAGTGACAGCAGGTACGAGAGGTCTTTCACAAAGGCCATCGACCAGAGTTTCGAGGGGGTTCAGAGGTAGTGCTAGCGTGTCAGGGGAAGAGAGATATTCAGCGTCACCTATGCATGGTAGATTTCAATGAGGTGGAGAGGCAAATGCTAGCCACTTTTAGGCTAGTGGGAGCAGCGCTACAGTGGTGGGAGTTATTCATCACAGTTGAGGAAAGGGATACATTAACTATTGCAAAGTTTTGGGTTTGGTTCGACTGTCAGTATTTTCCGCCAGCAGTTGAGGTTGAAATGAGGAGAAATTTCCGTGAGGTGACTCAGGGGGACCGTTCAGTGGTCGATTATGAGGAAGAATACACTCGTTTGGCAAATTTTATACCGGATGAGGTAAGCAACGAAGAAAGAAATAAGTTAATGGATGGGTTAGTCTGGAGGATCAGGAAATATTTGATTAAAAATCCCGCATTGGTAGCTTATACAGACGTCGTTAATGCAACACTCCTACACTGTCAGGAATATCGTTTCTACATGAAAGAAAGCAGGAGGCGAGTGGAACCCAGCCAGTCGGGTAAAGCAGGAGGGAACAGTACCAGTGGGGTATACCAACAGCAGACAGGGGGACATCAAGGGCAGGATTTTCGGCAGGGGAATCAGGACAAATGATTTAGATCTTGGGGCTATCGATAGGGTGGCCAGGACTTCCAACAAGGTCAACAAGGAATGGATCAGTGGCATAGTGAATTTATTAGGAGGTGTTTCGTTTGTGGGGAAGCGGGACACGTGAAGAGAGATTGTCCTAAGCGCGGCAGGGGTCAACTACAGGACGAGGTTCTGGATGTACAGCCACTACAACAAGTCATGGGTGCGTTCGTGCAGGGGGAAGCCGCTCAGGAACCCGAGGATTAGCCATTGCAGCTAGAGTATGGAGGTAATTATCTTTTTATCCTATGGCCATGGAGTATGTTTTGAGTGACAATGAGGGTGTCACAATATAAAAATTATTTTCACTAGAGTTCGCGGGCAAGTCGAATTTAGTGGGTGCGCGGGCTATAGCAGCCATATTATATATATATATATACATATTCCTGTGGGGTAGTGGATTTCTTTGGTTTTAACCACGAGAGAGTGGGGGTGTACACAGAGAGAAAGCTTGAATTATATGAAGGGTCACTACTTTCGAGAATTATGGGAGTAGAGTAGATGATTTTTCCAAATATCAGTTGGATAGCGATGTATTTGAACTATTGTGGATAGTGAGGGTAAGTTTTGGTGTTCGCAACACCAGGGTACGAATGACTTTTACTAGGTGTCACCTGAGAGGGCGTCTAACCTATAAATATGTGTGTATATGTTGTATTATGTGGTACGGTAGACACATAATGAGGTCTTGTGTCCTCATATTTTATCCCGATAAGTAGGGGTGTCTACTGAAGTGAATCAGGGTGGTTAGATTTATTTTCGAGCAGGGAGAGATAACTCGGGGTTTATTTTGTGCAAGAGCTAGTGATAGTAAGGGCGCGATATTCTATGTTGTCTTTTGTAGCATAAGAGTAGGCGTGTATGCTTTTGTGTTAAGAGACAAGTATTTGGGGGTACGTGCTATGGACTGAGGGTTTAACAGATCTCAATGACCGATAATGTTAGGTAGTAGTGTATCGATGGGGTTCCTTGTTTGGATTTCGCTTTGCGAGACATCCCACGCATGAAACTTAGCGCAACGTTGGAAGTGGGGATATGTTTGGTCATTAGTACATGGGTTGGGTACCCCAAATATTATTCATATATGTGATATGACTACGGGTTAAAAGTTATATTACGGGTTACGTCTAGCATAGTCGGGTAACTTTCGTGCGGTTAAGCACGGGGACAAGGTGTATGGGCACCCTGGTTAATTAGGGTAACTTTTGTGCGTTTAAGCACGAGTACAGGGTTTATGGGCGCCCTGATTAATTAAAATGCATATTTGTGTAACTCTTAGTTAGAAGCGGGAGAGATAGAGGTAGCGTACTTAGAGGCACAGGGCTAAAAAATGATATTCGAAGCTTAGAGTACTAGGCTTGTCTTAATTTCGAGGACGAATTCCTTTGTAAGGGGGGAGTATGTAACACCCCGTAATTTTGAGGATTTAGTGTTTAATTATTTTTGGGAGATATAAAAATATTTAAATTGGATAAACTTAAATTTATGATTTGGAGAATTTATTTGAGTGGGAAGAAGTATTTTAATTTTTAGCGACTTTAAGTTTAATTATTCGAATTTTTGTGTGTCGCATTTTGAGGTCAAAATTTGAGAATGATATAAAGTATTTCGGATGACAATTCTGAGTGCGCGGTTGAGTCCGGATGGGTCGAGATAGTCAAAAAAGAGTACTCGGGGGTAATAATCAGGTCTCGGGGCATTTTTTAACATAGCCCAGCCCATATGGGGGGATTTGGCCCATTTTAATTAGGCCCATGTGACCAAAAACGGTATTAGGGGTTTTAAACCTAATTGAGGGAGTGTTGAACGACAGTTAAAATAATTCGAAACCTAGGGTTTGAGAGAGGGTTAGAAGAAACAAATCACGAGCCAATTGGGGATCTTTTGGAGTCAAATTAAGGGACAAAGTGTGTGTTTATCATCAACCATCCTCTGCACCAACGGATCAGACTCTACGAACAATTTCAGGCAAGTGGTTAACTGTTGTGATTCTTAAAATAGGTGATAACCAATTCATATTATAGTACATGTATATGAAAATTCGTTTCGGGTGTGTAACCGTAATTGAAAATGATTTTTTCCTGAATTAGAGTAATGGATTGATTTAATTACGCAATGGATGCTAAGTTATGAATTGGGACTGTTGAGATTGAATTGTAGGGTGAATTACAGTATGTATTGGTGATTAATTTAATTGATAATGATGAGGTCGAATTCGATAAAACGAGACCCGGGGTGAAAAACCCAAATCGGATATACCCAGAGTTGTATACAAATTTGATGATAAATTAAGGTCTCTAGGATGTTTAGAACCTTTTTCTTATGTGGAGTATCGTTAGTTGTGCTTGGGATAGAACAGGGGAGGAGATAAAACTTTGTAGAAAGGCATCAATGGCGAAACAGAAGGTCGGAGAAGGAGCAGACCTGTTCGATCGATCTATGGTCCCAGATTTTTGGCAGATTGGTTAGTTTTATATATAAAGGGACATTAATTTAAGATTTATTCCCCTACTTTTCACTTAGTGATAAATGCATATGCAGAACATATTCCTTAGATATTATAAGGGGATATAATTAGGTTTAGACGGGTGATAATTGTATGTCTCAAGGGATAAATTTTGGGAAATCAATTTTAGTATTTATTTTCAGACCGAGTGAAAATGTTCAGGTATTGTAGTCGAGTGGCACTACATTATTAAATGAATTGAGGTGTGATTAATCAATTAGGGGGCGAAATATAAAATCGGGTATTAACGTTGGTACGGGCCAAGTGAGCGAGTTCAGGTATATTGGTTGAGCGACACCAAGTATTAAATTAATTGATGTGTAAATTAATTAAATTAGAGTCGGACTGTAGACTCGGGAAGGTAAGAAATTAATTAAGGAAAAAATTAATTAATTTGTGTCAGACCATAGACTCGAGAATATACAGGCTAGTGTTACGGGTTTTAGTACACGATAAATCAGGGATTTATATTATATATATACGGTGTGGTGATAGTATATATTTGTATGTACTTTGTGTGTGCTATTAAATACCAGGGACTAGATATTTATTTAATTTATATACTCTAGTGCTATCAAGGGAGGTTGCAAGAAGTGGGTGAATCTCCTAGCTTGAGGAGTAGGGAGAGTATATCTCCAAGTCATAGTGTCTAGTATATGAGTGAAGGGTTTATCTCACTTTCACGGAAGGAATATAACCGCCTCCACTACGTTTATATTTTGGGTCAGGTTGGTGAGCGATTTCGACTTGGGTAACTAGGTTATGTGAGCATACCTAGTGAGATAGAACTTTAGAGGAAATCATCCGGCGCGGGTATACTCGAAAGGATGGATATTGATATGCCCCAAGTGTGACCTCGGCCTAGAGACACCAACCTCGACCGAGGTAATGGCCGTCTCTGAGTAAGTCTTGGGCCCGCGATACCAGCCCTCGGCCATAGTAAGGTCGGCCCAGGCCGACACTACCACCTACATCTCCATTGGACACTACGCGCATCATAGGTATCAACAGCATTCTCATATACCTGGATATGGCAACCTCGGCCGGATGTAGGCCGAGCTAGCAAGAAGCACTAGTAAACTCCATCATGGTATCAGCTCAACCTCGGCTCAGGTCGACCCCAATACTCTGTCTCGACTGAGATTAGGTCGAGACCCCCTATGGAACATCTCGGATTGAACGAATACCAAGCCTTTACAAACTCGGCCTCTCTTAGGCAGAGGTCATGTACCAGAATGGTAGCCGAGCATCTATTGACATTTGGATAAGGACATGTTGACATAAATCAGTTATAACAAGATTATTCCCCACACGTGGGGAGAATATTTCATCATCATTCCATACATATGACAGTGACAGGTGGCTCCCCCCTATTGGTGAGGCTAACACACATGTGCATATTACATGCATGAGGGTACACTACACCCCCTAAGTACTATATATAAAGGTCATCCTCTACCTTGCAAAGGATCCAAGATCAGTAACCCTAGCTAAAACTCTGTTCAAATACACAGTAGAGAGAGAAAGCTTGAGAGATTATATCCATGGCCATTAGAGCCCTCATATAGTGATACACATCATACACTTGCACAGTGGACGTAGGCCTGATTGGCTGAACCACTTACATAACTGTGTTCATCCTCTTCTCCTCATCATAATCTCTTATATATATATACATACAGTATACCCTCATGCTGCTATTGTTAACATTGAACTAAGCTCATAAACACCTTGAAGGGTGGTGCTGTTTCTGGCATCATCATTTTGGCGCCGTCTGTGGGAACGAGAAGCTATCTCTTCCTCTTCTTCAGCTTAACCTCACCGGAGACTCTGGTGGTGAACCAGGCATCACCCCTTGCGTGGAGCTGTTTCACCATTGAAAGAGGTCATGTAAGGTACTAAGCTCACTCATTACTCAAGCTCTTTATTGTTGACACAAGGCACCAGAATTACCACCGCCTCTTCCGCCGCCCGGAGGAGGAGGGCCCAGTTCCAGCCAGGCACCGCCTCAGTCCGAAATGGCGGAAGTGGCTGCAGCCTTAAAATCTTTGGCTGCAACGCAGTAAGCAATGAAGGAGCAATTCGAACAGCTCAGCCAAACTATGATGAGGTCACCTGGAGTCTCACCGGATATGATCACTCCGGTGGCTATTCAGCTTCATCCAAATGCTAGGGGACCACCCTAGGCACCAATGAAGGATCAACCTGCACCCCAGCGGAGAAGGGACGTTGCTGACCCCAGGCGCTTACGCCTGGGAGGCAAGGAAACCCTTGCCCGGAAGACAGGTATGATGATCTAGAGGCGGAGGAGCCCCCGGAAGATTGTTGGGAGCCGTATGAGGTGTCGAATAACACTGTGCGACCTCTTCGGCAGAGTCAGGGAGGTATCGGCCGAAGAGATGAAGAGGCCCAAAAGAGGGGGTCTGCTTTTGATCGGTTGAGCAGAGGATCAGCCTTTGAGAGGTTGGGTCTAGTGAATGACCTAAGACACAGGTTATCCAGATCCAGGAGTGTTGTCGGCTCGCAAAGAGGGGACAGACCAGGTTGGCCTGACCAAGGCCGACCCTGTGACAGAAGAGGCAGAGAGCAGGAAGAGGTCAATAGCCGACGTTGTGCTGCAGCGGGGGAACCCTCGGTCCATCCCATCGAAGTGGCTGGGGACAACCTCGTCCAGGTCGGGGGAGGAAGACCATGTAATGACTCGATCCAACGCCTCGAGGAGAAGATAAGAGACCTCATTAAAAGTAGAGATCCATTGCAGAGGGGTTACTTAGAGGGCTCACCGTTTGTGGCTAGGATAGTGAACTTCCCAACCCCAGCTAAGTTTAAGCCTCCTGTGGTGTATCCCAAGTATGACGGCAGCACCAACCCAGTACACCACATAGAGATGTATCAGTCGGCAGCAGACATCTACTCAATACCCGATGAGATGAAGTGTAGAGCCTTTTCTGGGACCTTAACAGGGGCAGCGTACAGTTGGTTTACCTCCCTTCCGAAGAACTCGATTGAGAACTTCAAAGGCCTGGCTGAACGGTTCATTCATAACTTCTACTTTGGGGTGAGACCTCAAAAGAAGACCACTCACCTGCTGTATGTCAAGCAGGGCAAGGATGAGATCTTAAGGGACTACATAGCCAGGTTAAACAAAGAGAAGTTGTAGGTCGAAGACTATGAAGAGAATATAGCCATGACTGCCCTCATAGGGGGTCTACAGAAAGGGAAGTTATTGTGAAAACTGGCGGAAGACCCTCCTAGGTCTATGGCGGAACTCCTGGAAACCGCGGGGAAAGTAATGAATTAGGAAGAGGCAATGACCGCCAAGTATGAGGATGAGAATCGCAGTGGCAGTGGAAAGTCCCAGAAGAAGAGAGATGGGAAGAAGAGATAGGGTGATGACAAGTTCGCCCACTATACTCCTCTGACTGTGAGCTGTGAGCACATCCTCAATGAGATTAAGAATGACAGAACTCTGAGGTGGCCAGAAAAGCTGAAAGCTCCACCACACAAGAGGAATAAAAACCTATGGTGTGAGTTTCACCAAGATCATGGTCACGTCACAGATAGATGCTTCGCTCTGAAAGATGAGATCGAAAAGATGCTAAAATCTGGAAAGCTGAGGAAGTACGTGGATGGTAAGGCTCCTAAGGGTGGAAGAGACGACCCCAAGAAAAGGAGAAATGACAGATGCCGTGACAACATCCCAGCGCGAAGGGACGATGACTCAAAGGGAGATGATGAAGACGATCCGGATCTTCCACCAAAGGATGATAACACTCCGGTGAAGAGGGTTGGTATGATCTCATTCGGTATTGGCACAATATACGGAGGATTTACAGGTGGTGGATCTGAGGTAGCTGATAGGAAGGCTCATGTGGCAGAGGCCAAATCAGTGGCCAAGCTTGAGGTTGTGAATCTAACGTCTTCCGACACAGTACAAAAGAGGAAGAAAGTGGACATGAACACCCTCATAGTTGGGTTCTCCAGACTCGACTTCAGAGATATCTTAGCCCCCAATGATGACCCTTTGGTCATAACGACAAGGGTGCATGGATGCGAGGTGCAGAGGATCCTCGTAGATGGGGGAAGCTCGGCAGATGTGATGTTTTGGCCATGCTTTAAGAGCTTGGGTCTTAGTAGAGCAAGACTAGTACCCTATCACCACCCCCTGATAGGCTTCAGTGGGGAAAAGGTTCACCCCTTGGGCATGTATGAGATGGATGTACGGATGGGTGATGAGTGGCCTAAGAGGTTAACCAGGAAGATTAATTTCTTCGTAATGGACGAGAGTGTCTTCTCGGCCTATAACCTCATCATAGGAAGAGTGGCCCTTAAGGAGTTCGAGGCTATGCCATTGACGGTCCGCAAGATGTTAAAATTCCCGACCCCCTATGGGGTAGGGGAAGTACGAGGTGACCAAACCACAGCGCGAGAATGTTATTTCAACTCGGCCGAAGAGAGAGAGGCCCATAAGAGGGCCACCACTACTTACATCATTGATACTCTTAATCCGAGAGATGAGACAAAGTTGAAGAAGGGAGAGGCCGCGGAAGAGGTAGAATCCATCGTCCTCAATGAGGACGAACCGGAAAAAACCATCTAGGTTGGCAAAGCCCTTAATTCGGAAGTCAAGGAAGAGCTGATAAACTTCCTCAAGAGGAGGCAGAGTGTCTTCGCATGGAGTCACGCAGACATGCCTGGCATCGACCCTGAGGTGATGAGTCACAAGCTCAACGTAAACAAAGATGCCAAGCCTATTAAGCAGAGATGAAGAGTCTACTCCAGGGAAAAATATGACGTCATCCGAGAAGAGGTTAAAAAATTAGAAGAGACTGAGTTTATAAGAGAAGTCACATATCCGGAGTGGCTATCAAATGCAGTCATCGTACCCAAGGCCAATGGGAAGTGGAGAATGTGTGTCGATTTCACTGACCTGAACAGGTCTTGTCCAAAAGACAGCTACCCCTTACCTCGAATAGATAAGATGGTTGATGCCACGACAGGATATGAGCTCATGAGCTTCAAGGATGCGTATTCAGGCTATAACCAAATCTTCATGGATGTTGGAGACTCGGAGAAGACAACCTTCATTACCGACAAAGGAACGTACTGCTACAAGGTAATGCCCTTCGGTATGAAAAATGCAGGGGAAACGTACCAAAGTCTTGTAAATAAGATGTTTGAAGAGCAAATAGGTAAGACCATGGAGGGGTATGTAGATGATATGCTAACAAAAAGCTTGAAAGCTTGCACCCATGTAACAGACCTTGAGAAGACCTTCGATGTTATGGACTCATACATAATGAAACTCAACCCGAAGAAATGTGTCTTCGGAGTAGGAGCTGGGAAATTCCTGAGATTCATCGTCAACCAGAGAGGAATTGAAGCAAACCTTGAGAAAATCAAGGCATTGCTTGACATGAAGACTCCTAGGAGTATCAAGGATGTCCAAAGACTCAAGGGGAGAGTGGCTGCGCTTAACAGATTTGTCTCTAGGGCAACGGATCAGTGTCTTCCATTCTTTAAAGTTCTAAGAAAAGCCTTCCAATGGGACGAAGAGTGTGAGAAATCCTTTAACCAACTCAAGTCTTACTTGGGGTCACCCTTATTGTTATCTCGACCCATCGCAGGAGAAAAGCTGTATGTGTATCTGGCAGTCTCTGAGTCAGCCATCAGCGCGGCTATAATACGGGAAGACGATGGGATCCAAAGGCCTGCATATTTCAACAGTAAGTCCCTTCAAGGGGCTGAGCAAAATTGCCCGCGCATGGAAAAATTGGCCTATGCTCTAATACACGCCTCAAGGAAAATGAAGCCTTACTTCCAAGCTCACTCCATGGTAGTCCTCACTGACTCCCCACTAAGGCAGGTCTTGCATAAACCTGAGAAGTCCAGGAGATTGATGACCTGGGCCATTGAGTTAGGGGAGTATGATCTCACCTACCAACCTAGGATGGCTATCAAAGGGCAAGCCCTCGCGGACTTTGTTGCAGAATTCACATGGGAAGAGACAGAAAGCGTCCTGGAGGATGTCAGAGAGACAAAACGAGCTGTCTTTCGAAATTTGGAAGAGATGATACCGAACATCTTCCGTGATCGGGAAGAGACCGAGACAGAAAATGGCCTGGGGAATGTCGATGAGACAAATCGCGGTGTCTTCCAAAATTTGGAAGAGACGACACCGAACGTCTTCTGAAATCGGGAAGAGGTCACCGCAGGCAAGGTTCGGGGCAGAGTGGAAGAAAACGAAGAAGATCGGTACCTCTTCAAAGAAGTAGTCATGACAGAAGGGGCCTTCTCATCAGATACAGACATTTGGAGCCTCTTCGTTGATGGCTCTTCCTGCGATAGTGGAAGCGGTGCGGGGCTAATACTCTCGGCTCCTGATGGCGCCAACATTAAATACTCCTTAAGATTCAACTTCCAGGCCACAAACAACGAGTTCGAGTATGAGGCTATGTTAGCAGGTCTCTTACTGGCAAAGACTTTTCGCGTAAAGCGACTCATACTCCACAGCGACTCGAGGTTAGTTGTCAATCAAGTACTGGGAGTCTATGAGGCCAAGGATGAAAGGATGGCGAAGTACCTGAAGAGGGTGAGAAAGATGTTGGAATATTTTGAAGAGGCAAAATTGAAGAGAGTGCCTCGACAGAGTAACAGTCATGCAGATGCATTGGCAAGGCTGGCCTCGGCAACGAAGACAGATATTAGAAGGACCGTTCCGATCGAGGTCTTGGGAAAGGCAACCATCGAGGAAGAAGAGGTGTGTAACCCTTGTCACAATTTGAACCTAGGAGACTCATGGATTCACCCCCTCGTGAGATATATTAGAGAGGGAGAGATACCGGAGTCCAAGCTGGAGAGGAGAAAGTTGAGATATAGGGATGCCAAGTTCACGGTGATAGGAGACATCTTGTACAAAAAGAGATTTCTATTGCCTCTCCTCAGATGTGTGCATCCCACAGAAGTTACCCGGGTCTTACAGGAGGTTCATGAAGGTTCTTGCTCCAGCCACATAGGGGGAAGACCCTTGGCCAAAAGAATCATCACACAGGGGTACTGATGGCCAACCTTGTCCAAAGACGCTGCAGCCTACGTGAAGGGATGTGATAAATGTCAAAGATTCGTAACTATTCCTCATCAACCTCATCATCCTATGACATCAATCACCTCTCCATGGCCATTTGCGGTATGGGGGATTGACTTAGTAGGACCCCTACCAAGAGCTGCTAATAATTATAGATTTTTTATAGTTGCCATCGACTACTTCTCAAAATGGGTAGAGGCAGAACCGATGATAACGATCATAGAACAGAAGACCTTCCAGTTTATTTGGAGGAACATCATATGTAGATACGGCCTCCCAAACACTCTCATCTCAGACAATGGGACCCAGTTCAAGAACTCCTCTTTGGAAAAGTACTGCCTAAGAGTTGGAATAAAGCAGTTCTTCTCATCTCCTGGCCGACCTCAGGCAAACGGTCAGACCGAGGTTACGAACAGAATAATCCTCGATGGGATCAAGAAGAGGTTAGAAGATGCGAAGGGACTGAAGAGGTCTACGCTGTGCTATGGGCCTACAGAACCACGATAAGTACACCTACAGGAGAAACCCCGTTCATGCTAGCACATGGCTCAGAGGTTGTCATACCAACAGAAGTAGGACTCCCAACTCATAGGGTTCAGACCTATGACCCCGATAAAAATGGGGAAGAGAGGAGGTTAGACCTGGATCTGATTGAAGAAAGAAGAGAAGACGCGGAGATCAGACAAGCAGCCTACCAACAGAGGGCAGAAAAATTCTATAACCAGAGGGTAAAGTCAAGACCCATTGCAGTAGGAGACCTAGTGCTGAAAAAGACCTTACAGAAAGCGAACAAGCTTCACCCAAACTGGCATGGCCCCTACAGAGTGACAGAAGAGGTTGTGCCTGGCACCTACAGGCTAGAAAACCTAGAAGGAGAACCCTTTGCTAACCCATGGAATGTTGATCACCTAAAGAAATATTACATATGATGTTGCATAGAGTTTGTAAATGTATCATCTTATGAAGAGGTTATTAATAAAAAGATCAGTCCCTATGACGATTCTTGCTTCATTCTTATGTCAGATTAATTATGGAGATAACATCTTAGGTGACATAACACCATTCAGTGGTGACGAGGTCTGAGCTCAGACACCATCACAGATGACCTCAGACCCTTAACATCATTAATTTGGTGAGATTAATTATGGGGATAACATCTTAGGTGATGACCTCAGACCCTCATAACACCACTCAGTGGTGACGAGGTCTGAGCTCAGACACCATCACAGATGACCTCATACCCTTAACATCATTAATTTGGTGAGATTAATTATGGGGATAACATCTTAGGTGATGACCTCAGACCCTCATAACACCACTCAGTGGTGACGAGGTCTGAGCTCAGACACCATCACAGATAACCTCAGACCCCTAACATCATTAATTTTGTGAGATTAATTATGGGGATAACATCTTAGGTGATGACCTCAAACCCTCATAACACCACTCAGTGGTGACGAGGTATGAGCTCAGACACCATCACAGATGACCTCAGACCCTTAACATCATTAATTTGGTGAGATTAATTATGGGGATAACATCTTAGGTGATGACCTCAGACCCTCATAACACCACTCAGTGGTGACGAGGTCTGAGCTCAGACACCATCACAGATGACCTCAGACCCTTAACATCATTAATTTGGTGAGATTAATTATGGGGATAGCATCTTAGGTGATGACCTCAGACCTTGATAACACCATTTGGTGGTGACGAGGTCTGAGCTCAGACACCATCACAGATGACCTCAGACCCTTAACATCATTAATTTTGGAGAGTGATTATAAGGATAGCATCTTAGGTGATGACCTCAGACCTTTATGACATTACTTAGTGGTGACAAGGTCTGAGGTCAGGACCGTTGATTAAGTATAAACAAGATATCATTGCAACAAAATAGAGAGTGGAAAATATCATATGGCATTCAGTAAAAGCAAGTGAAGACAGTCCTCCTCAGAGGTCAATATATTCAGAAATATCAAATATTCAGCAATTACAGACAAGTTCCATAGTGTCAAAAGTTACAAACAATGACAAAAAAAATCCTAAGGATTTGATGGGGGAATGTTAACATCCTCGGCCTGATTGGCTGGATCAACATTGGTCACCACGGCCGCATCATCATGCTGGTCTGCCCCTCTAACCTCGGTCCCTTCCAATGTTGCAGTCACGACAGGAGTAGCATCCTCGTCCTCAACCTCCTGAAGAGCCTGGGCAAGCCGAGGATCAGCAAAGTCGAGACCCACGAAGTCAGAGGCCTTTAAAGTGCCGACCTCCCTCTCCCTGGCGTCAGCCCATTTAGTAGTGGCCTTGATACCTCTTTCGAGATATTCAAAGCCGAAGCCCATGAACTCGTCTGAGGACTTGTAATCAGAAATTATCTTCCCGGAGGCGTCTTCAAGAGCAGCCCTGACAGCTGAGTTGACTTTCTGCTGCAGAGTGTTGTCTTTAGCCTTCAGAGTTGCAGCATGATCCTTGTCGAGCTGGGAGATGTCCTTCTCCAACCCCTTCACCTTATTCTCAGAGCTTTGCAGCTCTGATTTCAGACGATCAATCTCGGTGTTCAGGGCGCTCTGAACCTTTTCGACCTCTTGCCCCTTTTGGATGAGGGGCAATTTCCTTAGAGTCCAGTTGGATAAGTGGTGCATAGCAGCCACTCCCTGCATATTTTATGAAGAGGTTAAGCTAAAGAAAAGTCAGATGTTACACTTAAAGAATTTCTGAAGAGAGATTAAGTCATACCTGAATGGCTCTGTGAAGGCCGAACTCAATCAGCAAGGGGGTCTCCAGAGACCTGAAAAAGCATTTGTCAGCCTCGATCATTGCAGAGCCGACAGCATCAAGGGCCTGAAGATTGTGGCCGACTATGCTGTCAGACAATTTCAGCTGATCCAGGCGAGCCGACAGGGCGTCGGCCGAGGAGATAGGGATGGCATTATCAGTAGTCTTCTTCTTCGACCTCTAATCCTCAGGGGCATGACCTTCTGGGGCCCTCTTCTTTGTGGCATGGGATTTTGATGCAGAGGGAGCTGGGGGAGGAGCATTCAGGCCAGCCTTCTTGGCAAGTCTTGTTAAACTAGGTGCAGCCATGTACCACAGCTCGTTCGAGATGTCTTGTGGTCGCTCTGCAAAAGTTAGAAGATCTGGGTTAGAAATCAGATGTGAATGAGTTCAGAGGTTCAACTTAAAATAAAAATGCTTACCAAGCTCGACAAGGGGACTTCCACCTAGGCCCGTCCCCGAGAGATAATGGGGGGTCAGCAAATGTTCAAACTTAACGAATAGACCATGTGCCCCTTGGTCTTGCAGGGCTTTCACCTTCTGAAGATTCTAAAGACTTAGACTAGGGTCGGCCCTGGCAGACATGGTGACCTTACCCCATCTGAGGGGTATCCTCGGCTCAAGGATGGACGAGGGAACACATGGGACAAATTCCCATAGTCCAGAGGCGAAGAAATAGCGGGGCTTCCAGTTGTGGTTGGAAGTCTGGGTTATTTGAAGCATCTTCTTCTCAGGCCTCCGAGCTACAAAGTGATAGTAGCTCGGATGATTTTTGGCCGAGGAAGGGACATAACAACCTACGAAGACCTGAACTGGGAGGTCAGAGTGGTGGACTGCCCTCCACAAGATAATGGCCCCTATGATGACCCTCCAGGCATTGGGGGATAACTGTGAGGGGGCCAAATTGATATAGGAGAGAATGGACTTGATAATGGGATGGATGGGTAGGCGAAACCCTAACTTGAACATCTGCTCATACAGGCAGATCTCGCCGTCTCGGCCGTCATATGCTCTCTCTTCCCTCAGCGGTCTTCTTAGCCTTATGGAGGGACTAACGGAGTACAAATATCTGAAGTAGAGAAGATCCACCTCAGTAACTGTGCTCTCGATCTCAACCGCCTCAGAGACGTCGACATCGCTTTCAACATCTCCATCATCATCAAGCTCAACGTCGACCGGAGCAGACGTAGATGGGTTACCAGCAAACCTCTGAGCAAACTCTGCCCCGGTAACAGCAGACAAGGGAATGGCATCAAGTATGGGTGGTACAGCCACACTTGGCTCAACAATTTCAACCTCTGAGGAAGAGGCTGAGGTGCTTGAGCTGTTATGAGACGAGGCTCGGCTAGAGATCTCGGCCTGATCAGGGGCCTGACCAGGCCGAGGTGTGAAGTCCATGGCATCCTGAAATGAGTCCACAGATATGGGGTCTGAAGTGGAAGATTCAGACTCAGACATCGGTATGGGGTCGGCAGGGACCTCTGTCTGATAAAAGAACTCTGGGGGATCAGGATATATCACCTTAAGAGGTGGTGGAAAGATAGGTATAATGGGAAATTCTTGTGTCCTACGAGCCTCCTCCTGTGCTCTTTCTATTTGCCTAATCTTTTCTAAGGTCTTCTCTCTAAGGGAGGGGAACTCCTCAAGAAGATGATATAAAGGTCTGAGCATCAAAGGTCGATCCAAAACTTTGGATAACTTCCTAAAACTATAAACAAGATTGGCTTGTAAAGTAAAGAAATCTAAAGATCAAACTTAGAAGTTTAAAGCAAATACTGTTCGCCTAAAACTATGGTGCTCGCCGGAAAGCGATGAAACTCGCCGAAAAATGCCAACCAGAAGCGAAAAAAAAGAAAATGAAGGGGAGAAGGTACCTGGAAATGAAATGACGAAGGAAAGTGAAGAGAATTCGCGAAAAACCACCACCAAAGGAGGCCTCTGCAGTGAATCTTGTTCGAAATACCTTAGAGAGAGAAGTTACAGGAAGAAGGCGTTCAAAGGAGAGAAAAAATGAAGAAGGAGGAGGGAAAAAAGGGTTCAAAACCCTTATATATCTGGGCACGTTTCCCAAGGCCCATTATTGCCTTGGGAGCCCCAAAGGGAGGCTGACAGCACACGCCTACCAAGCAAGCATGCTCCAACATTGGACAAGTGTCAAGCAAGTATTGGGTCGTAAATAGACAGGCCTCGGAGGTGTGCTAATCCCCTAGTCACCTGCCCTCACATATGACTAAGGGCTGGGGGTGATTGATATGCCCCAAGTGTGACCTCGGCCTAGAGACACCAACCTCGGCCGAGGTAATGGCCGACTCTGGGTAAGTCTTGGGCCCGCGATATCAGCCCTCGGCCATAGTAAGGTCGTCCCAGGCCGACACTACCACCTACATCTCCATTGGACACTACGCGCATCATAGGTATCAACAGCATTCTCATATACCTGGATATGGCAACCTTGGCCGGATGTAGGCCGAGCTAGCAAGAAGCACTAGTAAACTCCATCATGGTATCAGCTCAACCTCGACTCAGGCCGACCCCAATACTCTGTCTCGGCTGAGATCAGGCCGAGACCCCCTATGGCACATCTCAGATTGAACGAATACCAAGCCTTTACAAACTCGGCCTCTCTTAGGCCGAGGTCATATACCAGAATGGCAGCCGAGCATCTATTGCCATTTGGATAAGGACATGTTGACATAATTTAGTTATAACAAGATTATTCCCCACACGTGGGGAGAATATTTCATCATCATTCCATACATACGACAGTGACATGTGGCTCTCCCCTATTGGTGAGGCTAACACACATGTGCATATTACATGCATGGGGGTACACTACACCCCCTAAGTACTATATATAGAGGTCATCCTCTACCTTGTAAAGGATCCAAGATCAGTAACCCTAGCTAAAACTCTGTTCAAATACACAGTAGAGAGAGAAAGCTCGAGAGATTGTATCCATGGCCATTAGAGCCCTCATAGAGTGATACACATCATACACTTGCACAGTGGACGTAGGCCTGATTGGCTCAACCACTTACATAACTGTGTTCATCCTCTTCTCTTCATCACAATCTCTTATATATATATATATATATATATATATATACAGTATACCCTCATGCTGCCATTGTTAACATTGAACTAAGCTCATTGTTGATGTAAAAAATTAGATCGCTCTAATTATTCAATCACAGATAAATAAAATGAACAAAGATTTTTAAAGTGGTTCAGCCTTATAAGAATGGCCTACATCCACTGTTATGTTATTGATGAGTGTTTGGGAATTCTCGATTATCAGTTCAATCCAGAAATTCCCCTCCCTTTGAATGAGGATGATACAAGGTATTTATAGCTCTTAGGCTGTACATGAATGGGTCGATACATTAAATGAGAATACATATGAAAGGGTAATACATTTAATGCAGCGTGTGCGTCAAGATGATGAACATTCAATGAATAGTTGAACTGTTGACATTCTGGCAATTAATACTACGGCCGAGATGCAGCTCGGACCGCCTTAGTTGCTCATTGATCAGGAGTTCCTCGGAGCGCTAGAGTACCTCGGAGTGTTACAGTTCCTCGGTATATCCTCGTTGCTCGGGGAGAACATAAGTTGGTCGAGGAAATGAACTTCCTCGTTGTTATTGTGCCACGTAGATTGACAAGTGTCTTCGTATGATTCGTCCACATCAGCATATTAATTTTGGTATCAACAGAAGCCCCCAATGTTTCATATTTCGAACTTTGAGGAGTATGGAACATTCTTTCTTGGTTTATGGTAATATTGAATGATCTTCCTGGGTTTTAGGAGCATCGTATTTGAATTTATTTCCAAATTCAAAGAATCCGCCTTTTTTCGAACTTTTAAGAGCGCTTCGATCTTAGTGCCCTTTTTGTCCTTTTAGCCGCCGGAAGTTCAATAGTTTCTTTTTTGTAATCATTTCCTTCGCCGCTTCCCAAGGCAAAGTATTTAAACTTCTTAGGTAACCATACCGTCTTCTTCTTTTTCCAATTTCCTGCATTCAAGCTTTCTATTCTCTCCTTCTCTCTTGTGCGTTCATCCTAGTTTTCGTTCGTTGTCAACATACCTCCTTTCTTCCTGTAAGATCTTCTTCCTTTCTTCTGTATCTCTTTTATTCAGTATGGTTTATATTGTGGAGTTTGTTGAGAAATTTCGTTTCGATTTTTCCATTCCTTCTTGGGTAATTCTGGAGGTTCTTTCTGAGCCTTTAGATTATTTTCGATTGGCTGAGGGGCATTGGTTCTCCAGTCTATTCATAGCTGAATGTGGATTTTCTTTTCCACCAAACCCATTGTGTCTTGAGTTTTGTCAGTATTTTGATCTTGTTCCTGCAAAAATAGCCCCCAATTCATGGAGAATAATTAATGGGGTGCACAAATTAAATCTAACTCATGGGACTCGTATAGGGATCCCTGAAATTATGTATTGCTATAAATGGGCCACTCTAGATAATATTTATTACTTAAAAACTAGGTTTCTGAATAGGGCTCTTGTAGTTAACCTCCCTGACTCAAATAGAGATTATTTTGAACATGGGTTGGTTATTAAAAATTGGCAATATGCCCCTTTAGTTGGAGATGGAGTATACAACGGTCCCAGATGCCCCCCATATGGCAATGGGATAGGTTTATTTTTCATTTTATTTTACTTATGAAGTTATGCTTTTATCATGTTTGACAAAATGTATGACTGATATTTCATTATGTGTTTGTTTGCAGTTGATAGTAAAAGAAAAACTCCAAAAGAATCAGAGGTTAATATTAAGCATCTGAAACTTATCTGGGGTTTGCATAAGAACGTTGCAGACGAGCACATCAGGTCTGCATCATATATGCTACAGTATAAGAGTTACACAACCTCTTATATTGCTCGCCCTGTTGAACCAGCTTCAACTCCAGAGGATTCTTCTTCAGATTCTCATCTTCCTTTAAGTCAAAGAATGGGCAAGAAAAGATCTCCTCCTGCTCTTTTTGATGACATTACTTCTGCTGTTGGGGCTAAGAAAAGCAAAACTGATGTCCCAGAGGGGACTAAGAAGGTGGATGATGCACCCTCCAAAGCTGCCGAGAAGCCCCCAGTGGGTCCGAGCAAGAAAGTTGCTCCTATGGAAGTGATTACTATCTCTCCGACCAAGAGTTCTTCCTTGGTTGAAGCTGCTGAAGTCCCTTTGAGAAGATTGAGGAAATCATCCTCAGTCAATTTGGCTGAAACTGTCCCTTCTCTACCTGCTGGTGGTGTTGGTATTCCAACCATCATTCCTCCGAGCTCTGCAATGAGCTCGGTAAAAACTTGGATCATACCCGAGGTCCAAGGAATTGATGAAAAAATTTCTAGGGATATGCTGACATCCCTAGCTACTCGTCATCTTGCTTCGGTAAATTTCTCACATTCTGAATTTTCTTTCTTTCTCTGAATGCTTGCAGTTTGTATTGACTTTACTGTTTTTCTCATCTTTCAGCTGGTGAACAGTTTCAATAATATCGTGAAGAAAGATGAAGCTATTAAAGCTTCAAGCTCCTCGTCAGGTGTAGAGGATGCTCTGCTGGGTTTGACCCAATCCTTGAAGGAATCTCGCCAACAGTATAGTGAGGACAAGGCTGTTTGGGAGAAAAAGTTGTCTGCAGTTGAGGCCGAGAAGGTGAAGATGGCTGAGATCTCCAAGAATTTGGAGGATAAAGTAAAAGGTTTAGAGGTCGAATATCAGAAGTATGATGTCAATCTCAAGAACTTTGGAGAGCTTGAAGATAAGTTGAAGAAGGCAGAGGAAGAGTTGTCCGCCCTGCGAGATATCAAGGTCCAAAAGGAAGAATTGGATGCGAAGCTCTCCTCGGAGAAATTGAGAAGAAAGCTCACAGTTAAAAAATCCTTCAGCTCTGGCTGGGAAAAAGGATGGGATAAGGGGATTGCTGCGATGACATCCCAAGTTCAATATGGGAAGTTGAAATACTTCCGAGATGGATGGGTAGCTGCCCTACAGGAATTGAAGATCAAGGATGATTCCGATCTATTCCAGTTGCACCTCCCTGGTCCTCCTCCACCAATTGTGGAAGAAGAAGAAGATGAGCATGCCTCTGATGAATCTTCTATGGCTATAGGTGATCAAGTCCCTGCCTCTCTTCCTGCTGCCAACGAGGACATTTCTTCCATGCCTCCTCCTTCTGAGAAAATTTCAACTCTTGCTGTTCAAGCTGCTATCACCTCCGAGCAACCAAGCTCCTCGTCCCAGCCTCCCGAGAAAGTCTTGGGAGACAAGGAAAAGGTGTGAAGTTGTTCGGTATCATTTCTATCTTTTATTATCACTTGTAATCAAACAATGTAATCTTTTGATGATCTAATAAAATACATTTTTGTTCATCTCTGTTGTTGATGATTTGTTTTTGTTGATTGTTGTCTTTTTCTCATCCTTAGTTTGTTGCTAGAATGGAACTGATATCTGCACATGATACCAAGCTGATGCAGCAATGTCATGAATATTATAAGGCTGGTCATACAGACCTTAGTACATCAGAAATTGCTGACATCCTTGGCCATGATGCCTTAGAACAGGCAATTGAGGCTTATCGATACTTGAAAGATTTACTCGACCGAGCTGTGGCCAACAATGTAGCCTACTACGACTTGATTGAGGAACTTCATTATTCCTTAGAAGATCTCCAAGGTCAGCACAATGAATCAATGGCTT
The DNA here is from genome assembly GCA_949130495.1 of Sambucus nigra. Taxonomy (NCBI): domain Eukaryota; kingdom Viridiplantae; phylum Streptophyta; class Magnoliopsida; order Dipsacales; family Adoxaceae; genus Sambucus; species Sambucus nigra. The sequence continues at coordinate 78,300,463 of OX422220.1, forward strand.
TGTTGCACAAAGAATATGAAAATAGATATCAACAGCTTTCTTCTGACACAGGCCATAAAAAGATCCTGGCTGGATATGATGTTAGGGAAAGAACTTTAAAAGGTGAAGTTGAAGCTTGCAGGCAGATTGCTGAGTTGCTGGAACAGGAGAACAATAATTTGCAGAAAAAGCTGGCACAGTATGAATCTGCAGCGTCATCTTCCACTGCTTTAGTGCACGTTACCGATGAAGGTTTCTCGTTCTTAGAGGTTGAGAATGCCAAATTAAGGCAAGAGCTGGACAACTTAAGAAAATATGTTATTCCTGCGATTGCTCGGGGACGAGGAAGAGGTTCTCGCGGACGAGGAAGAGTTGTTCAAAATATTGCCGAGGAGCAAAGTTCTCCAGTCGCTGCTCGGAGTCGATCAAGAGTTCTTAGCCGCAATGTTGAAGAAGCTCGTACTCAGTCGACGTTAGAAACTCAAGGATTCCAATTGAACGCAAAAGACCGAGCTCTGTCTGAAATGTCCAAGAAAAATCTATCCTTGGAGGATCAACTTACTGCGATGAAGTCTGCTCTGGATAATAAGGATGTTTTTGCCAGGAGCCTTCACGAACAATTGGATAGATTAACCTTCCAATTCCATAAACAGCCCAGGGAATTTTGGATGGCAGGGTACAATGAGGCCCTTTGTCATTTGGATGCTCGTATTGAACACGCCAATAATGAAGGTTATAAGCAGGGGTGGTTGAACGCCTTGGGTGTATTAAAATTGGAGCAAGGGCATTATTTATGGGATTATCATGCTCCTGGGTTATTAGACTTGCCTGTACCACCTTATAAATTGGACATGGAATGGATCCCAGCTCGTTCCATTCCTCGGAGCTTAATTTCAAAATACCTTGGTGACTACAGTCTTCACTCCTAGATCGAAGTATCTCGTCCAGAGCATCTAATGGATACACCCTCAATAATGAATATCAGAATGCTAAAGGACTTGAACTTTATTAATCCTCCCCTTTGCCTGGAAGATCCTCCTGCTGGCGAAGAGCCTGTTTCAAAAGCAAAGGGCAAGAAACCCATAGAATAGGAATCCCAATGTAATAGTTAGTATATTCATGTAACCTATAATTTATTTTGAATTTTAATGAAAGACTTTCATTTTGCAAATCTGTATTGTTATTGTCTTGTAAAATGCTCTACATCTGTTCATATGTATAAGTTAAAAAATAACAACAATATTGTTGTTCATCGACCAACTTAATAAAAAGTTACAAGTATCAAGTTTACTCAATCACTTAATAATAAAGTAATGAGTATAAAATGTTCAAAATGTTTCCAACCGACCAAGGTTGTTAGATTGTGCTTATCGACCAACTACAGTTGATGGGTTTTTACCCCCGACCAACCATACTTGGTTCATAAAATGTGCCCGACCAACCATGGTCGATAATTTATCCTCGTCGACCAAGTATAGTTGATCACCGACCAACTATACTTGGTTCAGTTTGGAATTTTCTAGGATGATTTTACCTTCCGACCAACTTGTTGGCATATTTTGTTTTCAAACCAACCGAGATTGGCTTTTTTAAGAATGTTGTTCTTGCCCTTTTACCAACCAGAGTTGGTCATAGGTTCGAACTATTAGGTTCTTTCGAACTATCTGGTTCTTTCGAACTATATGTCCACTAGTTATCTTACCAACCTTAGTTGGTCACGCTAGTGTACGCCTCCTAACCAAAGGAGTATATTTTTTGGTTCTTTCGAAATATATGTCCACTAGTTATCTTACCAACCTTAGTTGGTCACGCTAGTGTACGCCTCCTAACCAAAGGAGTATATTTTTTGGTTCTTTCGAACTATATGTCCACTAGTTATCTTACCAACCTTAGTTGGTCACGCTAGTGTACGCCTCCTAACCAAAGGAGTATATTTTTTGGTTCTTTCGAACTTTTGTCTTCTTTTTGCTGTCGAGCAGCGTAGTGTACAACACTAGTATTCCCCGAAAAACTTTCAATAGAAAGAAAATGGTGAAACATCCTCATTTTATTCATAATGAAGGAACTACTTTACATTTTACATTACTGATAATACTTGCGAAGGTGTTCAGCATTCCAAGCATTCTTGAATTCTTCTCCTTCTAGAGTTGCTATTCGGTAAGTTCCTGGTCGAACAACTTCTGTAACTCGGTAAGGTCCATGCCAGTTTGCTTCCAGTTTATTATGCTTCTGAATGACCTTCTTTAGCACATAATCTCCCTCTTTTAAGTCACATTTCCTCACCCTTTTGTTGTAGAACAGAGCTGTGCGTTGTTGGTAAGCAGCATTCCGAATGGCTGCCTCTTCTCTGACTTCCTCGAGCATATCCAAATCTAGTCTTCTCATCAAGTCACTGATCGGAGAATTGAAGTTCAGCACTCTATGTGTTGGGAGACCTAACTCGGCAGGTATTACAGCCTCACTTCCAAATGCCAGCATATATGGTGATTCTCCAGTCGCTGCTCGGGGAGTTGTTCGTTAAGCCCATAATACTGATTGTAACTCGTTAATCCAGTTAGCTTTAGCTTCACTTAGCCTTTTCTTCAAACCATTTAGCAGTGTTCTATTCGTCACTTCAGTCTGTCCATTGCTTTGAGGATGGCCTGGTGCTGAATGGACCTTCAAAATGTTCGACTGATAACAATAAGCAGCAAATTCTTCGTTATCAAATTGGGTTCCATGGTCTGTGATGAAGGCATGAGGGAGACCATATTGACAGATGATATTCTTCCAAACGAACTGGTATACCCTCTCGTACGTTATATCGATGAGGGGTTCAGCTTCTACCCACTTAGTAAAATAGTCTACTGCGACGACGAGGTACTTGAATCTTCCTCGGGTGGTCGGCAATGGTCCCACCAAATCAATTCCCCACATGGCGAATGGCCAAGGGGAAGTTATGGGTGTCAACAATGCTTGTGGAGTTCGTCGGATAGAGGAAAAACGTTGGCACTTGTCACATTTCTTAGCATAGGGTATACAATCAGCCCTCATCGTTGGCCAGTAGTATCCTTGAGTCATTACCCTTTGTAAAAGTGTTCGACCTGCTACATGAGCTCCACAAGACCCTTCATGGATTTCTTCAATCAATTCTTTCACCTCGGAGGGGTGTACACATCTCTGCAAACCTACCATAATTCCTCTTCTATACAAAATACCATTAGTTAACACATACCGAGCAGCTTTATACTTCAGTTTCTTGGCAGCGAGCTTGTCCTCCGGCAATCCTCCCTCTTCAATATATGTCCTGATGGGATCCATCCAAGATGGTCCTAAATCAAGGGTTATTACATACATTGTCAGGTCTTCATCTATGCTCCGACCTTCTAATACTTCAATCGGTATGGTTCTTCGCAACTCGATACGAGTAGCTGATGCTAGTCGGGCCAGTGCGTCTGCTTGTACATTCTCCATCCTCGGTATTCTCACCAACCGAATGGCATCAAATTCTGTCAACAACTTCATCACCTTTGCGTGATATTTGATCATTAACTCTCCTTTAGCCGCATATATTCCCGTCATCTGATTCACAATTAGTTGAGAATCACTGAATACCATCACTTGTTGTGCTTCCATAACTTTTGCTAAGTTTAACCCCGCTATCATGGCTTCATACTCAGCTTCATTATTAGAGGCTTTGAATTGGAATCGTAAAGCATATTCCATGTCAATCTCATCTGGGGTGCTTAAAACAATTCCTGCGCCGCAACCTGCTGTGCAAGATGAGCCATCCACATATAATCTCCATATGGGTAACCCATCTTCAAATTCCTTATCTGACAGGGTTCCTCGGTGAAATATTTTTTGCTTCTTTTCATCCTCCCCTGACACTTTTCGCTCCTCGTCGATCATTTCTTCTCGCTCTTCTACCAACTGGAGCTGGTCTGAGTTTGAAGTTGATGCTCCTTCTATATCCATAAGTCTGTTTACCAACCGGGGTTGGTCCGGATTTATGTCTGTTGATCCTGTAACATCCACAGGTTGGTCAGCGAGCAACTTTTGTTCCTCGGGGGTATCAGGGTATGTAAACTCTGCTATAAAATCTTCTACAGCCTGCCCTTTCAATGATGATCTGGGCTCATATACAATATCATATTCACCGAGTTCTATTGCCCAGTACATCAGTCTTCCTGACTTCTCTGGCTTATGAAGGGCTTGTCACAATGGCATATCGGTATAAACGACGATGGTATGGGCCTGGAAATATGGCCTCATTCTTCTACTTGCTTCAATTAACGCCAATGCCAATTTTTCTAACTTTGGGTACCTGACTTTTGCACCTCGGAAAGCCTTACTTGTGTAATAAATTGGCTTCTGGACTCCATTCTCCACTCTGATCAATGCCGAGTTGACTGCATTCTCTGATACCGCCAGATACAAATACAATTTCTCTCCTGTTATTGGCCTGGACAATAATGGAGGTGTTCCCAACTACTTTTTCAAGTCTTGAAAGGCCTTCTCACATTCATCAGTCCACTCAAAAGTTTTTCGAAGTGTTTTGAAGAATGGGAGGCATTTGTCAGTTGCTCGGGACACAAATCTGTTGAGCGCTGCAACTCGTCCTGTAAGACTCTGCACTTCTTTCTTTGTTGTTGGAGATCGTAACCCTAAAAGAGCTTTGATTTTATCTGGATTTACTTCAATGCCCCGCTGGTTGACAATGTATCCGAGAAACATTCCTTCTCGTACTCCAAATGTGCACTTCGTCGGGTTGAGTTTCATCTGGTATTTATCCAGTTGATCAAATGTCTGAGCTAAGTCAACTAAATGATTTGCAGCTTTCTTGCTTTTTGTCAGCATATCATCGACATAGACTTCCATATTGCAACTGATTTGTTCGGTGAAGACCTTGTTCATCAGCCGCTGGTATGTCGCTCCTGCATTTTTCAAACCAAAAGGCATAACATTATAGCAATAAGTTCCCCTAGGGGTAATAAAAGAAGTACTTTCCCTGTCTTCAGGTTTCATCTTGATCTGGTTGTAACCAGAATACGCATCCATGAAGCTGAGCAGCTCATGTCCCGAGGTAGCATCCACTAGTTGGTCAATTCTGGGCAATGGAAAATGATCTTTTGGGCATGCTTTGTTGAGATCAGTGAAATCAACACACATTCTCCATTTATTGTTCTTCTTCTTTACCATCACCACGTTTGCCAGCCAGTCTGGATATTTCACATCTTCAATGAATTGGGCTTTCTGGAGCTTCTCGACCTCCTCTTGTATGGCTTGATTCTTCTCGGGGCTAAATAACCTTCTTCTCTGCTTCAAAGGCTTGATCTCCTTATTCACATTGAGTTCATGACATAAGAAGTTTGGATCTATTCCTGGCATGTCCTCATGACTCCATGCGAAAGTTTTCTTCCTGTTTCTCAAGAACATTATCAACTCTTATTTTATTGAAGCATCCAACAACGAACCTATCTGGGTTACTCGTTCAAGGTGCTCCTCGTCCAGAATAACATTTTCTGTAGATTCTACCACCTGTCCTTTTACAAGTTGGGATTCATCCCTGGGATCAAGAGTTTCAATTTCTGTACCTTCCTCCACCTGGTAGGTAATAGTCTTTTTCCTTGCTTCTTCAGGCTCCTCTTGCTCGGCAGATGAATAATAGCATTCCCGAGCTATTTTTTGATCACCTTTCACAACTCCTACTCCGAAGTTTATTGGGAATTTTAAGCATTGATGCACTGTAGATGGAACTGCTTCGAACTTCTTCAAACCAACTCTTCCCATGATGATGTTGTAGGCTGACTGCACATTCTTATCCATCACGAAGAAGCGTATTCTTTCTGTTCGACAAGCGGGCCAAGTTCCAATGAATATGTCCAACTTGATCGTCCCAAGTGGAAAAACTTTCTTGCCAGCAAAACCCAGAAGGGGTCTGTGATAAGGTTCCAATTGAGATAATTTAAAATTCAAGCTATCAAAACATGAATAGTACATGATGTCTGCCGAACTACCATTGTCCACCAACACCCTTGAAATCACCACATCTTTCATCCTCATTTTGATCACCAATGGATCGTCGTGAGGGTAAAGAACACCTGCCAAATCGTTTTTTGAAAAACTAATAACCAGCTTCTCTTTATTTACCTTCCTCGGACGATCTTCCTCGGTAAGATTTATTCGTTGAATATATGAGCAGGCTTGGGCCTCTCCGAGATAGGCCTTTCTTTCTGCAGTAAGGTCTCCCCCTCCAGCATCTCCTCATGTTATAACATTACAATCAATTGACCCAAAACGTATGGAAAATACCTCTCGTTCAGGCTGTCTTGGCTTCTTTGGAAGATCGGGGTCTTCATCTGGATCATCTTCATGATTTCTTTTCTTTTTCTCCTCCGTCCGACGAGGAGATCTGGAACGATCTCTGGTTCTATCATCATTTTTCCTTTCACCTCTGCGATCTACATACTTTGACAACTTTCCTCTTCGGATGAGCGTTTCAATCTCGTTCTGAAGGGCTATGCAATTTTGGTCGTATGGCAATGATCTTTATGGAACTCGCAATATTTGGCCCTATTCCTCAGATCAGGATTGGTCCTCAGTTTATCTGGCCACTTGATTTCTTCGTTATTCTTGATTTCTTCTAAAACATGATTAATACCCATCTTCAATGGAGTATAATTATCATATTTCTTCAGGACTTCCCATGACGTCCTATTATTCTTGGAGTGCTTGTCACCACCATTACCTTTTTGCTCTTTCTTCTTAGATTTGTCAACCTCCACCTTGGTTTCTTTATCCATATTCTTCTTCGCAGCCATAGCCTCCTCGGCATTCATGATTTTGGCCGCTTTTGCCATCAACTCCGACATAGTTTTAGGTGGATCTTTGGCCAAAGTATAATATAACTTGTTAGGCAACAATCCACTCATCAAAGCAGTGATCGCTGTCTTTTCTTCGTAATCTATGACTTCCAACTTCTCGTTATTGAAACGAGTTATGTAATCTCTAATACTTTCACCAGACTTTTGTCTAACACTTAACAAGTGTGCTACTCGTTTTACTGGCTTTGCTCCAAAACAGAAATTGCCAATAAACAACTCGGCTAACTGAATAAAAGTCGAAATCTTACCCCGAGGAAGATTATTGTACCATATCTGTGCAGATCCGGTAAGAGTTCCCGAAAACGCTCTACACCTCATCTCGTCGGGGACAGCATATATGTCGGCAGCAGCTTGGTATTGCTCTATATGAAGAACAGGATCTGTCTTTCCATCATATTTAGGTGTCACTACAGGTACTTTAAATTTCGATGGTGTAGGAAAATTCACAATGGCCTGCACAAAAGGTGTCCCTTGAACAAAAGTTCTCTGTAAGGGATTCCTTTCTTTAATCATTTCTCCAAGTCTATCCTCCAATCGTTGAATGGAACCCTTCCATGCTTCATTTCCTTCCTCGGGCTGCTTAGTCCGAGCAATTGATTGTTCTGACGTAGCTTCCTGAGATCTATCTCGACGAGTAACTGGTCTTGATTGCGCTGATCCTTCTCTCAAACCTGATGGTGGTCAAAAGTTTCTCGATGGGGCTCTAGGTGGACTCATATTTCTCCTTGGTCCTAACCGACTGAAAGGAGATGCCCTGCTTAATCTTTCCAGGGCGCTAGTTCTCTCCGGAGAGAGGGTGATATGTTGTTCTGTATCCGTAGCCCGTATCGATGAAGTTCGCCCAGGTTCATAAGAAGAATCATTAGATTCTTCATTACGATATGACCCAGTACGCCTGGATCGCGATTGCCCACGATCACTCCTTTGCCTTGAATGGGTAGGTGCACCGCCGTGAAGAGTTTGAATGAGTTGCCTCATTGTTTCTTGCATGGCGGTTTGTCCTTCAGCCAGATTCGTCATAATTCCAGCCAGATCTGGAGGTGCAGATGGATTCGGAGGATTTCCAACATTTCCAGCATTTCGATTACTGGATTCTGGATTATCTGCCATCGATGATAAATATTTTTTGGTGAAAAACGATAGCAACAGTCGTTTCCCACAGACGGCGCCAATCTGTTGATGTAAAAAATTAGATCGCTCTAATTATTCAATCACAGATAAATAAAATGAACAAAGATTTTTAAAGTGGTTCAGCCTTATAAGAATGGCCTACGTCCACTGTTATGTTATTGATGAGTGTCTGGGAATTCTCGATTATCAGTTCAATCCAGAAATTCCCCTCCCTTTGAATGAGGATGATACAAGGTATTTATAGCCCTTAGGTTGTACATGAATGTGTCGATACATTAAATGAGAATACATATGAAAGGGTAATACATTTAATGCAGCGTGTGCGTCAAGATGATGAACATTCAATGAATAGTTGAACTGTTGACATTCTGGCAATTAATACTACGGCCGAGATGCAGCTCGGACCGCCTTAGTTGCTCGTTGATCAGGAGTTCCTCGGAGTGCTAGAGTACCTCGGAGTGTTACAGTTCCTCGGTATATCCTCGTTGCTCGGGGAGAACATAAGTTGGTCGAGGAAATGAACTTCCTCGTTGTTATTGTGCCACGTAGATTGACAAGTGTCTTCGTATGATTCGTCCACATCAGCATATTAATTTTGGTATCAACACTCATAAACACCTTGAAGGGTGGTGCTGTTTCTGGCATCATCAGATATACATAGGACACATGTGTAGATGTTGTGGTATAATTACGTATATAATAGTATAAAAGATTATATATGGGTATTAAATACATGTTGCTAGAATGAATGTATTTTATATAACTAGTGAGACTGTTATATAGTTTATTTAAAAAGGATAATTCATGGAAGACAAGCATGGGATTGTTGTATTATAAATTTTACGTGTATGATGGGAAAAAGATTATATACGGCATTAAATAAATAAGTGAGAAATTGTATTTAATTATATAACTTGTGTCACAATTATATGGTATTATATTAAGAGAATTTATTAAGTTAGTGTGAAGGATAACTTATAACCCATGGATAATAATACTCGGTTTAGAGTAGAATGGCAAGGGGAGATTATACCAGGACTAGTTGGATGGGGTAGTACAACTAGGTGGGGTTAAGGGAACCGTTAGGTGTGCACATTAGTGGAGGGGTGAGTACGACCTCAAGAGAGTGAGACACTAACTTAAATATGAAGCACATTCATACATTTTTAATTATTGCAGTTAATTCACTTGATAAATATTTTCAAAATATTTTGGGTTCTAACCCTTGCTATAAAACTGTTTTTAAAACCTTTTAGGTGTCGAGCCATAGGGACGCCAGACTTGATATTCTATTCCATGGACACGTAGTTGCGGCACATGTGGATGCTAGTAGGAGCTTGGATTAGACGCATCGTTCATTCTTTCCTATAGTAGGAATCATCTATCAGTTTCAGTTTTACTTAGGGCTTGTCCCCCAGACTTTTCAGTATTGTTTTCAGATTTATATATTCAGTTGTTGGATGATTGTTATTGGACTATTTACTTGGTGGCCGATGGTTTATTCGGCAAGTAGTTTAATTATTTATTTAGTTGATTTGTTTCAGTTGTTGTGAGTGGTTTATATGTATTTCTGCATGTTATTGTCTTGTTTAAATAAAAAGTTAAAAATTTGGCACCGACTTTTTGGAATACTAGGTGGTTAGTAAGTTTTAAAAAAAGGTTTTCGACAGTGATGCTAAGAATACACCAAGTGGGATTCCTGTTTTAATCTGATATAGGACTGATCACTCGGTATTTTATTAAACGGGGTGTCACAAAAATAAATGACAATAATTGGTCAACATGCCCGAATATTACTCACAGTACCTCCTATCTAGATTATAAGGAGAGAAGCATCTAAACAATTTCCTGCCAACATCCACACCTGCGGCAGCAACATCTGACTCGAAAGAATAGTCATCCAGGCATCCCTATGTCTGGACACCTAAAAAGTATAAAAGGAAGAAGAAAAAGAAAAATAGATACGGGTCAGAGCCCGAGTTTTGAAAATATTTTAGCAAGTGCTTAACATATTTCAATATTTAAATATGTCATTCTCCATATTTAAACTGGTGTCGCACTCACATGAAATACCCCTCACCTCTCATCTAACAGTGCGCACCTAACGCAATTATTTTAATCACCCTAGTTACTCTACCCAGCCTAACTAGTACCTCACAAAACTTCCAAGTCACCATATGCTAATACGTACCCCGCGTAATATAAAGTATTCTAAGGTATCGCTCGAGCTTATACATTATAATCTCCCATCTATAATTCATCCTTACATTATGAATAACTTTCACTAGGTATTACACTATTCCCATTTTAGTGTTATTATCTCGTATATAATCTTCTCATCTTATATACGTATATCACATATTTTATTCCGAATTTTATAACCCTACATGATCCAGAATTTATCTCACATTCCATCCTTCATTATATATATATATATATATAGAGAGAGAGAGAGAGAGAGAGAGAGACATACACACATACACATAAAAAATATCCGTACTTATATATCACACACTATAAGTATAATAACCATCCCTCAGAGCTATAACTCAATGGATGCAGTCTTTGCAATGCTATCATCCTCTAGGGAGAACACACATCGACCTGGGCAATCGGGACGGAATCTGACACCGACCCAAATTCAAATCACAACATATGGGAAGCGGTCATAGTTCCTTAGCAAATATAAGAACGAAACATACCAACCTCGTCTCACTCCTGATAAATGCCACACAATAAATAATGGACACTATGACCTGGAGACTATACGCTCCCTGCTCCTCAAGCCAGGGGCCTCACCCACTTCACGCAACTTCCCATGATAGCACTAAAGGGGTAGGCTTCACATAAATATATCATTCACACACAGATATATTCATAATCACATCATATATATATATATATATACTGTCTCTATACCCGTATATATTTATCATCAAATCCGGCTATAAATGCCTCTCTCTCATGGCATTTGTCTTTAATCCCGAATATACCAATTCGCAATAATTTATAAGTATACACACAACTTATTTTAATCCCATAGGTATTCACTCACTTATGATATAATTCTCACATTCATTATTTTCGAATATTGGCTTATCACGCCTGCTAATATTCTTAAATCATCCTACTCGCACCTTAGGATATTATTCATATCAATATATTCGACATATATATATTCTACTCATATAAATAATTGGCTTATATATATTCTACACACATAAATATATATGTACGAAACCACCGAATAATTTCTCGAATGTCTTTCATCCCAAACATTCCTAAAATTCATGCCCCAAATTTTAATCCCACTAACCCAAGGTTCACACATCACTTATTTAATCATCTAGAGGTCCTCACACTCTATTTCGGATCCCCTAATATTTATCCCCACAAAATAAATATCCTTAAACCAAGAAGATAATTTTCCAAAACTGTTGAACCCGAATAATCTTACCCTAGTATCACCCAACCTAAGGGTACAAGTTTCTTGGTTTAATTCATTGGATTCATCTAATTAATTAAGAAATTCACCACTTTTTCTTAAGTAAGCCCTAATTTTTATTCTTCCAATTTTCTCACCAAAAATTACACCATTAAGATGGATTCTAACTCAGATTTTATATAGAGTTGTTATCACATCAACTTCTTAAGAAATCTTCTTTCAAAAACCTATATTTGTGCAAAATTCCCAAACCCAAAATCTTATAGTTTTCATCACGAACTGTAATATGAACGTTAAACACACTTTATAGCTAAAGCAAGTTAAACACCTGCCTGGTTGGATAAATTCGACGACCTCGTGCCGGAATCCACTGGAGCTTGGACTAAAATCTCCTCTTTCTTCTCCCTTTTATTCCTTCTTTCTCTTATTTCTTTTTTCTTTTCTATCTTTCTTCTTTTCTCTTCTCTCTTTCCTTTCTCTCTTTCTCTCGTGACTTATAAGAGAGAAATAAGGGTTATCCCTTATTAAACCCAAAATTGACTCGTATATACAAATACAAGTCCCTACTAGTCCAAAAGACCCTAAAATCCAAACACTACATCAGGATACTTTATTCTGACTATTTCGGCCCTTCCGAGACCAATCGTGCACTCGAAATTCCCATTCGAGTCACTTAACAAAAATTTACGTCTTAATCCTAACACATCTATGCACATGTTTTCCGAATATAATAACATCGCCTGTCGCTTTTTATTCTCCTGCAACATGAAATACAAATAGTCCATCCCATTTACTTTAAATTATCAAATTATTAAATTACACCCACTCATGTAATTTAAATATCCATAAAAGTATGGGGTATTACATTCTCCCCCCCTTACAAGAGAATTTCGTCCTCGAAATTCGGATAAGACCTGTGCCAAAACTTAGGATATCAATCTCAAAATAACATAAGGGTTACTCCACAATACACTCGCTAATGGCACCCACTAGTCTACAGGCTTACTCACTATTGCCCTAGCTTTATGGCAAGTTTGTTCAATTATCTTCATACTAATACACTCCATCAGACATAAGCTCTGAACTTAATAATAGCACATCGCACATTGTGCTTCTTCTAACGTCATCCAAATAAGATGAGCCTATACATCAGTGGCTCTATTGCCTCAATTCTATTGGAAGGTCGCACACCACTAAGTGCTAGCTTCCCGTGTCCATCCCAACACAAGATTACCATCCTGAGAGAAACCATAAGAACATCTGACCACTCTTGTCAATCCTTCAAATCTCGGTTCGTGGCGATGTAACTCTTAGGACGCACAAAAGTCTCCCCAAAACAGTTTGTGGTTAATTCCCCTCCCGACAATGGATTCTAAATCACGTTTAATCCAAAATTTTATTATTCGTTCGTCTCTACACAACCAGAGGGGGAATGACCAGGCTTTTCCACGCAAAACCTCAAATGGCAACTTATCCACAATAAACAGGTACGAGTGGCTCCACACAACTCTACCAATCGATAATTTCTCCTCCCAATTATCGTACCATGCTTTACTTCAATTACAAGCCATTTCAGTTGCGGAGGTAAAATAATCGCAGTGACTCCAGAATATCATTCATACTGCTTTACTAGTCGTCGATCATCTCCCATCTACTCATCGGGATACAGATGACACGACTTGCCTAATATAAAACATTATCCCAACAGTTTCCTGAAAATCCCAATCGGAGGTGGGGTTCAAGGATCTTATCCTGATTTACAATAATAATGGGAAGCACCTCGCACTAGTGCAATCCTTCTTTACCATCCTGACTGCCTATTTCGTCACAGGAATCATTGGCTTAATACAAAATGTCTGGTTGATCATCTCGAACCAACTTATTTCCATCTGTAAGTGGGGCACTCGGAGACAATCTCACTATGTCTCACCTAACACCAATTTCCACTTATAACATCTCACATTAAGTGGTACTTTATACTCCCCCTCTTTCCCCGGGGTGTACCAAAATCACGCCTCGTGCACTCTCATCACAACGAGCACTTCTGGGCCCTTCTTACCTTATAGACATCGACATTCTATTTTTTCACAAGCCACCCTCAACACTCAAATGAGTAGGACTCCTCTCAACTTTCCCATAATAGTTGGACTTACCTCTCCTCAAGAAATATCCTTTTAAATGGCTTCCCACAGCCTTTCAACCCATCTCGGGTGTGTAACTCTCACTGCACATATATACTTGGATCATCGTCATTCTCACACGGCGTTCAATCCATCATGATATTTCAGCGTTATCTATAGCTGCCCCTACAAGCATATATCCTACACATTTATTCCCACGTCCTCCTATCTCGAAAGATTTTGAAATCAACTAACCAGGTCGCCCATATACCCTATAATCGGTGCTTATCTACACAACACTGGAAAAGTTATACATTTTCTCAAAGCTGGCCTCGCATTCTTGAAGGGGCTATAACACATGGGTATTCTCAATCACCCCATAAATTAAAACTTAAATTCTCCTTAACATCGTTCCACCCTTTAACTCGTGGTAAGAAGAAAAAATTTCAGTGCTCTCTCATGGCATTACAGGCTCCACTGTCCTTATACTATATAACTCTCAGTTCAGAGTGTTTTCTCCACACTTCCATGGATCAACATTCAAAATTGATGCCCTAGCATCCATTAACGTCTTTCTACTCACGATGTTCACCATAATTCATGTGTATCTCATCCCGCACTAGCAGTCAAACAAAGAACTTTCCCCAAATGCACTATCACTCGGCATTAAAGGTAATCAAATTCCATAAACCTTAACACATATAACCAGGACTCTAAAAAATCATGTCCCCAAACAGATAAATATAAACCTCAACTCCCACGTCTCTAAAGGAGTGATATAACAATACGCTCATCCTATCACCAAGTCCTGAGTGCTAAGCATAATAACGAGCTCAATCTCTTCGCTCGATAATAATCCTAATATACCTCAAATAACATCAATACATTCCTTACACATCGGGATCAAATATCTTGAAATAGCCATACTCTCTGAAGTCTCTATTATAATACAATATCAATGCGAGCTCGACCCTCTTTCAAGTGAGACATCGCCAAAACAACGCATCATGTTCAAGAGCCGCAAACACGATAGCCTTGCAATAACAGCCCACTATCGTTCTAACCAGTTCATACTCAGGATGATATCATGCTCGAATAACACATCACTAAAATGAGTAATTCCAATAAAATATATACTAATATGACTACACATGTTTCCCCATGGATGAAACAAAAAATAACTTCACTATACCACGAAAAATATATAAACATAATATTGTTATCGATATACACACTAAACTCGCCTCACACGCGAATCTAGCGCTAATTAAAATACCGTGACCCGCTCGTGTCACACAAGGCATACCGCATTCACCCGAGGATAAAACTCATACTTTAACCTTATAAATAACCCCGGCTGCTCCAATAGTTCCCGAACATAACACGCTTGTCCGAGCTGAACCAAAAACTAGCTAAATTGTTGCCCCTGCTAGGCACTATACTTTTGTCCTGTTACTCACTTCAAGAAAAATCAATGCATGAGGTCCTAATCCCCACATAAAAATATCTCTCCATATAATCCTCTAGTCCTGGTCATACTGACCATATTGGGGTTGTCGTTCTCTTGAACCATGGTAGCCTCAGCCCTGACGGCCACCCTCATTGCTCCCTTAGCTCCACTGGACCTAAGGAACACCTACCGGCCTTACCAGTTCCAACTGAATCCATTATCACTCGGTAGGAATTCAGCTATCTGAATCATTTAAATGGGTCCCCTGATGGGTCTCACCCATATGGTATTTCATTAGCACTGTTACATCCAGTCTTACTCCCTAACTAAATCCTCCAACTCGTTTAACTCCCTCCACAAGAAGCATTAATATGCTCACTGACCAAAGCATGACATTATCACCATCTGCATCGATCGTTCAAGAAGAATTTCCCCTAAGTGCTGGTGACTCCCGTCGTGAGTTCTTCACTCACTTAAGGACTCTTTTCTCCATTACACCTACATCATTCGGTACAAAATTCGCTAGACAAGGCCTCTATCTAACCCTCTAGTGATAAGTTCAGAACATCATTCACATCTCTTTCTGAACAACAAATGAAAGAACTTGTGGTCAAACCGTACCTAAGGTCCTTCTATTGGCATAATATTTTATTTTCGGGTATACCACACCCTACTATATGCCCAAGCCTCTGGATATCTTACATCCATCGTCTAACACACAATCTTCGCATACACTAACATTTCATCGGGTGGTCATCTTTAAATACCCCTCCAACTCTCTACCAGTCTAACCATGCTGGGTGAGTCTAATTTGGCACCACTTTCTGCTATAGCGGTACTTGAAAACATATAATGCACCATAGCAGTCCTTACAGCCACATCTTCCCGAGTAACAATAAGGGTGACCTCATCTACGGTCATCGCCCCTAAAATATTCTACCACTTCAACTGAGCCCCGCCTCCTGCTATCCTCCCAAAGTCCCTCGTCTGGCCGTCCTTCATTGTTTGGCACATGAACACACCAGAGTGCATATAAGATTCACTATAATTACACTATAGCAGGAGAACAAAATCTCACTATAGGAATCAACAATCCTAAGCATAGGGCTCTATATTAAATAGAAAATAGTGCTAAAAACATAGCTTGTCCACACAGATTCCTAAAGACACTAGAAGCTAATGCTTTGATACCACCTGTTACCCGCCTAATAAAATACCTGGTGATCAATCCTATATCAAATTAAACAAAAATCTCAAATGGTTTCATTCTCAGCATCACTGTCAAAAACCATTTAATTACTAATAGCCTATTAGGCCAGGCGTCAAGTTTTGAAACTTTCTAATCTTTTTAACTTAAGCGCACAATTAAATCCATCCATACAATATATATATAACAAATGAAATGAGCAAATAAATAACCTATAACTCTCGGTAAAACATTTAGTACAATCAAATCGAAAAGGCATAAATGAAAATTTTGCAAATAAATAAATGACAACAGTTGGGCAACATGTCTGAATATTACTCCCAGTACCTCCTATCTAGGTTACAAGGAGAGAAGCGTCTACAAAATTTTCTGCCAACATCCACAGCTGCAGCAACAACGTCTGACTCGAAAGAATAGTAATTTAGTCGTCCCTGTGTCTGGACACCTAAAAAGTATACAAGGGAGAAGAAAAAGAAAAATAGATACGGGTTAGAGCCCGGGTTTTGAAAATAATTTAGCAAGTGCTTAACATATTTTAATATTTAAATATATCATTCTCCATATTTAAAGTGGTGTCGCAAACACATGAGATAACCCTCACCTCTCATCTAATAATGCGCACCTAACGCATATATTTTTATCACCCTAGTTACTCTACCCAGCCTAAGTAGTACCTCACAAAACTTCCAAGTCACCATACGCTAATACGTACCCCGCATAATATAAAGTATTCAAAGCTATCGCCCGAGCTTATACATTATAATCTCCCATCTATAATTCATCCTTACATTATGAATAACTTTCACTAGTTATTACACTATTCCCATTTTAGTGTTATTATCTCATATATAATCTTTTCATCTTATATACGTATATCACATATTTTATTCCAGATTTTATACTCCCGCATGATCCAGAATTTATATCACATCCCATCCTTCATTTTGTCCGTATACACACACACACATATCAAATACATCCATACTTATATATCACACACTCTAAGTATAATAATCATCCCTCAGAGCTATAACTCAATGGATGCAGTCTCTACAATACTATCATTCTCTAGGGAGAACAGACATCGATTGGACAACCGGGACATAATCTGACGCCGACCCAAATCCAAATCACAACGTATGGGAAGCAGTCATAGTTCCTCAGCGAAAGTGAGAACGAAACATACCCACCTCGTCTCACCCCTGATAAATGCCACACAATAAATAATGGATGCTATGACCTGGGGACTATACGTTCCCTACTCCTCAAGCCAAGGGCCTCACCCACATCGCGCAACTTCCCATGATAACACTAGAGGGGTATGCTTCACATAAATATATCATTCACACACATATATATTCATAATCTCATCATATATATATATATATATATATATATATATATATGATCTCATCATATATTTGAATTTGAAAGAAATTCAAATTTTACTTGTAGCAACTACTTCTGATCCATCAAGGTATTCTTGGATTCGTTCAAGATTAACAGCATTATTTTGCACTTTTCGGGGATGATTTTCATTCTCTAATAACCAATCGTTTGGTAAATTAATATCTTTCCAATTTATTGACCTAGGGACTTGAATATTAACATCATTTGTACTGCTTTGTATGAGTAGAGTTTTGTCTTTTGGACTTTTTACTAAAGCGTGGACATTTAGATTTGTCCTTAAACATTTGTAATAAATTCTGTAAATTAAAGCAAGTGGTTTACTTCATTCTAACATTTCATATCCAGATGTTTTAATACTTAGTGTCATGGTTTTTAATATGTGAGGGTCAGTTAAACTTAATGTAAAATCAGGAAAACAATTAAAATGTATTGGACCATTAAAAAGGCTTGATTCCATCATTCCTAAAATACTAGTATTATAATTAGTATGTCTAGCATATCTAAGACATAAGAGGATAGAGGCATTTATTCCTTTACTGGTTAATGGTTTGACTGCTACTTGTATTAAACCTATGTGTAGGAAATTGAATCCATTTTTTCTTTGTTTTGTAATATTTTCACTAGTTAACAGTTGAATTCTATCGTGTTCTTTATTTAAAGCATAAACATGTTCAACAGTTTTAACATTATAATTAGTACTAAAGGATGACTTTAGGAAACTAGTTTTGTAAATTTCTTTTGTTGGGACTTTGGGAATATTCCAATCATTTAAATCTAAATTTACTTCTTCATAAACATGTTCTTCTTCGTTTATTATGTCTGGGGGAAAAGCTAAAGAATACCTAGAGCTAGAACTAGCCAAAGAATTTGATCTAAATAATCTATTCATTTTAAAGCTTTTAAAGGAACCTATTTTCTTTGTACAATTTTCATGTTTGTTTTCTCAAAATGTTTCAATACATACCCTCTCATACCTATCCGCTCAAGCCACACTCTTGGGTCTTATTGTTTAAATACCGGATTTACTGTTCAGGTGATCTAACAAGCTGGGATGATAAAACACAAAGGGTGTAAGAATCAAATCGGTCAAAATTTAGCTCTAAAGAAGAACTGGAAATATAGATCAAACACAATAACTGGGTACTTGGCTCTGATACCAAAAGGGGAAGCAACGCATATAATAAAACACAAATTAATATTGAAAACTGAAAACTGAAATTACAATAACTGAAAGTAAACTTACAAAGATTATCGATTAATACAGTTGGTTGAACCGGATGAACTTGAAAGCATAATGTTTAATACAAGATGAAAATGAAAACTGAGAGAATAATAGAGAGATGGAGATAGAGAGAGAGTTTGCAGTAGTGAGATAGGAAATCAGACTCTGCCTGGAATGGATGACTGAATGCTCAATTTATAGTTGAAACTCCTTTGTTTTTACTTCGGGTGAACTGCTTTAACCTTGGGTAACTGACTTTAACTTCGGGTGAACTGCTTTAACCTTCGGTAAATGACTTTAACTTCGGGTGAACTGCTTTTAACTTCGAGTAAACTGCTTTAACCATGGGTAACTGATTTTAACTTTGGATAAACTATTTTAACCTTGGGTAACTGATTTTAACCTTGGATAAACTACTAGCTGATAGACTGTAAACCCGTGCGACGGCACTGTTTATGAATAGTTACTTGTCGGGAAATATTTTAATCATTCAGCACTATTCATGAATAGTAACATGTCGAGGAATATCTTTACTGTTTATAAATAGTAACTCATCATTAAATTTTAACCAAATATTATCCTGTAAAAATAAATTTTATTACAAACTGTAAGGGTCTTGGGCATCTTGAAATAATGAACTCGAATATGGATCTGATGCGTTAACTTGGTGACTATTTGTTGACTCGGCAGAAGAGGTGGGAGAACAATAATTTTCCTCTTCGGCTTCAGCTTGAAGAAGAAGCTGTTTTGCCAAATCTTTGGGCTGCTGGGACTTTTTTGACATGGCTAATGTTGTATCCATAGAACTTTGACTAGATTTCTTAACTGCTTGGACTGGAATGACTGATTGGCAAGGAAACTCCATTTGGACAGCATTAATAATCCTTTATTGATTGAAAGAGTCCCACCATTTAACATAAAATTGTCGGACTATTGTTGACTGCTGTATTGCATATTGCCATTTGAATATCCATGGAACTTTGTATTTACTACAGAACAAGAGTAAAACTGGGAATTGAGAATTATGTTCATTTAGTTTAAATACTGTGGAAAAATATTTAACTTGTTCTTGGAGGTCTGCAGGTAGGATATCTGGGATAGAACCATGTTGTGTCCACCACCGGGAAAACCAAGAAGGAATTTGACTTTTAAATTTTTGATCAAAGCAAAGAAACCAAGAATGAGTGAATGACTCATTTTGGTAAAAGAGAACTTTAAACCATGCTTCAATATAATCATAATAACTAAACTGAATTTGATGACTTGGGAGGGTTTTTAGAATGGAGGGATGGGATCCCCAGTCTTGAAGAGAGATTATATTATTAATGTGCAAGGAATGGTAAAGAATCCTTGATGAATCGTTGCAATCGGTGATTGCTTTAATACGAACTGATTCTGAGGAATAAAGAATATCCATGTAAAATTTTAAAGTCTTGGCAGGATGGTGGGGAGTGAAGTGCCAAGAGGGAGGAAAATAGTTTTTTACTAAATCAATTGGATTTTTAATATGGCTATGATTTGGCTCAATAGAAAATAAATTTGAAAAATTTGGTTTGAGCACATAACCAGTTTTAGTAGGGTGATTATAAAATTTGGTTTTAGTAATCTGTTGAATGGGCTGTGTAGCAAATGGGTCATTGACTAGGTATTGACTAGAAGAAGGCCCAAACTCTGCAGGAGTTGCAAGAGTGGAACTGTAACTAAAATTTGGTCTTGGAATGTTTCCAAGGACCTGGTATCTGTTTGTTACTTGGAGAAGGAATGCAATTTTAGTAGAAGGTTGGCTAGTGGGTAGAGCGAGGGCTCTAGTTGTCTTCTGGGGATTTTTCTCCGTCATTGTTATTCTGTAGAAATTCACGTGTGAGAAAATCAAGGATGGAATTCTCACTTCCCTTAATATACTCAATATCAAAATAAAAAATGCTCAGTATAGATTGCCATCTAGCAAAAATTTATTTAGAAGCAATATTGTGGACATCCTTTTCTAAAACATATTTTGCACTTTTACAATCGACACGGACTAAATTTTTTTTATTTAAAATGTCACTTTGAAATTTTGAAACACATAAAACAATAGATAATATTTATTTTTTAATAGTACTATAATTACTTTACGCTTTATTCCAGACTCCGGAATAGAATCGAACAATTTGTTCAGGAGAATGAGGGTGAATTTTCTGTTTAAGAATACCTCCATAGCCAATGTCAGAGGCATCGGTTTCAATGATTTTGAATGAATTTGGTGTAGAAAGACCAAGACAAGGTAGGGTTTTAACATGTTTCTTGACATTTTGAACTATCCACGTATGTTCTATAGTCCAAGGGGGAGGGTTACTTTGTAGCCTTTCAAATAATGATTTGCATTGTTTGCGAAGATTTGGATAAAATTCAGCAATGTAGTTCAATGATCCTAGAAATCTTTGAAGTTGCGTTTTCTCAAGGATTTCATCAGGAAATTTATCAGCAAATTGGATGGCCCTATCTATGGGACTAATTTTTCCTTGGTGAATATTATGACCTAAAAATCTAACTTTTGTTTGGAATAGATTGACTTTCGAGGCTGAAACCACTAAACCATTAATTTTTATTAGTTCAAAAAATAAATTTAAGTGTTTCCAATGTTCATCAATTGTGTGGGAATAAATGAGGACATCATCAATGTAGACAATTGTAAAATGGGATGAAGGGTTAAATATTTCATTCATGATATTCTGGAATTCACTAGGTGCATTTTTTAGGCCAAATGGCATGACACGCCATTCATAGTGACCAAAGGGGGTTGTGAATGCAGTTTTGTATCTATCTTTTTCATGAATTTGTATTTGCCAAAATCCACTCTTCATGTCAAACTTGGAAAAAATGGTTGCTTGATTTAATCGGTTCATGAGGTCACGTTTATTTGGGATTGGATATCTTATCCATTCTAAAACTTTATTAAGTGGTTTATAATTGATGACTAGCCTGGGTGCTCCGCGTTCTAATTCGGCATTTTTTCTGACATAGAATGCAGGGCATGACCAAGGAGATTTACTTTTTCTTATAATTCCTTTTTGTAATAAACCATTAATTTCATCTTTACATAGTTCCATATCTTCTTGATTCATTTGGATTGGTCTTGCTTTGGTAGGGATGAATTTTTCATTAAAATCTTTGATGTATGGCAAAGTTACTATATGTTTCTTTCTATGTAAAAAGGCATTTGGTAGATCGGAACAGATTTCATTTGTTAGTTTTAATTTGAAATTTTCTATTTTATCTTGGAGAATCTTGTTAGTAAGTTGATCTTCAATCCTTTTGTATCTTACTTCTTCATTTAAAAAAATTAATTGTTTTCTCTTATATTGGAGACGGTTTACTGATATTGAAAAATCTTTGAGTGTTTTTAAATCTCTGACTTCTGGTTTTGAAAGAAATTCAAATTTTACTTGTTGGCCTAATTCTGTTGTTACTATTTTAGGTTCTTGTTCAGCTTCTGGATCACTTTCTTCTGAGGAGATGACTTGTTGCTTTTGGAAAGTTTGGTCTACTTTTAAAATAGTGATATCTTTTTTTAATTCTTTACTTTCTATTTTGATGTCTTTGATATCTTGTTTAATTATGTTGACTTCTCGTTGGAGATCTTGTAATGTAACTTCCTTGTGAGTTTTAAATCGTTTTAAAGTATTATCAAGACTTATCTTGTTTTGTGTATTTATACCACTTTCTTCTTTGGATAATAATTTTTTAAATTTTGAAAGGTATTGTGATTTTAACTCTCTATTTTCTATTTTTCCAATTAAATCAATTAGTAATTCTTCCTGTTCTTCTTGTTTAGTGAGAACATTGATAGTTTTACAGCAGTTGTCTTTGCATCCTAATTTTATATCTGGAGAACTAGTATATATATATATATATATACTGTCTCTATACCCGTATATATTTATCATCAAATCCGGCTATAAATGCCTATCTCTCATGGCATTAGCCCGTAATCCCGAATATACCAATTAACAATAATTTATAAGTATACACACAACTTATTTTATTCCCATAAGTATTCACTCACTTATGATATAATTCTCACATTCATTATTTTGAATAATAGCTTATCACGCCTGCTAATATTATTAAATCATCCTACTCGCACCTTCGGATATTATTCATATCAATTTATTCGACATATATATATTCTACTCATATATATAATCGGCATATATATATTTATGCGTGTAGAATATATATATTCTACACGCATAAATATATATGTACAAACTCGTCGAATAATCCCTCGAATGTCTTTCATCCCAAACATTCCCAAAATTCATGCCTCAGATTTTATTCCCACTAACCCAAGGTTCACACATCACTTATTTAATCATCTAGATGTCATCACACTCTATTTAAGATCCCCTAATATTTATCCCCACATAATAAATCTCCTTAAATCCTTAAACCAAGAGGAAAAATTTCCAAAACCGTCAGGTCCAAATCGATTCAGCTTGAACTCGAATCAATTCACCTTGATCGAATCGATTCGATCCCCCGGCGAATCGATTCGCCCCTGGTAAAGCTCCCTACGAGCTTCCATGGATATTTTGCCCTTCTTCTCCATTTTCTACACCAACAACACTCCCAAAATTCTCCTCAACACAATATAATCTTACGCTACTGTCACCCAACCTAAGGGTACAAGTTTCTTGGTTTAATTCATGGGATTCATCCAATTAAATAAGAAATTCACCACTTTTTCTTAATTAAGCCCTAATTTTTATTCTTCCCATTTTCTCACCAAAAATTAAACCATTAGCATGGATTCTAACTCAGATTTTATACAGAGTTGTTATCACATCAACTTCTTAAGAAATCTTCTTTCAAAACCCCATATTTGTGCAAGAATTCCAAACCTAAAATCTTATAGTTTTCATCACCAACTATAGTATGAACACTAAACACACTTAATAGTTAAAAAAATTTAAACACTTGCCTAGTTGGATAAATCTGACGATATTGTGCCGGAATTCGCCGGAGCTTGGCCGGAAATCTCATCTTTCTTTTTATATTTCTTCCTTCATTATCTTCTTTCTTCTTTCTTTTCTTTCTTTATTCTTTTCTCTTCTTTCTTTCCTTTCTCTCTTTCTATCGTGACTTATAAGAGAGAAATAAGGGTTATTCCTTATTAAACACAAAATTGACTCGTATACACAAATGTGAGTCCTTACTAGTCCAAAAAGTCCCCAGAACCCAAACACTACATTCGAGTACTCTATTCTGACTATTTCGGCCCTTCTGAGACCAACCGTGCACTTGAAATTCCCATTCGAGTCACTTAACAATAATTCTTAAACCCAACACATCTATGCACGTGTTTTCTCAATAGAATAACATCACCTGTCACTTTCTATTCTCCTGCGACATGAAATACAAATATCCCATATCATTTACTTTAAATTATCAAATTATTAAAATACACCCACTCATGTAATTTAAATATCCATAAAAGTACGGGGGTATTATAATAACGAATTGAGTGATGTAAATTCATAAATATGTGATGTACAAGCTGGTTGGGTAAGTCCGGGTAATTTGACAGAGCGGTGTTAAGTTATTTATTGAATTTTTGAGAATTTGAATGAATTAAGGGTTGTGGGATAGACTCGAAGATTTTTGGCTAGTGCTACAAGTGTTAGGCACGGTTAGCCGGATTTATTTTAATTATATATATATGGAATTAAAGGTAATATATATATATATATATATAT
The DNA here is from genome assembly GCA_949130495.1 of Sambucus nigra. Classification (NCBI taxonomy): domain Eukaryota; kingdom Viridiplantae; phylum Streptophyta; class Magnoliopsida; order Dipsacales; family Adoxaceae; genus Sambucus; species Sambucus nigra. The sequence goes on from OX422220.1 coordinate 78,325,031, forward strand.
ATATGTGTGTGTGTGTGTGTGTGTGTATTTTATAAATATCGGTGTGCATGATATTTATGTGAAAACATACCCCTCTAGTGCTATCATCGGAGATTGCCCGATGTGGCTGAATCCCCTGGCTAGTGAGTGCAGGGCGAGTATAGTCCCTGGGTCATATCGTCCGGTATTTTATTGTGTGATTTATTTTTGAGGTGAGATGTTTTAGGTATGATTCGATTTCACTCTCGGAGAAATATGAAATCCTCCATTACGTGTGTGATTTTATTTACCTATTTCGGTATAAGTTAACCGACGTATAAAAAACGGATTAGAGTGAGTATACCTGGGATATGATAGCATTGTAGAGACAAGCATTTAGTGAGTTATTACTCGGGAGGATGGTTATGGTTATTATACGCGACATATGTGTGATTGTTATGGTATAATTTACGTATATAATAGAGTAAATAATTATGTATGGGTTAAAAATATAAAGTGTGAATGCTTTATTTATCTATAACTAGTGAGAATATTATATAACCAATTAAAATGGTAATGATCAACTAAGTTAAAGGGTAAAATAACTTAGGAACCAAAGGGAGGAAGTACTCAGGATAGAGTATGGTGATAGAAAGATTTGTAACATGATTAGTTTGGTAGGGTAGTATAACTAGTTGGGTTAGAAGGTAAGTGCTAGGTGAGCACAATAGTTGAGGGGTGAGTAATATCTCGAGAGAGTGCGACACCCGCTTAAATATGAAAAGTGCTCATGCATATTTAATTATTGCATCTTAATTACTTGCTAAATATTTTCAAAAAATTTTGGGCTCTGACCCGTGTCAAAAATATTTTATGTGCCCAGCCACAATGACGCCGAGTTTGGTGACTCATTCCAGGGATGCATAGCTGCAGCACTTGTGGTTGAATGCATGATTTGTGTAGACACTTCATTCATTCATTCTTATGCAATGATTTATGATTCAGTATTTTATTTGGGCATGTTGCCCCTTCAGTTGATACAATCTTTCAGTTTTATTTATCATACGATATATTTGAATTCAATTTTATTCTAGTAGACTTATGGTTTGGATTTAGTTTTTGAACCGATGGTCAGTTCGGTATTTATTATTTATCTATTTATCACGTGATGATTTAAACTTTTATGTTTGTGTGGATGAGTTATATTATTTCTATTTTCGCATGTTGTTACTATAATGAAAGATGAGATTGGCACCCGATTAATTTAACATAGGTAGTAAATAATTTAAAAAGTTTTCGATAGTGATGCTAAGAAATGAACCAAATGAGATTCTTGTTTATTTTGATAAATGACTAATTACTCGAGATTAAAATAGGCAGGGTGTCACACCTTTCTATTTGATAGGGAGTAACCATTTGATATTTGTTAGATGTACGTTCTAATGAGGTTCACATTTTCGTTCCAACGAGATCTCCACTTCGTTCCAACGAAAACCATTTTTGTTTCTAACGAGAACAGACTTTCATTCTAACGAAGTCACGGATTCGTTTTAATGAACTTTAAACCAAAAAAATATTTTTTCTCAAAAAAACTTTATTAAAATAGTTCCAAATGCTTTTGTTTAAAAATAAACACACAAAAATATTTTCAAGGATCATATTATAAATGCATCCATAGCTGCGAGATCCTCGATAAATGTGAAGATAAACTTAGCACGAAAACATGACACTATGTGTATCCAACTTTTAAGCTTGATCGCTACTTCTTCATCAAATATGTCATAGGCTTGTGAGATTGGTAATATAAAGACTAAACTAGGAATCAATTTTTTTCCCCAAAATTAAGCCAATTACAAACAAATTGACTCGATTAGAAATTTGTCCTTACACTTTCCAACCGCAACACAATCTCAAGCTGTGACCAACCGTCTTGGTCGACCAACTCAATTCTCAACCTCTTTGCCCCATTCAAGCCGCAGAGCTTTGGGAGCAATTGCAGGAGAATAATCTGAACAACCCAAATGACTCGGGTAGGATAAAAACCAACTCAAAGGAGTTGGGAGAGGATCACGATCAAGAGATAATCACAAATATGATTTTCACCTGCATGGATCTCAGGAAGAGATGGACATAATGAAGCAACGAGCTTATCAACAGGCAAAGAAAGTAATATATGACTCCATCTCTCCCTACCATATAAATGTAACCCTTACCCCAGGAAAAAGGGGCATGTAAATTTTGTTATCAAGAGAAAAGAATATAATAAGAATAGTGAAACACCCCGTGGATGTAGGCCGTTGCCGAATCACATAAATACTTATCTTGTGAGCATTAACTTTTTAAGACTATTACCCGTGGGATAATTGCACTCATAATGTACTATTCCCATATTCCATACTATACATATATATTACACACACACACACACACACACACACACACACACATATATATATATATATTACATACATACATTCATATAAACTATACCGCAGTTTATGTACTATTATCAATATAAATGTCTAGATAATATTAGAGTTGTTTAAGCATATAATAGGGTTATACTATCTATTTTTTATGTGTAATTTTGACTCGGGGCTTATATATGTGCTAACTTTGGTGTTGTTTGCCTTTGTTTATCAAGTATGATTATAACTCGATTAAGAGTTTAAAGGTATTAAATGCTTCTTTATTTATTTTTAAAAATTTAAGAGCCTAATTCTCATATTGTTTTTATCATTAAGGTCATTTCCTAGTCATTAATCTAGTGAAACCTGAAGTGTCGCGGGGACAACAATTATATAAATGTGACATAAAGACATGTGTGCTGTGACGTTTTTAATTTTGTGGCATTTGAAGTGTCGCGGCAAGGTCTCAAGCGACACTTCAAATGATTCTTAAATGACCCTTAGGCATTACCAAATTAGGTATATTAGTTGACATTTTGCCAACCAATATGTTAAATTTGTGCATTTTGTATAGTGGTCTTGAAAGTCTAAGAGGTAACATTATCGCTGAATTTTATTAAAAGGTAAAAATACTCTAATAATACTTTTAGATATAATACTATATAACTTTAAATTTCAAATTCTGACTTCAGATTAAGATATATATACAAAATCTTAAAGTTTTTCACATTTTTCATCTTTTAATTTAAAATGGCTTGTGAATTTTTTCTCCACGCTTTCTCTAGCTTTATCATGTTGTAAACACTAATTTTAATAAATTAAGGTTGAAACGACCAATTAATAAGTCAAAAGTCAAAATCAACTCTTTTTGTCTCGTGCAGAACTTGAGAACCAAGTTTGAATATCGTTGACGGTGCATCCAAACAGATTCTAATATCCCAAGAAAAATAAAACTAAAATCGTAAAAGCCGTTTTAAGCTTTGGTACAATCTGGTTCACACATATCTTTCACACCCATTGAGAAAAAAAAATCAAAATCAAAATCAAACATGGTTCTCATTTTGCATGCTCTTCCAATGCTATAATATTTACACGCACAACTTGTTTCCTGTGTGTTTTGAGTTTTGAATGGCAGATGCTATACGATTATCTGTGTTCAATTGTATCCAACCGGGTCTCTCACACAGTTTATACAAAAGGGTTTTCTCTCTTTCCCATTCTTCACCTCGCTTTGCCTTTACACAACCACCTCGCAAACATTCACACCCATCTTTCGAGGTAAACACATAATTCCCATGTTACAATGTTTTAACCTGTCATATTATTATGTAATTCCAATGTGTTACAATCTCATTTTACTTTCAATTTCTAGTTTGTGAATTCCCTCTACTTACTGCTGCAGCATCATTTTTGCTATTATTTAGGTTTGTTTTTAAGCTTTAAAGGAGGATTTCAGTACAAACTTATATTTCAAACTTCAATAGAGTTTGTGATTTTGGGAAGATGGTGAAGGGGAAGGAGAGGAGGGCATTATTGTCCGTACGTTTTTAAGGGGTATTTCAAAATCCAGGTTACTGAGAGTTTTCTAACGAAACTTGTTATGTATGATTTTTTAACATTGGAGGGTTAAGAACGCTATTATTATAGAGACTTAAGTAAATAGACCCTATTATAAATACATCGTAAAATTTAAGTTTTCAAATTTAACAAAAAGGTGCTCAAATTAAAATGGGCAATTTACAATTAGGTCCATTGGCAATAATTTTTAAACATTTAAGGACAATTTACTATTAGGTCCGTTTGTTATGCCACTAGCGTAGACTTCTACAAGAAGAGAGTGAGTGGACCTAAGTCTTTAAAATTTGTCAAAATTCCTTTAGTGTTCAAAATTTATTTGTGAGGGACCTAAGAGTACTTTCTCCAATTAAAAATTTAACGTGCCCTTATCGACAACTTTTAGTATTCTTGGGTTTTCAATGATGAAAAATAGTCTAATCTGTAACCTTTAAATTATTTTCATATACTATCTTAGTAGGCTATTGGGCTGTTACGTCTCTGTGGAGAACTTGGTTGTCAAACCTGTCTTATGTTGCATCTGTTGGTTTTGGCTCTCCTATTTTTTTAGTTTTGGTTTATTTACAAATTTGCCATTTTGGCTCAAATCTATAAATACAAGTGTTATTTATTGGTTTTGGGAGAGGACAAGTTTGAGAGCTATTTTGTGAGTTATCAAAGCTAAAGAGTGGTAGAGCTCCCATTTTAGGGGTGAGTTCTTGTGAGGTTGTGAGTGACTTTCTAAGAGAGATAAATTGTGTGTGTGTATAACCTTTGGGTTCCTCCATTTATCTATAGAAAGAAGAAATCCTCCTTGGTGGATGTAGCCCAAATTTGGGTGAACCACGGTATATCGTTGTTGTTTTGCTTTGATGATTGCTTGTATGTTCTTATTGTCTCTTCATTGATGTTTGGTTGATTCGATTGGGAGTTTGCACACTAGTTCATTTTGGGAACAAGGTCTTGGGTGTTTTCCGCACACCAAGTGTTTGATAAAATTCCCGAGTGAGTTTTATCGTCTTGGTCGCTAGAGATAGTCTTGCTTTAGCGCAACAAGTGGTATCAGAGCTTTGGTTGCATTGTTTGCCCGGTATTTTGGTTCGAGGTTGAATCAATTTTGGCAATTTTGTCATAGCTTTTGTTTTTGTTCCAAATGACGGAAAATGTGGAGAGTACTCGAGAATCAACCTCTACGAGCGGAGTCTCTAAGAGATGGGATCCGAGTTATGGATCAAGTGGCTCAATGAAGACGGACATGAAGGCTTTTGATGAGAAGATCAATTTCGGGTTATGGCAAAGACGAATGCGAGGCGTTCTTATCCAACAGAGGTTGCAATTAGCATTGTTGGGGGTAGAGGGACGACCGGTAGGCATGACCGATGCCGAGTGGATTGACATTGATCAAAGAGCGGCTTCGTGTATTGAGATGCTTATCACGGTTGATGTGTTTGAATGTTTGGTGTAAAGAAGGTGTATGCTATATGTATTGTGTGGGGGTGTACTCACCGGGTTACATGAGGAGCGAGCTTCACCGTATGGTTACATGGGAAGCATTCAGGGGAGTTCTTAGTTTAGAACTTGGTTCCTAGGCGGGTGGAGTCGTTTGGAGTCTTGGAGTGAAGACTTGCGGTATCTCACTTCATGGTTGAAGTTTGAGGTGGCTTTAGCGCAACAAGTGGTATGGTGAGCGGGTTCAATTTCAGCATTCTAGAGATTGGTTGGATCGTCAGGATCGCCAAGGTGGAGTTTGTTGGTTTTGGCTCTCCTATTTTTTTAGTTTTGGTTTATTTACAAATTTGCCATTTTGGCTCAAATCTATAAATACAAGTGTTATTTATTGGTTTTGGGAGAGGACAAGTTTGAGAGCTATTTTGTGAGTTATCAAAGCTAAAGAGTGGTAGAGCTCCCATTTTAGGGGTGAGTTCTTGTGAGGTTGTGAGTGACTTTCTAAGAGAGATAAATTGTGTGTGTGTATAACCTTTGGGTTCCTCCATTTATCTATAGAAAGAAGAAATCCTCCTTGGTGGATGTAGCCCAAATTTGGGTGAACCACGGTATATCGTTGTTGTTTTGCTTTGATGATTGCTTGTATGTTCTTATGGTCTCTTCATTGATGTTTGGTTGATTCGATTGGGAGTTTGCACACTAGTTCATTTTGGGAACAAGGTCTTGGGTGTTTTCCGCACACCAAGTGTTTGATAAAATTCCCGAGTGAGTTTTATCGTCTTGGTCGCTATAGATAGTCTTGCTTTAGCGCAACAGCATCATATATTCCAAGTACGTTTTTCTGAATGCAGTTTTGGTTTGAAAATGGTCACACCTTGGTGTGATGGCAAGTGCTCTCGTGCAAGCTAAGATTGGCCTCGGGTTCGAGACATGAGAGCAGTCTCTCCATGTACGGGGGTAAGTTTAGCCGACATCCGCCTCTTCCAGACCCTGCAGTTAAGCGGGAGCCTTGTGCATTGAGAACGACTTTAGTTTTAGTTTGAATATTAGATAATTGTATGAGTAATGAGACTGTGTAAAAAGGATCCTGAGCAGGAGGTCCGCGCGGAAAAAATATTGGACACAGAGTAGACCACCAAGTTTTCAGCAATTACCCAGCCCCCTATATGTTAGTGGTTTTCATATGAGCGAATTTTTGGAGACTGTAACTGAGTGAAGCATCATGGTAGTGAACATTGGAGGAGTTGGGCTAATCAGAGGGAGAGTGAGCAGTCTGTATTGTATCTTGTGCTGGAAGTACGCACAAGAGCATTGCTCGATGTCTCTGTTATTCACTCATTGTACCGACTGTTTTGGGACCCTTTTTGTTGTGGTATGGATAACCTTATGAACACTCAAAACTTTTGAAGGTGTCTGCTAGCGTAACTAGTAAAATTTGATGTGAAACGTAGCGGAATCGACACACACATGAACACACAAATAAAAATAGTAATCAAACCATACTTTCTTTCAAATCATCTCTCTCAAATCTCATAAATTGCATTAATAATAATTGTAATTACAAGAAATGGCCAAGGGCTTTATTTATAGATAATCCTAAACTTGAGGCGCAAGTCTTCTAATTAAAAAGAAAACTAAATAACCTAATTAAAATAGGGAACTAATTAAAAGATAAATTCTAATAATAATCTAAACAATATAAAAATAAACAATCCGATATCTAAATAACTAAAATAATAATAAAATATATATATTTTTTTTCATAAAATCCGGATGCATCACTCCCTCTTTCTTTGAAAAACTCGTCCTGAGCGCTATAGGATTGAATTGAACTCATCCAAGCTGCCATCACAATCTTTTGAATCTTCCAGCCTTTCACATTAATTTGTTGTCGCCCGTACGAATTAAATAAATATTTGAAATAAGTCAGGTTTTTAATTTGGCACCTAAAATATTTTTCCTTTATAGGTGGTGAAAAATAACTTTTTGAAAATTTTAGTGTGCAAATAAAATATTTTTCAATATTTTAAAAATTGGGAACTGTTCAAATTTTTGCGCACCAAAAAAATCAATTTTTGGCCCATTAAACTCCAACCCAAGTTGTTTGTCAATTAAAATTGGGCCAAAGTCAAATAAAAACCACTTATGTAACCCACATTCTTCAAAAGCCTCAAATCCTAACTCTTCATTTAAAAACCTCATCTCATTAAGAGAAATCTTAACTTCTTCCTTCATCTCTTGTACACAAACCTTACCATTACCATCCACTCCTGTACTAAGCCCAACAGCCTCTCCACTCAACCCATCCATCTTAGGAGCTGTCGGAGGTTGGTCGGCCACCAATGGCGGCCGGAGGTGTTCATCGATGGTCGGAAAAGCTGGGTGATTGCTTGGTAGTTCAGTCATGGTCCCATAAAGGTCGAAAAGTTGATCGGATGCGTTTATTTTGGTTGGATTAAGGGTTTCGACCTCAGTTTTAGTCGGGTATTACTCAGGAGTCAGAAGAGGGCTTACTTTACACCCGACTTGTTCCGATTGAACCTAGGTGGGTCGATTTGGCCGGAGTTCTCTTTAGTGGCCTTCGATTGAAAGAATTCAAACGTCGTAGGTTGTTCTTGGTTTTGATAGAGGGTTTTGACTTCAAATCTGGTCGGAGGGGGTATGGTGAGGTCGGGCCTAGGGTTTGGGGTGGTTTTGACCTCGGGTCGGACGAAGTCAGGAATGAGTTTCGGACGAAGTCAGGAATGAGTTGGGCTATGGCTATGGGTAAGACTAGATTGACGATGAATGGGGTGGTGGGTTGTGGTAGTTGTGATCGGGGGAAAAGGCTTGCTGGTGACGATTGGTGGGTAAGGTTGACGGTAGGCCCTCACACCATCACGTGTAGTCGAAGGGAGTCGATTTCCATCCCTCATCTCAATCGTCTAAGCCTCAATCCTCATTTCTTGTCTTGGCTTGATTCGAACGGAATTGACATACACGAATAAAAATAATAATCAAACCATACTTTCTATCAAATCATCTCTCTCAAATCTCATAAATTTCATTAATAATAATTCTGATTATAAGAGATGGCTAAGGGCCCTATTTATAGATAATCCTAAACTTGGGGAGCAAGTCTCCTAATTTAAAAGGGAAATTAACATAATTAAAATAGGTAACTATTAAAAAAATAAATCCTAATAATAATCTAAACAATATCTAATTAAATAATTTAAAATCTAAATAACTACAATAATAATAAAATCTATTTTTTTTCAAAAAATCCGGATGCATCACTATCTATGAAATGCGAGTGCCACAATTTGAAAAATCTAGAAAAGGTAGGATTAGTGTGTTTGAACGGAGCAATTAAAAAAATATAGAATATAGGGTAAATTGAAAAAAATCCCCTAAGCTACCGCAAATAGTATTTGTTGCAAATATGTAGCTGAACTCTTAATTTTATACACGCTCCAACTATTCCCAATTGTTTGCAAAATTTCCCTATTTGTTGCTATCAAGGGCGTTTAGTTACACTTCTTAGTGATTTAATAAGACCAATTTAACCTTTTCATAGTTTAGGGGGGTTATTTTGAATAGAAAGGGGTATTGGCATTTGGATGAATAGCTGGTTTTTATTTGTTGTTGTATTTTACCCTAGAATTTATTATATTGTTGATTATTTTGGTGTGCAGACGGTATGTCAATTTTTGTTCAAACAGTCACTTTTGGTGTTTCTTGGTTCTGCAAACAGCAGCTATGAACATTTACATTGCGATCTTCTTTTTTGTTTATTTTCTAGAAATGAGGCCTCATTTACTTTGATGCCGCTGTTTTATTTTTTTCAATCTGGTGCTGTTGATTGACATAAGAAATGATGATAATATCTTTTCTTAAGACTTTTTTTTCCCTGTTGGATGATTAACTTCAGATACATGCAACTATTGCTGAAACTGAGCCACCAAAATGGTGGGAGAAAACAGCTGGACCAAATATGATTGACATTCATTCTACACAAGAATTTTTGACTGCTTTGAGTGAGGCTGGAGATAGACTAGTTATCGTTGAATTCTATGGAACATGGTGTGGTTCTTGCCGGGCATTATTTCCGAAGGTACCTTTCGTTACTTGATTAATTTTTCTTAAATTCAAATCTTATCACAAAAAAATTCCTTTGTCATTCACAAAAATATGCTTTTTGATACATTGTAGTTGATATCTTGTGTCAACTATTATTTAAAAATTAGGAGCTCGACCTTGTATCGTTTTGTGCTTATATGAGAAAACAAATTTAGAAGCGTTTTGGTGCTTACTGAATACAATGACACAAGGCTAGAGGGTCAATTCCAAGATTAGAAGGCAATATGATATGGAGAAACACAATGATCATGTGATTTGGACCGACTTTGTGAGAATTGTTACCAGTATAAGGGATCACTCAGTTGATTGTAGGTGGTAAATGATAAAGTTGTGCCAGTGGTTAATGGCTTGTAACAAAGTTATTAAGTGTGAGCCTGTGACTTGTCAGAAAAGGGGTTATTTTGACTCCCACTCCCACTCCCAATTTATTTATGCTTACCTACTCTGCCCTTCAAAGTTTTCAACATTTGGCCTCTGGCCCCCAAAATAGCTTCTGTGACACTTCATACTCCACAACTTGTCACAAAAAGTTGTTATGGACCAAGAAGTGAAAACTTCGGGGCTACATTAGATAAGTGTCAAAGTCAAAATAACCCAAAAATGAAAAACTGAAGATAATGACAATGTTCATCTCTCTACAATGGTGTGTCATGTGCTATGAAGCACGGAGACTCCTAGACTTGAGTTGGACTCGGATTCGTTGGGGGAAGGCCCGACATGCTAGGATACGCGAGTTGAAGATATCTGTTTTTTTAATTTTTTTATCAAGGAACACACTCCGATTTGTAGTGGAATCGTTCCGATTCACTAAATGATACTTTTTTGACACGTGGGGGATGTTTTTTAAATTCTGAAAGTTATAGCATCAGAAAAATGTATATAAATACAAAGTTTTCAGTTTACAAACGGAAGGATCATGAAAATTATAGGCTGTGACAGCAGAAAAGAGGAAAAAAAAAGGATTGCATAAGAGAGAAAATAGGGTTTCGATTGGAGCAAGGCTACAAGGGCTCGTCCAGAGGCTACAAGGGCTCGTCCAGATCTCGTCACAGCAAGGGTTTTGTGGTGAGTGTAGAAGGTTTCGACTGCAGAAGTTTCCTTTTTTTGTGTGATTGGCTATGTGTTTTGTGGTGAGATAAGAAGGTGAAGAGGAGCAGATGTCTTGCACCTGTGTTGAGTGTTTGGTTTGTGTTATTTGTTTAGTTCCAAAGCTTTTATATGTCGGCTGGTAGGGTTAGATTATTTTTTTCTTTCTTGTTTTGCCCTTGGTCTTAGCTGCTGAGATGTGGGTGTTTTTTTATTTATTTATTAAATTACTCACTTACGGTCATCCAAAAATAAACTTATTTCTGATTTAGTTCCATTTTTATTAAGAAACCTAGCTTTGTATTTTGTTTTAAAACTATATATTTAGACCCCAGTTTCAAAAATGTTATCTAATTTCAATTATTAATTTTTTTTATTGAAATATATAAAATAAGAAAAATAATATTTTACAGCATAGAACAATTTGGAAAAATCCCGTATCCCGTGTCCGAGTCGTGTCGTATACCCATGTTGAATCCGTGCTTCCTAGGTCATGTGCCAAAAGGATGAGGAAAACCTTGACCATTGATGGATACATTCTCCCTTCACATTTTTTTTTGTTGGAACATGGTTATACAAAAGAATTTGGTGTATTGGGAGGTACACTAAAGTGTGGTTGGCAAATATTGATTGTGGAGAAAGTGGATTATAGGTACTGGCAAATGGAAAGGTCATTAAAGGCTTATTGTTTTAGCAATTTTTTGGATGTCTTGGTTGGAGTGAAATAATTTTTTTTTTTAAAATTTGGTGAAGCAGCGGATTTGGGAGAGAATTACATTTAAGTACCTGTACTGTCATCCACGACAAAATATATTCAGGATATTCCACTTTCATGTCCTTTTTTAACTGCAAAGAGGTTATTTTCTTTTTTTAGATGTGGCTTCCTTAGTGGACAACTTGTCCTCCTTTTTGCAACTCGTATTTATTTATAAGTTAAACTTTGTTTCTTATCCGCAAATAATATATGTTGTAGCAATAGTGACACTTAGTATTTTTCTCCTATAGAATTTTCTGAAACCATGCCTAGACTCAGATTTTGGCTCTTCCTTTCTCAAACAATGGAGATGAGAAAATAAGGAAATTGTATGTATGCGTCAAGCCTTTCTTTTAGCTTAGTGTTGAGGAAAATATCTTCATACTGTTATGAATGATTTCCTATAATTGTGATGTAAACAAGCATAAGCTAATAAACTACAACAATTACAACAACAACAATATAAGAATTAGGGCTGAATTGTTCTCTAATTCTTATTCATATTCTCAAAATGTCATCCTAAAATACAAAGCGAATGACCCTTTTATATACTAAGGGGTGAACTTGGACAAATACAATAATATCTCCAACTAATAAAGAAAGACAAATAACAACTATGCTCCCCCCCCCCCTCTTGAGAGGAAGCTATGTACTACGAGAAGCGGACGCGAATGGATGCTCTGTAGCATAGCCTCAGTGTTTCACTAAATCTCGAAAATCGTCCCTCCCGCCAAACTAACAAGGTACCGGCTTATCCAGGCGGTGGGGCATGTGAATGTCTCTCGACTCCATGATACCCTTTACTCGGTTGACATGGGGGCGAGCGGGTTGTGAATCAACGATCGGTAAAGGGATCGATGGAATGTGGTGACCCTGGAAAAGGGATAGTTCCACCACATTGAACGTTCAATGAATATGGAAATTGGGTGGAAGGTCGACTTAACATGTGTTCATTTCATGAGCACTCAGAATGGGGAAGGGTCCAAACCGTCGCATCTACAATTTTTGACCCTTGCCCTAACATCTCTTCCTCCGAAGATGGATGTAACAACCCAGACTTTTGAGTAACTATTTTATATTAAATTGCCTGATGGGCTAATTTTATAAAATAGAGAAAGTTAGAGTAAATATTATTTCAAGTAAGTTAAGGGATAATATTTACCATGTTTTGCCTATTTAATGTTATGAGAAGGTAACTAGCATTATGTTGTGTTTTATTGCGTCGTTGTGCTTTAAGCGACGGTTATGACTTATATTCAAATTTGAACATAATTAATGAATTAAAATGACGTTGGACCCTAAAATATTATATGTTGCTCCGGATACTGATTTAGGGGGTGCAGTTAGTTTTGAAATAGTCGAGATAGTCAAAATAAGTGCCAAGTTGTATTTTTGAGTTTCGGGCACTCTTAACAGGTTATGACACAATTATGTAGTTACGAGTCATTTTAATGGTGTATTAACATTTAAAAGAGGGGAATTTATGTTTAAGGCCCGTATAAGTCTCCCAAACCCTTTTATTTCTCATTTCATGTTATAAGCCTAGAGAGAGAGAGAGAGAGAGAAGAGAGAATTGGGAGAAAATGGAGAAAAGAGAGAGAAATGAAGATTTGAAGCCGGAAATCGTTGCTACGAGAAGAGAATCCGAGACTACAAACTTGAGGCAAGTTTCTTACTTGTTAGATTATGATTTAATGTGGATAAATTGCATTTATAGTTATGTTTTTGGAGTTTTAACCATAAATGGGTTTTTGAGGATTTTGGTGTTTAAACCCTTAATCTTGTAGTTTAATTTGATTTGAGTTTGGAATATTAGTTAGTAGTTGTGTAGGAATGATTTGGTGGAATTAGTTGTTGTTGATGTTTGAGAAATTGGAGATTTGGGGGTTTTGGGAAATTTAGGGTTCTTAAACCCGTAGCCCAAATTGGGCATTTCTGCCAGGCCAAATCGATTCGGCTCCCAAGCGAATCGATTCGGTTGCAGGGGAGGATACAGGTCTGGGGAAACCGAATCGATTCGGGTTAGGGCCGAATCGATTCGGGCTGAGACAGTAGGTTGGTTTTCCTCACCAAATCGATTCCCTTTTGGGCGAATCGATTCGGAAGCCCTGTTTTTGTGAGATTTTTCTAGTTTTATTTTTAGTCCTTTTCTTTCAGGTTCAAGGCTTAGGAACCTTCTCTTGGGAAGTAATAAAGAGTATTATAGGTTTATGTTAGGGAGACAAATATCCTAGGCTAGCATGGGGTTAATTGGGCTTATCTCAGGGGTTAGTTTATAGAGGTTAATGTTTCATATGATGTAGGAAGTTAACCTAGAATAAATAGAAGGTAGAATGATAAAGTTTGGGACTTTTGGGAGACTAGTATTGTGGGAAATTATTTCGATGAATTATGATATTACTTTGGACTCTTGGAGACTAGTGTGAGGATAATTACACTTCGGGTCCTAGGTCATTAATAAAATATGACTTCGAGAATAAGAAATAATGCACATTCTAAAATTTGGTACTTAATGGTCAAGTATAAATGGTTTTGAAAATTGTAACAAGTGAATGTTTTCAAAATGGAAAAATGATCTTCGTAAATGATAATTTACGTAACACACACCTCTCTAAATCCCTATCATAAGGGAAGTTACGCGCATGAGGTGAAGTCCCCTGGCTAATGAATGCAGGGTGAATATAGTCATCGGCCATATGACCGGTTATTATATTATATGATTATTTTGTGAAGTGAGGTAATTCCGGGTGTGGTTATGACTCATTGTCGCAGGTATATGGCCACTTCCCAACGGCTCGCGTTGTAGGATGCCCAGGTTGTCTTGTTTGATAGGCCTTGGAAGATGATAGCCATTTAGGGGCGCGCACAGTGGGGAAACCCGAACGGGAGGTCTTAGAATCGTTATATGATATGAAATATAACTATTCACAATAATGTGGGACATTATTGATGTTAAAGCATTTTATGATAATAAATTTGCTTTAAATACATTTCCCGGATGTAAGAAGGGAAATGGGAAGTTATGAGATGAAATGGAATTGGTAAACATTTTGTGAAATAAATTGATATATATAGTTTTCCTAAAAAGAAAAAGGAAATGTGCATTTAAGTGGTATAATTGAAATGAAGTTTCATTGAGAAAGTGGATGAGTTCTCCTATGCTTATATGATCATTGAGCATTTTCATTGATATTGCGCTAGGTTGTGCTTTTAGAACGAGAGGTGAGAAATTTTATGATTATTGCGAGAGAAAGTTAAGTTCCCGTTCATGTTTAGATATTGATAACTGTCATGCATTTTATTCACATGGTAATCATATCAAACCGGGCCCTGACCCGTCTATATCTCTTTGTTTTGCATGATCTCCTTGTTCGTCCAGGTGTTCTACCGCAAGGACGCCCGTATTGACCTTTCCATTCCAGTTGTCCTGGAGCTATAGCATTTTGCGGATGTTGTAGGATATTCGTTATAGAAGCTTCTATCCTTTGTACTCTAGTTATGTTCAGTTTATTATTTATTCGTGCGTGTTGCCCATGCTTTTTACTCATTTATTATAATGTGATATTTAATTGTAATACTCGGTGTAACCCGTTTGTATTGGTCTGTTAACCGACAGCTTATTCTGTTATCACTTTATGCATATTGTTATTCTATTACTCGTTGATTTTGGTACCCACCTTCTTTTCAAATGGGATTGTCTAAACTTCTTTTCTTTTAACTTACAAAATAAATTTGACAGTTCGTTTTCTAAAATAATTGGTGGTTATCTCGTACTATTATTTTAACGACAGTGATGCTAAGAATGGACCATCTATGATTCCTGTGATTATTGGAGTATCGGGCTGGCCACCCCTTATTTTAGTTGGCAGGTTGTCACAATGGATCATGACAAAGTCCCTGAACATAACCTCCTTGCGGTGAGTATCCACTTTCTCTTTATATGAGCCATATATGCATGTTAATTGCTCACATCATGTATGGATACCATGCGAGCAGCTATGTCAGTAGTTGTTGGAGTGACTGACAGTGTAGAGGGATGCTAAACATCCAGGGACTAGCACCCAAAACAGTCTGGATGGCGAGAAACTGGACCGGCCGACAATGCTGAAGCAGATTCGACCTGTACAACGACGACTTCACAACTCACGGGGCTTTCTGTAGCTGAGAATTATAGCATCGATGCTACAGTTGACAACCCCTATTTGCTATTGGTCTGTGGATGAAGGATGGTGGAAAACTGAAGCGAACATTGCCAAAGCGAATGTCAAAGGGACCAATAAAGCAAACATCCTTGTCTCACATTGTGGAATGTTGTGTCATTGGCCGTCAAAGGCATTGGCCATTGTGTCATTGTCCTTGTCTCACATTGGAACGTTGTGTCATTGGCCGTTGTGTTATTGGCCGTTGTGTCATTAACGTCAAAGGGACCCAAAGACTATTGCGTCGAACGTCGTGTCATTGGCCGTTTGAGGAAGGCTCATGATTAAATCTGTGAGATGTTCGGCCATGACCTATTAGGATCGGGGAGTGGAGTGTATAAGTTGACATTCGAGTGCTTTCAATACCGTTCCTTTGTTGTCCGATAAAAGTAACGTATCTGAATAAAGGCATTAGTTTCCAACCTCAAAGTAGGCCAGAAGAACATCTCCCTCGTTGTCGCATGGTGAGAGAGACTCCATGTGCTTTATTAATCCTCCGGAGTGGACCTGAGGATCTTCCCCTGCGAGGATGTAGTGGGAATGCAGTGGCCAAAGAAATCCATCCCGTAGAATAAGTCACCCGAAGCGCCCGACCTAATATACTTAACAACATATACATCACGAACCTTGTCGAATCCGTACATTAAGCATCGGAGAATTGCTAGAAGATGGGATTGGTGAATTAGAGCGTTAATGACCTTATTCACAGTCCTTGACCAGAATTGAAGGTGGACGTATAATGTTAGAGGAAGTTGTACAACTTCCCGTGTTAATCGCTTATCTTTTGGTTGTTGATGAATTGGAGAGCCTCGTGATTAGACTTGGTGACGAACTCTCGATGAATAAGCCTCGTAATAGAACACAAGATCGTATGCCAAAGAGTTCATAATAGGGCTAGAGAGATTTTGGTGTAAGAAAGCTACCAAGACGACAATAGGGAGAAGAGGATGTTTAAGAATGAGATCCCGATTTTAACCCATAAGCAGGCCCATTATCGGTTAAGTCAAGCCATGTTATCGATCTCCTTTAGCTAATGTTCTAACTGCATATGTTGATTATACATTCTATACAATTGGTTATGTTGCTTTAACGGAAGATTTAGCAGCATAATTTGTGAAATCGGTGAGAGCTAAGATAGGGTATTGGTCATAAGGGCCTTAATGAGGCAAAATGACTCATTGTCCTCCTCCGTCCAACGTTAATCGGATTTGGTCTCCCCCACAAGTGCCTTAATAAGTGCTATGATGGAGCTGAACCTGAAGATGAACTGTCATTAAAAGCTTGCTAACCCGTGAAAATTGGGAGCTTGGGCAAATAGGGGGGACTGCCCAGTCAACGATCGCCTACATTTTGGACTCATCGGCTCACACCCCTTCAGCAAACATAACAAAGACCAAAAAATTGATCGACGAAACCATGAAGGCGCACTTGCACAACTAGAGGTGTAACTAATGACCACATAGTAACTCAAGCACCCGATGAATGTGCTTCAAGTGCTTTTTTGGATGGCTATAAATGAGATCATCGTCGAAGTACTCTACAACGAACATAATTAAGAAAGGGCATGCCGTTTGGGTCATCACCTTTATGAACGTTGAAAGGGCATTGGACAAACCGAATGGAAAAACTGTCCACTCATGGTTGTTTTTTGTTTTGAACGTGGTCTTCTATTCATCTCCTAGATGCATATGAATTTGTTACTACCTGCTCTCTAAATCCAACTTAGAGAGCATGTGGGCCTCATGTAGATAGTCTAACATGTCCTCTAATCGGGGAATGAGAAATCTGTACTCAACCATGATTTGTTAATCATGGATGTCAACACACATCCACCAACGAGCATTTTTCTCCAGCTTAAGGAATGAGGGTAAGCCACATGGCAACACGCTTTCTCTCAACAACCCACGAGTGCACGTCTCGGGCACCCTTCTTTGCAACTCCTCATGTTTGGCAGGCGACATACGATAATGAGGTAGGTAGGTAGGTAGGTGTGCCCCGAGAACGAAAGCAATCATGTGTGAATGTCTCACAGGGTGCAACCCTATCAGAAGGGGTGCAATATCCTCAAATGTATCAAGAGTAAGACTCATGGCGGGTCGAATATATGGAATACTCACTAAGGCATAACAATAGCCAGTTCATGGGCTGTTGCGTTAGAAGGGTAACTGTAGGAGTGTGTGGGAAGTGGGATCTGCATCGTAAGAAGCTCCTGAGCTCCTCCTACCGGAGATCTGTCGTGCCCAAAGGTATAGGTTTTCGACGTGGTGCCCAAGTCGCCTTAATAGAAATGGCATAAGTCATATCAACTGTTGTGCATAAGACAACATTCGGATATGATCCAATCGATAACAAAACATGACACTATTTGGTGGGAACCAATGAATTATTGCTACCAAGCCACCTAATGTGGCATGGTATATAATGGGGTGGAAAAATGGGTCAACGGGTCGTGTTTTCACACAACTCGACACGACATGATACGATAAGAATTCAACGGTTCCGAACACGACACGACATGATAGCGTGTTTTTTTTCCTTAACCCGAACACGACACGTTAATGATGTAAATCTTCAAATGCAGAAGCGCTATTATTACACTACACAACTATTAACTACACAACAACTACACTACACAACGACACTAAATTAAAGAAAAGAAATGGGTTTCTTTCTCTCTCTATTCTCAATTTTCAATATTCAAGGTTCATTACAAATGAGGGCCAAGGGGTCTATTTATAGGAGAGATTAGCTAGCTAATCAAGCTAATACCCAAAATGACTAAAAAAGGCAACTAATAACCAAAAATGACATATTAAGTCCCAAATACACTTGGAAACTAATTAAGCACTAAAAATAAAGGAAAAATGACAATAAACCCTAAACTAAAAATAAAAAATAAAAGATAGTCTTCTTCCAGAGGCATAACCACGCGCCACGTGTCGCTAGAGATCCCATACACATCATTCTCCCCGTCTTCGAAAAAGCTCGTCTTCGAGCTTGGAGGGTGACTCATCAATGCCACATGAACACGTGTCGGTACAAGTGTTAATTTTCAAAGCAAAGCAAAACCCCAAATCAAATTCAACACGCAAATGGACTAGGTGAACTTCGATTAGACCCATGTGGACCTTTAACAAATGGGCTAATATACCCAAATCTCAACGATAACTCCCTACAGAATCCGAGCAACCAAAAACAGAAGACCACTCCGTTTTATCAACACCATAAGCACATTGTTGCAACTTGGCTTGGTGGACCCTTGAATCTGACCGGACGGTAACTCCGGTGACCGTGCCTTTGCGAGTACGATGGCGAAACAAGATAAATGAAGACGACGACATTCCGGAAAGCCGGACCTCAAAATGGCAAATAGTCGAAAAATGTATTCCTAGTGGGTACATTTCTCATGGAAGTCATATGTTGTGTCAAAAATTGATCGGAATAGAGGTCAATAGGGTGGGTGAGATCGGGTTGAAGTAGGGCAGGCCTGTTTTGGGTGGAATTGACTTGTGGTTGGGCATTAATGAGTGCGAAAAGGGGTAAAATTAGGGTTAAAAGGGGGAGGGGCTGTTTTGGGGTAAAAAAAAGAGGCTAGGGTTTCGTTTTGAAGGTCTAAATGGGTTTCTTGTGTAGCAGGGCAGCGGGGTAGGGTGGGGGACAACGGAGTCTAATCGGGGAAAAAGAAAAGAAAAAAAAAGGTTCAGGAAAATTTGGCAGGCTTGGGTTGTGTTTTTTTTTTTCCCGGCCAGTTTGAGTTAGTCGGGATAGGGTGGGGGTAGGTTTGTTGGGTTCTTGATTTTTTTTTTGGGGGGGGGTTTCAATTTTGGGTTGGTGGGTTTTCTTGGGTGAGGATTTGGGTAAAAATTTGAAGACGGAGATTCATGTAGACATGGTAGTGGTTGTGGGGTGGTAGAAGGTGGAGATGGAGGATGGTGGTGGTTGGGATGGGGGTGGAGGAGCTAAAAGAGGTGGTATCTCCTCTTTTAGTGGTGATGGAATTTAGGGTTTCCATTCACCTGATTCTCTTTTGGTCATTTATCAATCTTTCGATTGAAGGGTTGCCGGAGTTGGAATCTCCACTCGTGACCCGCTTCACGCACCCCGACGAACACCAAGAACAAACCGAGCTCTGATACCAATTTGATGTAAATTTTCAAATACGAAAGCATTATTGTTACACTACAAAATTATTAACTACACAACAACAACAACTAAACTAAACTAAAGAAATGAAATGGGTTTCTCTCTCTCTATTCTCAATTTTCAATATTCAAGGTTCCTTACAAATGAGGGCCACGGGGCTTATTTATAGGAGAGATTAACTTGCTAATCAAGCTAATCCCCAAAATGACATAAAAGGCAACTAATAACTAAAAATGATATATTAGTCATACTTGGAAATTGTTTAAGCACTAAAAATAAAGAAAAAATGACAATAAACCCTAAACTAAAAATAGAAAATAAAAGATAGTCTTTTCCCAGAGGCACACAATCACGCGCCATGTGTTGCTAGAGATCCCATACACATCATTAATTTGATGTAAATTTTCAAATGCGGAGGTGTTATTGTTACACTACACAACAACTACACTACACAACAACAACAACTAAACTAAAGAAATGTAATGGGTTTCTTTCTCTTTCTATTCTCAATTTTCAATATTTAAGGTTCATTACAAATGAGGGCCAAGGGGCCTATTTATAGGAGAGATTAGCTTGCTAATCAAGCTAATACCTAAAATGACTAAAAAAGGCAACTAATAACCAAAAACGACATATTAGTCCCAAACATACTTGTAAACTAATTAAGCACTAAAAATAAAGGAAAAATGACAATAAATCCTAAACTAAAAATAGAAAATAAAATATAGTCTTCTCCCAGAGGCACAACCACACGCCACGTGTCGTTAGAGATCCCATACACATCATTAAAAACATGACACGACACGATAAGTAAATACGGTTCGATTTGACGCGATTAGATCCGACCCAACACGACACGATTAGACCAGTTAGGGAGGAATTAAAAAAATAGTGGGTTTAAATAGTGGGTTGATAATGGGTCTAAATGGGGGTCGATAGTGGGTCTATATAGGATTTATATCGTGTCCTTAATTGGGTCACTATCGTGTCCTTATCGGGTCAATTTCGTGGCAGAAATTGGACACGAATACGACACGACCCGTTAGCTGGTCCAAAAACCCAGACCCGAACACAACCCGAACATGAAAGACCATGTCAATTTCGTTTCGTTTCGTGTCATGTTATCGTTTCGTTCCCAAAATTGCCACCCCTAGTATATATAAAGGCTCCACTGATAGTGAGTTTCTTCACCATATCCGTCTAGATTGGAATCTATGTTGATGATCAAAGTACATAATCATCCCCAGAAAGTGCTTATGACACATGGTTGTGGGGGGGTAAGGTCGGAGTCTCGGGTGGTAGGGTTTAGGGTCAGGATGGGGTGGATATGACGCATCAAATCAAATTTGAGAGTGGCTTACCAGACAACGAAGAAATAAAGAGACAACTGAGGGTGGGACATTGGCTTGTACGGGGTCAGGGGTAGTTTTCTCAGATTTGGGTTGAGCCGAGGGGTGAATAGGGGGTGTCACAATGGGGGTCGATGTCAAAAACATGGGGTGTGGGGAACTTATAGCCGCAGAGGGCAAGGGGCGGGGGATCAACAATTCGGTCCCGAAACCTTAGATAAGGGCTTCAACACATGGAGAACATCCCCGATAAGGTTAGTAGAAGGATGGCCTTGGTGGTTGCGGAATAGACCGAATAGCCACTTAACCCGGCTGAGCGGGGTTTGGAGATGCCAGAATGCTCGTCACCACTCTCGACGAGGTCGGCAGCATGCTGCACGTGGCTAAGGTTGTTTAAAGAGATCCTAGGCTCAGTTAAGCGTAACATTGATGCCTTGCCTCACTTAGACAGGGCTCCTTCAAAAAGCCGCACACCTTGTGATGGGAATCCATTATTATTTTTCTTTTATTTGTCCTTTTATTTCTATTTTTAGTCCTTTTTAGATATTTTCTCTCCTTAATTAGCATCCAAGCATGTTTGGCGCTAATTAGACATTCTTTTATCTCTTAATTGACCCTTTAGTCATTTTAGCTATTACTTGATTAGCAGTAATATCTATACTATAAATAGACTTCATTGCCACTTCTGTCCTAGAGTCCTTTACCCCTGCCCTATGCACTGCGGCCCTAGGCAACCCCACCGCAGCTATCCCACTCACTGCCGCTGCCCCAAGAAGCTCCACCCACCCTACCGACCCACGTACCATCCCTAACCTTTCAAACCCTAACCGACAACCTTCAAAATCCACCCACCCTGCTGCCTCGACAAAAAATGAAAACTTCCGCTGCTCTAAACCCTATTGTCCAGCCCCCCGAACACCCTCTGCGCTCCGCCCCACTTGCAAACCCTTAGGATTTGCCCCCCTCGCCGACCACCCTAGCCCAACCTCGCGCAACCCAGGTGGCCTGCCCGAAACCCTTTGGATCTGGCCTGTCAAGAATCCAGCCACCCGATTTTGGCAACAAGTTCAAGAACTAGGGTTTGAGGCTAAGAAAATGGTTTTTGACTCGGGTGGACATGAGAGGCAAGAGGAAGAAGATGGATCTTGAAATCAACAATTGAAAAAATGACCCTTCCTCAAATTTTCAAGAATTTTTTTTTGGCCTCACAGGTTTTGTGCATATTTTTGGAACTTCTCATGCGATTCTCCAATTTTGCAAGTTCGAGGACGAACTTTTTTTGAAGCTGGGGAGAATGATGAGAATCCATTGTTATTTTCCTTTTATTTGCCCTTCTATTTCTATTTTTAGTCCTTTTTAGATATTTTCTCTCCATAATTAGCCTCCAAGCATGTTTGGGACTAATTAGGCATTCTTTTATTTATGAATTGGCCCTTTAGTCATTTTAGCTATTACTTGATTAGCAAGTAATATCTCTACTATAAATAGACTTGTATTCCCATTTTGTACTCACTTCTCAATTCTTGAAATATAAGAACTCTTTTGTTTCTCTATCTAGAAAGATATCATATTGTCTTGATTTTTAGGTCATTGACGTGTAGTTCACGTCACCTTGTGTGCTTAGGCTCCAGACTCAAGGTGTGACTTAAGCGCGCCTCGTTAATTTTTTTGGACAATTCCTCCAATACATGAAAGAACTAATTGATATGTTGATTTTACATATTTTTTAGATGTTTCCTCACCCCAAAACTAACCAAAGTAAGTCCATGATTCCTAATGAAATTTTATCTCTCTCACTAGTATTTAATTGAGCAAAGGAAATAGACAAAATTAAACTCTAACTGTGTTGAATCTTAAACATTCGTATTTATATTTTGAAAACATTGGAGTGTCTTTTATTTAAATATATCAAGATCTTTTCTTTTGTTGATTATTGGATAAAAAAATTATTAAATAAATTTGATATATAAATATATATTTTTCATATGGTGGTATAAGCTCTGTCTTAGTCTAATGTGTCTCTTCATAACGTGTATTATAGTAATTTATGCTATGTATTTCAAATTTTAGATCATTAATGATATTATTAAATATACACACAACTTTTGCGCCTAGGCTCCACGAAGATTTTGGCGCCTTGGTGCGCTTTTTGCATCTGATAATTATAGGTCAAGGCGAAGCCATTTGTGGTTGGCAAACCCATTGTCGCCTGACCCTCGTCCTCACCAAGGAGGGAGGCTGCACAGATCTCAGTAGCTACGCCACCCACAAAATTTAAAGAACTGGTGGCGGGCGAACCTCTTGAAAAGGAATCATTATGAAGCTGGGCGGATCCATGGTATGCAATTTGGGTAATCCTAGGGTTGGATCCCTTGGGTTGATACAATTCTTATCCCAATCACTACAAATCTCCTCCATTATAAGAAATCTTAGAACAAATGGAAGAGATGAATTACGAACCATGATCTAATACCAATATAATATAGGAATTAGGGCTAAAATGCTCTCTTGTTTTCATTCATGCTCTCCACAATGTCATCCCCCAAAGCATAGTTGTTGTGTTTTAATAAAACAAATAAAAAAGAAGCAAACAACAAAGGATACCGTTAAGATACTGAGTTTTAGAGGAAAACATGTTCTCTTGGCTCGGTTATTATCAGCTGACTTTTCTTGTCTATTCTCTTAGCTGAGTGTCTTCTATCTTTTGCTTTTTTTTTGTTATAAAATTTTCGTATTTGTTATAAAATCTTTGAAGGTATATTTTTTTGTTGCTTTAAATTAATATGAAGACTATTTTAAATTAATATTGTTTTATAGTTAATCTTAGTATTTGTTTTATTGTTTTAAATTAATATGGTTTACTGTTTTAAATTAATTTTGTTGTAATTTTGTAGGCCGTTTTAAATTAATATTGTTAATCTTAGTAAGTAGGCTGTTTAAAATTTTTGGAAGTATTTGTTTTACAGTTTTAAATTAACCTTAGTATTTATTTTATTGTTTAAAATTAATATGTAGGATGTTTTAATTTAATATGTAGGTTGTTTTATGATATATTTTTATTTTTTTACATTTTTAAGCTTAAAATGAATGAGAACATGTGCTACGGTTAATTTTTGTGATATATTTTGGTATATTATCATGTGCTACGATTAGTTTTTTGTCATATTACGCTTAATTACCAATTCTATAGTGTTAAATCCCATTTACGTATGTTTTACTACGTTTTTATCATTTGGTTCCGATTCGACCGATTCGATTCACGATTCGATTCACGATTCGCAATTCGCAATTCGGGGGGGTAAACGATTAACGATACGATTCGCGATTTGACAACTATGCCCAAAAGACAAAGCTGATGATACTTCTGTATTCTAAGACTAACATGAAAAATTACAATAATACCCCCAACTAGTATAAATGAAATAATAAAGGAGGAATAAAATTTTCATTAATAGGATGCAAGGACATCAATAACAAGGAGTATACATCCTTAAAATAAAAAATATCTAACCTTTAAAAAAGAACGAATACAAAAGACAAAAATCAAAAGATCGTTCTACGGTAAACCTGTTTTGGTTAGTGGGTATAAATTGGCACAAGGTGACCACCTAACACTTCCACTATTGTTGCAAATTTCCCAGACCCGACCATCCTCTCTAATGCCATCGTCCCCATCCGGCGATAGGGACCTTAACCTAAGGCTTTGATGAGGATTGGCTGCTCCCCAACCCTCCATCCATCGCGGCAACAAGCCCCCGTCCCATGAGACACCCAATCCCAAGTTGAACCTTCATTCCCATTATTTAGGTGATCCTAAATTTGAAAAATCAGCCCATACCCCCATCCATGGAGCATTTTTATGGCTCACCTAGGACTCGAGCCTATAACGCCGGAAGATGGCTGAGAAACTTAGTTTGTTGGCAGAGCTATTATCGATCCCCTTTGGTTCCTACAAAATAGTGTGACCTCTTGGGGCGATCATGGTAGTTCAGTTATACACCATACACAATAAGTCAGACCCTTATACCTTTCAGCACGACGAAGTGCAGGTGGTACTTTTGATGCGGAGTTCGTGTCTTGCTTCTCCCTTGGTTACCATGGTGACCGTAATGACCCTAATCTCCGAGGCACAAGAATAGGGCTACTATTATGCTTTGATAAATACCCCAATCGCTGCTGAGATAGATGTCCCAATAACCATGCCAGTTACTTTTGATACTTTTGAGGATGTTTGCACCTCGTTTGACAGGGTTCCGCCTCTCCAAGACATTTAGGATGCAATTGATTTGTGCTCATCATGTCGTTGCCTAAGCTGCCCTATAATCGTATATATTTGGCTGACATGGACAAGTGTAGGAGTTTTGCGCCTGTGGATTTATGAGATAAAGTACGTCGCGTTATACCGTTTTGGCCCTTCTCATGCCGAAGGACGATAGTTGGAGGATGTGTGTTGACAGTTGTGCGATCATCAAAATCATAGTTAAGTACATGTTTGCCATTCCCTGATTGCAGGACATGCCCAGCTCCAGTTATTTTCTCTATGTTCGATTCATAAAGCAGGTATCATCAGATTAGAATGCTGCCAAGGGATGAGTACAAAGGGCACTTTATGAGTGGATACTGTCCAATGCCCCTTTGATGTTCATGAAGGTAACACTTTTTTAGGGTTTGTGGTAGTGTACTTCAACAATATTCTCATTTATGTTCAGAGGAGGATCACTTTGACCATTTTCGACAAATGCTTAAGATACTGCATGTCCAGCAGTTTCACCCATAGCTGTGGAAGTGCGCTTTCATGCTTCCCTTAGTGAACTTTTTGAAATTCGTTGTGTTTGTAAAGAGTTTGAGCCGACAAGCCCAAGGTGCTGGCAATTATTGGCTAGCTCCTAAGTTTCCATCACGATCGCTCATGTGCAGTGTCCATAGATTAGCCAATTTTTACTGACGATTCATCTCTGGGATCAGCTCCATCATGACACCCATCACGGCACTCATGGGAGTGTCTAATATTGACTACTGCTCGATGGAGTTGGCCGATGACGATTTTTCCCTCATTACGACTTAAATGACCATTGCACGTATCCTTCCCTCCCTCCCTGATGTCATGTAGTTGTTCGAGTTATCGTACGATGCTTATAAGACAGATTGGTGCAGTCCACACTTGAACGGAAGAGCTGGAAGCTCGCTGGTCAATTCTGAACTATGTGACATACGATCTCGAGTTCTAAGTAGCTATGCAATTGATCATCGACCGGTACCTCATACACCGGAAGTTCGTCAATAAGTTCAATCACGAGGCTCTTTAGTTTGTCAAGAGTAGATTAGCGATTGCATGCGAATTGATCCTACTTCCTCTAGCGTTATACATTCCACCTCTAGTAGTGGTCTTTCTTAGCTCGATCCCATACTTTGGCAGTTCTCTGAGGCTCAGTGTTCGTATTTGATGAGGTTCGTGATCTGTATACTTATTATGAGCACTATGGGTCGATATTCGCCGAGTCTGCGCACCACTTGGGTGTGTTGGGCGATTTCTGGGATTTTTTTCCCTAGCTCTTCCCTCTACATTCCCATTCCCTCCCTTTGGAAGAAGATCATTTGTGAGGTCCATTCCGTTGGGTTAGCAGGATTGGAGGGGTCCTGCACTATGGCGACGCAGAGAAGAACCCCATTATGAGGTGTGACACTAATGCCTTCATATGTTGATGCTACGTTTTTCAGACGCCAAAGGGCCAACGCTCCAATACAGGCTTGTACACACCCCTTCTTGGCCATGGCAGAGTGTTTTTATGGATTTCATCGCGGGCCTTCTTCGGACTACCAGGGGCCATGATTCCATCTTTATGGTTAATAGATTTTTGAAGATGGCTGCTTTATTCCCTATAATAGGACTACCGGCACGTCGCATGTTGCCGGCTTTTTTTATGAGTGTTCGATTGCACTGAATTCCTTGTAGCATGGTTGTTCGCTTCGCGGGTGTTCTCTTTAACAGTTCTTATGGCATTCTCTTCATTTTTCCATCACCTTCCATTCCGAGACGGCCATGCATAGGTTGTCAACTATAGTATTGGACACCTGCGACGATGCTTGCCACACACATCCCACGAAATTGGGATGTCATTGTTGCACAAGCTGGGTTAACCTTCAACAACACCAGCAACCGGTTTATCATCATTACAGGTTCTCCCCCATTGATTTAGTTGAGCTTCCCCATTAGTGCAGGTTAGCCACGTCGGACCATACACTGGTGCTGGAGCGCATCGCAAAACTGGTTCTAGGCAATAGAGTGCAATAGAAGCAACAACCAAAGGGCGTATAATTTATTGACTCAACAGGAATTTGAAACATTAGATGCTTTTTTAACTTTAACATTCCTTTCGTGCAAACACGATTGGTCATGAGAACTTTCAAGAAAAATACATTCCTCCAAAAAACTAGATTCAGAATTGAGGCGAGGAATGGTAATTATGAGCAATGCATTCCCCATTCTGCACTGTCACGGGAAAAATGCCTATAAGGTCGACCTCCCCCCAGTGTTTTCTATACATATGTATGCATTTGGTTGATTTTAGTAGCTGCTAATATGTCATTTATGGGGGCAATTAGCTAATGACTCCTCCAGCTTCAATTTAACAACTCTTTTGTATCAGGATATAGGTCCTCCATTTTTTAAGACAAAGACTCTCTAGTTTCTCACAAGAACAAGATATTATGTATAATCTATATTATACCTCTAATACGATAATATTAGAGGTTTTAATACCATTTAAAACAACAATTTATATCTATATAAATATTATAAAACTCACATTATTAATGCCTTTTATTCAATCCTCCGTGTGAAAACACTAACAATCTATTCTCATCCCCACCCACCGACTTTCTAATGCAATAATGATCTCTCTCTTCCTCTTCCCACCCTTCTATTAAATAAATCGTTTCATCTGTAGAAAACTTAATTTACACAATACCTCACCCATCAAACCCAGTCTGCATATTCCCACCCCCTTTATACCTCTTCTCTAAAAACTCTCTTTTTAACTACAACAAAAGGCATGTAATACGGGATGAGAGAGGCCCCATATTTTGTCCTGAATATCCTTTCTAGACATGCAACCGAAGAATTTTGTACACCGGACACATCCCCTTTGGTTTGTAAAGCATGGATAATAATTGGAAGATGGAAGCGATCGAGGAAGTCCTTTACAGAAATTACAGAGTGGACGTCGGGGTTATGTGCGAACTCTGAAGCTGCTTCGAGCAACTGAGTTGGATCCTCCACCGACAATTCTTCCATGGCGTTTCTGTTTCAGTTTCAGAGAGGAGCCGGAGGTTTTTTCTCCTCCTTTTCCCCGGTTGAAATCAGTTAGCAAACTAAAATTAAAACCATTATTTGGACAGTTGACTGCCAAGTTAGGGTCCAGAGTCACTTTAGGATCTGGTGAATATTTTATGCAAGTGTTTATTCTATGAGTTTACCGATTCATATACTGAGTTTTATTTTTTCTTTATCATATTATTTCCATTTTTTCAGTAAGAGGTTTGTTTGCTTATTATTTTTGTTCTGTTTTCTTACTGTAGATTGGAGAATGAACACCAGTTTAACTGTTTGTTGACCTACGATGGAAAGTGTATTTGATGTATACTAATCTTATATTCGTTATTTAATTTTTAATAAATCAATGAGTTGGTTTCTGAATTAAGGTATTGTAGGTTTATACCTTTTGAAGAACATAATGTATTTGGTAATATTACTAAAAGAGTCTATAGTAGGAAATTGTATGTGCCTTTGTTTTATTTAGATACGAACATGAAACGATTCAATTTTTTTAAGATAACATGAATATGATCCGAATAGGACACGACAAGACATAACACTACACACCACGAATAACATTATTTCTAAAATTTATGTTATATTGGGCTTAAATAGACACTATAGCATGAATGAAACTAGATTAGTCAACAATATTTCTACTATATATTTGCGCCCGTGCATCGCGCGGGGTACCTGCTAGTTACATTTATATAACACTAGGTATATCAACTATGTCGATTTTGCTATAAATATTCATGTAAATTATATACCCGATGTGCATTTTATACTATAGACTATGCAAATATTACATAATAGTAGAGGTAAATTTAAACGTGTCATGAAAAAAAAAGCACTGAACGCCCGAGCTTCCCTGTAGTGGTGCCTAGGCATTTTGAATACTATATGAAAATGGAAATTGCATGCCATCATGTCGCCTAAAGTGTCAACTCATAATTCATCCCCACTGATGCAATATATCGAGTATTCGGGTCTGTCTGCACCCAAGTAACTTCAACTTCTGTTCAGGTGACGAAAGGAAATGTAGGGGATTGCATACCAAAAGACTAAATTAATGAATCTTTTAACCCAGTTCAAATAAGTTGGGGAAGAGCCTAAAAACCTCTTTAGCAAAGGGTCTATAACTACTTTTTCATTGTTTTTATACTTATGTATGTTTATCCTCAACACGCTCCTTCAAATATGGAGTGATTTGAGCGTAACACATTGACAGATTTTATTGCGTGACGTGGGGTATATGGGTCGTTAGGCCACACATGACCTGCTTTAATATTGTGTTAATTAGGAGCATTCAATCTATAATCAATTGTTTATAGGTGGAATGACCAAATATCTTATACAGCGTAATTTAAGGCTTTAATTCACAATGTAGAACTTATTATATTCTCGACACGACATCTTATGGCGGCATGAATTGAGCCAAACATATGAAAGGATATATTGGGTGACGTGAAAGTGTATGGGTGGTTGGGTCATGTATACCCTGCAATGATACCAAGTTAAAATTGTAGCATCAAACTCTAAGTTATTCGACATTATTAGACAAGTGTGACTGTGATATTAAAGTATGTATTTTTGCAGTTGTACTCATCATCTCATCGTTGAGGCAGTATGATACTCTTGTTGAGTTCCTAGAGAATTTTACTTAGTTTATAGCGTTAATATATATACCTGTGCAGCTGGCTCTAATATAGTTTACCCCTCGTGAATTTGTGCATACAGGGGGGTTGTCAATGGACCGGGTCTAGACCTGGACCCAATCCGGATCCGTTCCTTTATCCGGATCTGGATTATATTTTAAAATCCAATAACCTGATAATCCGTTTACCTGATTATTAAATGGATCGGATATGGATCCAGTCTAATCTAATCCGTTAAGGACCCGATCCGATTAAATATAAATAAATATATTTATGTATATAATAAATATAATAAATATATGTTTTATTTCGTGCATTGGGTTTGCCCTTAATATATTTTATTGATACTAATCATATACTAGAATACATTACAAAATATTTTAATCTAAGATTAAGAAATAAAGAAGGGGATAAAATAAACGTATATATTTGACCAGACCCGAACCCGATTTGAATTTGGATCTTGATCCAATATTGTAGATCCAATTAAGACCCAATTCGGATCCTAATCCGATTTAGTGCCTACTAAATGGATCTGGATCTCCCTAGATCCCGTCCGGACCCGACCCGTTTATAGGCCATAAATGACTACATTTTGTTTCATTTTAACATTTTCAACGTGGAGCACATGTGACCCTCAATTTTTTTTTGAAAAATGGGAAAAACATGAATCCCTTCACAATGGACCCCAAAATTAATAAAAACTTTTCTTTTAAATTATGTGTTTTCATGTGTCTGGCCAAATAGCAAACATGATACCTATATTTTAGCAACAAAAAACTTTACGCAAAATCACTTTTCAAATACATTATTTCTCTTTCAATTCTAAAAGAATGTAAGTTTCATTGGAAGTACACGTCAAACAAGAGTTTTATTGAATTCATTCACACACATTGAGAAAATGAATACATTCTGTATACATATAAGAGCCAATACGACGATAGCTAAAATTTTAGTATAGCAATTCCACATATGAAGCGCAACGGGGGTAAAATTGTTTACACTGCTTGCATCTGCAATATAAACCAGATCTTCGTGCGCCAAAGATCTCATCCGCAAAGCAAGAAAAGGCTTAATGATGGAAATGGATCCTTATTTTAGGGATATTTAGTCAGTTTATTTTCTTTTGTATTTTCCTTTATTTTGCTATTGTATTTTTTCTTTCTTTTTCTTTGTTATTTAGAGGTAAGGACTAGTAATGACATTTTTCTAATTAGTGCCTCAGCTTGGAGCCTAAGCTACTCCTCACCTTTAAATACCCACTTGTAATCTCTCATTTGAAGTAGACTTGAATTTTGAATAGAAAAGAGTAATTCTCTCTCTAAGTCTTTGTTAGATATTTTTAGGAGCCTTTTGACGGGAGGTTTACGTCAAATTGATATCAGAGCGGGTGAAGCTCCATATTGGTGTTGGTGTATCGGTGTTTATTTTTTTCAAATCGTACACTATTTTCAATGGCTCCCAAGAAATACGAACAACTTTACAAGAAAATTCAAAAACGAATGAGAGAGTGGGTACAATCACAACAATAAATCTATATCCATTTCCAAAACCCTAACCCTAACCCTAGAAATCCCTACACACAACCCTTGCCCTACCCCACCCTCCACGCCAAACCCACCACCCCGAAAACCCAAATCTTGAACCCTAATTTCCCTCCAAACCCAAATCCATTCCATAAACCCTCCATTCAAGATCCTAAGACAACCCACTTCTAGGGTTTCACCTACCATTTTACAATTCAATCCACAATTTACAAACCCTAGTCTCCAACCCTACAAAGTTCCTCCACCACCACCCCCAAATCCCCCAATCCACCACCCATTTTTCAAACCCCAATCATCAAAAAAATTACGGGTTCGCCCCGATTAACTCTCGAGGCTCAATTCAAGATCACCGGTAGTTAGTCCAAGATTGGTTGCTCCACCCAATTATTCTTCCACCCTCACTCACGCAATCGGGTCATATCAACGATAAAAAATCTCCTCCCAAGCCGGTTGATTGCAAGAAAGATAGAAACGAAGAAATTGGATTGAGAATTGGAGATTTTTTTGATATTTTTGATAAGGATGGTTGGGTGACTCGCACGCACTTTCGTGAGCCGGAAACATTTTATTTGGGAGATTTTTTTTCAATCTTTGAGAGGGGACGATGATTTTGTTGAGGTTGGATCGGAGGTTATCTCTCTTAGGGTTGATTTGGTTATTGGAGGTGATATTTTTGGTGGTGGGTACGTGGGACCCATTTGTGGTAGCTTTTGATCGGCGCTCGAAGGAAATTTTCCGCGGCATAGCATTAAGGAGGTTCATCGCGGGAATCTCGGGTCGCGATTTTATTGGTCGGCCACATTTGGATTGTGCTCCTATTCTCTCGGGATTTACGGCAAGCCGGTACAAAAGGCATTTCCGAGGACGGCTCTTCTTCCTAGTGAGGAGCTCTTTGATGGTTGCGTTGCTTTCTTATCATTCATCTCCTACGCTCAAGGACGAGCTTTTCGAAGCCGGGGAGAGTGATGGAAATGGATCCCTATTTTAGGGATTTTTAGTCATTTTATTTTCTTTTGTATTTTCCTTTATTTTGTTATTGTATTTTTTCTTTCTTTTTCTTTGTTATTTAGAGGTAAGGAGTGGTAATGGAATTTTTGTAATTAGTGCCTTAGCTTGGAGCCTAATCTACTCCTCCCCTTTAAATACCCACTTGGAAGCCTCATTTGAGGTGGACTTGAATTTTGAATAGAAAAGAGTAATTCTCTCTCTAAATGTGTGTTAGATATTTTTAGGAGCCTTTTGACGGATGGTTTACGTCACTTAAGTGGTCAGATCTCAAACACAAACTCAAATATATATATATACACACACACACAAAATTCAAAAGAGAATGAGAGTATTATATATGCAAATAATGGCTGAAATGCACCACCGCAAAGCAACAAGGCCTATTGGACTACTTTGTATAACCATGGCTGAAATGTTTGGAAAAAGAAAGTGGAGCAAATGTAGTGCATGACAAAAACTTACCCATTTAAAACAATTAAAAATTTGAAAACCATAATCTCAAATTTTCATTTTACATATGCGTGCACAGTGGTTTCTCTGAATGCTTCCTCTGACGTCGAGTTGTCGGTGAGGACTGAGGAAGCAGCCAGTAGATGTCGTGACAACATCCATTTGCTGTTGAAAATAGTTCTTTTCATTTCGGCATTAGAGTGATGCCAATATAATAGAATCAGAGCACTATGAGATAAGTACACACAGAGAGGGAGTAAAACTTGAGGCCAACCATTGAACAAATCTCAGAGGTGAATCTGTTGTTACGTATATAGTGAAGAGAGAGGGAGAGAAAGAAGGTAATCAATGTCCATTCTTGGTATCCAAATTACACCCGTGCCATTATAAATGGGAACGTACCTCTACCACTGGACTGAGTTGGAATGATCCGGGCCGACAAATAGTAAAACCCCCTTGCTCCATATTTTTTTTATATAACTCCTTGTAGAAGCGTTTTGTTCTCCCCTTTTTCTTGTATACTTTGGTTGCTTGTCGACTCTCATATACTTTTCAAAGAAGTAAAAGGTGAAATAATTAAATATATAATTGAGGGACTTAGATGGTGTCATATCCTTATTGAGGGACTCTCTAAGATATGAACAAAGTAGTGTAAATTATAAGAAGCTAATTAAATGTATTTCAACCACATCTATTGTAGTTCAACTTGATGCATGCACGAACACTGGGACCCTTGGGGTCAATGAGTTCCTCGCTGTTATATTTTATTTATTTTTATTAGATAAAAAAAGGACAAAACCAGTGCACAAGGCGCCCGCCATTGCAGGGTACTGGGGAGTTAGATGTAGGCATCCTTACCCTTGCATATGCAGAGAGGCTGATTCCGCATGTATTTTTATTATAACTTTTAATAATAAGATATTTACTCTTTAGTAAGCAGGTTTTATCAGGATGATTTTATTGTTTCCATTCATTGGTTATGGGAACTAAAGAGTTTTGTGTCTTTTATTTATTTATTTTTTACTTTGCCCCCATTGGGATAATTTTAGAAGTACCGCCTCCGGAATTTTCACAAGGGGTTAAGTAAATAATTGTTTTATTATGTTGATCTCATTTTCTAGCTATCTTCATTTTTTTGGGGGGAAATTACTTCCTACTGAACTCACCACTTATGAGTTAGTACTAGATACAATGGATTTTATGATTCTCATCCTTTTTTTTGGCTATTACTTTCTGGAGTTTGAAATTGTTTTTCTGATATTATTGTGTATTGGATACGTCAGCTTTGCAGGACTGCTCAAGAACACACTGAAATTTTATTCTTAAAAGTCAATTTTGACGAGAATAAACCAATGTGCAAAAACTTGAATGTGAAGGTGCTTCCTTATTTCCACTTCTATCGTGGAGGCGATGGACAACTCGAGTCATTTTCTTGTTCACTTGCCAAAGTAAGAAGTTTCCGGCATTATATTTTTTTTTCTTTTTTCTTTTGCTTTTTCTGCTTGTTCTTCAACATTTCCCATGTGTGAACACATTAAAGCCCATGTGTGAAAACCTTCCATTTGGTTGTCCAGAAGCTGAAATAAATTTGAATTTTGAACACAAATTTTCATTGAATAATCTGTTCGGTGTTAGTGATGGAAAAGCAGATTCATTAAATAAAATGACAAGGGGATTTAATAACAAAAGTTTGTTGTTTTGAGTTGCAAATTTTAAATATTGGGTTCAATAATGCTCTGTTTGCTAGGATGGAAAAGTGAAAGCAAAGAAATGGCAAGTTATGAACTTTCTACTCCATATGGAATGAAAAGGCACCCTTTACATTTTTATTTTGCCATTTTCCTTTACACCGTCCCAAATGGCCCCGGGGTGGGGGGTGGGGGGGAGAGATAAGAATTGGTTAGAGCGATTATATGATGGATTTGTATGATTATAAATCCACACAGTATGAGGGTGACACAGTGTTTCAAATAAAATAATAATAATAAATGCTATTAAAGGTAGTTTCTTTTTGGCATTTGTTATAGTATACATCGTTAAATTCTAAATGTCAACAATTTGCAGTTCCAGAAAATAAAGGATGCCATCCAAACGCATAACACAGCTCGTTGCAGCATCGGTCCGCCTAAAGGTGTTGGAGATCTTAATCTTGAAACGGTATCTGCCACAAAAGATAAAAAAGCAGGATCGTCTTCTTCAACATAGTACTTGATTCAATCATATTTGTTTATAGTTATATCTCGTGTTTATTGCACTCCAATTTACAATGATAGTGAGCTAGCTACGTATTATTTTTTGTATATTGTATTTTGCAGTTGCATTGTCGTCACCATTGTTTTTTTTATTTTTTATTTGGTGGAAATGAAATGAAATTTCAGGCTTTGTATGTCTAATGACACTTTTGTTTCCCATGCTCAAGGACTTATTTATGGTCCGTTTGGTTCGGGATGAAATATTTTTTAACGCGGTGAAAAGTATAATGGTGAAATATGTTTTCACCTATTTAAAGTTAAATTTTATTTACAATATGTATTTAAAGTTTCATAATTATAGGACGTGCACTTATTTATGATATCAACTCCACAAAAAATTAACTTTGAATATGTGAAAATACATTTTACCATTTTACTTTTCAGCGTGGCTAAAAAAATTTCACCCCAAATCAAACGGTTCCTTAAGTACATTTTTAGAGCCACCCCCTGGTTTGGTTAATTTAGTAAAGGGGCATTTGGAGAAAAGTTCACCTCGACTCAGAAGTGTATAAAAATAGGACGGTTCATACAATTTTATAAATTTAGTCCTTATACTAAAATAATCATTAAAATGATCAATATATCATTTTACAACTGGTACAAAAGAAGACGGTTCATACAATTTTATAAATTTAGTCCTTGTACTAAAATAATCATTAAAATGATCAATATATCATTTGACAACTGGTACAAAAGAAAACTATCAAGTCTATAAAAGTCCATAACATCAAATTTAAAAATTCAAAATTCACAAAATTTATATATTCGAAATATGTTTGTCGAGATTTATCAAACCCTACCAATAGTTGACATTTTTTTGACAAAAAAATCGTAACGGATAAATTTATTATTTCACCAAAACTTTCATTTATCCAGATGAAAATTCCATTTTTCCGTAGGAAAATTCTTATTCTCCAGCGCTGATAATGGTGCTGCTGGCGCGGGCAGAAAAAGAAAAGAAATAGACGAAGAGAGAGAAATGAGGGGGAGAGAAACAATTCGACGAGGATTTCGATGGTTTCCGGTGAGAAATGCGGCGATTTTGGTAGATTGTTCATGCGAGGATTCTGGTGGGTGGGATAGAGTGAGGGTGGGGTTATGTGTTTATTTTTATAAAGAGAGTGAATGAATTTTAAATGGATATGATTAACGCTATAAATATCTTTTTAACTGAAACAAAAAATAATTTACCAGTTTTGAATACTACTATCTCTAAAGGGACAACACAAATAAATATTTTTGTATCATAGGTAGGGACTATATTTATAAACATGAAAACTAGTGTCTCATAAATTCAAATATAGGGTGTAACGTGATCTTGAGCCAAATTCTCTATTTATTAAAAGAACAAATTATTTTATTTATTACTATTAATGTATTTATATATTGTATGCATATTAGTTGTATAGTATGTCTTAGTCCCCAAGTTTGTATGGGGATCAAGTTAGATCACCCAATATATAGAATTGATATATGTGTTTCAAGATATAATTAATAGTATCTCAATCTCACTCTAGAATCACGTGTTACCAAATCCCCTTTTAATTACTTCAATCCAAAAATACTATACAAAATCAATCATTGACATCAAACATAATTATACTTGTACCCCTCACCAAGATAAAGCCGATCTCATCGATTCTAACTACCTCTGTAATAAACCGACTTTTATATGCCTATATATATTTATATATTTTATGTTTTCTAGCATATGATAAAATGACACTTAATAAGTATTTATGGTTATAGAATTTTCTAATGTTGGGAACTTTACGGTAATGGTCCCCTTATATTTATTAAGCATATGTACATATTAGACTCTGAAGTTAATTCACTACAATTTTAGTAATACATCCCAATAAACTATATTTTGATTTTTAAAGACTACAACTAAACCTTAATCGAAATATATAGAGTTCTAACATTGAATTATACTATATTAGATATTAAATTAATAGCCAAAAGTTATTTTAAAACTTAGAGTTTGTATTGAGGTTAAGTTATAGGAAAATGATAAGTTTTGGGGTAGAAAATATAATTTTATCAAATTTTAGAGACTTTGTTTCAATAAAGAAAGTTTCAGGAACCAAAATGAAGAATAAAAAGGACCTTTTTGTAAAACTAATATTTTCAAGGATTTCTAAAAATATCGAAATATATAGTGTGAAATTATTAAATACCCTTCATGTGTAAAATGACATTTATACCTTACTACCACGCTACCTCATGCTTAACACATTTCCACCTCATGCTTTACACATCGTGCTTCATTTTGACACTTCCACCTTATCCATGTCATCGATATAGAGAAGATTTAGAATACTTGTCACGTTGGTGAAATAAGATTGCAATACCATTCATTACGCGACACCTCAATGTTGACTCACTAGTGTAAAATCTTATCACCTAGACACGTGTCAACATCATAATTTCTTTAGAAACTTATAAATAGGAGCTTTGGAAATCAATTGAAACTCACACTAATTCTTTGAGAATTATAGAAAGAAATAGTGAGAGAAAGTGTGGGAAAGTTTAAGAAGTTCTTAGGGATATTCAACGTAATGTAATCTTTTACTAATGTTATAATGCATCTTTATAGTTTTAATTTATTGTTTTATAGCTATATTAAGTAGAAATATTGGTAAAAACACTAAAGATCCAAATTAGTGAACATAAAATTATAGGTTTTCTAAATCAAATTATTTTAAGAAATTAAAACATGACACTCTTTTCATAATGAATTATTGAGTTTCAAAACGGGATTTTTACTAATGAATTTATAGACTTTTTGGTGATGAAAATTAATATTGCTTATTATTTCTAAACAGGTAATAGATAAATTACATTTAAGATTGAATTTACTTATTTTCCAATATTAACTTGTTTAAAGTTGCATTTGGATTTTTGAAATGATTTTTGTTATTATGGTTCATTATTGTGGAATCCTATGATGTAATTCCAAAGTTAGGCCCGATGAAATTATGTCTAGATGAGATGGTATTTAAGTTAAGTGGTTCCCCTGTGACCCTTCTTCTCTAGTAGGAATGAATCCGAAAATATTTTTTCTAGAGGAGTTGGTATTTAAATGGTGCCGCTGTGATCCACCGTCTCTATTGGAAACCGATTGATTAGGAAGAACTATGAATTGAATTCTTCAATTACGATCAATGAATTTTAAAGTTGTGAAAATGATTTTTAGCACTCCGTTAAAACAAGTTATTATATGATTAAAATACAATATATAAACTTGACTTCGTTTAGAATATATAATTAAACTTTGTATTTGTTAGATTAACGTGTGATCTAAAACTCAATATCTGTATTTCAAACCTCTCTTTTAGGCGAGTACTCTATGTCATTTTCTGCGCACTTTGATTATATTGTATTATGCTAACTATATATATTTTGTGAAAAGCTTTTATTCTCAAGATTCATCTGATACCGATGACTCCTTCATTTGTTATATATTAATATTTGTTCATATAAACATCTGATTTGGATTCTGAAATTATAAATTCGGTATATGAAAACTCTCTTAGTATGTTGACCTTGACTATCAGATGAAAATATTTGCGTGGTACCTTCCGAGCTGATTTATCTCTAGTGTGCCCTAAACAGGGTGTTATTTAAAAAATAATGATTTTTCGTCTATGACGTTAGCGTAGGAAAAGTTCAGGGTAACATTATCTGCATGGGTATTGGATATTACATGGCTGTTAAAAAAATTGAATAACTAACATATTGCTCAATTGTTTCATCTATTCTGTTCTGAGCTGTTTATTTCTGAAAATATATTATCATTCACTCTATATATCTATTACTGAAAATTCTTATCGATATATGTACATGCCTTATATTCTTACTTGAATATGTAACTATTTTCTGAAATATATTGGAATGAATAAAGATCGAATATCATTCAACTTTTAACTGGTGTTGTATAAATAATACTTTTTTAGGTTATAGTGAAAGAGGAGGATGAATATGTGAAGATTGAATTGAAGATTTGATAATTATTTTATGGCTAGAGGCTTGTGTAGAATGAGATGTTAGAGAAATTATTTCTCTTTAAGTGATTCTCTCACAACTTGTAATAGAATTTAATTATTTATGAGAATAAGAAGTCATGTTTTAGAAGCTATGATGATGTGTTACCTTTTCAACTAGTTACAACTCATAACCATGTGAATGTATTTTTGCTACATTTATTTCAAAAGAAAATTTTAAGGCCAAAATATTGAATACCTTAGTGGCATGTCAAGACATTAGTTTCCTACTATTTTTTGTAACATAGGTAATATCAGAGCATAGACTATGAACTTGTAGATTATTTAAAGATTATAAAGGTTAGGTCAGGCCTAACCTATAAAAATAAGACTATATCTTGTCAGAACTACACATACTAGAAGATTACCTAGTGATTGATATGTTATTTGAAGATATAAGAGAATGTTGATCGTATTAAATTTGGTGATGCATTAGATAATGACTAAGATAAGACTATTAGAGGTAGACTCTAAGCTAATCCTTATTTTTTAATATATATATATATATATATATATATATATATATATATATATATATATATATATATATATATATATATATATATATATATATATATATATATATATATATATATATATATATATAGAGAGAGAGAGAGAGAGAGAGAGAGAGAGAGAGAGAGAGAGAGTTAGGCTCTCCAACATACCTCATTAAACATACCTACGAACATACCTATTTTTTTAAAATAGTAAAAAAAATAATTTTGAGTTAATATTTTTTATATGGGTTCATGATAGTTCAATGTGATCCTGTAAAAAAAATCAGAACAAAATAATGTGTTTTGATATTTTTAAAAAATAGGTAAAAAAACTGACAGTTTTAAAGGGTAAAAACTGACAGTTTTTTTAACTATTTTTAAAAAATATCAAAATCACATTATTTTGTTCTGATTTTTTTCGTAGGGGCACATTTAAATATCATGAACCCATATAAAAAATATCATCTCAAAATTATTTTTTTTACTATTTAAAAAAAAAGGTATGTTCCTAGATATGTTGCTAGGAGGTATGTTGGAGAACCCGACTCTCTCTCTCTCTCTCTCTCTCTCTCTCTCTCTATATATATATATATATATATATATATATATATATATATATTTGATGTGAGAGTTAGGATGTAATTATACGAATTAACCATTTGGTGGATTGTAAGAATTATGAGGATGAGGTTTCAGACATTGTTTAGAAGATATGATCATTGGATAGAATTTTGAGATTGAAAATGATTATTTTATTAGATACTATTATTAAAGTAGACTAATAGAATTGTATAATGAGAATACCTAAGAAAATAGTAGTATAGATAGTACTAGGTGCATTAAGGATTCCAGTGTGGTTAATGTATGGGATGGTATATAACGTGCTCTTGAAATCTATAGAGTATTTTTCGTCTATCATTTGAGTTTGATTCTCATTGAAGGAACATTTCTTCATTTATATGACTTTCTTAAAGTTGACCTTACTATCATTTCTTGAACTGTTGTAATCTATTTTATAATATAATTTTGAAATATTATATACTTTCCCTATGATGAATATAGTCACTATTGATTTTTAGAGAGATAAGAGGAGAAGTGGTATTATGGTGAGAGATAGTATTAGTAGATAGATTTAAAGAATTCGTTAGCTGGTTAGAGATAATTGGTTAAATAGTATATTTTTATATTAAGCTAAACCGTTTATAGCATAATTCATAGATTGCTATACTTAAGTTTAGGATTATATTTATTTGAATATTTGAACTAATATATGTAATTATAATATATTATTTAAGGATTACATCAACTGATCCAATAAACTATTAGATATTATGCCCTTAGCATCATCTTTATCTTAAGATCCTAACTTGATAGTTAGAGACATTCGATATTTATAAGTGAACTCTCTAGTAATAATATCCTGTTGTGATAGAATTTTTTTTAAAAGTTCAATTTTTTAATAGTTAATTAGATTCACCTAACTTAACATTAGCCTCATTCGCAAGATGGAACACTTTCTAAGCTATATATATATATATATATATATATATATATATATATATATAAAGAGAGATAACCATTTGATGTAAATGAGTTAATTTGATCTTTTGGATAAAGGTTTTATTAAACCAAGTATAACACCATGGAGTGCTCCAGTCTTAGATTAATTGAGGACGGGACGATGAGATTTTGAATGGATTATCAAGAACTTGTGACATCTCGCCTACTTTAATCACGTGTGATTAGTTCTTTATCAAAATAAACAGGAATTGCATTAGGTTCGTTCTTAGCATCACTGTCGATAATCAATTTTTAATTTACTAACCACCTATGTTAAATAAGCTGGTGTCAATTTTATCTTTCATTAACATACAACAACATAAGAAATAAAATGATCTAAACCATCCACATATTAATAGAAGTTTAAAACATCACATGATAAATAACCAAAAAAATAATACCAAATGAACCATCATTCCTAAAATCCAATTAAAGTCTTAAATAATGAACTGAATCCACATAGAGCCAAATAAATAAAACTGAAATACTGAATACTCTGAAGGGGCAACGTG
Source organism: Sambucus nigra (assembly GCA_949130495.1). Taxonomy (NCBI): domain Eukaryota; kingdom Viridiplantae; phylum Streptophyta; class Magnoliopsida; order Dipsacales; family Adoxaceae; genus Sambucus; species Sambucus nigra. Next base: position 78,366,898 of record OX422220.1, read on the forward strand.
CCAAAATGAAATACTGAATGAAACTCATAATCTAAGAATGAATAACTAAAGCGTCTATACAAATCCTCTGCAAGCCTCCACAAGTACTGCAACTATGCATCTCTGGAAAGAATCATCAAACACGACACCAAAACTGTTAATCTGGCACACTTAGACAAGGAGAATCTGACACGGTTTTAAACCGTGCTAAAATTTGGCACGGTTTCTTAAAAATCTTGCACAGTTTTAAACCGTGCCAAATTTTGGCACAGTTTAAAAGCGTGCCAAAATCGTCCCAAATTTAGTAAGGTTAAATAAACTAAACAAAATTGTTAAAGTCAAACACTTTTCATTTTGATTTGGTCCCGCTCACTCTCGCGCCATTCACTCAATTCTCCTCTCCCGCTCTTCACCCAATCTCGATTGTTCGACGAACAGATATCTATTCTCAACAGATTCCTAAGCTAAAGCTCATGATGGTACAGGGGATGAACATAAAGGAATTTCTTCCGGTGAATAGAGATCGTCTTCCACCATTTTTCGATGATCTCTGCTCAACAGAGTTATGGACGACACCGGAGATATAGGGGATGAATAGAAGGGAGGTGATTTGTCGCAGTTCCGCGCTCGTCAACTACTATTTTATGCCTTTGCTCCGGTATTGATAGCACCGAAAAAATAGTGGCAGACTTGGCACTATAGGTATCTACTAATACCCTTTCGATTGTTTGGAATTTCTTCTTCTTTAATTTGGATTTAGAATTAGGGTTAAGGTTAAGGTTTAGTTGAGGTGTAGGGTAAGGAGATATTATATGTTAGGGTCTGAAAAGGTTAGTTTCCCCTTTTTTTTATGTTGTGTTGTATACGTAGTGTTCGTTGAAATGACTCAGAGAAATTTAGAGCGAAACAAATTATAGCTTCTCTATGTTTTGAGTTTCTGTATAGATGCTATATTCAGTATTTTGTTTTCAATTTTTCATTTCCCCGTTTATTATATCATGATTTTATGTGTTTTGTTGTTAAACCACACAAAACACACTGATGTAAGAATTACTGACATCCCCACCATACACACTGATGTATTTCTGAGAATGAATCATGATATAGGATGCATAGTACATGAATAATGAATTTTCATAATAACCCACCAACAAATTGAGATGCCCAATCACATGTATGCAACTGATTATTAGTCTACTATGTTCCACTCTCTCATATGAAATTGATCATGGGCCCTTTTTAACTTCAAAATGGAAATATGCAAGCACGTTGAATTTGGAAAATTAAATACAATTGACTTTCATATGAATGCTCAACAGGTGCCGTGTTGGGGTGAACATTTAAACATTGTTGAGGTGATCCTTAGCCGAATATAAAAAAATAATGATAAAAAGAAAAATTACTTTCTGAGAACTTTCGTTATGTGACACTATTATGAAAATGCAATTATTTTATTCTTACTTGACATGTTATTGGTATGTGTGTTAGAAAACCCATCACATGTGAATACTTCAAAGAAAGGAATATCATATCTTTAAAAATGTAGGTCCGCTTAACATCATGTGTATAGCATCTTATGATTTTCTTAAGTAATCTAGTGTACATTAAAGGCTAGGCCCCTCAAAATACTCGTACATGTAACACTATTAATCAAAACATAAAGTAGATAGCATGAAAGTGTTTTCACATGTAACATCAATGGACATTTGTTATTTGAGAACTTTACTAATGCACAAGTAAGCTATGGAACAAATAGCACAGCATAAACTCACCTCTATGCTTATCAAGACATCTGATACAGAAGTTGCATTGTTTAATAAAGCCAAAAACTCTGTGCTAATGTGAAGCTACAACATATGATTGAAAGAACCTACTTTATCTCTTTAGTGAAGCTCTATTTCTTTTGGAATCATGAGTTGCTTCAATGAAAACGATATGTGATACTTTTGTTGTGATAGCGATGCCCTTAATTTTAGTAACTTGGTTATATGGTTTATTTTATGTTTCCCATATCAGTCACCTCTGTACTTTGGTATATGCTACTGCTTGCAACTTTGTTTTTATTTTGCAAGGTTATGGTTTCTACACATATGCCATAGGGATGCTTCTTATGATCATCAAGTCTTGGACTTTCCATTGTAGTGTTTGGTTTTGTTGGGGTAATTGGACTTTGATTAGACCTAAGTTGAAGACTATTGATATACATGGTTTTCCTCACATGATGTGCTTCACTTGGGCTTATGCTTGCATCTATGCTTATCTTACTAGAGTTTATGATTATATTCATATGTTCAACATTTCAAAAAAACCCATTTTTCTTATTTTTCTTCTTAAAGTTGGGAGTGTGACCAACTTAGAGCTATTGTATATTTGCATTTGGATGTTAAGGGAAATACCGTGAAACACCGTATATCATTTCGCACACTTATTCGAAAGAGTGCAGATCTTCTTGGTCCTTGTCTGCTGGTATGTTCACATATATATTCCGACAAGAGCTTTTATGTGGATGTTCTTTGATTTTCTCCTTTAAAAATTTTGGTGTTCGTTAACTCTTTAATGTGGACCATATTATACACCTAGATCACAGGAGATATGAAAGGTGCTGCATTTGGTGGACTGTTAAAGTGCCCCCTAAAACCTACTGCCAAGAGAAAGTATCAAGTAAGTCTCCAATTGTCATTATGAAATTTGTATAGAAAATTGGTACACGCAAAGCCTATTACTTCACGTTTCTCATCCTTCTTTGTTTTTTTATATTCAGTTGTGCTAAGGTTTAACTCTTTGGAAATTGTTTTTTCCTAACAGGGAACAAATGAAACCTTTGTGTTCATGATAATATATGGTGAATCAAGGCTTTTTAGACCGACTGGTAAGCATATTATTATTTGCAGGGAGACCAAATTTTCTAGTTGAAATGGCAATAAATTGGGTTTCGAATGGGGCAACTTTTTCTTGAATCTGATTCGTGAAGAAGGAAAACCATCCCAAAGTTTGGTTGGGGTGGAATGGGGCAAAGTGCTAAGAAGATTGAACATGTGTGAAAGAGTCGTACTTACGGTGAACACATTTAAATGTTGGCATTGCTCGAATACACCTAAACACTTGGTAAACTAAAAGTAGAGTTCTTCATCTTCAGGGAAAGAGCATTTTCTTATTAGAAATATAAATTATGACTTAGTTTCTGTTAAACATCCTAGTATATTAAGTCAATGTCATCTTGAAGACTTAAAATTTGTCACAGTCACGACTTCCCCATATAGCATAGTGCTGGTTAAAAATCATAGATGTTATATATAACTTAGTTTCTCGTGAGGGTTTGCACTCATAGATGTTATATATAACATCAGTTATATATAACACCTGTTATATATAACAGTTGTCCTATTTAGATTATGTTATATATATCATTAGGAACATATAATTTAGATTCTGTCCTGTTTCATTATATTGATAAAAGCATTGATCATTAAATGAGTAGTATGCTGATTGAGGTTCCTGAAGAAGCAGAGATATGGGAGGCTATATCAACAATTAATGAGGGCAGTGCTCCTGGACCTGATGGGAGGCTATTTTATCATTATTCCAGGGAGATGAACTTCCTAAAAGATGGACTAACATTTTGATCACCCTCATTCCAAGTGGTAACCTCCCATCTAAATGTGCTCACTTTAGACCTATTAACTTATGTAATCACCTAATAATTATGTTTCGTAACTTCCACATATTCTATATTGTTGCAGTACAGAGGACATACCTGAGCATAATACCTTCAACACAAGTATTCACGCTGATATGGAGGCCAGTGCTCCATAGGGAATACTTGGAGATATTAGTCTGGATTCATGGTGTTCTTGTGATTTGTGCTCAACGTGCGCATTAAGATCTATTTTTTATGCTTACAAGTGAATAAACAAGTTTTAAACATTTTTTGTTGTTGTTTTTGACATTGAGCAGGTAATAAACGAGATGACCGCTGGTGGTGTAGACTATTGTTTTGAATGCGTTGGTTTGACATCCTTGGTGCATGAAGCATATGCTTCCTTCCGAAAGGTGTCACCTCCTCCCTATAAGCAGTGTGTGTGTGTGTGTGTGTGTGTGTGTGTGTGTATATATATATATATATATATATATATATATATATATATATATATATATATATATATATATATATTATACTTATCGGTGTTGGAGTTTTGCATAATTTCTTGTTGCCTTGAATGAAATGCTAATAGGGTTAAAAGACGAGAAGGAGAAAAAAATTACAGAATTGAACACAGGTATAAACACACTGATTAGACTCTCTTTCAATTTCAGCTTTACTAATTAATATTCATCCATTAATATTTGTGTGTATGTATATATCTTTATGTCGGTTCTTCTTTATGATGATCAGAGAAATTACATTTATGATCCGCCTCTTCTTAGCGCATCGAAACCGAGGCCCAAGATTGGGAAGCAGAAACTCAGGTATTTAAGCAATTGTTCTCCCATTCAATATGTTGTATATAGGCAACAAATATGCTATTGTGAGCATATAGGCAACATATATGCTGTTGCGTGCATATATGCTATTGCATATATGCATACAGTTATTACATATATGTTGCATATATGCTGCTGCGTGCATATATGCTACTACATATATGCATACAGCTACTACATATATGCAACATATATGCATATAGTTGCATATATGCATATAGTTATTGCATATATGCTACTGTATGCATATATGCATATATGTTGCATATATGCTGCTGTGTGCTGAAATTAACTGAACTTGACTTAGAGACAATGATAGAAGCTGTCCTACTTAGTTTTAGTATGCTGAAAATTCCTATAGATTTGTGTTCAATCTCCTGTTTAGTCCTCGAAAAATCCCATCATAATTTTACATATCTTTGTCTTTCTTTAGTAATATTAATTTCAATGGCTCTAGACGGCTATTTTTCTTCTTCCTAATCCTCGTTGAATGAGTAGGCCACATCCTTAAAAAATTTAGAGATTACATAGGTGATAAAAGCCGTTGAAGATTACGATAATTTCAAAACATGTATATTAGGCTTGAAAACAAGCCGTTGAAGGGTGAAAACCCAAACCAGCCCCTAAAAGACCCCGTAGGAGGCACGAACACCTCGCACGGGACCAATGTAACTTGTAGGAACTGATCGCGTAGTCTCGGGTCTCCCGATTTGTGAATATGACGATAATTTGAAAAAATCAACACTTAAACTTAAAAACAAGCCGTTAAAGGGTGAAAACCCAAACCAACCCCTAAACGACTCCGTAAGAGACACGAACACCTCGTACGGGACCAATATAACTTGTAGGAACTGACCGCATAGTCCCGGGTCTCCCGGTTTGTGAATATGATGATAATTTACAAAAATCAACACTTAAACTTAAAAACAAGCCGTTAAAGGGTAAAAAACCAAACCAACCCCCAAACGACCCCGTAAGAGGCACGAACACCTCGCACGGGACCAATGTAACTTGTAGGAACTGACCGCGTAGTCCTGGGTCTCCCGGTTTTTGAATATGATGATAATTTATAAAAATCAACACTTAAACTTAAAAACAAGCCGTTAAAGGGTGAAAACCCAAACCAGCCCCCCAACGACCCCGTAGGAGGCACGCACACCTTGCACGGGACCAATATAAGTTATAGGAACTGACCGCGTAGTCCCGGGTCTCCCGGATTATGAATATGACGATAATTTGCAAAAATCAACACTTTTAAAAATAAGCCGTTAAAGGTAGAAAATCCAAACCAGCCCCCAAACGATCCCGTAGGAGGCACGGACACCTCGCACGGGACCAATATAACTTGTAGGAACTGACCGTGTAGTCCCGGGTCTCCCAGTTTGTGAATATGATGATAATTTGCAAAAATAAACACTTAAACTTAAAAACAAGTCGTTAAAGGGTGAAAACTCAAACCAGCCCTCAAACGACCCCGTAAGAGGTACGGACACCTCGCACGGGACCAATGTAACTTGTAAGAACTGACCACGTAGTCCCGGGTCTCCCAGTTTGTGAATATGATGATAATTTGCAAAAATCAACACTCAAACTTAAAAACAAGCCGTTGAAGGGTGAAAACCCAAACCAACCCCCAAACGACCCCATAAGAGGCACGAACACCTCGCACGGGACCAATGTAACTTGTAGGAACTGACCGCGTAGTCCCGGGTCTCCCGGTTTGTGAATATGATGATAATTTGCAAAAATCAACACTTAAACTTAAAAACAAGCCGTTAAAGGGTGAAAATCCAAACTAGCCCCCAAACGACCCCGAAAGAGGAACGAATACCTCGCACGGGACCAATGTAACTTGTAGGAGCAGACCACGTAGTCCTAGGTCTCCTGATTTTTGAATATGACGATAATTTGCAAAAATCAACACTTAAACTTAAAAACAAGCCGTTAAAGGGTGAAAACCCAAACCAGCCCCCAAACAACCCCGTAGGAGGCACGAACACCTCGCACGGGACCAATATAACTTGTAGGAACTGACCGCGTAGTCCCGGGTCTCCCAATTTGTGAATATGACGATAATTTGCAAAAATCAACACTTAAACTTAAAAATAAGCCGTTAAAGGGTGAAAACCCAAACCAGCCCCCAAACGACCCCGTAGGAGGCATGAACACTTCACACGGGACCAATGTAACTTGTAGGAACTGACCGCGTAGTCTTGGGTCTCCCGATTTGTGAATATGACGATAATTTGCAAAAATCAACACTTTTAAAAATAAGCCGTTAAAGGGTGAAAACCCAAACCAGCCCCCAAACGACCCCGTAGGAGGCACGAACACCTCGCACGGGACCAATATAACTTGTAAGAACTGATCGTGTAGTCCCGAGTCTCCCGATTTTATGAATATGATGATAATTTGCAAAAAACAACACTTAAACTTAAAAACAAGCCGTTAAAGGGTGAAAACCCAAACCAGCCCCAAACGACCCCGTAAGAGGCACAGACACTTCACACGGGACCAATGTAACTTGTAGGAACTGACCGCGTAGTCTCGGGTCTCCTGGTTTGTGAATATGATGATAATTTGCAAAAATCAATACTTTTAAAAATAAGCTGTTAAAGGGTGAAAACCCAAACCAACCCCCAAACGACCCCGTAAGAGGCACGAACACCTCGCACGGGACCAATGTAACTTGTAGGAACTGACCGCGTAGTCCCGGGTCTCCCGGTTTGTGAATATGACGATAATTTGCAAAGATCAACACTTAAACTTAAAAATAAGCCGTTAAAGGGTGAAAACCCAAACCAGCCCCCAAACGACCCCGTAAGAGGCACGAACACCTCGCACGGGACCAATGTAACTTGTAGGAACTGATCGCGTAGTCCCGGGTCTCCCGGTTTGTGAATATGACGATAATTTCCACTCCTATATGTAATTTTTTAGTTTGAGTAATTTTTTTTTTGTAAATTATTGGGTTGCTAATATCGTATCTTTTTTGCATCCTATTTTTTTTGCAGGATAACATTTTATCGTTGACATTTATTCATGTGGAACACACAAAGAACTCAATGGTTTACAACAAGGGGTTTATTCATGATTCCAGTTTTTGTGTTATGGCCGTGCGAGCTTTTGTAGTTTTATTGTTAACTTTTATGACCGTGCGGGCTTTTGTAAGTTAATTGTTATATTTTGTGGCCGTGCGGGCTTTATGTTAGGCAGGTTTTGTATTAGCAGGTTTTGGAATGTCCAGAAAATAGAGGAAACTCTGCCCAATTTTTTTTGGCCTGTGAACTATTAAAGACTTATAATATTTTGAAGTTTGTATGTACATTAGTTTATCAACAACGTGCAATATTTTTAATTTATGAATTTTTGTGCTTTCAAATATATATTTTTTTCCTTTTATAAAAAAATGTGGCACAGTTCAAAACCGTGGCAAAAGTGTATCATATTTTGGCACGGTTTTGAATTGTGCCAAATTTTTTTAAACTGTGCTGAATTTGGCACAGTTAAAAACTGTGCCAAAAGTGTGCCAGAAATATTAAATTCTGGCACAGTTTAAAAGTGTGCCAGAAGTGTTCCTGTTTGGCCAAATTTGGCACACTTTTGAGCCGTGCCAGATAAAAATGGCCATTTTGGAACACCTGATTCTGGCACAGTTCAAAACCGTGCCATATTTGATCTGGCACAGTTTTAAACCGTGACAGATTCCTGTTTTTGGTGTGGTGAACCTTGGAGTCCCTATGGCTGGACACCTAAAATTATTTTAGAAAATATATTGACACGGGTCAGAGCCTAAAAATCTTTTAAAAAATATTTAGCAACTAATTGAGATGCAACAATTAAATAAACATTAACCCTTTTCATATTTAAGCTGGTGTCTCACTCTCTTGAGATATTGCTCACCATCAACTAATGTGCACAACTATTGCTTGCCTCCTAACCCAACTAGTTATGCTACCCCACCTAACTAGTCTATTTACACCATTTCCATCATGCTACTCTAACCAGAGTATTTCTTGATTTATAAGTTGTTTTAATCATTTTAACTTTAATTAATTATATAACATTCACACTAGTGATATATGAAATACTTTCACACTTTATGTATTTATCCCATATATAATTATTTACTCGTATTATATACGTACTAGTATACTACAACATCACAAACATGTCGCATATAATAACTATCCTCCCGAGTAATAACTCACTGGATATTTATCTCTAAAATGCTCTCATATCCCAAGTATACTCACTCTAACCCAGTTACCATAAGTCGGTTAACTCACATTGAATTAGGTAAAAATCGCAAACATAGTGGAGGCGGTCATATTTCCCCGAGAGAGAGAGAGACTGAATCATATTCAAAGTGTCTCACCTCGAAAAATAAAACACACAATAAAATAATTGGACGATATCACATGTGGACTATACTCTCCATGCATTCACTAGCCAGGAGATTCACCCACATCGCGTAACCTTTCATGATAGCACTAGAGAGGTATGTATTTACATAAATATCTGACACCGATATTTATAAAGCACACAAGTATATATATATATATATATATATATACTATCACTAAATTTCGTATATATATAAATCAATTAAATCCGGCTAACCCATGCCTAACATCCTTAGCACTAGCCCATAATACCCGAGTTATCTTCCGACTCTAAATTTATTTAATTTCACATCCATTAATTAATTTACTTAGCTTCACTTGCTAAAATACCCGAAGTCACCCAATCGACCCGTATTTAAACATTTATGAATTTATTTCACTTAATTCATATCTTAATCTTTATAACTTTACGCCCCTTTTTGGATCCTCATAAATATCCCCATATATCCCTAAGTATGAGATTCTATTTAATTTCCTCTAATTAAATAAGCCTATAACATTTCCCAAAATAATTAAGGGTTATAATTTTAAATAAGCAAACCTATCCGAAAACAGGCTTAATCGATCGATCGACCAAATCGATCGGTTGATCGATACCTGCTCGCATCAGCTTCTTCCCCAACATTGTTTTCCCCAATTTTTAACCATTAAAGCTTCATAATTTCGTCTCAAAACTCAAACCAATCATAACCAATGTTTATTACGTGATTCAAACAGTCTCTAATCATCATAAACCTCATTAAACATCAACGATTTCTACTTTAATCAGTTAATTTACGAATTCGTCTTTCTCTCTTTAATTCAAATTCCTCATTCAATTCGATCATATAATCCAAATTAAATGACATTAGCTATTGGGTTTCGACTCTAATTTAGATTCCAACAACATATGATAGTATCTCATCATCAGTTTATCATTAATTTCAGATCTAATGCCTAAATCCCTCAAAACCCATTTTAACATGTGATAACCCTCCCCAAAACGTACACCTACCATGATATGAACACGCATTTTTCCAATTAAAATCATAAGTAAGATAATCATTTGCCTTTCTAGGTTCGTAAGGTCTGATTACACATTATAGAAGACATATCGATGATCGCACACCCAATTTCCTCTCCGAATTTGATTCCTAAAGCTCCCTTCTTTTCTCTCTTATTTATTCTCTCTAATTTTAGGTTTTAGATAAATCACAATGGCTGCCTTAAACTCTCTAACTTAGGTATAATATCTCTAATATCGAAATTAGGCTAACGAGCCAAGTCCAAATGACCCGAACACCCCCGTATGGGCTGGGTTATGACTAAAAAGGTCTCGGGACCCAATTACTACCCTCGGGTACACTATTCTGACTATCTTGACCTTTTCGGAATCAACCGCGAACTTTAAATTTCCATCCGAGTCACTCTATAATAATTTTTTATCTCGACCCCATATAGTTTATACGCGACTCTCGATTGAGATAAAACACTGTCACGTCACTATCACTCGTTATGATGTAAAATAATCATTTACTATTCACTTCATAATTATATTCCATACATATTAGCCACTATCTCTCCCGATGAATATTTTAATAAAGCCATAATAATTAATTTTATTAAATCACGACACACCTGGAATTTTGAATATACCCAAATTTATTAAATCATAAATACTCAAAAATAGGGGGTGTTACATAACTAAATAAGGTAACCATTAAGTATAGTACCCTTTTCCTCATATAAATAATTTGTTTAAACTGACTACATGGTTCACCATATCTAGCTAAGATCGACGTTAGGTTAGGATATCATCAATTGAGAATGAGAAAGATGATAGTCGAAAGTTTAACTTTTTATACTAGGTATGGTCATTATGCATTCTTAATGATGCCATTTGGACTAACTATTTCAACAACCTTTATCGTGAATGCGGTGAACATAATTTTAAAGAAATATTTGGACTATTGTGTTTAAGAACATGAGAAGCGCTTAAAAATCCCTAGGTGAGAGAAGTTATATACAGATTAAAGAAGGTGAACTACGATTGCTCTTTGTAAGTTGAGAGTAAATTATAGGAAGATAAGAATTAGTTAATAGTTGCCTTACTTCTAACTATTCCTTTGGGAGAAGGAGGATTGGAAATTTATATTGATATATACATATGGATTTTTTTTAATGTGGGTTAATTTAGGATAGAATAAAAGTAGGTATCTTTAAGGAAGTTAAAATCATACGAGCATAATTATTGCACCAATGACTTAGAATTAATTATGGTTAGTTTTTGGCACAAACTTTGGAGGTACTATTCTTTTGGGAAGACTTTTGATTTTTCTATAGATCCTAATGGTATAAAGTACATGTTAAAAAAGAATTGAACAAAAGACAATGAAGATTGTCAAGTTATGTTAAAGGATTGTGGCTGAATATTCATTATCATCCGTAAAAAGCTAATGTATTAGTGTTTCCCTCAAGAAATAATTTTAGAAAAAATTTGGCATGGTTACTGTGTAAGGACAAATTTCCAATCGAGTCAATTTGTATGTAATTGGCTTAACTCCAAACAAAACATTTGAGTCATAGGATAAAATTTGTCTTCACGACCCCACAAACCTATGATGATGATTGGTGAAGACATTGTGGCCAAACTTCAAAGATAGGATATTCCGTGCCGAGTTTAGTGCCATGTTTGTCTTTACGCTTACCGAGAATCTCACAGGTATGAATGCGTATTAATTATGAGTTCTTGAAAATATTTTAAAGGTGTTTGTTTTTTATTTAAAAAATGTTTTGGAAATTAATTTTATATTTTAAGGAAATTTTTTTTCTGAGTTCAAACGAGATATAAACTCATTAGAATGAAAATATTATTTTCGTTTGAGTGAAGTTATAACTCGTTCAAACGAATTTGTCTTTTCTTTTGAAACATGGTTCAAACGAACATCCAATAATGGCACATTGTTTCAATTCGTTGGAAGGTCGTTAGAAGCTAATTCAAATGAGATTGGTTTCTCTTTCGAACGAACTTGGGTTTTCATTCAAACGAGATGCTTTTCTCGTTCAAACAATCCTAGTTTTCATTCAAACGAGCCGCCGCCTAAAAAATTATGCTTTTCAGTGTTTAAGGCATCTTGGACTTAGAATTTTTAAAGACTTTTGACAAAATATTTCCTGCATATTTGTTGCAAAAGTTTTCAAATTTTGTGTTTGAAAAACACTTTTCATTCGCAAAACCTTTAAAGTTTCGTATCTTGCATACAAAAATGAAGAGGATTCTCTACGATTTATTTTGTGACCCGAGTGATCACGACTGAAGAAGGATAAAGTATGATCGGTGGATACCGAGGGTGGACTAACGCCTTTGGATTTCTATTTATCTAAGTAATATTCTTTAGAAGTTTTGAAGACGCTATGCATTATACTTGTGGCTGTATCAAGTAGTTTGCAAGTTGATAGTCTTGTAAACCTCTCTAAATTGTTGATTAAAAGGTTTTGCCCTAAAAAGGGATTTTTTTCCTTATTTGTTATGTGTGATTGCATGTTTAGTTAAATTTTTGTGATTGGATCATTATCTTATGCAAACCTAATTTAATCAGGAATTTTTATTTTACATAATTTTATTTATGTGTTGGGATGTAAATTGAAAAAAATACAAAAATAGAATTTTTGATTGTAACCATCCTTGCTGGGTGTGTTTGACGCGCTTATAAGTGGCATCAAAGCATTCCACTCTTACAAGTGGCTTCAGAGCTAGAACACTCAGTTTTTGTATTTTTGATCTCGTGTCTTTAGGCATGAATTTAAGAGATTTTGATGGTTTTAGAACCCCTATGTTTGATGGATCAAATTATTCTTACTGGAAAATGCGTATGAGGTCAGTACTTAAGGCTATAGGTGAGTGGGTTTGGTTAGCTGTTGTTAAGGGGTGGTCAATACTAGTCACGAGAGTTTGAACTGAGGTTGAGCATAAATTATCGCAATATAATTCACGAGGTTTAAATGATATTTTCTGTTTTGTCACCCCGGAGGAATTCCACCGTATTATGACGCGTGAGACTTCAAAAGGGGCTTGGGATATACTCCATCTCACCAATGGTGGAACTAGTGATGTTAAAACTTCCAAACTCCAAAAACTCACCTCTCAATTTGAAACGATTAAGATGTTAGTGAATGAGACCTTTGATAAGTTTTACGCTAGATTTTCCGACATAATTAACTCTTCGTTTAACTTAGAAGAGAAGATACTCGACAACCAAATGATAAACAAAATATTAAGGTTGTTGTCTGACAGATTTAATTCAAAGGTGAATGTTTTGAATTCTTTGAGTACTATTGACTCGAAGAAACTTGAAGAGCTTCTTACAAACTTATGAGCTTAATATGTTTACCTCTAAGAATGTGACGAAGAAAGAAAAGGGCATTGATTTGAAAGCCTGGAAGGAGGAAATACATGTTTCGGATGATGAGTTTAACATCGATTTCGAGGATGTGGTCATATTGGCAAAGAAATTCAAGAAATTTCTCAAATTCCAAAAGAAATCGAAAGATGAAAAAATGTTTAATAAAATTAAGAACAACAAGGCCGATCACGTCCCTAAGAATAGGAATGATAACTCTAAGAAGGATTATTCAGGGAGATGTTATGGTTATGAGGGTTATGGCCATAGGGTAGCTGAATGCCCCACTAAACTAAGGAAAGGGGGCAATAAACTGATAGCATTGAATGCCACCCTTAGTGATAGTGATCCGAAAGAAGAAAATGTTTCCCCCATTGAGCGAAAATTTACCGCGTTCATGGCTAGTCATGTGAGTGTTGATAATAAATCTTCCTATGAAGATATTCCTTTGCACGACACTTTCGAGACCATTGTTTATGAATCCCGAGTGAGTGTTGATCGAGAGAGTGGAGATAAAATTGAGGATGAAAAAAAGTAGGAGCAGAGTGAACTACAAGTTGCCTTCTGTGAATTGTATGCGGAAATTTTGAAGGTGAAGAAGGTTAACTTGAAGTTGTAAGCTAGGTCAAAAGAACGTGCCATAGAAAATAATGATAGTGCTTTAATTGAGGATCTTAGGGAACGCGAGAGGACTCTTTGAGAGAAGCTAGAGTACGTTGAGGGTGGGAGAGATAATCTTCATGGTTTGATGGATGCTATGAAGAAATAGCTTCTAGAGTTTGAGGAGTCTAGGCATTTACACGATTCTAGGATTGTTGATCTTAAGGAGAGATTGAGAGATTCAAATAGGGTCAAATTTGATTTGGAGTCTAGGTCGAAAAAGTTAGATAAATTGTTAGGTAACGTTCAAATCAAAGATAATAAGTGTGTAATTGGTGATGATGATCGTATTGCTCCCATTCCTAAAGTCAATAACATGCATTTGAGAGAGTCGACAACGAACGTTAGGAAAGGTCAACCTTTAGGTAACACTCCTCATCGTATTTACATTTGTACTCATTGCGGTAGGAAGGGTCACCTTAGAAGTTTTTTCTATGATCTTAAGATTGTTCCTAGAAAGTCCAAGTATAGAGTCACTACGGTTCCCAAAACCCTAAGCATCATTTTACACCTACTTGGGTTAGGAAATCGGATTTAGAGGCTTTATGTATTAGACTTATTGATTCTTGTTTGCTTGCACATGATACTTTCCCTGCTATATCATTGTATTAGCATTGTTTGTCATACTCTAGTTGTGCGTTATGATATAAATTTTCTAATGTTATGACATGTGTGTCTTTTACATTATATTTTTTTTATCGAGTCTAATGAAAAATACAAAAAGATTTTGTTTGTTTTTTAAGTTAATGTGTGTATTCAAAAATAAAAATAAAATGGTATTTTCTTTTGAAATTTTATTGGAAAACTCAAAAAGATTTTTGATTTTAGTGTATTTTAGTTTTACACATTTGGAATGACATATTGGTGTGTTTAGATCCAATTCACTCTGTACTTTTCATGTGGCTAGGACAACTGGTTATGATTGTAGATACTTAGATTGTTCTTAATCATGCTTGCATGGAGTTGTTTCGAACATGATTGGCTTAATGGATTGTACTTTGTATATGCCTCCACACACACATGTACGAGATTTTTTAGCGTTAGCTTCACATGTATATTTTAGCTTTGTGAGATGTTTTCCCATCAATATTGTCATCTGCATGTTTATGTGACTATGACGGATTTGTGCATGTAAGAATCGTTTCTCGAAAGATTTATTTGATTAGTTTAAAAAAATATGAGGGTGCACTAAAAAGGGCTACGAAAGGAGAAAATCTCCTTTATGAGAAAGGCACCATTGACAAGAACCCAATAAAAAGATTAAAGGCAATAAAAACAGAAAAATTTCCAAAAAGGGGCCAACGTAGTTTAATAATTGATCATTCAAAAGAAATAACTTTAAAAGAATTGAGAAAAGAAAAGAAAAGAAAAATAATATAAAATATGATATATGTTTATCTTTTAAGGGTGTTTAGTTGAAGATCAACGAGTTTGCATAATGAATCCTAGTTATATATTGATTTGTAGAATCATCAATATTCCAGGCTTATGTGTATTGTGCTTGTTTGTTCATTAAAGTTCACTTTATCTTGTCACTTGAGGCTAAAGCTTAGTTTTATAAAGTTTTGGGGTTCATTAGAACTTATTGAACATATTTTAGTGTTTGGGTCATAATTCATTTGTATCTTGTTCACGCCCATTCATTCCATCCCATATGTTTAAACACATCAATATTATGCTATTATGTAAAGCTTATATTTTTTGTGTCGAGTTTTGTGGTCGTTTATACCTATATATGTGTGCTTGATTTTCATTAGTATATTTTGCACATATTATATATGGTATTGTGTTTTTGAGTCTTTGCGGTTTACATTTAGTCCATGTTTACCATATGCTTGATCATTTAGATTATTTGTGCTTGACTTGCCATGTTATGTGTTTGCTACATTTTATACCATTGCATGCTTTATTCCCTTCTCCCTATGTTTAAAATAGTGGTATCTTATGATCACACATTTAGGAGGAGATTTGGTTAGGGGGAGTAATTGTTTATGCTATCTTTCTTTTTCTATTCCTGAACAAAAAGGTGGAGAAATGGTATATTTTCTTTACATATCTAGTATCTTTATCTTAAGGGGAGACGTCTTACCTAGGTTGAGATTGTTTTAGACATTGTTATATATTTTCCATTTGTGAATTTATACTTGTTATATTCCCTTTGCATTTGAACGTGGGTTTAAGTGTGTAGGATTATAAGATTACATCAATACGGAAAAGTTTTTAATCAAAACAAAGCTACTCATGTTTATATGTCTGTCAAGTAGCGTATGTACTCTTTTTCTTTTTTTGGGGTTGGGGAATAAGTATTTTTAGAGATCTTGATGGACCATAGGAATTTTGTTTTGGTTTTGTCCTTGAATAGCCAAAGGAGAACAAATTTCTAATTGAGTCAATTTGTATGTAATTAGCTTAAATCCAGACAAAATGTTTGAGTCATAGTATATAATTTATCTTCGTCATCCCACAAACATATGACGATGTTTGATGACGAAGTTGTGGCCAAGATTCAAATATTGGATATTCCGTGCTAAGTTTAGTGCCACGTTTGTCTTCATGCTTACCGAGAATCTCACAAGTATGAATGCGTATTAATTCCGAGTTCTTGGAAATATTTGAAGGGCTTTTGTTTTTTATTTAAAAAATATTTTGGAACTTAATTTTATAGTTTTAGGAAAATTTTCTTCTAAGTTCAAATGAGATATAAACTCGTTAGAACGAAAATAATGTTTTCATTCGAATGAAGTTACAACTCGTTCAAACGAATTTGGCTTTTCGTTCGATACAGGGTTCAAACGAACATCCAACGATGGCACATTATTTCAATTCGTTGGAAGGTAGTTAGAAGCTGGTTCAAAAGAGATTTCTTTCTCATTCGAACAAACTTGGGTTTCCATTTAAACGAGCCCAGTTTTCATTCGAACGAGCTTCCGCCTAAAAAGTCGTGCTTTCAGTATTTAAGGCATCTTGGACTCAAAATTTTTAAAAACTTTTGACAAAACGTTTCCTGCATATATGTTGCAAAAGTTTTCAAATTTTGTGTTACAAAAACACTTTTGATTCACAACTTTATATTCCGAAACAGTTTTTGTGAACCTTTATGAAACCATAGAAGTTTCATATCTTGCATACACTTGTGGAGAGGATTATCTACTGCTGATTTTGTGACCCAAGTGATCACGATTGGAGAAGGCTTAAGGTTGATCAGTGGATATCGAGGTTGGATTATGTCATGTGGACTGCGTTGGATCTGATTAGTATTCTTTATAAGTTTTGAAAACACTGCGTGTTATACTGGTGGGTGTATCAAGTTCTCTATAAGTTGGTAGTCTTGTAAAACTCTCTAAAGTGCTGATTAATAGGTTTTGCCTTAAAAAGTGATTTGTCCTTATTTTCTGTGCATGATGGCATGTTTAGTTTAATTTTTGTGATTGGATCATTAAGCTTATGCAAACCTAATTTAATCAAGAATTAAAATTTGCTAAAATTGGATTTTTGTGTTGGGATTTAAGTTAAAAAAATACAAAAATAGAATTTTTTATTGTAACCATCCTTTTCGAGCATGTTTGTTGGGCTTACAAGTGGTATTAGAGCATTTCACTCTTACAGTTACTAATTAGGAATCATTGTAGAAGGATGTAAAAAGTATGGAGATAAATGTTGGTATTCATAGTGAATAAGGAATGACTATAAATATATCATGTAAATGATCAAGTTTTTATAAGTAGATGACCCAGCTTTCTTAGAATATTAAGTGATTGAAGAACAAACTAAAGTTCTATTCTAAGACGGATTGTTGAGATTAAGAAATAGGATGTGTGTTTCAAGTAGTATCATACTTTATAATTAAATATTAGAATATGGACTTTTTTTATGAAATTCATCTTCTATCCCGCCTATAAAAAGATGAGTATTGATCTTCAAGAAGTGTTTTGGTGAAAATATATGAAGAGAGATATGACATAGGTTATATTTGTTTTTAGATTTATCAATAACTGAAAGCTTATAACTAGAAAATACTAGGACGGTTACAAACATCTACTTAGAATATAGTGAAAATAAAAGAATCTTAACATATATTTTGTGGTAAGTTTACCTAAGTATCCACAGTAAAGATTCTATTTAGGTTATAGTATATTAGTTAATTCATTTATATCATTTCCTTCCCATAAAGATTTCAAATTCTTTATACAATCGAGTGAACTAGTATATTCGTCGAATTATTTGTCTTCACAAAACTTTCGGATCAATTA
Organism: Sambucus nigra; assembly: GCA_949130495.1. Classification (NCBI taxonomy): domain Eukaryota; kingdom Viridiplantae; phylum Streptophyta; class Magnoliopsida; order Dipsacales; family Adoxaceae; genus Sambucus; species Sambucus nigra. Next base: position 78,385,054 of record OX422220.1, read on the forward strand.
ATTATAAATGTGATGATGTGTGTATAGATTCTAAGAAGAGTTTGGTACAACCCATGTAATACAGTTGAAAGTTAAATTCTAAGTCTATACGAATAACTATTTTATTATTATCGTGTAATACAAATTAAGATTTTTTTATCTGGTATGAAGTTTAGATGGAAGAAAGACGTTGATGCAAATTTAAAAATTAGCATAGGTCAAATTTGTGGTCCAAACTTCTTATAAGGATGGTAGGATATAATAACCTGACTTTTATATGCCTATATGTATTGATATATATTGTGTTTCCTAGCATCTGATAAAATGTCACTTGGTAAGTATTTATGGTTATAATTTTTTTTTTATAAATATATATTTGTTAGGCTGCTCATGTAAGTTTAATAACTCTATGGTAATGATCCCCTTTATTTGTTAAGCATACCTATATATTAGACTATGAAGTTTATTCATTATAGTCTTATTAATACATCCCAATAAACTATATTTTGATTTCTAGAGACTACATCTAAACCTTAATCCTAATATATAGAGTTTTAACCTTGAATTATACTACATTAGATATTAAATTAATATTCACAAAGTTATTCTAAAAGCCAAAGTTCGTATTGAGGTTGAGTTTTACGAAGATGATAAGTTTTAGGGTAGAAAATATAATTTTACCAAACTTTAGGGACTTTTTTTAATGAAGAAAGTTTTGGGGATCAAAATGAAGAATAGAAAGGACTTTTTATGAATAAATTTTTTTCAAGGGCTTCTATATAAAAAATATATAGTGTGAAATTACCAAGATACCCTTCATGGGTAAAATGATCCTTATGCCTTACCACTATTCTGCCTCATTCTTAACATCTTTTCACCTTATGCTTGGCACATAGTGCTTCATTTTGACACCTCCACCTTACACATATCGTCCATGTAGAGAAGACTTAGAACACTCATAACATTTTGATGCAATAAAACTGCAAGACCCCTCCGTTGGATGGCACCTCAACGTGACTCAACAATGTAAAAGCCTTGTCACTTAGACACGTGTTAACACTCTCATGTCTTTAGGAACCTATAAATAAGAGCATTGAAAATAAATTAAAACTCACACCAATTCCTTGAGAATTAAAAAAAAATAGTTAGAGAAAGTATGGGAAAGTTTAAATAGAAGTTCTTACAGTTCTTAGGGATATTCATCTTAAACTAATCTTCTATTAATGTTATAATGCATCTTTATAGTTTTAATTTATTATTTTATTGCTATATTAAGTAGAAGTGTTGGTAGAAATACTAAAGATACATTTTAGTGAACATAAAATTATGGAATTTTCTAAATTGAATTATTTTATGAAATTAAAACATAACACTGTTTTCATAATAAATTTATTATCTTTTTACTGATGAAAATTAATATTGCCTATTATTTCTAAACACGTAATATATAAATTACATTTAAGATTGAATTTACTTATTTTCCAAATTTAGGCTTGTTTAAAGTTGCATATGAGTTTTTGAAATGATATTTGTTATTATGGTTCGTTATTGTGGAATCCTATTAAATAATTCCAAAGTCAGGCTTGATGAAATTCTATCTAGATAAAATGATATTCAAGTTTTACCCTTGTGACCCTCTTTCTCTAATGGGAATGAATCTGAAAATGTTCTGTCTAGAGGAATTGGTATTTAAGTGGTGCCCTTGTGACCCACTATCTCTAATCGGATCTGAATGATTAGAATAAAACTATGAATTGAATTCTTCAATTATGATCAATGAATTTTAAAAGTTGAGAAAATGATTTTAGTAATCTTTTAAAATAAGTTAATATAGGATTAAAATACAATATATAAACTATATTTTGTTTAGAATATGTAATTAAACCCGTATTGTATTTGTTAGTTTAACGTGTGATCCAAGACTCAATATCTATAGTTTCGAACCTTTTTTTAGGTGAGTACTCAGTGCCATTTCTTGCGCATTTTGATTATATTATACTATGCAAACTATATATATATAGTGAATTGTTTTTATTCTCAAAATGCATATGATACCGATGATTCTTTCATTTCTGATATGTTTATATCTTTCTATATAAACACCTGATTTGCATTCTGAAATTATTGATTCGGTCTATAAAAACTCTCTTACTATGCTGGCCTTGACTACCGGGAGAAAATATTTGGGTGTTACCTTCTCAGCTTTTTTATTACTAGTGTGCCCTAAATAAGGCGTTGTTAAAAAAATAATGATTTTCTGTCTGTGATGTTACTGGGTGGAAACATCTAGGTAACATTATCTGTCTGGTTATTAGAGTGTACATGACCATTAAAGCAAATAATTGACATATTGCTTAATTGTTTTATCTGTTATGTTATGAATTGTTCGTTTTCGAATATATATTGTCATTCACTATATATATTTATTAATGAAAATTCTTATTGATATATGTATATAACTTATATTCTTACTCGAATAAGTATCCATTTTCTAAAATACCTAGGAATGTTTGGAGAGTGAATCTCATTCAGCTTTTAACTGATGTTGTATAAATAACCCTTTTTCAGGTTATAGTTAGAGAGGAGGATGGATATGTGAAGATTGAATTGAAAATAATATTTTGAATTTATTTTGTGGTTAGAGGCTAGTGTAGAATGAGTTATTAGAGAATTTATTTCTCTTTAAGCGATTCTCTCACGACTTGTAATATAATTTAGTTATCTATGAGAATAGAAAGTTATATTTTAGAAGCTCTCATAATATGTTACCTTTTCAGCTACTTACAATTTATAACCATGTGAATGTATTTTCGCGACATTTATTTTAAGAGAAAATTTAAGATCGGAATATTAAATGGTTTGGTGGAATGTAAGACACTCGTTCCTTACTATTTTTGGGTTGAGTCGTGACAACGTCAATCTAAAGAGTCTAACCTCAACCCAAATTTGTCCAAAGCCCAAACTCGATACAATGAGTTTTCACATTTATCAAACAAATTTAGTCATAACCATCTCACTATCGATCGTTCTCGAAACTAACCGTAGTTCTCAAATCAACTCCGAAATCGTCTCACAATGGTCATAATCTCATTCGTATCTCTCTAGCGGAGCCAACCGAATTTACCTTGACATGAAACATTAAGGTATGCACCTACACATGACGCTCCAACAAAGGAGACTTATACCTACTCATATATCTATTCTCCTATTATCCAAGTACGTGTGAGAAACCACTACTCAATCCATCTTTAACTAGCGCACTCGTGCCTAAGCCACACTCCCACAAGTTTGAACCAGGCTTAATTAACAATTCACCTCGGTAGCCGGTTATGATATATTCTCACATTTATTTTTGGACCCCATTTTCTAAATATTATACTCCCAATATATTATTTTGTTTTCGTTCCATTTCTTGTAACATTTAACTTTCATACACTTTTGTTTAATTATTGTCACCATATACACTTTTTATGGATTGCTATGAGACGTCTCATTACGTACATTGGACCCAAGATACGACTATATTTATTAAAAGGTGCAAAGTTTGACAACTATTATTAGAGATACCGTTGCACCACAAAAAGATGTTAGTGATGAAAAATTTATTGAACGATTAGAGGATTTGGATAGAAAAAATGGACAAATAGTCATCTTGTTACGTAACACCTCAATTACTTTCTTAAATCAACAATTTAGTCATTTGGCATTCCCACAGACTTTTAGAATTTTTTTAAAACTTGTTACACAATAATAAATCTTACCCATTAACAAAAGAAATCCACTCACGTCTTTTCAGAAATGTATGGCATATGGTGTGCTCTTTCAGAGCCTACTTAGGCATATATTATTGCAGTGACATTGTTCATTGCTTATCGAAATCGATAACACGGAATCACAATTTTAATGTCTCTTTGTGATCGCTTTGAAACTATTTGTGCCTCTTCTTCCACACATGAACCCTCTACTTTTCCTAGAGAGTATTATGATAGAACTTCATTAAGAAGAAACACGACCTAACACACATAAGCCCTCGCCTATAGACTTATTACTTTCTACTCATTATCTAAAATATGAACAATGATTCTCCCCTCATCACTCCTCTTCTCATTTTACATGTACTTATTTTCATAAGATTAATCATGATCATCAAAATTTTCATATATGAGTTTGCAAGAACTATCACGAGAAATGGCTCGATCATCCAAAATGATTGTTCAAGTAATCTATACAATAAATCTCACATTAAATCACGAGGACCTTCAGTTAAACAATCCTCTATGTCATTATTATTGCTAGTGATGAATCATCTTCTTCTCCAGAGGATTATGATTCACATGTCAATGAGCTTGTTTCTCCTTGTAAACATATTTTATCCAATTTTATCATGGATGTGATAGTCAATTAAATTACTTATTGGTTTATTAATTATGCATATTGTAACTGTAAAAATGTTGATTTATCATTTCTTTTTCGAAACTCCCGATTCACGTGTACATATAATACGCATCGATGATAACTCTCATTTACATGTTAGTTTCATATGTTCAGTGTGATACCATTTAAAATCCATAAATATACTAATCAGGTCTTATATAAGAGTGACGGAAATACAAAACTTTTGGTAACATTCTCAGCTTAAGAAACAATAAAAACCAAATGAACAATGACAAATGAAATACTGAATCAACACAATACGAATCACTGCCAAAACAACATAAGGCATCTCTGAATATAAAATGTGCCCATACAAAATTCCAATTCTGAAAAGTAGTATACATGCACAACCTTACTTGAATTAAAAGATTACAATAAAAAATTGAGCTACACTTGCCCGACTTCTGCAATCTTAAGAGTAAGAAATGATACATCGCTAGAGATGTTCCTCCAATGAATCCGTGCCTACAGGAACTACCACAAAAAGGACATGTAAAAATAGTTTTAAAAGAAAATGTAAATAGTAAGTCCTCACAAAATAGAATTATAATTGAATCCGGGCCATATTATGAGCACACATCTTCCTCTCGTGTTTATATTTTAAGATTTTAGTTACCCAAAACAACAACCTAAAATATCTTGTAGTTCTAAATCCCGAACCCTTATGTATCCCGTGAAATTAAAGTCTTACAACATATTTCTTTAATCTTTATCGTTAACTATACTAGGTTAATATATTTCGATATGAATCACATGATGTACTAAGTTCTCAAACCCTAATTAAGTTGCTTCTCATAAGATGACTACGATACAAATAACATGATCATATCTCAAATCTATCCACATATGGATATCTCACACCAATAATATAATATACACATCTCTAAGATAAAATATAAACCATAAGTATGTAGGTGGGCATCCCTACTATAAGTCATATACATCTCTAGTATAACATATAAACAAGTACAACTATCTCTGGTACCACTACACAATAATCAGATATGGTAGGATAAAGACTCTACTCACATTTAACGTCCATACAAAGGTAAAACCCCCGACATGTACATATTAATAGGCTACTCGCTCGCCTGCACATAACGAAGGACTATCTTTATTTCCTCTGAAGATCACTCGCATGTACTAGGTATAGTCTTAGGTCATCCCAAACCTAAGACTTTATCATGGTCAAGGGATAAATCTCTACACTTTCCAATCATACATATAGCCTACCATATCCAAGGCTATATAATGAACACACCATAAAAACATCTCGATATACCAGTACATTGGTGTAGAGACCCTGGGGTAAATATGACCAGGGAAGAGCTTGTCTACTCATCGAGGTATCAGCACAGTCCGCGTAGGAGGTACCCCATCATGGAATCCCTCCAAGTACATATGCCAATGAGTACTCACATATGTTATGTTTTTAAAACAAATCACACAAGAAATTACAACCCTTACTAACAGGTTAAACAAAAAATATACATACCCTCGTTAATGAGTTAAGTTAAATCACATACACATACCCTCCAAACCTCTTCTTATAAAATTCCTCCTTCGTCTCTCTCAATTCAAGAAATTCCATAAGATATCTCTTACTATTAGTGATTAAAACACCATCTCCATCCGGAAGTAAATATCTCTAGCAATGGCGGCTCTACCACTGGGCAGCCACTCCAACCCCCTCAAACCTCCTGATTGTCTACCTATTCTCCTCAAACCTCCTGACTTAGATAGGGATGCAAAGAAATCGTTTGCTTCCCTATTGCTTGAATCGTCTCAATCAACCTCTCTTATTAAACAACCATGCTATTACAATGGAGAACCTACTCTACACTTTGAGGATGATGATATTCTTAGATTGGCGGTATCCTTTCGGCACTCTCTTGTGGGGAAATTCTCTTTTGGCAGGCCGCCCTTGGAAGCTATACGTAAAGCATTTTATAATTTCTCGCTTAGAGGCGCGTTTTCAATTGGATTATTGGACGAACAACACATACTTATCAGACTCAACTCTGAAGAAGACTACCTGCATATTTGGTTGCATGGGCAACAGTCCATATTTAAATACTTAATGGTGGTATCAAAGTGAACACCATCATTTAATAGGAGCCTTGACTATCCTATCATGCCACTATGGGTCACACTGCCTTTCTTGTCGGTTCATTTCTTTGACAAAGGTGTTCTTTTCTCCATTGCTAACTTGATTGGTAAACCTCTCAAGCTGGATGAAGCTACTGCCTTAGTTTTAAGTCCCAGTCAAGCGAGAATCCTTGTTGAAGTTGATTTGGTGAAAATTTTTCCATCTAGGGTTTGGATAGGCTGTGGTTCAAAACCTGGTTTTTGGCAGTCTATTATCTATGAAAATGCTCCTACATTCTGTACATCTTACATGTGGCTTGGTCACGCCGGTGCTGATTATGTGGGACGACGACTCCCTCCGGAGCAGGTTGACAAGGGTAAGTCGGTGGTAGATGTATTTTCCTCAAAGAATAGGTGAACTTCGGATCTCCTATAATCTCGGAAGGCAACTTCTGTTCCCATGTTTCTTGGAACCAGCCAAACAAACCCAACCAAAAATATCATAAACCCAACAACTTTTCAAACCAAAACCAAAACCACCTCTCTCAAACCACTCCAAAAAATTAAAATTTCTCCACGTCAAACTTCTAAAACCTTATCTCTTCTTCCATCCACAAGAACTGGTTTTACCTACCCTCTTAATAACTCTGACCTAGTTCTGAAACCTTCAACCATCACTTACACTAACAGGTTCGAGCTGCTTTCTGAGGGAGCAGATGCATTAGCATCCGGTTCTTTAGATGATGATAACTGTGGCCCTATTTTGGACGGTTCCCTTCTTATAAACTCATGTATTGATATTGATTCCTTAGAATAAGGTGAATTCGTTGGATTTGATATGGATGACATTCCAAAACTTAGGTCAGTACCACCCGACCCATCTTTGTTAATGAATCTCAATGTTTCTCCAAGGCCAAGAACAAGGAAGAACAAGGAAGCAAGTGGTTGCAAACCAGCCTGGGCATCAGATAGTGAAGAGCTTGGGAACTTTACCCCAAATAAAAAATAGATGGAATATTTATCAGTGGCAATGGGCTCCGAATTCCAAAAGGTCTTTAAAGAGTAAAAAAACCAAGTCACCATTTCAAGGCGTCCCAAGAAACACTGGGCTCAAACAAAAGAATACTCTACCAGGTCTGCTGGTAAGTCCTCGGATAATTCTTTCTTGAAGGTTTTAAATGATTAGCTGTCTTTTTTGGAATATCCGGGGGTGGGGAATACCCCATCTATTCGTAGACTTAAAAAATTAATTAAGTCCTATAACTTGGGTGTAGTTTGTTTATTGGAGCCTAAAATAGAAGTTGGGAAATTAAATTATCTGTGTAGACGGATCAACTTTTTTGGAGGGGTGGATAATGTTTCAAATAAAATCTGGATTTTGTGGAAATATGATTCGTCTTTTGATGTTTTACAAGACAAAAATCAAATAATTTCTTTCAAAGTGGATCATGCCAACTTTTCAAATCCATTTTTCATGTCATGTGTATATGCTAAATGCAAACTTGCAGATAAAAGGTTGTTATGGTTAGTGTAAAAAATTTTGCAAATTCAATTCAGGAGCAATGGATCATTGGTGACGATTTCAATGTAGTGAGGTCTCAATCTAAAAAAGCATGTGTGTGTGTGTGTGTGTGCGTGGGGGGGGGGGGGGGGAATTAATAATTTGGCGGTCGAAGAATTTAATGATTGTATTTCTCACTCCGGGATTTTGGAATTTGATTATAAAGGATCTCAATTTACTTGGTGTAATAATAGAGAGGGTGTTAATCGCATCTTAGCACGTCTTGATAGGATTTTTATAATCCAGTTTGGTGTACTAATGGGCTTCATGCTTCAGTTGAACAAATTCATCGCACTAACTCAGATCATTCTCCATTAATTCTCACGGTTCAATCGGCTTTGGATGGGATTCCTAAACCTTTTAGATTTATTAATACCTGGATTAAGCATGATGATTTCCTTAGAATAATTTCAGAATCTTGGAATGAAGAAGTTGAAGGGGAGCCTCTTTACATATTTGCATCCAAAATTAAGAGATTAAAAAATGTTCTTCAGTCTTGGAATACAAATGTGTTAAAAAACATCCATCAAAGAGTGAAAAATATGGAAGAATTGCTTATTTCCAAAGAAAGTGCTTATGATATTGATCCAAACCCGATGAATAGGATGAAATTTTTAAAAGCAAAGGCACTGTTCAACAAAGAAATGAGTATTGAGGAGGAATTTTGGCGCCAAAAATCTAGGGTAAAATGGGCAATTGATGGTGAATTTAATACCAGTTTCTTCCACACTACAATTAATGGTGAATTTAATAACAGTTTCTTCCACACTATGTCTAAGGCAAAAAAATCAAAACCCCTTATTCATAGTATTCAAAATGAGGATGGTGTTAACATTAATGATCAGAAAATAATTGAAGAGGAGTTGGTGAAACATTTTGAAGATATTCTCACACATTCCCCAAATAGTCCTATGGACTTTAAACTTTTGGATGTCATACCTTCTATTATTACTCACGAGGAAAATGATATGCTTACAAGATTCCCGGATTTAGAAGAAATAGCCACTATTTTTGGGATGGATAAAAATAGTGTTACGGGACCGGATGGTTTTAATGGTTGGTTTTTCCAACATTGTTGGGAAATTATTAAAACTGGCATTTTTAATACTATTGTGTCTTTTTTTCGCAGGTCATGAGATTCCTAGAAGTTGGTCCGCTACAAATATTATTTTTATCCCACAAAAGCCAAACCCAAATTTTTGTCGTGATTATAGTCCTATTAGTTTATGTAACTTTTGTAATAAGATAATTACAAAAATCATGAATAATAGGCTTGCCCAATTGCTTCCAAAAATTATTTCTAACTCTCAAGCGGGGTTCGTCAAAGATCGTAACATCATGGATAACATTCTATTGGCGCAAGAGCTTATGTCAAATTTCAACAAAAAAGTCCATGGATCCAATGTTCTAATTAAATTGGATCTCCAAGGCATATGATCGGGTCTTATGGATTTGTATAAACAAAATTCTTCGTGCTTTTGTTTTTTCAAAAACATGGATTGATTTGGTTTGGCGTGCAATCTCAAACTGTTAGTACTCTATTTGTGTAAATGGCAAAGCTTGTGGTTTTTTTAAATCGAAGTGTGGTGTTCGGTAAGGTGACCCACTTTCTCCAAGCTTATTCATTATAGTTGTAGACACCCCATTATATTACCCCTGACTCTCCTTAGGTCCCTAGTACCTCCCTTCATAACTGTAAACCCAGGTTACGTCCCGAGTACTGACCTGAAAGCCATCGGGCACTCCCCGACTCAGTTTGACCCAAAAGTCAAACTCTTCGTCTCGATTGAGACTGAATGAATCTTCAAAGGGAACTGAATACCCTTTCCAACGGTCTGTCCCGTGCGCGATTCCGACTTACCATGAGGACGAACGATCCGTTTGCGTTCGAAACCTGACCTAGAGGCCACCAGACGCTCCCGGGCTCTGTTTGACCTATGTCAACTCTTCAGCTCGACTGAGGCTGAATGAATCTTCAAAGGGACCTGAATACCCTTTCCAACGGTCCGCCCCATGCGCGATTATGACTTTCCATGCGGACGAACGATCCGTTTAACTTCGGGAGACCACTGAGCGCTTCTCGGGCCCGGTTGACCAAAGCCAACTCTCCAAACCGGGTCAAACTCTTTGGAATGTCGAATTAAATCTCCTAACCTTTCCAACAGTATGCCCCGTGCACGATTCAGACTCACTATGCGGGCGAACGATCCGTTTGCGTCCGAATGATTCCCCGTCCAATGGACCGACAAATGCTTCCGAGCCATATTTGACCCAAAGACATCTCCCGAACCCAGGAGCGGTCCAAAGGACTTTCAAAGGTCTCTGAATTACCTTTCCAACGGTATGCCCCGAGCACGATTCTGACCAACGGTTTACCCTCGGCAGCCGATTTTCCGAAAAAGCCTGAAACACACTACCAAACGGCAGGTTCCAGAACCTGCCTATCGGCACCTGCCTTCCGATAGGCAGGAAGGGCTCTATGCCGATCGGCACTCACCTGGGGCTATAAAGGGAGGCCTTCACCTCATTTGCAGGAGGAGCCCATATCTGATAAAAAATCCCTCTCAACGAATCCCAGAAATCTCTCTCGAAGGCAGCGTGATTTCAACTTCCAAATCCCCTTTTTACTTCCACTTTTCATCATCCCTTTCATCAAAGTTGGTGAATTAGCCACTCTCCATCATCATTCAAAGTGCAAGGGCTTCTCCCCAACATTCAAGATCAAGCTCAAGATCTTCAAGAAGGTCCAACTTTCTCAAACTCTCTCTTTAAATTCTCTTGAATTCTCAAATAACTTGGTTTCTTACTTAGCACTTTTATTATCCCATTTCACACATCCTAATACAATTTTTACTTAGTATTATTGCACATCTTTTATTTTCATAAAACCCAAAAAACAAGAAAACGAGGGTTTTGCTCATAAATTCAAATAAGGGATTCTCATATTTTCCTCATACTTTTCTCACAACTAAAACACTTTTTTCTACACACACACACACATCACAAATAAGAGATTCCCCATTTTGGATTTATGGGATAAACCCCACCCCTCATTTTATATGCGAACTATGTGGACTTTGATGCCTTTATAGGCTACGTAGGCGTCTCGAGGTAAAACCCGAGACTCGAGTCCCTTTTTCTCACTTTTTCTATCTTCTCTAAATCCATTTTTCTTATATTATACATATACTTGTTCTTAGTGACGCATTACCCCATATGCTTTATCGTTCCCTTATAACGATCAACGTAGGGGTAATCGCGTAAATCTCATTTTTCTAATATTACTCTTATATATTCCTACGGATGACTCGCTTTATCTTTTCCATGATACAAGTCGAGGATTCCTACCTCCATTCTATATATATACACATGCACACATATTATGGGGGGAAACATAAAGGAAAATAGAAAATATTCATGAGAGACCGAAAGGGCGGAATGGGTGCCTAACACCTTCCCATTTCGTAACTAAGCCTCCGAACCCTTCTCGAATCATCTTGGTTTCGTATGCACCAGTATGTCTTTGGATGCCACTCTTCGGGGTGGCTTCCCCTTTTTCTTTTGTCTGTTTTGAGTAAAATAGACTGGCGACTCTGAATCTCTCTAAATTGTTCACACCACAAACGACGTCGACCGAAGCGCTCCCGAGAGGGACGCGCGGGACCCGAAGGATCCTTTCCTCCACACGCCCGCCTGCAAGATGGACACAGTGGCGACTCCGCTGGGGACATGTGTGTTTGCTTGTGGGCTTGACTCTGTTTACATGGATGCTATATTTGTTTATGTTTCCCCCGATATCTGCCTATTTCCCTTTCTCACATGTATCCCATGCTTACTCTTATGTTCACACACTTGTAGAAAATTCTCCATGTACACTTCGCACCACGTGCACCTAGGATCACATGTATATCCCCATGTTGCACGCATCACCCATCCATACTTGGCATACCTTTTGGGGTACTTGTACTTTGTTCCCTGTTTGGCATAATCAAGAAAGGCATTCTCATCATAAGATACTAATAAAGAGAATCATGCATGATTCACACAACATCACCAAAGATCATTGATATTGACCAAATTTTACCCAGTAACTGGAGGGTCACTTCGTGATGGGCGCTGGTCCGGCAGGTCGCAGTTAGCCTAAGTAATATGACTCTCACCTTCCATTGGCCAAGTACCTTCGACGTATATCGAATGGTTCCCCCGCATCGTACCGCTTGACCGAAGTCATGACGGGAGGTATATCGCAGGGAATTCATTCACGTACGCCGAGTATATCGAATTCGCTCTCACACGTACCATCCCCACGAGGTATATGGTGAGGCAATTTACGTACACTCAGGTATATCAAATGGCTTGTCCACACGTACCGATTGCTTGCAAGAGCTAGACGTATATCGTGGAAGTCATGCCAAAGGGGGGAACCCATGCCGATTCACCCAACCAACTGCATACCCGCATATAGGTGTCAGAATTAGGACACGCACTTTAGATTGCCGGTTTCAACCCGAAACTCTGTCGAAATTCCGGGTCGGCCTGCCGCCTAATTTTCGCGCATTTTTTAAAATGGGACCCTGTCCGCGAGCCTGGTTACAAGTCCAAATCGTAGCTTTGCATATATTAAAAACCCCATTTTTCCTGGCTCGGGTCCCGTCCAGCATTGCATTTAAGAGAATTAAATACAAGTGAGAACATAATAATCATAATAATCATGCTGAGTTCCGTCTCCAAAAACATTTCTCCCTTCTTTATTAAAAATCCAAAAACATTTCTCCCTTCTTTATCAAAAATCCAAAAATAGTTTCTTCCCTTTTTCTCAAAAATAAATCTTATCCTACGCCTTCTCAGGTCGACTATAAGCCCTTGGCCTGGCTCCCTATTAGCTTCAGTTTTCAGTCAAATCACCCCGGAATTTCATCCACTCCTCTACTACTTCTTTCGAGTCCGAAATCCATCCATCTTCCATGGAGAATGAAGATCAAGCACCAGTCATACAACCGGATCTGCCGACAGTCCTAGCTCAGCTCGTGGCCAAGATTGACAACCTCCAAACTGAGGTCCAAAAAATGCAACAAAACCAAGTTCCTATTCCTCAAGAGCCCGAGGCCCTGTTCCCTCATGTTATGGGTCCACCCGAGCCTATCTGGGTCCCGAAAGAATATCAACACGCTCCACGTGCCCCTCCAGCCAATGGGTCGTCGTCTGCCTAGCTTCCAATGCCAAACATTGCCCAGCCTATGGCTAACCTGCCTATGGTCGCTGATCCAAAGGAGGAGGAGTTGAATAAAGTCAAATAGGATCTCAAGATGCTCACCAAAAAGTTTGACCAAGTCAGGATCTCTGGGAATTACATCGACTACACCCACATGTCTCCTTATCCTAAAGCGAGGTTACCCGAGAAGTTTAAGATTCCAAATATTGAGAAGTTCGGGGGGAGTGGTCCCCCAATTGTTCATATTCGTAGTTATCATCGTTCCATGACTCTACTAGGGGCTTCTGAAGAAGTGATGGCCCAATTGTTTCAGCAAACATTAAAGGATAGTGCCTTCCGATGGTTTTTATCCCTTGAGGAATCCAGAATCCGTAGCTGGGAGGATGTAGCCTGAGAATTCATGTCGCAGTACAAATACAATGAAGAGCTTGAGGTCACCCGTCGTGATTTAGAGGTTCTCAAACAGAATCCTGAGGAATCAGTCAGTAACTTCATAACTCGGTGGAGGGAGCGAGCAGCTACCATGACTAATCGGCCATCCGAGGAAGAACAGGTCAACAGAGTGAAGAATAACTTCCTGCCCCATGTTCGAGCGATGATGGGAGGACAATACTATCCGCACTTCAGAGCTCTCAGAGAGGCTGGAGTGGAAATCGAGGAAAGCCTCGTTAAAGCGGAAATTGAACCAAATAAGGTGTTCGGACAGTTCACCCCTAGAAAGTATGACAAGCCTGCCAATGCTACAGTCTCAACCATCAACAACATCTCTCAACCAACCACATCATGGGCACCAAAAGCCGCCCTGCTCCCGTCCAAAGGGAATACACTGAGCTTCATGCTCCCCTCTCCAAAGTTTACCAAGCCCTATTAAGAAGAAACCTCATCAAACCCTTGGATCCACGTCCATTGCCAAATCCACTCCCAAGAAACTTCAAGACCGACGCTCATTGCGCCTTCCACCAAACTGCTGGCCATACCACTGACCAGTGCTTTCACCTCCAAAACGTAATCCAAGATCTCATTGACCGGGGTACCATCGCCCCACCAGCCAATCCTAAGCCAAACACTACTTACAACCCACTCCCAAATCACACCAATGCCATCTTCTTGGAAGAAAACCCGAATTTCGATCCATCAACCCAAATCACAACCCTATACCCTCCTAAACCTCTTCAAATTTATCCATATTTCCTCCTACACCCTACTAGCCCCGCTGATCAGGCACTGTCACTCCTTACCAGAGCATGCATCGCTGTCCGTACCCGTTCTGAAAATAGAGGTATGGAATTGTCAGAGGCGTTAAACCAAATCCGAGAATTCGGGCTGAAATTGCCCTCACAGATGGTCATCGATTGCCAGAGATTCAGTACACTATTTTTAGAAGCATGAAAATGGGATCGAGATTCAGACAGATGGGTGTTACCGACCGACGAAGTCAGCTTAGATGATGTTGTCCAGACTATGGCAGAATTATTCAGGCAAACTAACAGCATTTGCAGTATTACCGGGTTACTTGACACTTTGAAGCTGCAAGGACGCTTGGTCCCTTCAGTCACACATATCCCCACAGAATGGGAGAACTTGTATGAAGAAGCCGTTGAAGTTGTGGAATGCATCGACTTTACAGGGAAAGATAAAATTGTTGCCACCGGATGGGGGGAAGGATTCGAAGATTCGTGCGAAGAACAAGCTTCAGGAAGAGCTCGCCCAGTAGTCGACATATGTGGGATGATCTCATTTGAAGAACTCCTTAGAGAAATAGACAGGGTGACAGAACAACCTGAGATTGACGAGGAAACGGGATTTATGTTTTTTCCTTCTTCAGTAAATCACATGACCAGATCAGGGAGACATTACCAAGTTCCAAGCTCACTACCAGCAAATGACAAGGGGAAGGGCGTTGAAAACCTTCCTATACCAGAGATGACCATCGAAGAAAGTAAGATCCTCGATCAACTAAAGAAAACTCAAGCTAACATCACTTTATGGGGGCTTTTCATGTCTTCCCAGCTACATAGAAATGCTTTAATCAAATTAATCACTGGACCCACAGTTCCCCCCTCTACCACACCAGAAGAAGCGGTAAATCTGGTCGGATCCTTAACCTCTACCCGAATGCTATCATTTTCTGAAGAAGAAATCCCCAAAATTGGGCCGAATCACAATCATGCACTCAACATCTCCGTCGAAGTTATGGGAAAGGCCGTGCCACTCTCTCTTGTCGATAACGGATCCGCCTTGAATGTTCTCCCATTGAGAACCTTCAAGTGTTTAGGCCTGAAAGAAAGCGACCTCGCTCCAACCTCCGTCGCTGTGCGTGCCTACGATAATACCCGTCGTGAGGTGATGGGATCCATAAAACTTGCAATAGGAGTTGGACCTATAAACCCTGTCGTTGAATTCCAAGCCATAGACATCCCAGCTTGTTTCAACCTGTTGCTCGGACTCCCCTGGCTCCACAATATCAAGGGTGTGTCTTCCTCACTCCATCAGAAATTGAAGTTCTTCACCGATGGGCGAGTCATCACCATTTTGGGCGATGACGAAATTGTCGAGGGTGCAAGCACCAGCAGTCCAATTCTCGAGATACAACACGGGTCAAATCATATGCTCCTATTAGGATTCCAAGTCGAGCCATTCCTACTCCCGGTAGGGGACGGTTTCAAAGAAAGGGTTTGTCCAGAATATGACCCTCGTGGCAATGTTAATGTGATTCAGATGTTCAGAAACATGCACTTCATGCCCGGACTGAGGCTAGGGCAAAGGTAGCAAGGGATACTTGAGCCCATCGAACTGAAGAAAGATTTCCCTCCTTGCGGCTTGGGGTATCAACCATCAGAACAAGAGCTCAGAATGATCCGCCAGTCTCGACCAAAGAGAGGATTAAGATGTATCCGAACTATCTCAGGAGACTCCCTTGACAAGCATGAGCGTGCACAACTCGAAGAATTGCTGAAGGAGTTCATAGATGTTTTCGCATGGTCCTATAATGATATGCCCGGCATCGATCCTGAAATAGCACAGCACGAGATCCCCACTCTCCCAGATTACAAGCCAGTTAAATAAAAATTGAGAAAACTCCGCACCACGTTCAAGTTAATGAAGAAGAGACTGTTGTTATTAATCTCGGTTCTAGTAGCTAACTGCGCGAGATTAAGATAGGGGCCACCCTTGACAAGCATGAGCGTGCACAACTCGAAGAATTTTTGAAGGAGTTCGTAGATGTTTTTGCATGGTCCTATGCTGATATGCCCGGCATCGATCCTAAAATAGCACAGCACGAGATCCCCACTCTCCCAGATTACAAGCCAGTTAAATAAAAACTGAGAGAACTCCGCACCGAATGGTCGCTCAAGGTCAAAGAAGAGGTGGTCAAACAGTTAAACGTGGGTTTCATTCGAGTGATCGAATATCCCACATGGCTAGCCAACATTGTACATGTACCAAAATCAGGAGGAAAGGTTCGAATGTGTGTGGACTACTGAGATTTAAACAAAGCTTCTCCGAAGGATGATTATTCGCTACCCAACATCGACATGATCGTGGACAACACAACCAGTCATGCTCTCAAGTTATTCATCGATGGGTTTGCCGGATACAACCAAATCAAGATGCACCCAGACCACCAAGAAAAAAACCGCATTCATCACCCCATGGGGAACCTTTTGCTACACCGTTATGCCATTCGATCTCAAGAATGCTGGGGCTACCTACCAAAGGGATGCCACAACCATCCTGCACGATCTGATTCACAAAGAGGTCGAGGTTTATGTGGATGATATGATTATCAAGTCCAAAACTAGAGAAGGTCATGTTCCCGCTCTCCGGAAGTTCTTCGAACGACTGCGACAGTATCAGATGTGACTTAATCCACAGAAGAGTGTCTTCGACGCTAAAAAAGGAAAACTCTTGGGGTTCATGGTCAGCGAAAAGGGGATAGAAGCAGATCCTACAAAGCTGAAGGCCATACTTGAGATGCCACCGCCCCAAACAGAGAAAGAAGTCCAAGGTTTTCTTGGGAAATTACAATATATCAGCCGGTTCATCAGCCAGCTAACCTCCATCTGTGAACCAATCTTCAAGCTCCTCCGAAAGGATTCAACCAAGGTTTGGAATGAGGCCTACCAAGAAGCTTTTGATTGAATCAAATAATACCTAACCCAACCTCTAGTACTCATGCCACCACAGTCTGGTCTCCCTTTGCTCCTATACCTAACCATAATCGACACTGCAGTCGGGACTTTGCTAGCCCAATACCTTGAAGACTCCCGCAAAGAAAGAGCCATCTATTATGCCAGTCACAAATTGGTCGGGTACGAGGTCAACTACACTGCTTTAGAAAAGGTATGTGTCGTACTTGTCTGGGTCACCCAAATGTTGCGACACTACATACTCGCCTTCCCCATCAAACTTGTATCCCAAATGGATCCCATCAAATACCTGCTTGAGAAAACTGCATTATCCAGCCGAATGGCCCGATGGTTGATGCTCCTAACCGAGTTCGATATCATGTACGTCAGACATAAAGCTGTTAAAGGAAGAGCCATCTCTGACTACCTCGCTGACTACCCTGTAGAAGAAGCAGATATCTCGATCTCCGAATTCGCAGATGAAAATATCCTCTGCACCACCCAAGACCGCTTTCAATGGAAAATGTTCTTTGATGGCGCTGCCAATAAAAAGGGATATGGCATTGGGATACTTCTGGTCGCCCCAGATGACTCCCACACTCCCATCACCATGAAATTGGATTTCCCTTTCACCAAAAACATGACAGAATACGAGGCATGCACAGTGGGCCTCAAAGTTACTCTCGAAAACGGTATTCAACACCTTGATGTCTATGAGGATTCTACCCTCATCATCGGTCAAGTGCTCAGATAGTGGAAAGTCAAGGACGAAAAGCTCCAACCCTTTTATGCCCAATTAGAAGAGTTAGCCTCCCAATTTTGAGATATCACCTTACATTACCTACCCCGAGCAAAGAATAACCTAGCCGATGCTCCCACCACTTTGGCCTCTATGGTCGACATGCCCGAGGGAATAACAATGACCCCCTTCCTAGTTCAAAAGCAAGACAAACTGACCCATTGCTGCCATGTGGAGCTTGTCTCCACCGAAGATCCCGAACCAGCCGATTATTGGTACTATGATATCTGGTGCCTGCTCAAACATGGTAGGTATCCCGAGGGTTCCAACAAGAAGGACCGAACAACCCTCCGAAGACTGGTCGCCCAGTACATCATCTGTCATAAATCTCTACTCAAGAGGAATTTCGATGGAACTCATCTACACTGCATCGCAAGGGCTGAGATTGAGAAAACAATGCAGAAAATCCACAGTGGGGAGTGCGGACCCCACATGAATGGTTACATGCTCGCCAAGAAGATCATTCGATAGGGCTACTACTGGACCACCATGACCCAGGATTGTACCGCCTATGTCCGGAGATGCCTCAAATGCCAACAATTCTCCAATCTTCAACACTTGCCTCCGTGAGAGTTATACAACATGACCTCTCAGTGGCCGTTCTCCACCTGGGGTATCGACATCATAGGGAAGGTTACACCAAAGGCTTCAAACGGACATGAGTTCATCCTGATCGCCATCGATTACTTCACCAAATGGGTCGAAGCTGAGTCATACGCAGTGTTGAACGCCAAGAAAGTGGCCAAATTCATCAAGAAGAATATCATCTGCCGATATGGGGTCCCGCATGAGCTAGTGTCAGATAACGGGTTACACTTCGAAGCAGAAGTCACATAAGTTTTCAACGAGTACGAGATTCAGAGACACAAATCTTCTCCTTACCGACCTCAGACCAATGGTGCAGTTGAAGCCGCTAACAAGAACCTCAAAGCCATTATCAGCAAGATGATCGGAAGCTGTAGGGATTAGGCTGACCGGATCCCATACGCCCTCTGGGGATATCGAACCTCAATCCGAACCTCTACTGGGGCTACCCCTTACTCCCTAGTCTACGGTATGGAAGTATTCCTACCTGTGGAGCTGGAAATACCCTCGCTATGCGTCATGCTCAAAAGCAAGGTTAGTGAAGAAGACTGGTACCAAAGCCGTCTTGATGAGATAGCCCTCCTAGATGAAAGAAGATTAAAAGCTCTTTATCACATACAGGGGTACCATCGCTGAATAGCGCGATCATTCAACAAGAGAGTCAAGGACCGCGGTGTACGGGAGGGGGATTTAGCCCTCAAAGATATAACATAACCCATCTAGGACCCCAGAGGGAAATTCAAGCCCAATTGGAGCAGCCCTTACATTGTGAAGAAAATCTTATCCGGTGGTGCCGCCATGCTCACTGACCTTGATGGGGAAGAGATGGCTCATCCAGTCAATCTGGACCGTCTCAAGAAATTCTACCCCTAGTCCAAAATCTCGACGAGTTACGACTCTTCTCATCCCCCTTCTATTCTAAAAAAAAAAAACTCTTCATCTCCCTCTACTCAAAACTACGTGGGCCTGATCCTCTAGAAAAACTATTTTAAAACTTTTCAAAAATCCCAGAGGTACGTAGGTAGCTCATACTCTTCACATGAGTGCGACCCTTTCTTTTTCACAAAATACTATTCTTTTCTTACCTCCGAGAACGGCAGTTCATTCTAAAATTATTTGAACAAAAGGATTATGTATGCCTTAGCGATCAGTATAGATAATTCAAAATACAAAACTCATCGAAAGGCACAACTGGATGATCAGAAACTTGTTTATTTCATTAATAAGAAATTACAGTACGAATTGCATAAGAAAAAGGAACGGATAACTCCCTTCCCCGCCACCATAAAAAGCCAAATAAAATCCCCACATACATTCCCTATTACATAAATAAACTCCCCAGGAGTCCTACCCACAGCTACTCGAAGAGCCTGCACCCTCATCATCTACATCCCGAGGACCACAAGTTTCCCCAGCCTGAATAGAGTGCCGCAAACATTCCATGGATCAATGAGCCTTAACCATCTTCGAAAAGACCACAACACCCCTTCCATGGAGTCAGATAAAACAAACCATCTTTTAGACCAGTCTCTACTGCCAACATCTTGCTGACTACTTTCCTCCACAACCACCTCATATAATCTTTGGGGACATGGCAAACCTTACCGACAGACTGAAAAGGACGGGTCGACAGACGCCGATTTTCCCACAGAGACCTAAGCAACAGACGCAGGCGCTCAGTCAAATCTTCTACTGGAAAGAAATTTGAGGTCCGAGGGGGCACGACCTGTGCCCAGCCAAATTGATGCAGAAGCCGCCAAGGGAAATAAAAAGAGGTCTGTCTGAGACCAACCAGCCGCACATATGAATACTCTCCTAGCTCCAGAACAGGCTGCAACTGTCCCCACCAAGGCACGGACCAATACAACCCATGAGCCCCGTGCTCCACAAACCAATTCTCCCAGTTCTCAACATACATTCCAACACGGATGAAGTTGAGCGAAAAGAAGTTGGGTACAGTCGACAAAGGATATTCTGGAGGAGTCGAAAGGCGGAATCTCTCAGACAACCACATGAACAGCATCACAGGGCTACCCCTTAAAAAGTCATAACGACCTTTTCTCCAGGCATCCAGGCCATTCAGAGTCTCCGCCAATATCACCACCGCAAGATTATGACGGTATGACATCCATGAAGTAATGACTGCAAGTTGTGGGTCCACTTGCACCTCCCCAGTCACCAACAACAATTTTCAAATCAGGCCCAGAACCATGCCTCCAGCATAGCCGACATCACCTACTTCCCGCAAATGCATGGACTGCAGCACCGCCGGGAGAGAGATCATTCCTCCAGCAACCAATGACCTGGTCGCCGAAGGTGAGATATGAAGAAGCCCGACCAACAAATTCTTAGGAGAACGGAAAAATTCGAGCAAAGCCGCAACAACACTGGGATTCACACCCAGTATGGCAGAAAATTTCTCGTAGGTAGGACAAACTTCTTCCAACCCAAAGCGAAATACATGGTCTTCGGGGTACCAGAATTGTACCACCGCCATCAACATATTCCACTCAATAGGACGATTGCACCACAAGGAGACTCGATGCATGTTGAAGGAATCATAGTCGACATTATAAGAGCACATAGCTTTCAAGGCTTCGAGGTAATTGACAAACTCAATGCTACTAGGGAGAGCCATCTTGCAAGACTAAAAGATAATGGGTAGGTAGATAAGGATGCAAAGGTGTGATGAGAACACTCCACCCTTCTCCCTTTTTATACTTAAAAATCCTCACAAGGGACATAATCCCTGCAGAAATCGGAGGGAATCCTACCCCACAAGGTACCAAGGGCTGAAGAGGGTACCAATCAAAGCCTTTAAATAATGGGACTGGACTAAACTGCCGATAGGTAGGTCAGGGTGCTTTCCGATCGACAACCCCCCATTTTTGGAAATTTTCTCCTTTCTTCTTTTGACAAATCAGAAAACTCAATAAAAATAAATTGATATTCTCAAAAGAATTTCAAAAATCCTGTTTTCTCCTTATAGGATTCCCCTTTTAAATAAAAGCTTTCCTTCGAAATTTCCAAAAATATTCCTTTTTTACGGTCTCAGTAGCAAAGTAAAAAGCGCATGTGCATGCATTCATTCATCATTAATAAAAGATAATAATAAAAAAAACTCCCATTGCATTGCATATATTTGTGTTATGTGTTACATCAGTTTTGCAGGAAACAAGAAAAGAAAAGCCAAAAATAATGGGACTTGGCCCGAACCCACATTTCATTCCGTCTCTCTCTCTCTCTCTCTCAAGAGCTTCCACCCCCTCGACGCGCTCTCTTCCCCTTACGATGAGATGATGCACCACTACTACTCGATCCCGAGTCCTCTCCGGACGAAGCAGACGGCACCAGGCAAGAAGGAACGAGAATCGCGTACCGAATATGGGCAGTCGCCGAAGATATCCAATCTCTAATGTCCTTGAGCCAAGGGGTCGACACCCGAACTTGCTGCAAGGAAAGGAAAAATCAGTATCAAAACAGGAATGACCAAAAGAGAAAAGAAAGAGAGGAACATAAAGGTATACCGCAGGTCGAAGGACCTCCTCTGTCAAACCCAACTCCTCCGAATCCATAGTATGAGGACGGTGCAGCATAGGCAACATCCCTCCATCATCCCACCGGATGTTGTATGAAGGGGTATGCAACCGCACAAAAGGGACTTCCGAGGTCACCGCTACCACAGATGCCGATGAACCACCACCACTGTGGGAAGACCCCACCGCCCGACTCGAACCTGGCGGAGGGAAGGGCAGCGCATCATATATGCTGGGCGCCATCAACCAGCTCGTCACAAAATCCATCTAGTCATACGGCACGGCCGTATCGGTGTACAGCAAATAGGACTCGCCAATCATCCCCGCGATCCTCTCATCCTCCAACATCAGTCGCTCCTGCCTCATAGACGTAGGAGGCTGCGCGGGTGGCACCACCACCTCCTCCTCGACAATCTGACGAACTACCCTCTCCCCGAGATACCAAGAATGGTCTAACTCATGCGCCAGCAAACGCCTCATCCGCGCGTTCACCCCGATCACCCCCGCATCCTGAATGGCTGTCCCCCAGGGATAAAAGGTCACCTGAAAATATCCAAGCAAGCACAAATCAATACGAGATCAAAAGGTGCAAAAAATAAGACTGAAATGGAAAGAGTCTTACCCTACCACTGGTCAGGTCATTCAAGACCTGACGCACCGCCTCTAGGGAGAGAGATCCCTTCGACTGCCGATTGGCCTTACGCCATCGATATAAGTGACAAAAGTCCCTAACATTGTCGTCCTTCAAAGCGATCAGTGGGGTATTGCACCCAATCACCTCATAGAACCACGTCTGAATTCACAAGCAAAAAAGAGACGCATAAGGAAAATGCGAATGCATGAAAGGAAAATGCGAATGCATGAAAAGAAATGCACAAACTCAAGAATACCTCAAGAAGGTACGTGGCCCCAGTAAAGGTCTGTCGGAAGCCCCGGCTAAATGCATCCAGAGAAAAGTAAAGGGTCGCCAAGGTCAGACTTCCCCAATCATAGAAAAGGACGTTCGAAAACATCCTCAAGTACGGCAAAAACCACAAATGAACGACGTCGCCTCTCGACGCCACCATGAAACCTCCCAACACTAGCAAAATAAATAACCGGGACATCTGCCTCACTTGTAGCCCGTCCTCCACATCGATCACCCTTCTCAGCAAAACATCCTTCAACAAGGACAGCCGGATGGAATCCCCAGAGACTATCCTCCCCACATCACCAAGTGCCGCACGCACTGCCTCTGGTCTCACCCGTAAAGAGCGATCCACCTCTATCTGCTCTCCATCACAATCCAGCCCCAGAAGCTGCTGAACGTCTATGGGAGTCACTGTCATCTCCCCGAATCCAAAATGAAAGGTGTGGGTAGTGTCCCACCACCTCTCTCCCAAGGTACACAAGACCGCTGTCTAACGAGGCGTCTCATCCAGCACCGATGCCAACCGCCCAAAACCTGTTGATGATACCATCTAATGCACCACAGGTGGGAGATGCTCCCAGACATCCTTAAGCCCCGTTGTCCCACAGGCACGCATGTTCTTCAAAGAGATATCAGACTGGGAAAAAGAAAAGCCTCATCAAAAGTCAAATAAGAAAAAACACCAAAAAGAGAAGAATGCCAAAGGTCGGGTTACTTACATAACCACCGGGGATCACTCTCGAAGAGAGATGATGTGATGGCTCCCGCAGCAAGGTTCTCTCATCCGCGACAGGCTCAAACGCATCAAAGGAATTCTCATTCCCCAAAGCAAGAGGCGCCCTAGCCCTCCACTCCACATTCGCCCAATCATCAACGGTCAACCACTCCCGGTGGACTGCAGTGCTCACAAAGGCGGCCATTTCTTAAAGATCGGAATGATAAAATAATTTGCAGAAGAATCGCAGAGGGAGAGAAAGCAAAAAAAGCTGTGAAAAAATGAGGGGATTCACCCCCTTTATATAGGAGGCCAAGCGCCATGCCGATCGGCATCACCCCCCACCATACCGATCGGCACTGACCCCTTGCCTTCCCGAGGTAGCCCAAAAGTCCGTTCCACTGCCAAATGGCACCCTTCATACTATGCCGACCGGCACCCCTCCTAAAATTTCGTACAAAAATTCCCAGAAAATACCAAAAAACCTCGAAAAATCCTCGGAAAATTCCCAAAAATCCCGGGAGGGATTTAGAGCCGTTTTACGAAGAAAAGTTTACATTTCCTCAAGCAGAACCCCTCTTCCCCAGCAGATTCCTCAAAAGCTAAGTGAAAACTCCTCTCGACAAAGCTCCGGAAAATCCCTAAGGATCACCTGATCACTTCCCCAGCGGAATTCTCTTACAACACCCAAAATAGGTTGTTCCCCCCCCCCCCCCTGTGAGGTCTCCTAAAAAGCTTCCTCAGCTATCAGCTCCCCAGCTCAGATCAGAATCACAAAGCTCTTTCCCCAGCAAAACCGAAATATAATCCTCAACCACTCTTGGGTCAGAATTGGCCCCGGTCTTAGATCGTCATCTAAGTTAGGTCAGAATTGACCTCGGTCCTCGGTCGTCACCACTCTTGGGTCTGAGTTGGCCATGGTCTTGGATTGTCACCTAAGTTAGGTCAGAATTGACCTCGGTCCTCGGTCGTCATCACTCTTGGGTCAGAATTGGCCCCGGTCTGGGATCGTCACCTAAGTTAGGTCAGAATTGACCTCGGTCCTCGGTCGGCACCACTCTTGGGTCAAAATTGGCCCCGGTCTTGGATCGTCACCTAAGTTAGGTCAGAATTGACCTCGGTCCTCGGTCGTCACCACTCTTGGATTAGAATTGGCCCCGATCTTGGATCGTCACCTAAGTTAGGTCAAAATTGACCTCGATCCACGGTCGTCACCACTCTTGGGTCAGAATTAGCCTCGGTCTTGGATCGTCACCTAAGTTAGGTCAGAATTGACCTCGGTCCTCGGTCATCACCACTCTTGGGTCAGAATTGACCCCGGTCTTGGATCGTCACCTAAGTTAGGGCAGAATTGACCTCGGTCCTCGGTCATCACCACTCTTGGGTCAGAATTGGCCCCGGTCTTGGATTATCACCTGAGTTAGGCTAGAATTGACCTTGGTCCTCGGTCGTCACCACTCTTGGGTCAGAATTGTCTCCGGTCTTGGATCATCACCTAAGTTAGGTCAGAATTGACCTCGATCCTCGGTCGTCACCACTTTTGGGTCAGAATTGGCCCCGGTCTTGGATCGTCACCTGAGTTAAGTCAGAATTGACCTCGGTCCTCGGCCGTCACCACTCTTGGGTCAGAATTGGCCCCGGTCTTGGATCGTCACCTGAGTTAAGTCAGAATTGACCTCGGTCCTTGGTCGTCACCACTCTTGGGTCAGAATTGGCCCCGGTCTTGGATCGTCACCTGAGTTAAGTCATAATTGACCTTGGTCCTCGATTGTCACCACTCTTGGGTCAGAACTGGCCCCGATCTTGGATCGTCACTTGAGTTAGGTCAGAATTGACCTCGGTCCTCCATCGTCACCACTCTTTAGGTCAGAATTGACCTCGCTAGACCTTTACCCTAATCCCGCAGATTCGTCTTTATTTCGCAGAATTGATCATCCCCAGCACACTCCTTAGGTCCTCAGAATCGACCTCAACCCTCTGAATCGGTCATACTCCCTCAAAATCATCATATGGTGTCTATTCGACGATTATCATTTGTTCCAAACTCACCCGTCGAGGGGCTCTATAGACACCCCATTCTATTACCCCCAGACTCTCCTTAGGTCCCTAGTACCTCCCTTCATAACTGTAAACCCAGGTCACGTCCCGAGTACTGACCTGAAAGCCATCGGGCACTCCCCGGCTCAGTTTGACCCAAAAGTCAAACTCTTTGTCTCGATCGAGACTGAATGAATCTTCGAAGGGCACTGAATACCCTTTCCAACGGTCTGCCCCATGCGCGATTCTGACTTACCATGAGGACGTACGGTCCGTTTGCGTCTGAAACCTGACCCAGAGGCCACCAGGCGCTCCCGGGCTCGGTTTGACCTATGTCAACTCTTCAGATAGAACGAGGCTAAATGAATCTTCGAAGGTCCCTAAATACCCTTTCCAACGGTCCACGCCGTGCGCGATTCTGACTTTCCATGCGAACGAACGATCCGTTTGACTCCGAGAGGCCACCGAGCGATTCCTGGGCCCGGTTGACGAAAGTCAACTATCCAAACCGGGTCAAACTCTTTGCAATATCGAAGTAAATCTCCTAACATTTCCAACGGTATGCCCCGTGCGCGATTCGAACTTACCATGCGGACGAACGATCCGTTTGCGTCCGAATGATTCCCCGTCCAATTGACCGACAAACGCTTCCGAGCCATATTTGACCGAAAGTCAACTCCCAAACCCAGGAGCGATCCAAATGACTTTTGAAGGTCTCTGAATTACCTTTCCAACGGTATGCCGCGTGCATGATTCTGAGCAACGATTTGCCAACGGTGACTGATTTTCCGAAAAAGCCTGAAACACACTGCCAAATGGCAGGTTCCAGAACCTGCCTATCGGCACCTGCCTACCGATAGGAAGGAAGGGCTCTATGACGATCGACACTCACCCGGGACTATAAAAGGAGGCCTTCACCTCATTTGCAGGAGGAGCCCAGATCTGATAAAAATCCCTCTCAACGAATCCCAGAAACCTCTCTCGAAGGCAGCGTGATTTCAACTTCCAAATCCCCTTTTTACTTCCACTTTTCATCATCCCTTTCATCAAACTTGGTGAATTAGCCACTCTCCATCATCATCCAAAGTGCAAGGGCTGCTCCCCAACATTTAAGATCAAGCTCAAGATCTTCAAGAAGGTCCAACTTTCTCAAACTCTCTCTTTAAATTCTCTTGAATTCTCAAACAACTTGTTTTCTTACTTAGCACTTTTATTATCCCATTTCACACATCCTAATATACTTTTTACTTAGTATTATTGCACATCTTTTATTTTCATAAAACCCAAAAAACAAGAAAAAGAGGGTTTTGCTCATAAATTCAAATAAGGGATTCTCATATTTTCCTCACACTTTTCTCACAACTAAAACACTTTTTTCTACACACACACACACACACACACACACACACAAACTAACAAATAAGAGATTCCCCATTTTGGATTTATGGGATAAACCCCACCCCTCATTTTATATGCGAACTACGTGGACTTTGATGCCTTTATAGGCTACGTAGGCGTCTCGGGGTAAAACCCGAGACTCGAGTCCCTTTTTCTCTCATTTTCTATCTTCTCTAAATCCATTTTTCTTATATTATACATATACTTGTTCTTAGTGACACATTACCCCATATGCTTTATCGTTCCCTTATAACGATCAACGTAGGGGTAATCGCGTAAATCTCATTTTTCTAATATTACTCTTATATATTCCTACGGATGACTCGCTTTATCTTTTCCATGATACAAGTCGAGGATTCCTACCTCCATTCTATATATATACACATGCACACATATTGCGGGGGGAAACATAAAGGAAAATAGCAAATATTCATGAGAGACCGAAAGGGCGGAATGGGTGCCTAACACCTTCCCATTTCGTAACTAAGCCTCCAAACCCTTCTCAAATCATCTTGGTTTCGTATGCACCAGTATGTCTTTGGATGCCACTCTTCAGGGTGGCTTCCCCTTTTTCTTTTGTCTGTTTTGAGTAAAATAGACTGACGACTCTTAATCTCTCTACATTTTTCACACCACAAACGACGTCGACTGAAGCGCTCCCGAGAGGGACGCGCGGGACCCGAAGGATCCTTTCCTCCACGCGCTCGCCCGCAAGGATCAGGATCGGGGATGGCCATAATAGTCACTGAGATTCTTTCAAGGGGACTACATCAGCTTATGCTTCAAGGTCGGGTTAAAAAGATTTCTACACCACCAGGTTGCGATATTATTTCCTCTCTCTTTTGCACATGACTACTTGATATTTACAACGGGGGAGAAAAAAACTTATGTTGCTTAAAAAATTTCTTACGCCAATATGAAAACACATCTGGGCAAATAATCAAGAGTCTTAAGTCCTCCTTTTCCTGTCCGGTGACAACCTCTAAAGCACGATGCCAGATTATCAAGACCACAACATCTTTTGTGGAAACAAAACTACCTATTAAATATCTGGGCGTGCCATTATTCACGGGTAGGAAAATTGCATGGATTTTTGCCACGGTTGAAGACTCGATAACGCAAAAAATTAGTAGCTGGTATGGTAAACCGTTTTCTCACAGTGGGAGTACTGTGTTGTTACGGTAAGCTCTTCAGTCAATGGCATTTCATATTTTTTGTGTTCTTTACCCGCCAATAGCTGTTATCCAGTGACTTGAAAGGTTGTTCGCTAGTTTCATTTAGGGTACTTCTGAAGGTAAACTAAAGCATAAATGGGTTCAGTGGCAAGTTTTATGTCTCCCTTACACAGAAGGTGGAATTGGTATTAAAAGCTTTGCTTACATTATAAATGCTTACTCAGTAAACTATGGTCTTTATTCTATAAAGGTGGCATTATTTAGGCAAAGTACATGCATAAGATATATAAGTTTCTAGCTGATTCCAGCTTCTATGGCACTCCGTCTTATTCAAGTACAACATGGCACAGGATGAAAAAAAATTGGGATACTTATCATGATAATGTCGATAATAACGACCCAACTGTGTGGAAATCAAACTCAGATGGAAATTTCACATTAAAATCTGCGTGGGACCTTGTTCGTTATTGAGATTGCACTCTTTTCTCTTTCTCAATCATTTGGAATCCAAGAATTCTTCCAAAGGATTCTTCTTTATGTGGAGACTTATCCAACATGCTCTTCCTTTAGATTCGAGATTAAAAATACTTCATATCTTCTTAGATTCAAGGTGTAGATGCTGCCTCAATCCTACAGAAGAGGATTTTGATCACTTGTTTGGGTCTAGTATCATTGCTCAACAAGGGTGGAATCATTTTTCGGGTATTATGGGGTATAGATTTAATTTTTCCCCTCTTAAAAGTCTTCTCACGTCTTTGTGATTAAACTCAAGAGGGAAAAACATAAAATCTCTGCTCTCTATTATACTACCTTGTTACATTTGTTGTAGGATTTGGTGTGCTCTGAATAAAAGGGAATATCAAAGGGTAATCATGAAGACTTCAAAAATTATTGATCTTGTCCATGAAGATGTGTGAATTTCCTTTAAAGCTAGACCTTACAAAGTCTCTAAAACTAGATACTTGTCATGTTTTATCTCAGGTTTTTCAATCTCTTGCTTTATAAGCCATCAGTGAAGGACTTTTCTTCACTCAATTTTAATAAATTTATTTAATTTTAAAAAAATACACATACCCTCCCTTATGCTACCGGATTATACTAGCATTGCTATCATAAAATGGTATAACACATTTTTAACCTCATATTCATCTCATATGATATTACCCTAACATCTCAGGTTCATAAATCTAGGCATATTCTCACCGTACCATACATTAAAATACACACATAATTATATTCAACATTAATTAGCCCTGGTTCAAAACTCTCAAGGCATCACGTCTAGGTATAAATTCACATCTAGATTATGTTAAACCATTGAATATGATAAATACCCTTCCCTAGAAATTTTTAACCAAAATCCTAATCTCACCCAAAGGATAAATGCCCCACTAATAAATTACAACGACATTAATAATCCCGACTAATAGTCCCAATCCACTAATTTCCAAATTCCAATTCAACAAACCCATCCTACACCTGGGTTCCTCAAATCAAATCCTATAAATAAAAAAACTTCCTAATATCCAAATACCCCAAATACCAATCTCCAACAACTCAGATTTGTAAGAATCTATCTCTATTCTATGAGTATATAAAAACGATAGGCTAACAAATCCGAGACCTAGTCCCTAAGGCCAAAATTTCCAACTAAATACATGAAAGTTAAAACTAGGCCATATCTTATACCACTGATCAATCGAAGGCCTAGTGTCGATTGATCGATTAACACAAAAACTCCATAATCTCCCTTTGTTATGAGATTCATCAACTTTAAATACAACTTTCTATCTCTAAACCTCATTAATGAACTCAAAAGCTTCATCTAGACCCCCATATGTCATCTAAATAATAGAGCCATAACAAATAAACAATTGGAACCTATATCTAACATAAAATCCAATGATTACAACAAGATTCAAATTAAAAACCCGATTCTCACTCAAGTACTCTATATTTTCCTTTTCTTCCAATAGCTTATAAATTCTATAGATTTATATATATAATTAGAGGGCTTTTAATTAAGGTACAACATAGAACATATTCAAATAATTTTCTAATAATTTCACTTCCAATCAATGACAGAATCAATCAAATTAAGCAGGAATATAACCTAGATATTATCTTGATTAGGTTAAGAAACATTTATCATTTTAAATCATTCAAATAATATTTAGGACATGAATATATTGATATTTTAATGATTGCATATAATACTAACACACATGCAATCATAATCTAATTCTATATAAACTTGCGTCATCAATTTATGGAGAAAACCAAGTCAAATTTCCAAATTTCTTTTCTTGTCTCCATGCTCCTTCTCTTTAGCTCCCCAAAGTTCTTCCCAATGTGTTTTGTGCTAAATGAGATCCCTAATGACCCTTTAAAAACTTTAACCGATGAAATTACACTTGGGCCCCAAATGGGTTTTACCTAAAAGAGCCCAAATACACCTCCAAATAAATTAAAACCTTACCTAAGCCTTATAATAACTCGATAGGCCTTTGAGCCAACAATTTAAATTAAAAAAAATAACATTCTATGCATTCCAAAATCCCAATACCGATTATACCTAAAACAAATAACTAACAATTTAGTTATTTAATAATTAACCCCTTACTAATCCAAATATTTATAAATCCAATTAATTAATTACCGTGTCTTAAATCCAATTTAAAATTTAAATTAAATAACACATAAAAATATAAATAGTGACATCTCCATTCACCGCAAGTATGCATAATTAATAATTATTCAATTTAAACATTCACAAAAATATGGGGTATTACATTTTTCCCTCCTTAAAAAAGAAACTTGGTCCTTAAAATTCGAATTTAATCTATTCCTAATCAAAGGTCTAGGTATATCCAACCCGTAGAATCCTCCCATTACTATAAAGGAATATACTCCAATACGACCCAATACTCATCTAGTCCTTTATTGTCATAAATTGCATTTGGTTATACTCTAAATCACATTGTCTAACCGCTGAATACTAACTGGTCCCTCAGGACCTCTCTTCACCTTTATATGAAAAATATAGTGCACACTAATGATGATAAGGTGAGATCAAAAGACACTGACCTCACCTTATCTAGTCCTTTTAAGGAATCATCCCATTGGGTTACCTACTTCCTATTGGTACCCAAAGTCCATAAATATTACATAAGAGAGATCAATAACATCACTCTATCTCCCTCTTAAAGATCCAAACCAAGTTTTTTCTCATCTTCCTTTCCTTAGCCTACTCTGATAAAGTCCACACATTCAATAATAGATACCACTTGCCTTGAAGTGCGTGAACATATTCCTAGCCGAAGTACTATTTAACTCTTAGCCCTAAGAAACTTGGTCACTCTTGCTCAAATGACAGCAAATGGTGCCATAACCTATTTGGAATCCCTGATTCCTATAAAAATCAATTGATTTACTCTTCCACTTCTATGTTGGGATTTCAAACACTGCACCCTTCAAATGTCTATGTTGTTTTACTATCTCAACAGACATGAATACACTCTCGACCAAAACTATACTAATAATTGCTTCATCCTATTAACTGTACAGACTTTCTGAAAATCTATACACCCAATAACTTTTGGAATGTATAGCAGACCACAAAATATGCGCCTCGATCAAACTACTTCTCGTAGTTTGGGACATCCCCCGATAAAACATCTTCCTTAAAAAAATGCACCCCTCTCCTAGCATCAAATCGAGAAATGACCTACTCCTCATACAATTTGATTACCTACTCTCGTTAAAATTTCACACAGGGTTATCAACCACCGTTAATCATAGATATGGGTGTAGAGTACTACACCATTTAATTTTCAACAAGTTCCCTTCGCGTGGTTAAAAATCCACTAATGATGCGCCACTCCATATTGTACAAGAAAGTTTACTTCGAGATATTCTCCTCCCAATTGCACCAATAATGATAACTCGCTCATATTTCACTAGCTGGGAGGATACATTTTCCTTAATTGTTCCAATCGATTGTTGATGTGTAGCAATAAATATTTTTCTCGTATCTCGAATTTATCTTGCACTTGGTGGTCCACACAACCAATTAGTTAACCATACCTCTTTTAGGATTTACACATGGTGATGTCATCCCTGAATACTTAAATGACTAAAAAATTGTGGCGTTTGCTCCCACGATACCTCTACAATCCCTAGTGAAGCTATCACCATAAAATTACCTTGCGGAGGTTCCAATGCTAATGCCAACTCCAAGGAAAAATTATACCCTTATGTAGGTGATTACTCAACATCCCAAATAATTAAAGAATAGAAGAATCTCGGAGTATCAGTGACATCTCTACGCAATTGTAATTACCAATATGATAACGGGGTTACTTTTGGCTTGAACCTTAAATCTTTTGCAATAGATTCGAAAATACTGGATCATTTCAAAAATCTGGATAGAGTCAAAATAAGATCTTTTGCAATTTTTATATCTTTTGGCCTCTAAAACCCACAATAAAAATTTAATCCCCATCTGATTAAAAATTCTCAAGCTATGGCTTAGAAAATTAGACACCGTGACGTGTCACAAATTTGGTTGGACATACAAAATCGTACGTTCTTGAATTGATTTCATCCTTAAACCTTCATATCCATGAATCACAAAGTATTATATCAGGGTTTATGTTTATTGGAACACTTTCTTAAATATGGAGTCAACCTTCTTATTTTTTTCTTGATTCGATTCCAGATCTAAATTGTGTTGTAAAATTTTCTTCATGGATCACTATTTTGTAAAGATACGTGAAGAAGGAGGATCAAATGATCTCTGAATAATTGGAAATTTCTTGTGCCTCTTCCTCTATGTATCAGAAGACCATGGTTCTAATTTCGTAATTTTTGGCCTCTTCAATTTTCTGGAATAGATTTTACTAGATGAGAGTTTTGAAAGAGACGTCGAGATCTTTCGTGCTATTCCTTTATGCAAATACATGTCGTATGTGTGTGGGCACTAATGAGAATCCTTTTTAGGTATTATTTTTATCTATAATGATTCCACACTTATTAGGAGGCACATGGTTGCTTATATTGGCTAACACGGGAACCCCTAGAGAAATATGAGACTAGATTCCTACAAAATTTGGAATCCTAATTAAACTCTATAATTAATTCTATAATTCTATAAATTATTATTCATTTCAATAAAGAATAATAATTTCACTCTAGTTTACTATCTCAAAATTATAATTTTAAGCTCCTTGTTATTAAATCCTTAATAATCTTCCCACATTAAGATTACAAATACCTATTGATTAAATTAAATTACTCATAAAAATATTTAATCGGCCTCTTATAAATTCTTTGAGATAGTTCGCTTAACTTATTTGATATGTCGGATAATTAAATTACCCGGTTGGGTTTGATATATTCAAAACTTATAAGCTACATCAAGAGGTTATCATCAATATCTATACCGAGACGTGAATTTCATTCATAATTAACTTTTAGCATACACTAATCACCATTACCCAATGTACCGATCTTATTGATCCATAAATAAATCTCCCCCAATAGGTCAAAGTAATTAATAATTGATGCACATGTCCATCAATTATGTTCGGATTAAGAGATTAAGCACTCATAATGACCATGGTATGTGCATTATTTTATATAGTTAGTATAAAGACAATTATCTCAAATTAGTCACGTTTAATACACACAAAATGTACTAGCACAATAAATCTAAATTATACCTTTTCTTGTAATCAAAATATACCTACTAAAAAATTATTATATAATCTTACCGATGGTGTGTCCATATCCATCTAAGATTCTGAACCATACTTATATTCTACAAGAATCGATGACTTGATCTTTCACGTGTAAGCCTTACTCTACGGACTAAATCATCTACCATGTAGAGTAAAAGACACATGTAAAATATGATGCAAACCTTACTTGTGAAGATTATCATTAAATAGACATACTAAAATTCACTGATGAACCGTGACTTTTATTATACAACTCCAACAATATCCCACTTATACTCAAAGATATGGAACCATGCATCTAGTAAATATACCTATACTTGAAGTAAGAGGCTTATCGGTTGTCAACTAATGCAATCACAACCACTAGAAATACCTTTATATATAGTTTTTTTATACAAGGCATACTATACACTTTCTAATATCTTAAATCTCATTGAATATATGAGTTTTGTAACATACAAGTTACTTATCTCTTTCTTTGGCAATCAAATATATATTCATCTATCCTTTTCAGGTACTTATGTATATATATATATGTAACAAAAGCAATGTTCTATTCTATATCTACACAAATTCTGAATCTAAAAGAGCAAAAGTCTTTCTTGGAATATTTCATAACAACGTCTCGAAAGAAAAATATCAATATGATAACTTAGATAAGTCAAAGTACTTTCTTTTTAGTGATCAAGTGATAATATGATCCCAAAATGTAACATAATTTTCTAATGTTTTCATATTGAACTGCTCGAACTAACACACTCTACGTGTACGACATGTCCCTACATTACATGCGACGATAAATATATCCATACATCTAGTATCTAGAAACACCACCACGCTTCTATCACTCCTTTTGTACAAAATTGGCACATCCAACCATTTATCAAAATCATGGATTTGATTACCTCTCTTTCTAGATTCACTTGCAACTGATGGGTTTGTCCCCATAATGTATATGCTACCAAATATCATAAGTCTTCTAGGAATGTTATGCATCCTTGTGAAGGAATATATTATTGTAGTTACATAGTTCGTTATATTCTTCTCCAGGGGTCACAATGGGTGACAATCCTAATAATAAGAAATGCTCCCACTACGATAAAGTTATCATTTACTAGTGAACAAATTGTGATGTGTTTATATGTTTTTCACCATTATGAGAATTGACAATCCTACAACTAAGATTAGGTAGTAAAATGTCATACGCATTTCTTTGTGATGTTTTCACCTATACTGGTGGCATGAAAGAAGTTCACATAATCTAATTAGACTTTCATTTGTTTCGAATAATGCTCTAGGAATGTGGTTTAGAATATAAATTTAAACAATTGTCCTTGTTTCAACTTGTCGAGTTTTCTCCCAACATAAGTGTTGCACTATCCATTTTAAAAGTACCAGAATTGAGTTTGAAATAAATCCACCATCTTAAATGGGAGTAAATAAAGCTAACTTGGAAAACAATCATGACATATGTGTATGTATATTTTATGAATATTTCTTTGTAGTCGCCCGGAGGGCCCCCTTTTTAATTTCTTTAAGAAATAATTTTTCCTTTTTATGAAATTGATGCCGAAGCGTAAAATGGTTCACAAAATAAACAAACACCAAATTTTAATTTCTATTTTAAATTAAAATTAAACCAAGTGAAATAAGATTAAATCCATAAAAGTAGATTTTTCACTTAAACCAAATATTTCAATTCAAGTCCTAGAAATTCGCCTAACAAGAATAATCCATTTTGCAAATTAGGCCAAACCAAATTTTACCAAAATATATTATCTTTGAATTGAATTAATTTCAATTTCACCCAAATATATTTTAACACCAAAGAACATAAGTGTGATAATTAAATCAAGTTTTATCTTGAATTACCTAAGCATGCATCTACATGATTTAAGCAAGATAAAATTAAACAATACCACACGACGCACCGATGTACGAGGAAAACCCAAATGGGAAAAACCTCGGACGGCCCTAGCCACGAATTCACTAAGTATGGTAGTTTTTACAAAGACTTGACACAAGAGGACTTACACAAACTGACTTGAGTCCGTCCAAGCCTTGACGCGCTCCTTGGTCTTCAACCTCCGCCTAGTGTATAACCGTGGACTCCTCTACAGTCTCGAACTCCATCGATGGGGCTATGGTCACCGTCAACCCACACGCGAAGCCTTTCTTCGAGTGAGAACACCGCAATAAACTTTTCTCCTTTTTGGGGTAGAGAAGAACCCAAACTCTCTTCTTGTTGGTGTAGAGAAAACCAGGTGCCAAAACTCTCCAAGCAATGATATATCAACAGGTACTTGGAGTAAACTAAACAAAATGGGTGTGTATGTGTTTTTTGATGAGTTTAATCCATAGAAATCAAACACAAAACATGGAACTTTTTCTTAAAAGTTTTGCTCTCAAAAGACTCTTAGAATGTGAAAAAATTGTCTTCAAAAAGTTAGTTCCCGCACTTAAGAAGTATGTCAAAAAGGAAGTGGGGTAAAGTAGTGGAAATTTGGAAAAAACTGGCTTAAAACTGTGCTCGCTGTTTTTTCGTTAGAAATCTCGTTCGAACGAGACTTCTAATGAAGAGCCAGAAAGGAAAAAAAATTCTCGTTTGAAAACTCGTTCGAATGACCTATCTAATGAGATCTTAGGCCATGGTTCGAGATAATTTCGATACGAACACGTGGCCGCCAGTTTCGTGTTATTCTGATTTTTTTTGGATTTGATATGATTTTTCTACTGAAAGGTGTCCGAGAACAAAATATTTAGAACTATGAATTCAAAAAAAGTTTAACAAAAAAATACTAACACCCAAAATAAATTTCTAAAATACAACCAATAAATAATGTTCCAAGCTCCTATATATATATATATATATTAAAATGAATTCATACCTTAGGAGCAATGGAACCATGTTGATGACGTAGAAACGAGGCACAACACACGACATTTGATGAATCTTTAATATCTTGGCCGCTACATCTTCAACAAACACGTCATAGTCTTGAATGGATAAACTTGAACTCTATCGTATGACTCAAATGTTTTTGTCCGGAATTGAGCCAAAACTACAAAGGACTCAATTGGAAATTTGTGTCCTTACATTCTTCATGAATCTTATCACGTGTGAAAGAAACCTAATCCTTCTCTCTTTGAGACACCTTTATTGTAAGTAACTTGTGGCATTATCTTTTCGAATATACGTAATTCTTAAATTCCAGAATAGGTAGTTATAAAATTACATCAATAATTTAAAACATTTATAATATTTATGTTTCTATAATACCTCTTGTTCATTTTTCATATAAAACATATTCATTAAATATAAGTGCCTCCATTTTTAATGAATGTAAGAACCCATTTTTTACCAGTTTAAAATCCATTCAGATAAAATGACCGGGGTATTTGGTGTTATAGATATATCATGGTTTATAAAGAAGAATCTTATCATTTTCATGATAAATCATGAATATTATTCAAAAACCATAGTGTTAAATATGAGATTTATTTTGTATTGATTATCCGCATTAGTACCAAATATGGATATATTATTTATTAGCATCAACAACACATATATTATTAAAATAAAATAAATATTCTTCCATAATACGAGTAGAAGCTGAACCAAAGTTCCTTCTATTTTCACTTACTTATAACAAATCATTTAAAATTAATCTCTAATTATCAAAATTAAGATTCACGTCTCCCATTGCAATTACAAACTCCCAGTAATAGATAAATTCACCTATGACTGGTTGATTGATTTCTTAGAACCAATGATTAATGGCTCATGTGTCTATAATCCAGGTTACCGTAGAACAAACCATTGAACACTATTTAATTTTTTGCATATAAAATGTATTTACCTTGTTATTTTAAAGAAAACAAGATGATTAACTCCTACTAGTATTCTGGATACTCTTAGTGAATTCACTTGCGATTACGCACTTCAATATCTATCTTTGAAACTTTGCCATTGCCAGAATTCTGACTTAATAGTCTCTGATTTGACTTTAGCTTCTATTCGCCTTTAGGTTAAGAAGTGAAGTTATTTCAGTAACTTGAATACTTATATGATATCCTGATAAAACCTTTTATTGGGGAGGTTATCGATGATGGTTTCCTCATCAATTTCACCTATTTAGAATTCTAGTTCCTTCAAATGAGAAATCAAAACATAATCTTATAACTAGGGTTATATCAATAACAAAAATATTGGTTTAAAGTCATCCATGGCAACCTGCCTAACTATATAACCTTGATTATCAAACATTAAATGTGAGATAATCATAATATCATAGCCAGTGGAAACCGATTAATACTAATGTCATAATACATCTGACTTAATAAGAAAGTCATATTGTGTCATCTCATTAATTTTGTCCACTTACATTCCAGATTTCCTTAAAAAAATATTGGAACGTGATTATTCAAGGCAACACTAAGAAAATACACTTATGTATTTCTCTACCATCAACACTTTG
Source organism: Sambucus nigra (assembly GCA_949130495.1). Classification (NCBI taxonomy): domain Eukaryota; kingdom Viridiplantae; phylum Streptophyta; class Magnoliopsida; order Dipsacales; family Adoxaceae; genus Sambucus; species Sambucus nigra. Next base: position 78,423,832 of record OX422220.1, read on the forward strand.
TCCAATTTAAATTTAGTCCCTTTAATTATTACCAAAAGGTATATAAAATTGAGTATGAAACAAGTTGATATTGGAGTTACCATTTAAAACTAAAGAATCACATAATAAAGGACAAGCAATTAACTTTGAATTCAATTTAAAGTTGGTTCCTTTTACCATTTTGAAAGAATTAGCTAGCATGCCAATTACCATTTGAATAACATTACTCTTTGAAGAACTTAATGTCCATAATCACATTAAGAAGGTCAATTCTTATAATTTTACCATCTAGGCAAAGACTATGCCAAATAAAAATAAATAGCTAACACTTTGGTCCCACAAATTATAACATTCCTCTTTGGAGAACTTACTACAATTTTGTGTCTAGTTGTATACCACCAACTAATTTTAGACTATCTCATATCACATAGACTCCTCATTTGGGGGGGTTTCCATATGAATATGAGCCCAATATTACTCTTATTTTTTTTGGATTGGTTACCACAACAATTAGTATTCCTCTTTGGAGGGCCTACATGTTATTGAAAACCTATAAACTCTTGGTGGATACCATTTGCTTGTGACCAAATCCCTCTCCCACTTAGTAATTTAAAACTTTTGTGTCAAAAAGACAAGTTTGATTTTAATATTTTAAATATGCAGGATAACAAACGTGTGTTAAAATTTCCGGTTGCCCAAATTTTCGCATGTCCAAAACACATGTAATAAATATAAATGCTATATTCCTTTATATTCATAAAATAAATTCGAGAATTCAATATATATTTTCTAATTACACATACTAAAAACACAGAATTTAAAAAAATTTAAACACATAACCATGAATACTGCTTAATTTTAGGTTGTCCAATTAAAATAATGGGATTTTGAAATATATTTATTCAAATTAAAACAACTAATTTCCTTATTTTAATCATCTAAAAGTAATTATATTAATTTAAATTAAAATAATTCTTGAAATTAAATGTAATTCGAGTAATAAATAAAATTCATTAAATATAATAAATTTAAAATGAAACCACCAAAAATTCTATTTTTCAAGAAAAGCGTGATCTAAGGCCGAGTCCAATAATAATTATCCATGTTGTCTAATATAATAACTCCGTTAAAATTATTTAATTTTAACACGACATTGAATAAAACGTACATATTAAACAAGAACCTTAATAAAAAAAGAATAAGAAAATTAAGAGATATAATCCATAAACGGTAAAGAAACTAAAAATAGGTCCCTCTTCATTATGGTCTCTAATTACTTGATGATACAGGACATCATCTGGAGGTACATTCAACTTGGTTTCTAGCTTTTCATAAAAATGGTGAGATAAGACAGTAAAATAACATGTAGAGATGATGAGAGATGAATAAGAGACAAAAATATAAGTTATTCGACCTTGGCCTACGTCCATCATGTAAAGAGTAAAATCACTTTCACTAAGTATGAAGGATAGAAGCCATTAACAATGTTTATAAGCTTTATGTACTTTCTCCCTCTAAACAAAATGCATTACAATAGGGTTTCAATAGATCGAACTTTGTAAAAGAAGATGATAAGATCCTTTAATTACATTAGGGGTGCTCAGTGACACCCCCTAGCATCCAACTCGTGTATAGTGAGATCCAGTAGCCAATAACGAAAGTTGTATAATGAGGTGTAAAATTCATGATGGCCAAATATTCCCTTCACATGTTGGTTGATACGTTATAACGGTATTAGTCACATGTGATAACAATATCCCTATCACATGTTCCACGTGCGTATGCTGCATTTGAGGCTAAGAGTCTTGACTGGTTGGTGAAACATTGATACTCATGGATGGAGTTGAGACAAGACTAACTCCATTTCTGGCACGCGTAGTTGAAGGCAAGGTTTCGTCCTCATAGAGCCGTATGAGGCTGACATTTTTGTGCTGACACTATATTTATGTTATTTTAAGGCTGACAGTTTGCTTAGTAATTGATGAAGGTAGTCACGGGATGAGATACCCTCAGAGGACGAGATTATCCAACACGACTCAGTGGGTGAGAAGTCTAATACTATAATGAGTCTGAGGTGGTTAATAAGTGGACATGTTATCACAATAGGCCTCATCCAAACGAGACCAAACTTATGCATATCAATCATCCCCAAGACCCAATTCTTCAATGTTAATGGGAGGCTGACGTAAAAGTTCATCTTGAAACGTGAGTGGTTGGATGTCACCTCAATGTCAGAGTGTCTTTTATTGATGGTTGTGGGAAGACGTATTGTTAGAGACGTAGTTTTTGTGCCCCAAGGTGGACACATGTCAGTTGGTGTATGGCTTGGAGTGTGGCCCAAGTGGCCGCGCAGTAGCGTGTCACTTCGAGGGATGCACCATAATGACGAGCTCCTAATATTTCACTCGCACGCCAGGATATATAAAAATCATCCCAAAACTTCCCTCTTATCTTTCTCTTCTCCATTTTTGTTGCATTTTACCAGAAATCTTGATGTCTCTATTCTCTTTCTCTAAATTCTTCCTTTTTGGCGATCATTCCATCTAGTTTTGGCATTCTTTTCTTCCTCCAGTCTTCTTCTTCTATTCATGTGACGACCATGCCCAAGATTGTATTTCCTCTTCCTATAATTTGCATGCCAAACTGGCCATGGATTTAATACAATAGATAATATTCTATTTTGAACTATTCTTATGGATTTTGTGCAATTATAAATGGAAATTTGATGGCTTATTATTTACATATAAGCTCTCAGGGTCGTTCGAACGAAATGATTGGTCATTCGAACAAGATAGCTAAGGTCGTTCGAACGAATCTTCAAATAACCTTCGAACGAGAAATGCCTATTTGCATTTCAAGCCTTGTTAAATTCTCATTAGAACTCCCATTCGAACGAGATTCGATATCATTTAAATAAGACCCGACTTCCTTCGATGAGTCCGTAGAAATTTTAAAAAATCTACAAATTTTGTGTTGTCACCTTGTGGACCTTTTGATGAGTTGATCTGCAAGATCCCAATGGAGCATATCAAACGTGGGTTAATGATTTGGTGGACCAAAGGGAAAAGGGTTTAGGGGTTCTTAGTTTTAAATAGAGATAAGAGGGTGGAGAGAACCCATTTTTCTTCATTCCATCAAATTTTTACACTCTGAAGTTTTGCCCTCCATTTCCAACCCACTTCCACCATCCCTAAGATTTAAAACTCCATTCTAAGCAATATTTAGCCCATTTTCAAAGTTCTAACGCCCATTTCAAGCCTTACCAAAGGAAGAAGTTGGATTGGAGATTTGTTATTAGACCTTTCAAGAAGAGTTGGAGCATTCTTAGAGATTTGGAGTTGCTAGGAGATTCTTAGTGAATTTCTTGGAATTTTAGGTGCTTTAGAGTCATCCTTTTTAGTTATCCCCTTCAAACTCAAGGTAGAGTTTTCCTCTCCATCGTTTTCAAGTTAAACCTAAGCTATATGTTAGGATGCATGCTAGAATGTAGATAGCCCTATACAAATTATTTTCTAGTATGTTAATAAAAATGAAAGTTTTTGAAGAAGACTAACTTGAAATGACTTTTGAAGAATAAGAATCATTTTAAGTCTTGAAATATGGTAAATATGCATATAAAATGTGATTTCGTGTTAATATCATGTTTAGGTTCATATTTATGGCATTTTTAGGTTAAAATCCATCCACATTTGGGTAGAACCTTGTAGTATGTAGTAGAATTAATCTGAGTTTCAAAGTGAAATAATAAAGTTGGAAATTTCGGCCCCTAAATATGTTGATAAAGTGAGGAAAAATGATGTTTAGGTCAAAATCTGATCATAAGAGTTAAATGGACATTTTGGTAAAATGACTTTCATAATGTTAAATGTATTTTTTGTTAAGAAATATGAAGAAAGGGGGATTTTTCTTAAAGAAAAATAATGAAAATTATCTTTTTGAACATAAAATGGCAATTTATGATGTTATAATGATATAAATATGTTTTTCACATAGTGTTGGTAAAATGAATGGCAAAATGGTAATTTTAATAAAATAAAGGGTCCAAGTGGTTGGACTTCTTCATTTGACTTTATCGGTCATTTTTGTAAAAAAAGGGATGAAATAAATAATATGGCACGAAAATGGTACGAAATGTGAATGCGAGCCGTAAGAATGACAAAAATGCTGGAATAATGTGGACATTTGATAAATGTTAGAACACATCAATATTGATTCGGATGCAATCGGGAAAGAATTAACAAGGGTCTGGAACCCTGGGTGAAAGACTGAAAATCGCTGGCCAGAGCATATGATAACGTAGACGACGGTGTGGAGCTCGTTAAAGTACACAGTTATTTAGTAAATTTTGAGAAAAGGATAACTTTAATTATGAAATAATGGGAATGGAAATGTAAAAGGGTTATTTAGAAATTTTAGAAAGACAACCTAATGAAAATAGAAAAAATGGATACTAGTGAATAAAGATGATTAATGGTCTCTAGCTATATGAGAAGTTGGTATAAATTGGTTAAGTTTGGGTATGAGCATATAGCTCGTGTCGCACTGAATGGTAGTTACATTTATGTTTATAAGATGATAACATTTTTGAAATCGCTAAAAATCAACGTTATGTGTATAACATTTTGGTATAACAATGTATTGCTTAGTATTTCCAACCCCGTTGAGCGTTTTGCTCACCCTTACTTTTTATGTTACCCCCCAGGTACTTCCGGTGGGGATGCAGACAAGAACGTTGGTAAGGATCCTGAGGGCATCAATCATTATTAGAGTTTTATCATAATATTTTAAAATCGTGTTTAGGGATATTTAAATTTATGGCACTTTGAACAACTTTATTCGGGCCTTGGGCCATTTATTATAAAAGTACAGGGCTGTATGGTTTATTCCATTTTTATTAACATTGTTGAACTCAATGGAATTTTCTTAAATAAAATTTTATAATTACTTAAAGTTGAAACCTACTTCTCAAATTAAAACTAATTAAGGTGTATTATATTCCATGTAATATGATGCAAATTAAAGGATTTTTCCTAAATAATGAAAATGGACTTTCTCCCTCTCCCTTTAACACCTTGACTCGGGTGCGAGTTGACCTAACGGTAGTTCAAATCCGGGTTGGTATATTACAAATGGTATTTGAGCATTAGACTCCTCATGTTTGACAGAGTGTTTTATGCTTTCTTAGTATGTTTCCTCAAACGTTTTGTTACAGTTTTAGTTTTCGCTTTCATTCTTGTTATCGTGTTGTATTAAACTCTTCTATCTTGTGTAGATGACTACACATCGTGGTGGTGCTAGAGGATATGAGAAAAATGAGCTCAAATGCATAGAATAGGTCGTATGTCTTCTTGGTGACTCACTCTCTCAGTAGCAGGGAGCCAATGATAGTGGGACAGCTGAAAGCACCACTTAGGACTTTATTTTGAAAGAGTTCAGTAGGCTGAACCCACCGACCTTTAATGGGATAGTTTCCCTCGATGCCGTAAAGGAATGTCTAGATGAGGTCATTAGAGTCATGGGGATTCTTGACATGCCAGTTGGGCACAAGGTCAAGGTAATGAATTTTTAGCTCATCATGTAAGCTAGGCACTGGTGGAGCACATACTCCGCCAACATGACAAAAGTCGTAGACTGGGAAGGATTTATGGTTGCATTTCTAGACCGTTACCAAAGATGACAAGAAGGATGAGTTCCTTCAGTCTATTCAGGTAAAAATGTTAGTCAATGAGTACCTGGTCAAGTTTGAGAGTCTATCCAAGTATGTGGACGCAGAGATATGAGGATAAAAAGACAAGGCTGTTTGTTAAAGGCTTTAACCTTAGTATTTAGTGGGTTATGATTGGTTTGGATCTGCCAAACTTCAGGGGTGTGATTATCAAAGTCATCAGGTTTGAGCTCGAAGAAGAGTATGACAATTCCATTCTTAAGAAGAAGAGGGAGAACAACATGTCACAAAGCAGTGACCATAAGAAGTTCATGAGCGGTGCTCGAGGCTTGTTTGCAAAGCTTAAGGCCGCTATAGGTGTTGGTTGATCTTCCTCCCAGTTTACTAGTGATCAAAACCCAATAGCCCCAATTGAAAGGATGTGTTTTGCATGTGGGTACCCAGGAAATTTCAAAAGGGACTACCTACATAGGTGCATCAGGGAATCTTGCCTATCTCTATACCACATCGTAGGATGGCATCGATGGAATTTCAGGAGTTGAGGGTTCAGTTTGAAGAGTTAACCAGTAAGGGTTTCTTTCATGCCAGTGTATCCCCTTGGGGGGCTCTAGTCCTCTTTGCTAAGAATAAGTAAAAATTCCCACGACCTTGTAACGACTATAAGAAGCTAAATAGGGTGACTGAAAAGAATAAGTACTATATTCCCAGTATTGACGATTTATTCGACCAGTTACGTGGGTCGGGAAGGTTTCAAATATTGAACTTCGGTCCGAGTACCATCAGTTGCATATCATAGAGGAAGAAATTCCTAAGACAATATTTTGAATGCAACATGGGCATTATGAGTTCTTAGTGATTCCCTTTGGTTTGACGAGTTCCCCGACAGCGTTCATGGACTTGATGGACCGTATCTATCGTCCATACTTAAACCATTTTATGGTGGTCTTTATTGATGATATTTTAGTCTACTCATCTTCGTATGTGGACCATAAGAAGCATCTTCGCACAATTTTACAAGTGATCAGGGAGAACTAGTTGTTCCTCAAATTTTGCAAGTGTGAGTTGTGGATGAACGAGGTCAAGTTCCTTGGCCATTTGGTTTTTGGTGAGGGAATTTTTGTTGATCCATTCAAAGTCAAGCTCATTTTGAGTTGGGATATGCCGAAGAAAGTTATAGAGGTTCACAGTTTTTTGGGGTTAATCAATTACTTCAAGAGGTTTATGCAAGATTTCTCGAGGGTTGCATTACCTCTTACTCTGTTAACGCGAAAGGAGGTTTTCTTTGAGTGATCAAAGGATTAAAAGTCAACCTTTCGGGAGTTAAACATTAGACTAACTTTGGCTCCAGTTCTTATCCTCCCATAGCGAGGCAAGGGCTATACCGTGAACTATAATTCTTCTTGGTTAGGACTTAGTGCATTGTTAATGCATAGTGGTCAGGTGGTTGATTATGCATATCGTCAGTTAAAGGTGCATGAGAGGAACTACCCCACCCATAACTTGGAGTTAATAACAATGTTGTTTGCACTAAAGATTTGGAGATACTACTTGTACGGTGAACGATTTGAGGTGTATAAAGATCATAAGAGCATGTGGTACAACACGATCTAAATATTCATTAGAGGAGATGGATTAAGTTAATGAAGACTACGACTTTTCCATGGAGTATCATCCCGGCTAGGCCAATGTGTTGGCATATGCTCTTAGTAGAAAGTTTGGTCTTAAGACAATAGCGAGTAAGTGTTATCGAGTAAAGATTTTTGGCGAATTATAAAAGTTAAATTTGTATATCTAGCGGGGTTACCATCGGGCATATCTTTGGGTAGTGGTAGCTAGACCTCTCATTCACCAAAAGGTGTTGGTAAATCGGTCTTATGATCCCGAGTTTTCACACTACCTTGATCGCATTCAGAGTGGTGAGGTGTTCAACAATTTAACTGTGTACAAGGAGGGGGGTGCAACATAAAGGAAGGTTCATTGTTTCAATTATTGATAAACTTTAGGATGAGATGATGGTGGAGTCCCATCACTCACGCTTCAGCATGCATCCCTGTGCCACTAAGATGTACAAATACCTATGTAGACATTTCTGCTAGTCCGATATAAAGACAGACGTGGCGTTATGTGTCTCTATGTTCTACACATGTCAGCAGGTGAATGTATAGCACAAGAAGCCAAAAAAGATATTACAACCACTACCAGTAGCGAAATAGAAGTGGGATCACATTATGATGGACTTTATCACAGTCTTACCATGATCCAAGGTGGTAATACAGTCTGATAATAGTGGATTGACTTATGAAGTCTGCGCAGTTTTTACCAATTAAGGTCATGACAGCGTGGCTAAGTTAGAAAAGTTATACGTCCAAGAGATAGTCCATTTTCATGGCGTTCCACTCTCAATCGTCTCGAACAGGGATCCCCAGTTTGTGTCTCAATTCTAGAAGAGTATTCATTAGGAATTGGGTACCGAGTTGAACATGAGTACTACTTACCATCCAAAGATAGATGGGAAGTCAGAGTTAATTATTAAGATCTTAAAAGACATGTTGAGAGTGTGTGCGCTTGATTTCTAAGGTGGTTGGGCGGTGAATCTGCTCTTGGTAAAATTTTCCTACAACAACAGCTATCGGGCCAGTATTACCATAGCTCCCTATAAGGATAGGTATGGGAGTTCATACTTCTTCCCAGTCTGTTGGGTAGAATTGGGTGAGAAGTATCTCACAAATTTGGACATGATCAGGGAGAGGATTGATAAAGTTCAGGTGATTCAATAGAGACTCGTGACGACCTAGAGTCGATAGAAGAATTATGCTGACAATTGGAGGATACCTATAGAGTTTAAAGTGGGTGATCATACTCTGTTAAAGGTTAGGGCGAGAACAAATAGTCAACAGTTTTTCCAGAAGGGGAAGTCTTCCCCTTGGTGTGTTGGTTCCTTTGAGATCCTAGAACGAATTAGGTACGTTTCATATCTCTTAGCATTACCTCCTCAGTTGTCCTAAATTCAATGTGTTTTCCATGTATTTATGTTGAGTACATCCTAAATCCTCAGCATGCCATCAATTGGAACCACATTGAGTTAAAGGAAGACGTCACAACTCTCGTGTGACCTGTGTCCATCTTGGACCACAAGGACAGAGTCTTGCGCAACAAGGTCATTCTATTAGGAAATGTCCTTTGGCAGTTCCAATGTGTAGAAGGTACGACATGGGAGTTCATGTCGGAGATGCATGAAAAGAACCCGGAACTCTTTCCATAGATTGGTTGTGTTGATTTCGGGGATGAAGTTGCCTAAGGAGGGGAGAATGTCCCAAGCGTGCCAAAGATTGTATTTCTTCTTCCTGTAATGTGCATTCCAAATTGTCCATGGATTTAATTTAATAATTGTTTTTTTTATTTTGAACTATTGTTGTGGATTTTGTTCAATTATAAATGGGAATTTGATGGCTTAAGATTTATATAGAAAATCTTGGGTCATTCGAATGAGATAGTTTGGGTTGTTTGAATGAATCTTTGAACGGCCTTAGAATAAGAAATACCTTGTTTTCATTTCGACCTTCATTATATTATCATTAGAACCCCATTCAAACGAGATTCAATGTCATTTGAACGAGACATGACTTTGTTCAAACGAATTTGTAGAAATTCAAAAAAATTTGCAGAATTTTGTGATGTCACCTTGTGGACCCTTGGTTGAGTTGAGATATTAAGATCTCAAATGAGAAAATCAAACGCGGGTCAATGCTTTGGTTGACCGAAAGGTAAAGGATTTAGGAGTTCCCAAGTTTAAATAGAGGTGAGAGGGTAGAGAGAGCCCATTTCTCTTCATTACATAATATTTTTACACTTCCTCCTCCATTTTCAGGCCACTTCCACCATCCCCAAGCTTTAAACCTCCATTATTAGCAATATTTACCCCATTTGAAAGCTTTAGCACCCATTTGATGCCTTAACCAAGGAATAAGTCTGGTTGGAGATTTGTTGTTATAGCTTTCAAGAAGAGTTGGAGCATTCTTGGAGCTTTGGATTTACTAGGATCTTCTTGGTGCATTTATTGGAATTTCAATAGCTTTAGAGTCATCCTTCTTAGTTCTTCCCTTCAAACTCAAAGGTAGGATTTTCCTCTCCATTGTTTTCAAGTTTAAACCTAAGCTATATGTTAGGATGCATGCTAGAATGTAGATACTCTTGCAAAAATTATTTTCTAATATGTTTATGAAAATGTAAGTTTTTAAAGAAGACTAACTTGAAATGACTTTTGAAGAAAAAGAATCAATTTGAATCTTGAAATATGGTAAATATGCATATAAAATGTGATTTCATGTTTAGGTTCATATTTATGGGATTTATAAGTTGAAATCTATCCACATTTGGGTAAAGCCTTGTAGTATGTTAGTAGAGGATATTTAAACATGATAAATAAAGATAAAAATGAGTTTTAAAGTGAAATAAGAAGGTTGGAAATTTCAGCCGTTCAATATGTTGTTAAAGTGAGAAAAAAAATGATCTTTTGATCAACATATGATCATAATGGTTAAATGGACATTTTGGTAAAAATGACCTTCATAATGTTAACTCTGTTTCTTGTTAAGAAATATGAAGAAAATAGGACTTTGTTGAAGAAAAATAATGAAGTGTGTCTTTTTTATCATCAAATGACAATTTATGATGTTATAATAACATAAATATGTTTTTCAGAAAGTGTTGGTAAGATGAATGGCAAAATAATATTTTTGGTAAAATAGAGGGTCCTAGTGCTAGGACTTCCTCATATGACCTTATCGATCGTTTTTATGAAAAATGGATGAAATAAATAATGTGGCACGAAAATAGTGAAAAATGTAAATGTGAACCATAAGAATGAAAAACATGGTGGAATAATGTGGACATTTGATAAATGTTGAAAGAAATTAATATGGACTCAAATGCAACCAAAAAAGAATTAAGAAAGGCCTGGAGCCTTGGGGTGAAAGACTCAAAATAATTGCCCAGAACATATGGTTGACGTAACTGGGGGTGGTGCCTATTAAAGTAAGAGGTTATTTGATAAATTTTGAGAAAAGGATAACATTAATTATGAATGATGGGAATGGAAATGAAAAAGGTTGTACTTAGAAATGTAAGAAAGACAACCTAATAAAATTGTAAAAGTGGATATTAGTGAAAAAAGATGATTAATGGTCTCTAATTATGTGAGAAGTTGGAGTAAATTAGTTAAGTGCGGGTATGAGCATTTAGCTCGGGTCGCATTGCATGGCAGTTGCATTTATGCTCATAAAATGATAACGCTTCTAAAATTGCTAAAATCAACATTATATGTATAATATTTTGGTATAAAAATGTATTGCTTAGTATTTCCCACCATGTTGAGCATTTTTCTCACCCTTACTTTTTATATACCCCCGATTACTTCCAGTACAGACGTAGACAAGGACGTTGGTAAGGCTCCTGAGGGCATGAATCCTCGTTAGAGCTCTACCATGATATTTTAAAATTGTGTTTGGAAATATTTAAATATATGGCACTTTGAACAACTTTTGTTTGGGCCTTGGGCCATTTATTGTAATAATATAAGATTGTATGGTTTATTTCTTTTTTAGTAACATTATTGGACTCAATGGAACTTTCCTAAATAAGTTTTACTAATTAACTTAGTTACTTAAAGTGACAACCTATTTCTCAAATTAAAACCGTTTAAGGTGTATTATATTCTCTATAAATTGATGCAAATCAAAGGCTTTTTCTTGAATAATAAAATTGGACTTTCCGCCTCCCCCTTTAACACCTTGAATAAAGGTGCGACTTGACCCAACGATAGCCCAAATTTGGGTCGGGGAGTTACACTTCAGGTACTCCTCTTCCCTGTCATTTTTAGTTTTCTAGTTTGCATTTTAGATATTTCATATTTTCTTTATTTTTTGGTGATCAAACTTTTTTCGGCCACCATTCCTGGTGGTGCATAGTTTGAATTGACATAGTTTATGGTGGAATTAGGATTTAGGTCTTGTTTAGGATCGAGATTTACTAAATTTAGGATTTTCTTGGTTTTGAATTGGTTTTTCGGTTGAAGCTCATTGGAGTTGTTCTTGGTATACTTGACTGGTTCATTTCAAGAACCTTTCAAGTTCTTTTGTTTGATTTCTTAGTCAACACTATTCAAACATTTATTTCTATTTTTTTAGGTACCGTAGACTTTTTTAATTAGGATAAGAATTTCCATACCTCCGTGAGTGTATCCGGTGAGAGATCAATAGATCCAAGGTCAACGTTACACATAAAGCTAAAACTGAGACTCAACTTCCTCTCACCCCCGTTCCATTATCTCATCCACCACCACATTTTACTTACCCCGATTTAGCTAAGTATAATTTTCTTTTCCATTAGTAGAGATGACATTTTAGGTTTGTCCTCTAAGGTCCCCCATCCTCTCATTCTTTCAAGGGCTACAGCCCTTCTCAAATTATAAACTCTCGTATGAGATGAGAGAAATATAGGATCGACTCTTTTGAAGTGGCCGTGAGATTCCCCGCGGATCGTATGGACGAGGGTGATACAATTGAGTTCAGTAATCGTGTCCATGCTAAAACTTCTGCTCATTAACAGGTGGACCTTGAGCCCATGATGTACGACATTTCTGATGACGAGCCATAAGTTTAAGTGGTTGTTAATGCACCCCCAATGGTAGTTCCCATATCGACCATGATTGAGGCCGAGTTTAGAAGTCATGATCCTCGCGATAATGCTCCTATCATTGGGGAGGATGAAGAAGAAGATGAATACGTCCTGAACACAAGTGTGTCCCCGATTAGTTCCTAGGACGTTAGAGAGATCGATCTTATAATCTGGAGACACATATATGGAAACAAGTTTTTTATTAACATGAGGATTCCCTCAGAGGGTGAACGTGGTTTTGAAAGCAAGGTTGAGGGATAAATTTCCATCTACGAATAGACGTTCAAAGTCGGTTTTTGTCTTCCTATTCATTCGTCCATTCGATCCATCCTTGTATCTATCAGCCTGACTCATTCCTAACTTACTCTGAATGCCTTAAGGATCCTTATCGAAGTTACCCATCTTTGGAGGATTGACTACGAGAAGGACATCCAAATTGATATTATTCAAGCCTGCTACACAGTGTCCACAACAAAACATGCCACCTATTACCATCACTTTCTGGCTCGTCACTCCGATCGAAAGTTAGTCCATATCAACCAAACTTCCAACCATAATTGGAAGTCCCGTTATGTCTTCATCTTTAGGGATTTGGAATTAGATGGTAGTTTGTCGTCATTTGAGAGTCCCCAGATAATGGGATATGGTTTCAATTTTGACAAAAATGGATTCCGATCTCATCACTAAGACAAGAACAAATATAAAAAAATTGCGTGGTAAAGGAGGTCTCATAGTTTTTAAGGTATTGATGGATTCTGACCTTCTTGAGTGCACTTAGATGGGGGTGGATCCCCTTACTAAACTTCGTAAGAAACTTCCTTTTATTTTTTGACTTTAATATCATCTGATTTTACTTTAACTTTAAATAGGCCGATACTAATTCATGTTTTTTTGCAGATCCTCGAGAAGGAATACCAGACTCAATGTGGGAGATGGCTTCCCTAATGACTAATAACCTATTGGACCATCTCTAGGTCAAAGTTGTTGCGCCAACTAAAGCTCAACAAAAATATACTAAAGTTGAGCCCCAATCTACTGAGGAGTTGAAAAAGAGGAGACACGTTCTTGAAGGTACCTCTGTCAAACCTCCTCCCCAAAAGAAGAAGAAGGATGCCCCTCAGAGGCAGGCCAATTACCCCTTCTGCCTATAAAGGATGATACTTCAATTTCTGCGCATCTGGCCTAGCTGGGTATGAATGCTGACTCCCTTTTAGGGAGTTAATTGAGGGCCCAAGAGGCCATAACTATGATTGACCTTGAATGTGACAATAGCTACTTTGATACACATGAGCCTTCTTGGGTCTTTAATTTTTCTCTTCACAGGGCTACCTAAGTAAAGGTTTTCTTCTTGATGTGTCATTTGATTTTTCTTAAGTTTTGTGTCATTTGTAATAATCCAACCTCTTATATTGCAGTCTGTTATAGCCCTTCAAAACATTAAACTCGGGCGAATAAGGCTGAGAAAAAAGTGAAAGTGGATGGAAATGTGCAGTCTAAGGCCGAGAACTTAAAATAGTAGCTTGTCTATCTAAAATCTGAATATGTAACCAAGGCCCAGGAGCATAGTGCCCTCTATAAGGATAAGATATTGAATATAAAAATTGACCTCCTCGCGAAGATTGAGTAGTTGGAGAAGCAACTCAAAGACTAAGCAGATGGTGAGGCCGATAAGTTGAAAATGGCGACCGAGAAATCCTTGGCGACTTTAAAGAATCAGAGGAATTTTTTGGTAATGCTATTCAACACACAGAGAAAGGCACCAAGACTGTATACAACCGAGTATCTAACTAGAGCTCTGAGCTGGTGGCTAGTGATCCTTAGTTGGTTGAGATATTCAACTTGTTCAGCTTCACAGACGCGGGGAGTGTCGAAGATCTTCAATAAATCCAGGTCGAGGTTGAGGCTACTGATGTTAGTGTTTCAGAGGCCGATACAATAGTGATTAAACAAGAGGCTACAGATAGGGTTTGGCGATGAAGAAGGTAATATTGTTGCTCAAGAAGAGAATCCTTCGGGCCTACTATAACGGAGCACACAATTGTGGACACCTATGCTGAGATTTCTTAATAGGCGACCGCCTGTCGTATTTCAATCCCTTTATCTATTACCCGCCTTTTTGAACATTGAATAATTTTTAAGTCTTTGTTTGTAATAATTCTGTTAATATTTTCACCAATTTTGTCTTGATATAATGAGTATGATGCTGCCATTTTTTCTTTTTAGATGTTTTTGCACCAAAGGTAGTGTCCGAATTGAACATGCAGTGCTCTATTACTATTTACACTACAAGTTTCCATATTTGATGCTTAATGGATCTTACCAAAGAAATGATTTTAAGTAAATTATTTTCAAGAGTTTTTTTCCTCTCAATGTTTACAGAGTTACGAGCCAAGACTCCTCAGTCACTGTCATATCGTCACGAGAGTTCTTATATTCATTATAATCAAATGATGTTCTAAGTGTACCATACTTAAATGATTTTATGTGGTTTTCACCATTTAAATGATGTTAAGTGGACCTCCCTTCTCTTAGTGTTTTTGGAGTGACTTTTTGGAGATTAGACTCCTCAGTCACTCTCGTACCGTCGAGAGAGAGTTTTAAATTATTCACAATAATTAAATTATGTTCTAAGTGTACCATACTTAAATGATTTTATTTAGTCTTCACCATTTAAATTATGTTAAGGGAACCTCCCTCCTTTCATTGTTTTTAGAGTGACTTTTTGGAGCCAAGACTCTTCAGTCACTCTCGTCCCGCCAAAAGAGATTTTTAAATTATTCAACGTAACTAAATGATGTTCTAGCACTTATTAAGAACACAAATTGATATAACATAAATGATGAGACAACACTTGAATATATTCCAGATTAAACTTCATTCTCTTACGTAAGACTGGAATTATTTCCTCTTGGATAAGGAAGTGAACACCAAACAAAATTCAATTGAAAACAAAAGCAAAAAATTGCTGATAATATCTTTTTAAGTGGTTCGTATTCTTAGGATTGGAAAACTGATCACCTTCAAGATTCTCCAGCCGATAGGTGCCCAGGATTACCTCGTCTGTATCCCTGTAAGGCTCGTGCCAATTTTAGTGAAGTTTGTTGGCCTTTTTTATGACCTTCTTAAGCGTAAGGTCTCCCATTATTATAGGTCAAAACTCTTTTATTATAGATCGTGGCAACCCTTTGTTGGTAGGCTAATTGTATGACTGCCATATCTCTTTTACTCTCTTCTATCATATCTAAGTCAAGCCTTCTTTCTTCAAGGTTAGACTCTGGATCATAAATTTGAACCCTGTGACTTGGTGGCCCAATCTTTATCGGGGTTATAGCTTCAGACCCATAGGCTAACATGAATGGCGTTCCCTCATCAGAGCCCTCTATATTGTTCGGTATTCCCAAATGACACCATATAACTCATTAACCCACTACCTTTTAACATCTTCCAGCTTCTTCTCTATTATGTCTAATATTTTTCTTTATCTCTTCTAATATCATTCTTCTTTTGGCAGTTCAACTCTGCCCCTGCAGAGCTTTATTGTTGAAATAGATAGGCCATCGTCTCAAAAAATGGCTGTACTAATGGCTGGCTCTGAGATGGACAAATACAAATGATGATGCTTAGAATAGCACCACCAGATAAAGAGGTGATAGAGATCAAACAGTAATAACAATGGAGTTATATATTCACAAATATGTATAAAAGGAGGTGAATAGAAGAGGAATGTAGACAATGATGTATAGTGGTTCAGCCAATCAGGCCTACATCCACTGTGAGTGTGTGATCCACTAAATATGGGAACTAATGTCCTTGGATACAATGCACATAATGTTCCTCTCTTTAAAGTGTGTTTTAATAGAGCTTCAACTAGGGTTTGTAATTGAGGACCCTTTACAAGGTAGGAGAAAACAAGTATATATAGTTCCTGGGGGTGTAGTGTACCCCTATGCAATAAGCATGTATAGGATGATCTAACTAATCTGGTGAAGCCACATGCCACTGTCACATGTAGAGGATGATGATAAAATATTCCCTCACGTGTGAGGGAGATCTTGCCATAATGGTTTTGCCTATGTGGGATTTGCAACCCCTGCGCACTGTTCCACACGTGCCCCATTCCACGCACCCTGCCAGGTGTCACTGTTGACTGCACAATCCAGGCTGAGGCTGAGGCACCATGTGATGAGCTATGAGGTCGAGATCGAGATCATGGTTAAGCTGCTGTATAAGAGCTATGAGGCTCAGGTCGAGGCCGAGGCTATGAGGCTGAGGTCATAACTGAGTTGTTATATGAGAGCTATGAGGCTGAGGTCGAGGAAGCTGAGGCTATGAGGTTGAGGTCGAGGTCATGGCTGAGCTGCTGTATGAGAGCTATAAGACTGAGGTAGAGGCTGAGGCTATAAGGCTGAGATCGAGGTTGAGGTTATGGCTGAGGTGCTGTATAAGAGCTACGAGGCTGAGGCTGAGGCCGATGCTAAGGCTATGAGGTTGAGGTCAAGGCCGAGGTTATGGCCGAGATACTATATAAGAGCTATGAGGTTGAGGCCGAGTCTGAGGCTATGAGGCTGAGTGTCGAGGTTATGAGGTTAAGGTTATGACAGAGTATACACTTATAGCGAGCCGAGGCCGAGTGGATGAATCAGTCCACTGATGGCAGTCCTATTTGGTCTCTGATGTAGTCTCTGACGGGATTGAATGATGTTGTGTAGTGTGGTTGCAATTTAGGCATGTGAGAGTGAGAAAAGTAAAGAAACGAAAGAAATAAAAAGGAGAAGAAAAAGAGAAGTGAAAAACAAAAGAAAACAAAAGAGAAAAATGAGAAAAAAGAAGAAAAGATAATAAAGAAAAGAGAAAGTTGTATATGTTGTGTACATAGTTCAATAAGCTTTGTTTACCCTCCCCATTGTTATATTCAATGCCTTGTTTGGAACTTGTTTTCCAACTTTTGTAATTTCCCGCATTTTCCCGTTATCCCAAGTTTTCATTTCCAAATACTTTGAATCCATACATATATATCTGTCGTTTCTTACCCTAGCCTAGCCTACATTACAACCCTATACAAGTCCTATGTGATCTTAGGGTGCATTTAATTTAAAAAATCGTAATAGTTTTGATAATCTGTGAAGATACATTTCACCTCCTTTAATGAGCGGTAGCTTTCATTGAGATTACAATTTTTAATTTCCTATATAGCGTTCTTCATTTCTGATATGTGCGCGACCTAGTTTCCATTTACATTTACTCTTTATGCCCGCATGTTTCGTGTATTAACTCCCTGTTTCGAGTGAATTCATTTGATGAGTTTGATGCCTGCGAGGATTGAATATATGCTTTCTTTAATTTTTATTCGGTTTATTTATGTTTTTGTCAAATCACACTTGCATGTGCTCACTCCCCTCCCACTTTTTAAGGTTTCAATTTAACGAAGTTCATTCTATAATTTTAATAATACAGACTTTTGTGTGAATTCATTCACTGTGTTAATAATGTGTGTGAAATCTTTTTCGATGTTGTGAGTTCGTCGCATGTTGGGTTGGGGTTATTTTGAGGAAACTATTCGATGTTTGTGGGTTTTATCCCTGAAAACCCGCACGAGATGACACTCATCCACTAGGGTAACCTAGGGGTTTAACGGCTTATTGCATATGCTAAATGCAATCGTGTTCCCTATAAAAGTGGCATTTATATTTCGATGCATATATACGTCTTGTTCTGCCTTCTGTGGACTGGTTTTGTTTGTTTCATCACTAGGGAATAGCAATGTCTAAATTAGGGGGTGTGATTCATATCGAATATTCCATATTTCTGCGCTACATCTTTATGCATTCTGGCACTTTTACGATCCTAAATGCCTATATTTATGCTCATTAGCTAGACAACCCCATATTTGGATATATATTCTTTACAGGGGTTTATTGTGCTTTTGTTGGTATTGGAATGCTTAAAATGAGGATCCGTTTCATTTCGGAGATGTTTCGTCGTCGGATGCTACTTCAAGGGCATTTTAGTCATTTCATGTTTCATCTCCAGTTCATGGGAATTCCATGGATGCGTATTTCGTTGAGTTAACATTGCGTGGCCACAAACGACGCATCGTTTGGAGTTCAGATGGTGGAGTTATGGCCGTTTCCATTTGCAAACCATTCCCCCCTTTTTATGAACCAAAAAGGCCAAGAAACAGAGTACCGGTCGACTAGTCTTGGGACCCCTGTCGACCGCTGTTTGAGATTTTGCCTTATGAAGCAGACAGAAGGTTTGGCCTTGCTCGATCGATCGATCGACCCAGCCAGATATTTGGCAATTCGTTCCTTTTCTTTTCTTTTTCTTTTATTTCTTTTTTCACTTACTATTTAAGCCAAATTTTGGTTTTTAAAACATATCAATTATATTCTTAGGTTAGTTTTTGTTTTAGGAGCTAGGGTTTGGAGATTTCATGGGTTTGTCATTTTCTCCCTCCGAGGGTTTGCTCATATAGAGGGGTTTGATCCGTCGAGGTTGTGTAAAACACTATTCATTATCTTCTCCATTAATTCAAGTTCCATTGTTTGTATTTCTTTATCTCTTGCTTTGTTAATTAGATTTACATGCTTTCTTTAGTAGCTTTCTAGTGTAGTTTTATCGTGTTTATTTACTGCTTTCCTTTACTGCGTTTTTATCATGCTTTCTAGCTAATTTAATCTAGTTTATGTCGGATTGAACTCACCAAGGGTTGACGTGTTTCTTTTCTTTGGTGATGGAGTTTACGGGTTTATTTCGAGTGTGTTGTCCTAGTTATTAAGCCTATGAGATTTGATGGGGTATATCATGTATGCTCCGTACTTACGACCTTCCGTGCATAATTTTCGGAGTATATGTTGACGCCAAAATCTTATTAGACTTTTATACAAATTTAGGGGTGTGACAACTCTTTATTTAATTAACTGTCGAAATGAGACGCTATCTTAATAACTCGTCGACCCATGTAACCATATTATACTAATTAACTCAGGGTGAGGGATATTCGACGCAACATATAGTTTTTATTCTCTTTGTTAATTTTAGTTTAAATACACTCACGCCTAGTTTAATCTTTCTTTCTATTTGTTCATTATCTTTTACACTTTTATTGAGAAGTAATTAACCAAATAATATTCTAGCAACTTGTCTTTGTGGATTCGATACCCGGACTAGACGCTATACTCCCTTAAAAGAGTGTAGTCATAGTTAAATTTTTGTATAGAGTTGGTGAGCCGAATATAACAAACGACCGACGCTTAGGTGACTCTCGCGCCGTGGCGAACCCCCTGTCTATCAAATGATGCCGTTGCCGGGGATGAGTTTGTTTTAGAATTTATTTGATTTAGTATTTCGTAGTATTTTTTTCTATATGTATTTTTTTACCTAACATTTTTGTAGGACTCCTACATTTAAGCGCTAAGAACCGCTTGGATTTTTTGTGCGCGCATAACTTTGTGGATTTCGGCACTTCGAGCCATCTTTGGGGTAAGCATGTTTTATTCCAATGCTTTCAGTAATCATTATAATAATTCTCAAAATCCCCGTAAACCTTTGACTTTTGGTCAATACTTAGAGTCCCAAAAAATTGCAAATTCAAAAATGACTTTGGGCGAGTATTCAAAAGTCAAGCTTTGGAGTGCGTGTATTTTGAGGAGATTGATAACGATTTTGGGCCTCTAATTCCTTATAATAGGATTTTTGAAACAAATTGCAATAGTTTTCAAAATTCTTATACTAATAAGTTTGAGTATAGTTCCGATAATTATTTTTAAACTTCTCATTTCCAAGAATCCGCACCCCGACCTGTGACTTTCGATGAGGGTTTGCTCATGCTTGAGAATGAGAAGTATGAAGAGTGTTATCGGGAAGAAAATCGTTTGTGGGAACATGAATTGGATTTATTATTTAAATCCGACGATGATTTTTCTTCAGAAACTTTTGAAGTTGAGGAATGTTTTGAACCAAATGAGGATTTTTTTCATACTTTGGAACAAACCATTCTTGACTTGGCCCATATTGTAATTAATGATGAAAGTGAGGATGAAATGGATGTAGTATCCATCTGCAATAAATTGATTTCAACTTTGGATCCCAAAGAAGAAAGTTTCAGTGAAAATGATCCTATCTTCTTCGAAATTACAACTTCGAGTGATGATAACTCATCTCTTGAGTTTGAATTTCTTTCCTCCTCCTTTTCATTCTCTATTATCACACCGTCACAAGTACCTGGTCAATCCGTGCCGAACTTTAAATCGTTCAACCCTTTCACCGACGAGGAGTACTTGCTCGAGTTGCTTTCCAAGAAGGCATCTTTGTCTCCTTGTGTGCCCCCTCCTATTCCAATTTCAAAATATTTGAGAGATGATTCATTTTTTCTTTGCCCCATGTGTATTTGTCACCCATCTTATCCAAATCCCCCATCCTCCCTCCAAAATTTTTAATTGGGGATGGTGCATTTCTTCCGCCTTACACATGCCTTCCGTTGTTCAAACAGAATTCTTATTTTTCGGGAGGCATGCATGAGAGTGAGGGTACACCGGTAATCCTCCGAAGTCAAATCTTGGTTTGGGTGGACCCTCAAAAATTTCAACTTCTAGTGTATAGTTAGTTAGAAGTTAAAATTGTAGGTTGTAAATACTTAGTTTTATTTTTTCTTATTTTCCTTTATTCTTACTTATAGTCTAGTGTAATTAGTTAAAAATTTTATTCTTTTTTTTTTTTTTTATGTTTTCGTACTAACATGTTTTTAGAATCATTGGGCTCAAACTTTTCGAAGATCACTCCATTGTGGGTAATATCGCTCTTGTCCTCTCTTTAACTTGGTTCTTTTTTCACATTGAGGACAATGTTAAGTTTTAAGTTAGGGGGTGTGGGATATTCTATCCATTCATTGGTAGTTTCTTTGATTTGATTATATGTTCTTCCCAAGCATACTTTTCTTGTAAAAATTAAAAATTTCAAAAAGATTTTTTTTTCTCCTTTGTTGGGCATTTTGCCCTTGTTTCCGATGATAAATTTTAATAATTGCACAATCCATTAGACAATTCAATGATGCATGTTCTCGATTTTAAAAGTTATTAAACTTTAGTCCTAATTATTGAGATTATGAATAACTTCATGAATTAAACTTTAATCCCATGAGCACATGCACTTTTCTTGCTTTATTGATTTGGTTTAAGATTTTTATAACTCGATAATATTTTATTGCATTGTATATACTTACACGGAGTAAGCTTTGTACCTTTCGTCGTTTTTGAGTGTTATACACTATTCTTTCCTCTTTGAAAATGTTACAGTCGTTGGTAATCTCTATATTCTTTCATTTGATCGTTCATTAATTGAGTTCATTCTTTAAATGTGTTACTTGAGCATGATTTTCAAAGTTTATTTTGACTTGAGAATTGCATAAATTTTGAAAAATGATCATAGGTCATCTTTGTTATATTACCCATATTAGCCTTGACCTTACCTTATATATTTTTCCTCGTCAACCCCTTTGAGCCTAAATATAACCTTTCGATTCATTACCCAAATCCTATAACCAACTCCATATTGGAGTTGTAAACCATACACATTACCTTCCATGCCTTTGTTTGGAATGTTGCTTGGGATTGAATGATGTTGTGGAGTGCGGTTACAATTTAGGCATGTGAGAGTGAGAAAAGTAAAGAAAAGAAAGAAGTGAAAAGGATAAGAAAAAGAGAAGTGAAAAGCAAAAGAAAAAAAAAAGAGAAAAGTGAGAAAAAAAAAAGAAAAGAGAAAGTTGTATATGTTGTGTATATAGTTCAATAAGCTTCGTTTACTCTCCCCGTTGTTATATTCAATGCCTTGTTTGGAACTTGTTTTCCAACTTTTGTAATTTCCCGCATTTTCCCATTATCCCGAGTTTTCATTTTCGAACACTTTGAATCCATACATATATATCCTTAATTTCATTCCCTAGCCTAGCCTACATTACAACCCTATACAAGTCCTATGTGATCTTAGGGTGCATTTAATTTAACAAGTCATAATAGTTTTGATAACCTATGAAGATAGATTTTGCCTCCTTTAATAAGCGGTAGCTTTCATTGAGATTAGTGTTTTTAATTTCATATATAGCTTTCTTCATTTGTGACATGTGCGCGACTTAATTTCCATTTACATTTACTATTTATGCCCGCATCATCCGTATGATAACTCCCTGTTTCGAGTGAATTCACTTGATGAGTGTAATGCCCGTGAGGATTGAATATATGCTTTCTTTAATTTTTATCTGATTTATTTAAGTTTTTGCCAAATCACACTTTGCATGTGCTCACTCCCTTCCCACTTTTTAAGGTTTCAATTTAACGAAGTTCATTCTATAATGTTAATAATACGGACTTTTGTGTGAATTCATTCACTGTGCTAATAATGTGTATGGAATCTTTTTCATTGTTGTGAGTTCATGGCATGTTAGGTTGGGGTTATTTTTGGGAAACTATTCGATGTTTGTGGGTTTCATCCCTGAAAACCATACGAGATGACACTCTTCCACTAGGGTAACCTAGGGGTTTAACGGCTTATTGCATACGCTAAATGCAATCCTGTTCCCTACGAAAGTGGCATTTATATTTTGATGCATATATACGTCTTGTTTTTCCTTCTGTGGATTAGTTTTGTTTGTTTCATCACTAGGAACTAGCAATGTCTAAGTTAGGGAGTGGGATTCGTATCGAATATTCCATATTTACGCCCTATATCTTTATGTATTCTAGCACTTTTACGGTCCTAAATGCCTATATTTATGCTCATTAACCAGAAAACCTCATATTTGTAAATATACATGCTTTGCAGGGGTTAATTGTGCTTTTGTAGGTATTGGAACGCTAAAAGTGAGGATCCATTGCATTTCAGAGAAGTTTATGATCAGACGCTACTTCAAGGGAATTTTAGTCTTTTCACATTTCATCTCCAGTTCATGGGAATTCCACGGATGCGTAGTTTATTGAGTTAGCATCGCGTGGCCATAAACGGCACATCGTTTGGAGTTCGGATGGTGGTGTTTTGGTCGTTTTCTTTTGCACAGCTTTCCCCGCTTTTTATGGACCAAGAAGGCCAAGAAACAGAGTACCGGTCGACCGGACTTGGGACCCCGGTAGACCACGGTTTGAGCTTTTGCGTTGCGAAACAGACAAAAGATTTGGCCCTACTTGATCGATCGATTGACGTTTGGGGTCGATCGATCAACCCTGCCAGATATTTTGCAATTCGTTCCTTTTCTTTTCTTTTTCTTTTATTTCTTTTTCCACTTACTCTTTAAGCCAAATTTTGGTTTATAAAACATACCAATTGTATTCTTAGGTTTGTTTTTGTTTTGGGAGATAGGGTTTGGAGATTTCATGGGTGTGCCATTTTCTCCCTCCGAGGGTTTGCTCGTATAGAGGGGTTTGATCCGTCGAGGTTGTATAAAACACTATGCATCGTCTTCTCCATTAATCCAAGTTCCATTGTTTGTATTTCTTTATCTCTTGCTTTGTTAATTAGATTTACATGCTTTCTTTAGTTGCTTTCTAGTGTAGTTTTATCGCGTTTATTTACTGCTTTCCTTTACTGCATTTTTATCATGCTTTCTAGCTAATTTAATCTTAGTTGTGTGTGATTGAACCCACCTAGGTTGACATGTTGCTTTGCTTTGGTGATAGATTTTACGGGTTTATTTCGAGTGTGTTGTCCTAGTTATTAAGCCTAGGAGATTTGACGGGGTATATCATGTATGCTTTGTACTTATGACCTTGCGTGTGTAATTTTTGGGATATTTGTTGACGCCAAAATCTTATTAGACTTTTATGCGAATTTAGGGGTGTGACAACTCTTGATTTAATTAATTGTCAAAACGAGACGCAATCTTAATAACTCGTCGACCCATGTAACCACTTTATATTAATTAACTCGGGGTGAGGGATATTCGACGCAACCTATAGTTTTTATTATCTTTGTTAGTTTTAGTTTAAACACACTTACGCCTAGTTTAATTTTTCTTTCTATTTGTTCATTATCTTTTACACTTTTATTGAGAAGTAATAAACCAAATAATATTCTAGCAACTTGTCTTTGTGGATTCGATACCAGGACTAGCCTCTACACTCCCTTAAAAGAGTGTAGTCATAGTTTAGATTTTTGTATAGAATTTATGAGACGAATATAACAAACGATCGATGCGTAGGTGACTCTCGCACCGTGACGAACCCCTTGTCTATCAGTCGGCCTGGACGATGTTATCCCCCGTCATTTCTAAGGGATGGACCGAGGGTTCCACTGCAGTCTACCTTCGCCGACTATTTACTTTTCCGTGACCGTCATCTCGTCCATGAGGGACCAGCCATCCACCCCTTCTCTTCTGGACCTTGCGCGACTTCTCGATCTAGACAATCTTTCCCTTAGGTTGTTGACTGGTCCTAACCTCTCAAAGGCCAACCCTCTGCTCAGATGGTCAAAAGCCGAGCCTCTAGGGTGATCATCTGGATTCTGCTTCCTATACCTCCCTCGACTCTCCTGGATAGGTCGTACTGTATTTTGAGAGATATCATATGGCTCCCAGTAATCTACTGGTGCATCTTCCACGTCCACATCATCATACCTGTCCTCCGAGCAAGGGTTTCGTTGCCTCCCCAGGCGTAAACGCCTAGAGTCAGCAACATCCCTCTGTTGCTATAGAGGTGGTAAGTCTTTGCATGATGAACTGAATGATAAAAAAAACTAATGATCTTGAAAACCTTAATGGATCTCTTTCAATAGTGAAACAGCTCCACAAAGAGGGAGAACTAGTTCACCACCAGAGTCTCCGGTGAAGTCAAGCTACAGAAAGGAAGAGATATCTTATCGTTCCCATAGACGGTGCCAAACTAATGATGCTTAGAGTAGCACCACCAGATAAAGAGGTCATAGATATCAAACAGTAATAACAATGGCAGCAATGGAGTTATATATGCACAAATATGTATAGAAGGAGGTGAGTAAAAGAGGAATGTAGACAATGATGTATAGTGGTTCAGCAAATCAGGCATACATCCACTGTGACTGTGTGATCCACTAAATATGGGCACTAATGGCCTTGGATACAATGCACATAATCTTTCTTTCTCTACTGTGTGTTTTTATAGATCTTCAGCTAGGGTTTGTAATTGAGGACCCTTTACAAGGTAGGAGATGACAAATATATATAGTGCCTGGGGGGTGTAGTGTACCCCCATGCAATAATCATGTGTAGGATAAATTAGCCAATCTGGTGAAGCCACCTGTCACTATCACATGTAGAGGATGATGATAAAATATTCCCTCACGTGTGACGGAGATCTTTTCGTAATGGTTTTACCTATGTAGGATCTGTAACCCACGCGCACTGTTCCACGCATGCCCCATTCCACGCGCCTTGCTAAGTGTCACTATCGGCTACATGATCCAGGTCGAGCCTGAGGCACCATGTGATCAGCTATGAGGCTGAGGGCGAGATCATGGCGAGCTACTGTATGAGAGCTATAAGGCTGAGGCCGAGGCCAAGGCTATGAGGCTGAGGTTGAGGTCATATCCAAGCTACTGTATGAGACCTATGAGGCCAAGGCCGAGGCTATGAGGCTGAGGTTATGGTCGAGGTCATGGTTGAGCTGTTGTATGAGAGCTATGAGGCAGAGGCTAAGGCTGAGGCTATGAGGCCGAGGTCATGGATGAGCTACTGTATAAGAGCTGTGAGGCTGAGGCCGAGGCTAAGGCTATGAGGCTGAGGCCGAGGCTATGACTATGAGGCTGAGGTCAAGGTCGAGATCATAGTCGAGCTACTGTATCAGAGCTATAAGGCTGAGGCCGAGGCCGAGGCTGAGGCTGAGGCTGAGGCTGAGGCTGAGGCTGAGGCTATGAGTCTGAGGTCATGGCCGAGTATACACTTATAGTGAGTCGAGGTTGAGTTGATGAGTCCGTCCCCTGATGGGAGTCCTATTTGGTCTCTGATGTAGTCACTGTATGATGAGACTTTAGAGTTATGATCTAACATATAGGCCGGGGCCGACATCTTCTGTGCCGACCCTTAGGCTGAGGTACCGAGTTTGCTACATGATGATCAAGGTAGATGCCATGATGTTCGAGGTTGCTAATAATAGACTGATGACCTTGCACTGATAGGTACAAATGTAGTCTCGATTGAGTTGATCAGGACAACCCCGCCAATGATTAAGTTGTGGCCTACCCTTATATGGACGACCCTGCCAATGATTAAGCTATGGCCAACCCTATTGAGGCTGACCCTTATGTGGACGACTCCACTAATGATTAAGCTGTGGCTGACCCTTATCTGGAAGACCTGCCAATGATTAAGCTGTGGTAGACCCTACTGAGGTCTACCCTTATGTGGACGACCCGCTAATGATTAAGCTTTGGCCGACCCTACTGAGGCCAATCCTTATCTGGATGACTCGACCGTGAGATGTGATACCCGTCGTCCTAAGAGACAAGGGTACATTTTGGTCACATCATCGTCTCAAAAAATGGTTGCACTTATGGTTGACTCTAAGATGGACAGATACAAATATAGTTTTTCTCCTTGAATAGGCTGGGAGAGGATCCTTAGAGATCCAAGATAAGCCTTTAACTCTTAAAATGCCTCTTCGTATTCCCCATCCCAAGAAAAATATTTCCTTAGAATTTTGAAGAATGGTGTTCATGTGTCTATTACTTTGGAAACAAATATGTTTAGTGTAGCTACTCGGCTTGTTAGCCTTTAGATGTCTTTTTTCATCTTTGTCATCTTCATATAAATCAACGCTTTAATTTTGGAAACATTTGCTTCGATCCCCCTTTGATTGATAATGAAACCCATGAATTTTCCATCTCTGACACCGAACAAACACTTTGTGGGGTTTAACTTCATTTTATATCTATCCATTGTATCAAAAGTCTTTTCCCAATCACCTATGTGGGTTTTGGACTTCAGACTCTTTGTAAGCATACAATTTACATACACCTCCATTGTGTTTTCCAGTTTTGTCTTCAAACATTTTATTGACCAGCCTTTAATAGGTTTCCTCTGCATTCTTCAAGGCGAACGACATTACCTTATAGCAGTAGGTTCCTTTATTAAAGGAAGTCTTCTCGGCATCATCACTGTGCATTAAAATTTGGTCGTACTCAGATTAAGCATCCATAAAGCTCATGATCTCCTGACCTATTATCGTGCCTACCATTTGATCAATCCAGGGTAATGGGAAGCTATCCTTCGATCAAGCCTCATTGAGGGCTATGAAATCGAAACAAATTCTCCACTTCCCATTTTTTTAGGCACAATGATGAAATTGGAAATCCATTTCGAGTATTGAATTTCTCTAATGAGGTCAATAATTTGCAATTTCCTGACTTCACTTTGAATGACATCATATCAACCCCTCGCAAAGGTGTTTCATCTTTGCTTTACCGGCTTGGCCATTTTGTCTATATTTTTTAGTCAATGACGAATAATTTTGAGGTCAATCCCCGGCATATCTTCACGACTCCAGTCCAAGGAAATATGCTATGACGTTCTCTCAACAACTTGATTATTTCCTTCTTTATTTATGCTCTTAGGGACGAGCCGATTTGGGCATATTTTTCAATTTGTCCTTATTAAGGATGATGGATTCTACCTCCTAGGTTGGATGTCCCTTTTTGAGTTGTCTTTCAACGCTTAGGTTAAGGGTATCAATGTTATAAGAAGTCGTCTTCCTTTTATGAGCTTCCATCTCTTTGATTGAGGTAAAGTAACACTCTTGTTCCTCCACCTTATCACCTTTCACTTCCCTTACTCTATTAGGAGTCGAGAATTTCATTACCTGGTGTATATTGAAAGGCACAACTTCAAATTCTTTAAGTGCTACTCTCCATAAGATAATGTTACACGCTGAAAAGATATGTTTGTCCATTATAAAGAAACTGATTTTCCTAGTCAAGCACCTCGACCAGGTTCCCATGCATACATTAATATTATAAACTCCAAGAGGGAGTACTTTCTCCCCACAGAATCCGATCAAAGGTTGGTGATAGGGAACCAAATTCTTCCTTCTCAGCTTTAGGCCTCTAAATTAGTCCCAGAACATGACGTCTACCTAGGTTCCTCCCTCGACCATAATACGAGCCACATTATATCCATGAACCCACGTACTGGTGATTATAGGTTCTTCATGTGGGTACTAAATCTCCTTGAAAATCCAACTACAAGTCTATACATGTTAACTTTTTTAAGCTTGCCAGGTTTAGCTTCAATCACGACTGAGTTAACCTCGACCCTTTTTGGCACTATTTTTGCTTCAACTACGTGTGCCTTCTTATCAGCTGGCTCAGTATCTCCACCTTCTAATCCGCCACAGATGATTTTAACACCAAGAGAAATCATGCACAAATTACCTTTTACCACGGGGAGTTTGATCTGAAAATTAGGGTCGTTCTCGTCGCTATTGTCTGACTCTTGCTCATTCTTATTTGCCTAACTTTTTTCTCGACTTGGTATCGTTTCTTTCGTTGAACCTATTCCTTCCCTCATCTTATCCCCCACTCTTATCTCGTACTTTCAGAGCTTCCCCTGTTTTAACTTTCTTAATCTCATCTTCCAAGGCAAAGCAACAATCAGTTATATGGTCGTGGTCCTGGTGGAACTCACACCATCCACTTTTGTCCCACTTGTTAGGTGGGGACTTTAACTTTTCACGCTATTTGAGTGTCCTATCATTCTTTATTTCATTGAAAATCAAATCTAAGCTCATAGTTATTGGTTCCCCTCCTTGTCTTTATTCCATCTTTGGCTGGATTTTCCATTACCTGCCTCATTCATGTCACCTCTCTTGGCCACCATGGCCTCCTCCTCATTCATGATTCTCCCCCACTATTTCTAGAAGTTCTGTCATGGACTTTGGAGGATCCTCATAGAGGATACAAAGGAGTTTTTCTTAGGGGTGTTCGTGGTCCAGTTCAATTTTTAGGATTTTTACAAACCCAACCGATTAAAGCAGTCCTAAAAAAAGAGACCAAGACCAGACCAATTATATCGATCAATCGACCCAAATCGGTCCAGTTTTTTATAGGGTAGGTCCAGTCTAACTTGTCGATCCTAATCTTATTATATTAATCTTCTTAAAAATAAAAATAACCTTTGAAATATGTCCAAATTTTAGCATAAGAGATGTCCAAATTTTAGCAAAAAACTATCCAAATTCTAGAATAGAAGTTGTCCAATTCTAGAATAAAAGTTGTCCAACTTTTAACATAAAAACTGTCTAAAATAAGCCATACAAGGCTATCCGAAATAAACTATAGAAGGTTGTCCAAAACCATACAACGTTGTCTATAATGATACAAATCCGTCATAAATGTTGCCAAAACAGGCAACTAAATAGGCCAATAAATTGTGTAACATTAATAAAAAAAGAGCAAGTGGAATGTCCATAATAAGCTCCATAATACCACCGAAAATCACCAATAATGCATCCCAAAAATATCTCCTTAAACTGGAAATTCATCATAAACAATTTTAAAATGAATAGAAAAATAATCAAAATAAAATGCAAAAATAAAAACATATTTGGGTTATGAATATAAAAATAAAAATAGTCCAAATTATGTATAAATATATATTGATATGCATAATCGGTCCGTGTCGGTCCATATCGAATATTTAATGAGGCGGACTGAGGATAGGACCGACTAGGTCGGTCCGCCCAAAAAAATGGATTGGACTGATGAATAAAAACCCGATGAAAATAGGGTTGTTCGTTGGGTCCGATTCGATCCACCAGTCTAATCGGTTTTTTGAACACCCCTAGTTTTCCTGGATGAAGCCCACTGATAAGGGTTGTCATTGTAATAATTTCATCATAATGTTCTACTTCTAACTTTTCTTTGTTAAAATGAGAGATGTAATCCCTCAGAGGATCATTCTTGGCTTGTCTGACATTCAACAGATGGGTCGCACGCTTTGCGGATTCATACCGAAATAGAAATTATGAATGAATTTTTATGTGAGCTTATTAAAGTTTTCTATGGATCCCCTCGACAGGCTGGTATACCACATATGCGTTGTTCTTGTGAGGGTGTAGGAGATTGCTCTGCATCTCATTTTATCAGGTATTGAATATATGTCAGCAGTTGACTGATACATCTTTATATGATGAACAGGGTTTTTGCTCCCAATATATCAAGGTGCCACACTCGGCTATTTGAATTTTATAGGGGCTTGGTAGCTGATAATCCTCTACATGAATGGACATCCCTCCATGTACCCTTTATGGCCTGGATCTCAGATTTTAATCAGAGAGTCGATCCTGTCCCCTAACCTCTGAATCAAATTATTCCAGGACTTTTCTTCTTGTACTGCATTATATCCAGTCCCTCCTTTCCTTCTCTTGTCTCGGCATATCTTCACCATGACGTCTAGTGGCACATGTACCATCAGCGCTATGGGAGTGTTAGTCTCAGCTAACATTACCCATTAGGTCGAGACGGTGAAAAGTTTATCCCCTACTTAGTCTATCAAAGGTAGAGTCTCTCTGGCGACTCTTGGGGATCTGCTGAAAACTTTTTCCTTGGTAAGTTGGGGCTGGGGTGCCTCCCATGCGATAAGTAGTATCTGAAGTTTCATACATTTCCCAACATCCTTCCTTATCACAGGCCAAATCGCCTGGGAACTCTTGAACTCGATTTTCAAGGAGGAGATGTTGTGGATTAGTGACATCTCTCCACCTTAGGTGGTGCTAAATCTCCTTCAATCAAGCTGGGGGTGGTCCCTCGCTATTGGATGTGACACCTCCCTATCGGTTGGAGTTATCAAGCTTACGATAGGATATTCAGGGATCGTACTCATTATGTCTTCGCTAAAGTCCAAGAGTTGCTACTAAATTTACTATTGATTGGACACAAAGGACATCTGCGTCGTCGCCACGTCTTCCATTTTTACTGTTGAGTCGGTTAGGTGGAGCTGGCCTCGGTGTTGTAAGGCGAATCAGTGGCCATCTACGGTGATAATTTACCAAGAGAAAAAAAAGTAAAGATGAGAAAAGAAACCCATAAACAAGATGAATTAATGAAGATCATGAAGCACCCAACTCAATATCTTTCAATGGTGATTCAACCCCATCAGTGGTGGACCTGGATCACCACTAGAGACAAGAAGGAGATCGTTCAAGCGAAGATAAGAAGAAGACAAAGTCTTTTCCCACAGATGGAGCCAAAATAATGATACATGATATCATCCGGTGATAGATTTAAATTAGTTTCTAAGTTTTCATAGCAATGGTGAGATAAGATGGTAAAATAAGAAGTAAAGAGAATAACAGATGAAGAAGAGACATATATATAAGTGGTTCGACCTTGGCCTACGTCCACTATGCAAAGAGTAAAATCACTTTTAATAAGTATGAAATCTATAAGCCATTAACAATGCTTACTAGAATTATATACTTTCTCTATCTAAACACAATGTATTAGAGTAGGGTTTCAATATATCAAACTCTACAAAAGAAGATAATGAGATCCTTTTATAGCATTAAGGGTGCGCAATATCACCCCCTAGCACGCAACTCGTGTGTAGTGAGACCTGATAACCAATAAGAGTGTGATAGTTATATAATAAGATATGCAATTTATGATGGACAAATATTCCCTTCATGTGTTAATTGATACGTTATCACGGTATTGGTCACATGTGCTAACAATATCCATGCCACATGTTCCATACATGTATGTTGTGTCTGGGTCTAAGAGTCTCGGTTGGTCGAGACTGGTGAAGCAACGATAGTCAAAGATGGATTCAAGACAAGACTGACTCCATTTCTGACACGCGTAGCTGATGGTGAGGTGTCGGCTTCATTGAGCCATCTGAGGCCGACGCTCTTGGGCCGAAACTATACTTATGATTTTGTAAGGCTGGCAGCTTACTTAGTAATTGATCAAGGTATTCACGGGATGAGATAACCTCAAAAGCCGAGACTATCCAGCATGACTTAATGTATGAAAAGTCGAATACTATGATGAGCCTGTGCTGGTATATAAAGGGACATGTTATTGTAATAGGTCTCATCCATACGAGACCAGACTTATGTATATCATTCCTTATCCCATGAAATATGTTACTCCATTAATCATACTCCATTAATCATTCCAATATAAGGAATCATACCAAGTAGAAAATGTAGACTAAGTCAAAGTTTACCCATATTGTGCCACGACCACCAAAATACTTTGAGATTTTCTCATACCAAAACAACACATATAATCGCACCACCGCACCATGTTATAAGGGCGTTATCACCACTGCACATATGAAGTATTTCATGACACCTTTGTGTGATCTCGTAATCACTAGCTGACACTCCCATGATATGTTATGACACAATAAGAGTCCATCAAAACTGTCCAATTTTTTCACACAAATCTCATTTGTTCTAAAAATTATATTTGGGGTTCGACTCATCAATCGATGAAAATTACAACGAAGTGCATCTTTTTATTTTATTTTACTTTCTCACTCCAACTAATCCTTTTTATCATTTATATGAACAAAGCATAGTTTCATAAAACCAAAAAAAGCTAAAAAGAAAGTTCACCTTTATATCCTAAAGTATAATTTCCCCATATTTTTTCACACTCTACACTTGTGCACTTTTCATTAACGAACTAAGGGAAGTTCTAATTTAGAATTCACGGGTTAAACCCCACCCTTGCTTGTTACAGAACTATGTGGACTTTGATACCTTTTTGGCTACGTGGTCATGCCGAGTCATCCTCATGATTCATATTTGTTTATTTCATTGCTTTACTTGTTCTCACAATTGGTAGTATTACGTGTATATATACATATATGTACTAATTACGCCGTCAGACACGTGTATTTACTTCCTTATAGTAAATCATGATCTGATGGTTACTCATATCATGTTTTCATATTCTTTTATTATATTTTTTTTTTCAATCCCATTACACATGCATATCCTCTTCCTCATAATGGATTATGGTCCAGGGTAGTGTACAAACCGTAGCCCCTTTTATCATATTTGTAGCGAATCCGTTAAACATCCACATTCCATTCGTTGCAATGGATTATGATACGGTGCGCTGCTCATATTTCGATTACTTTTTGTATTATTTTATTTATTTTTGTACTCCTCAGAATGACTCATCTTCGTCCTTCCCATCACATGAGTATGACAATTTAATTTTCTCACATATTTCCACATCTGCATACGTACACATGAGTTACATTTTGAGAGAAAGGAGAATATTATCTATCCCGTGAGAGACCGAAAGGTGGGAATGGGTGCCTAACACCTTCGCACCTGCCCATTTTATAATTTAGTCTTGGATCCTCGATTTATTTGGTTTCATATGCACTAGTTTGTCTTTGTTTTTGTTTCTTTAGGGATGACTACATCTTTTGTTTGTTTTGAGCAAAATAGGCTTGCGACTCCATTTTCTATCTTTTCACCCCCTTTTGACAACGATTGATTTATATATGTGGCAGCCCGCGAATAGAGTAAACAGATTACAAGCTATATAACAAACTAATCTAATTCAAGAATGTTTACCAACTCCATTAGGTAATTCTAGCTTCTCTGAAGGCTCTGATGTTGTAGTTGTTCTCCCAGCTTTGTAACTCCTCCTCCTTTAGCTTTATGTCGACTCTAAAAGCCAAGAATCTCTCTACCAATACTTCTTTAGTGTTGTAGTGTGAAAAGTATAAGTGGTGAAGTGCCTAACACATGCATGCAACACACACACACTTACACAGACAAATTTTCCTACAAATTACAGATATTGTCTAATATGAATACGGATTTATGAATCTCAGTTTATTGAAAACATTGGACTTCTGATCATTATTCTTTACCACAGATCGAGTGGAAACCTTGCTTTTTTAAAATAGCCAAGGTCCTATATGCTCTATTTTTATTTATATACACTTATATTTCACAAAACGTGAAATAAGAACTTTGAAAGCACAAACGTCTCAAGATCTTCAACTAGATAGAAGTCAGTTTTTCTCAAAACTAGAAACAGAAAAAATATTTGTTGGTGAGAGGTTTTGAAAGAACATTTAAGTATAAAATAACCAACAAACAAGTATTTCTTGAAAAATAAATCAAACCTAAATAGATCTAAGTGATTTATATCAACTAAAATCAGTTCTCCATTTTTTATGAAAGAGAAAACAAGATCCAACGACGTGACTATGTTGGAAAAGAGATTGAAGACTGAAGAGGAATGAATCTTCAAAAGAGGACGACCACAAAAACACTCAAGGTAAATTTTCTGAAGAAAATTGGTTAGGGTTTGGTTTCTATTTTTCTATTTCAGTCTTTTTTCTCTCAACTCTCAACTGATCCAAAGATTGTAAACGTATAACCAAGGTCATCTATTTATAGTAGAGGTTGGAAGGCCCTGGAATCTCTAGGAAAAACAACGGCAGAGATTAACTCTGGTTGATTGATGTAAATCTAATGGCTTATAAAACATCGCAATTAAATGGCATCTGATTGGCCAACAAGTTCGAGACTTGGATTGTTAAAATCTACATGCAAACCGTAGATAAAATAGATCCAAGGGCTCGTAATGGTTCTCAGGAATGTGAGAGTAAGAAAACACAATCTGGGTTGTTGAGGATGCAACACATATGTGGCTCAGATGGGTTAAAAATGCGTATTTTTCAAGTTTAAACAATTCCATTTTGTACCACACATCTCTCTACCGCTTTCGAATTCTACCCACCAAGTTTTTAGGAGATAAAAGTATTTAAAAATAGGCCCAAAAAATTTTAAAACCAATTTTTAAATGTTTTTAAAATGTTTATAAATTCCTAAAAACTATTTAAAAAATCCCAAAAAATTATTAGAAAATTATTTTAATGGAAATTAATACTCACACACCCAAATTAATATGAATGCAATATGGAAATGCAATCCTAGGTGTAGTGTTGGTATTACATCTTTGAGACTAATAGAGGAAATATCATATAGGGTCTGAGTTTTTTTTGTAAATTAGGGTATGACTCAAATTTTGTCATTATTTCCAAACTAGACAAGAGCCTATATAATATAGACTCAAATGAGTCAAATATATAGGGTGCTTCAATCTCCCCCTTTGGAAATATGAGACAAAATATCCTTTGAGTCATCAAGGAATCGTAGTGATACTAAAAAATAAGAAAATTCTATTCCTATACAAAATTCTATCTACCCAAATCCTAGAAAAGAAAATTGCATTACTCAACTAAATACTGACCAATATCCTAACAATATTCTGATAAAATGAGGTACTAATTTTCTGAAAATAAGATAACTAAGATCAAGTATTTTAGTTGAAGTAATCAAAATAATGTTCAAGTGGACTCAAAGTTTCTCCCCCATTTTGTCTCAAATGGACAAAGGGTAGAAACAAATATACATGAACAAATAAGGTATAAAGAATATAAATATTCATCAACGCACAATCATCAACGAGTCACGTCAAGGATCTCCTACATAAAACAGATATAGGAGGTGTCTTTTGTCATTTTTGAAACATCCGTGCCCTATATCCTCAAAGATCAATTATTAGCATGAATATGACCAAATGCTATTTATATGATGAAAAACATTTATTCAAGAAATATCATGCCAATAGATTTTCGTAAAGACTCAAATCTGATATTATCTAAAGGCTTTGTGAAAAAATCTGCTAATTGAAGATCTGCGGGCAAATACATAATTTCCAATTCCTTAGATTCTATTAATTCACGAATAAAGTGATATTGAATCTTAATGTGTTTTATGTGAGAGTGTTGCACCGTCTTTTTGGAAATATTAATTGTACTTTGATTATCACAATATATATGCAAGTTATCTTCAATTATGCCATAATCTTTTAACATTTGTTTTATCCAAAGTAATTACGAACAACAACTTCCTACTACAATGTATTCCGATTTAGCGGTGGATAATGATGTACAGTTTTATTTCTTACTAGACCATCCTACCAAATTATTTCCTATATAATAACAAGCTCCTGACGTACTCTTACTGTCATCAGAACACCCTACCCAATCAGCATCGGTATACCAAAGTCCTAAATTAAGAGTTCCTTTAACATATTTAATAATTCTCAACGCTGGATAAATGACTCTCTTTAGGTGCATTCTAATATCTAGCGCAGACACACACATCATACATAATGTCAATGAGTGAAGCAATGAGGTATAGTAAGCTTCCTATCATACTACGGTAAAGATTGGAATCAATAGATTTTCCATGTTCATCCTTAGACATTTTTACAGAGGTGCTCATAGGTGTTCTAACATCTTTTGCAATTTCTAGGACGAATTTCTTAACAATCTCTAAAGCATATTTGGTTTGCAAAATGAATGAACCTTTTGAATTTTATTTGATATATTTTCTAAGATAGACACGGTTTATGATCTGGCAGGCAGTCCTAACAGCTTCTACCCAAAAATACTTATGAAGGCTTTTAGCATGAATCATAACTCACGCCATTTCTTAAATAGTCCTACTCTTTCTTTCAGGTATACAGTTTTGCTGAAGGGTTTTGGAAACACTAAATTCATGTTGATATCCATTATAGGTACAATATTCAGTTACTCCTAAGTTTTCAAACTCTCCACCTTGATCACTACGGATATGATTTACTTGACTATCCTTTTTGTTCTCAATACGTAGAAGAATTTTTAGAAATTCTTCAAAGGTGTCGGACTTTTGTTTAAGGAAATCTATCCAAGTAAAGCGGGTAAAATCATCGACCATCACTATTTCACATAGACTAACCATTCTAGCAGGAACCATTAGGTCCATATGGATGAGTTCTAGAGGTTTAGAAGTCAATACATCTTTGACTTTCTTATGTGCAGACCTAACCATTTTTCCTTCTTGTTAAGGCCCACAAATAATTTTTGATATAGGCTTTATCTTAGGAAGACCTCTAACTATTTATTGAGAACAAAATTTACTAAGGCTATCAAAATTTATGTGACCCAACCTATTATGCCTAATCTCATTGTCATCCATCACTACACCAAAAAGGCCAAATTGCCACCCTTGTCACGGTTAATGACTGTGATAAAAAAATATGCATTTTTTTATCACGGTCATTGATCGTGATAAGTTCGTGACAAGGTATTGTCACGATTAATGACCGTGACAAGTCCTTGACAATTGTACTTGTCACGGACTTGTCACAGTCATTGACCGTGATAATGTTAAAATGTTGTTACGGTCAAAGACCTTGACAAGAACGTGACAACTTTCCCAGTAAAAAAAACCTTCCCTATTTTTTCCCACAGTTTTGTTTCCCCCCTTCTCTCTCTCTCTCTCTCTCTCGATCTATCTATCTCTATCTCTATCTCTCTCTCTCCCTCTCTCTCTGTATACTTTCAGGTCTGTTTCTCTCTCCTTTTTTCCTTTGTGTGTATATGAATATGTGTGTATGTGTGTTACGTGTGTGTGTGTGTGTTGCTTGTGTTTGTGTGTAGGTGTGTGTGCGTGTATGGGGGGGAGGGGGCATTGTGTGTAGTTTTCCTGTGTGTGGGTAGTAGGGGTGGGGGAGCAGGGCATGTGTGTGTGCTTATACATGTGTGTGGGGTGGGGGGTAATGGAACAATTAGGGTTTCATATGTAAATGTGTAAATACCCAAATATTATTGGCTAATATATAATGATAAGTAATTAACCCTTGATTTCATACGTAAATGTGTAAATGATGATTCTCCCCATGTTTAAGAGGCTTAAAGTTCAATTTGAGATTTTTCTCACTGAAGAGTCATAATAGGAATTGGAAGTGGGACTTATAATTATTATTGTTAATTTAATTATGACTTTAATTGGATATAAATGAGTTAGGAGCCTTTAGATTCCCCTTATTAATTGTTGATTTTAAATTAGTAAGTAGTTAGTTTGAATTGTTGTTTAGGATAATAGTAATTGTACATATTATGGGTTAGATGTTGTTGTTTTGAAATTCAAAATTAAGTTGTTAAACATTAATATTACACCATGACAGTTGAAACATACAAATTTATTAATAAAATATAGCTTTAATGGTAACTTTAATTGTATAGATTTAATGATGATATATTTATAAGACGTGATGAAATAAATTAATTGAGTAGATGAATTCCAAGCAGTACAAGATAAACATTTGTTGGTTTGTTGTTGTTGTTGCTGTTGGATTATAGTGGACCGATGTTGGGTTGGTTAATTTTGGAAGTGCAATGACCACTGGATTATTGTCCAAATGGAGGGGGGTGAGTTTTCAACTTTTTTCTAAAATAACTTTGTGTCACGAACAATATATTATTAATGCATATATATAGTATGTTTCATTTATGATAATTAAATGAAACATACTTGAAATTACATATAGTGCGTATAGATACTAGGCTTCTAGTTCTTATGCGTACGCATTCATTATCCCTTAGACCCGTTCGAGAGTCATTACCCCTGTAATGAGATCTCTCGAATTGACCCATTTGGACAGTTTGGGACTGCATAATTTTTGTATAATAATATTCTTAGTGGCTTAAACTTGATACTTTTAGAGGAAGTTTTGCAGTCGTATCCTAATGTTCTCTGGGTACATACTAGATTGGAAAGTGTGAGTGTTATTTCAATTTGATAAATTGAAATAGCACTCACACTTGTGAATCTACGTCGTGTACTTGGAGAACTATGGGAATATGCTGCTAAATTTTTCTCAAATCATAACAACGTGCATGAGCTGTTAAGTACATTACATAAATATGAGGCCTTGAATGGGATAGGACCACTCATCCTTTAGAGGAGATGGAGGAAATAGGAATTTTAATTTGAAATTTAAAAGCCGAATATAAATAATACATAATTAAATGAAACATACTATAAATCTAAGTTTTGTTTATACTAATCCACGAATATACGCTTCTTACCTTTAATAGGTGATTGTTTGTAGTAGCTGTGATGGGATATCCTAAATACAAAGAGTGGATGGGTGAGATAAATATATTTGGGGATGTGTTTTGCAGAGATGCTAATAAATTTATGAAATACGCAAAGAAATGTCATAATGATGAAGAGTTTTCGTGTCCGTATACTAGGTGTGAGAATGGTAAGGTGTTTGAGTGAAAAACAGTTAAACTACATTTGTCTAGATGGGGTATGCAAGATAATCATCAATTTTGGAGTTTTCACGGAGAATTGAATGTTTCTTTTGTCCCCGGGCAACCTTCACAACAACCTTCAACAAGTAGGATAGATGTAGAAGGGGACAACATAGATCATAATATGTTAGAGAATTTAGTTGACGACGCGTACAGAGTTCATAAAGTGGAAGAGAAAGAGGTCACTGATGATGTACAAGGTTTAGGTGCTCATGAAGATATCAGGATAAACCTTGGTGATGACTACCAAAGTTTAAAATTTAAGACAACCCAACCGTTATACTCTGGCAGTGAGAAAGAACAAACAACTTTACATGCCATGGTTGGTTTGCATAGTTCGAAAACCAAATACGATTTGTTTGGCAATAGCGTGACAAGAATTCTAAATTAGGTGAAGGGCATGCTAGGGCAGAAGTAGGGGATAATCTCATGCGTCATCCTATTGATTCTACAGCTTGGAGGATGATGAGTTATGAGTATCCTAATTTTGCTCGAGAACATCGTGACATTCTTTTGGCTACATCAATAGACGGTTTCAATCCATTTGAAAATTTAAGCACCAATCAAAGTGTATGGCTAGTGATCCTAGCCCCACTCAACCTCCCTCCTTCACATTATATGGGACTTGAATTTTTTATGTTTTCTTTGTTGATACTCGGGCCAAAGGCACCAAGTGATGACATCGATGTCTACCTGGATCCTTTGGAAGAAGAATTAAATGAATTGTAGGAAGAGGATGTGTAATCATTTGACTCTCTTAGAAAATAAGAGTCCATGCTAAAAGCTATGTCGATGTGGGCAATATATGATTTTCTATCTTATGAGACATTATCCAGTTGTGTAGTATATGGTTATTTGGGGTGTCCTATTTGTGCAGAGGAGACTGACTCTCTTCATCTCCCCAGTAGTTCAAAAAATATATACCATTTCCAAGATGTTATTACCCCCCACTCATAGTTTCAGATTTGAGAAAGGTTCCAATTATTTTTTATCGGACGGAGTTAAACATAGGCTACCGCCGAGAAAACTTTCAGGTTTTGAAATTGAAAGTAATTCTTATGCTACCCATGATTTACATAAGTGTAAGTCCCACGATTGGCATGTGATCATGCAATTGGTTCCTCTATTGTTTAAGCACTGTTTTTCCAAGCATAAGGATTTACAGAGGGCTATTATGCAAATTATTATCTGCTTCTCACCTTTGTGTGAGAAGGTAGTTAATCGAGAACACATAGTGGCCGCAAAATTGGCAATGATCGAAGCGATTTGTGTGTTGGATAAGTACTTTCCCCCATCATTCTTTGACATAAGTGTTCACTTGTTGGTACACCTATATGACGAGGCACTTCTTTGCAGTCCAGTTAGATATCGTTGGATGTATCCGCTTGAAAGATTGATGAAAGTTTTCAAATATTACGTCAAGAATACATGATATCGGTGGTTACGTATTCGGCGCAAGGGCGTACGAGGAAATTACAAATGTACAAAACTTTGGCATTTCATATAAGGCTCCTACTTTCTTTCAAGCGAGCGCAAAAGATAAAAACCTCGTTGAACCTGAAATGACTTACTATGGTGTAATTCAAAATATATTTTAATTGGAATATGTAAGCTTCAAAGAGGTTGTATTTTACTATGATTGGGTAAGAGTTGAGGATACAAATGCTTGAAAATTTGATCCTGACACCAATTTGATCATGGTTGACTTGTCCAAGTTGAAAAGCAACAAACACGTGAGCGATGAGCCATTTGTTTGTGCCTTTCAAAAGTCCAAGCAAGTGTTTTACTCTAAGTATATCAACAACGAGTCGTGGTAAATCGTCCTACATATGCCAAAGCATCTAAATAGTAGTGTAAATAACTTGGCATCTCCTACCGAATATCAATCCATTTTTTATCATAACCCGAATTTGAAATAATTTTTAGATTTGCAATAAGTACTCTAATTATCGGACAAAGTTTAATTCTTTTAATTCATTTGTACTTGATCAGTTTAGTGCATGTACAATTTATATTTAAATCTTAAGCATTAATTCAAACTCCATGTATAGTGGGTGTATTATTCTAGTGTTTTATTATTATCGGACATCAGTTTAATGCTTTTAATTCATTTGTATTTGATCATTTTCTCTCTTTTTCTCTTTCGTTTGTATATGTGTGCGTGTGTGTGTAGGGGTGGGGGGGGGGGGAGTTTTCAAATTTTTTCTAAAATTACTTCATGGCACGACCATAGAAAATGTTTGTATGTCTTCTTCAGGTGTGTGTGTGCAGGTGTGTTTGTATTCTTCTAATTCATTTGGATTTGTACTAATAACAACAATTTTTACAAAAAATATCTCCTTCAGGGATTAAGGGAAGGATGATGATGATGATGTCTTCATTAGGGCTCGGCAGTAGCAGAGGTGACGAGGGCTCCTCGGTCCCTAGGCTCCCCAAATGGAGAAAATTGGAAATGACCGTTGAGAACAAGATGGGCATATTGACTAGATCTCTCGAGTTGGTGAAGACAATTATCGGCCTGGGGTACACCAATTGAAGGGAGGTGCCAAATGATCTCAACTTAGCTATTTGAGCGGCACTACAGGTAATTTATTTATATTTATATTTACATTTATATATATATTCATATTTCAATTTCAATTTCAATTTTAATTTATATTATATATATTTATTCGCAACTAGCACTTACTTTGTTTTGTTTTGTATTTGTTTGACAGGAACAATTCAGCCTGCCCCCAGAACTCTGCGATTCTTTATTGGAGCAGTTGAGGGAGCAAAACAAGACATGGAAGAAGAATTTGCTGGGCCGGTACTTTGGAAAGACCCGGGACTCCATTCTTGGAATGAGTGAGTCCATCCCGCCGAAGGAGCCGATTGCTTTGGCACAATGGCAAAAGTTCATTGACAATGAGATCGAGGAGCGAAAATTAGCATCTCGCTAATTGGGGAGGGAAAATCAAGAAAAAAAGACGGACGTGCACTACTCCGGCCGGACATTTTACGCCAAGGTGGAGCACAGGATGGTAAGTTTTTATTTTTCTATAATTATAGAGATATATTATTCTGCATTATTTTACTTTGTGTTACTTACTAATTTTGCATTACTTTATTTCAGGGGGCGAGGAGTGGCCTTGGGGGTAGGACACATAGGCTCGATGCCTATGTGGCAATTCGAATGAAGAAGGGCAAGGATAAGGACGTGTCCCCGAGCATCGTGGCCACGGTTGTAAGTAATTCGACTGTTTAATTTTTGTGAATTACGTTATAATTTTTTTATTTACTTATTTAATTAATCATGTGGTTTTTGTCATTTCACGTAAAGCTTAAGAAAGTGCATGAGTCGCAGTCTGATGCCAATAAGGCATCTTTATCCACGAACGCACTCAGCCAAGTTCTTGGTGTTGATACCAAGGGGAGAACTAGGGGTGAGCTCGCGGGTGGGAAAATCTAGGATCATCGGAATGGAGATGAGCAACACCGGGTTGGCTCGTCAGGTGGACATACAGGACGCGAAGCTATCAAGGTTGGAAGCGACGGTCATAGATATGTACGCATTCATAAAGCGTCAGTTGGGCGGAAAGGGCAAGGGGAAGGAGAAGATGGTGAAGAAGGAGGTGGATGAGAACGAGGACGTGGACGTCGCTGCTTCATCGTCGATATGCATGGACTCACCGCTTGATGATCCAGTCCCCTACTTGGCTCCTATCCAGCGCCCTC
This sequence comes from Sambucus nigra, assembly GCA_949130495.1. NCBI lineage: Eukaryota > Viridiplantae > Streptophyta > Magnoliopsida > Dipsacales > Adoxaceae > Sambucus > Sambucus nigra. Next base: position 78,467,013 of record OX422220.1, read on the forward strand.
TGTCAATAATCGTTTGGCTGAGCATGTTTTTACGCGACATATATAATGACCAACTGATAGAGAGGGGGTTGAGGGAACCGAATACCATCCAAGGTATGTCGGTTCATGGACGTACCCTTCAAAACATTGAGGCCAAGGTGCTCGTCACGCATGTGATACCCAAAAAGGAGAACTCTGCATTATGGTTGCGCGACCAATGCGGAGTGACGCATATTCAGGGGTGTCTCAATGCATATATCGTGTGGACTTCCTTCCTCTTCGAACCTACCCCGGACTCTATGGCGTGACATTATTTGTATCTATTTTTATTTGGATACTTGTATTATATTTGAATTGTTTTGATTTGTTACATTTTGGTTTATATATGGATTGTATTTTTACTTTCTTGGGATATGGAATTATATATGCAATGATTAGGTGCATTATTTCTATTTTATTTGGATATATGTTGTTTGAACAGGGACAATTTTGCTTTAACATGTACAAATATACTGTTGGGCAGTGGCAGTGGCCAAACTACCCAGCATATTTTGTTTTTAAATTTTGCCCATATTTGTCACGATCATTGATCGTGACAATTTTTTAGAGTTTGTCACTGATTTGTCACGGTCTTTAACAGTGACAAAACTTATCACGATCATTGACCGTGATAAGTCCGTGAAGTTGTCACCCTCAGACTTCTCACGGTCATTGACCTTGACAAGTTGGACTTATCACGGTCAATAAACGTGACAATTCGGCAGTTTTAGTGTAGTGCATTCTGGCAATGTTACAAACCTCGTTACTTGGATTAATAGTGTAGCAGTTATTCGGAGTACGAAGGCCTGTAATAATGAAGTCACCATTTTCATTTAAAATTTTGCAATTATTCTTTGAAAATGTGACAGTATGGCTAGAGTCACAAAATTGTGATATACTAAGTAAATTTTCTTTTAAACCTTTTACTAAAACTACATCTTCTAAAGTAGGTAACCCTTTTTCATGAAGTGTACCTTTACCAATGATCTAGGCTGATACCCCATCTCCAAACAAACTTTACCTCCGGAGAAGTTAGTTTTACTTGAAAGTTTGGTATCATCCCCAGTCATGTGTTTAGAACATCCTGAATCTAAATACCATCCAGATGCTATGTGCTCAACTTTTAAAGCACTGATCATGATATTACATTTCATTTGGCGTCTTAATTCATCCTTCTTAACCCAAATTGCTCTTGTTTTTAAACGTTTGCACTGATTAGCTCGAATAAGATAAAATTTACGAGCATTAGCCTTTTCTTTAAAAGATTTTTGCGCAAATTGATTTTTATCAAATTTCTAAGCATTTGGTTTAGGCGTGAATCTAGGATTTCCTCTTGTTGATGATCTTTTAGTACTAGATCTTTTCTTCCTATTACAATAGTTAGAGTTCTTATCTGGTTACCTAGGAAGAATATAGTTATTTCTGCCTCTCCTAGAGTAGTGGAAGTTATGATAGATAGTTGAACTAAATACAGGTTTGTATAGACGTTTAGAAAAACATCCATTAAAGGAATGTCCAAAGACATTGTAGTATGAGCAATAAAGATGTACTCTTCTTGAGGGTTTTTGTGTATAGTATGTGAATATCTGGGAGGTCCTCATTGTCAAAGTCACTAAGTGTACAGTGTGCAGTGTCCCCTAGCGATTCATTTTTAGGATTCATGCACACATTTTCATCGTCAATAGAACATTTCCTTTGACTCTCACACACGGCATTAGAACTACTAGTAGCATTCTTGAGTAACAAAGTAGATAAACCATTAGGAACAATATCATTCAATATAACATGGTTATAGATACTACTATCAGATTCAGTACTAGTCATAGTCTCATTAGTATAAATGATTTTGGCAAAGAATGACATATAGGGGGTTAAAAGAATTAGATGACTCAGGCTCATCAGTTTCTGATTCACTCGAGTCATCCCAGATCTTGCACAAATTAGCCCTATTATTTTTATTATTCTTATTCAATTTTACTCTACAATCATTTGTCATATGTCCTAATTTCCCACATCTAAAACACTCAACATTTTTTAGGTCTTTTCCTGGTTTATTTTAGTTACCAGTCTGGTGTTTGTCCTGTCTTTTATCATGAGGCCTATTATTAGAGAATTTTGAATAAGCAGGTTTGCCTTGTCTGTTTGCAACTTTATTTCAAAATTTTCTTAAACTGTTTAGACATTAAGGCAATGTGATTATCCAAACTGTCTAAGTTATAGTCCTCATCATAATCTAAGTCAATTTCAGTAATATTAAACTCGGGTTTTGTCAACTTAGAGGTGGAGACAAGATTAGAAGTGGATTGTTTCTTTTGGGTCTGAGTTAATTGCTTCTTAAACTCTAATTCCATTTCCACTGTCCTTAGCTTGCTACTGAGGAATTCAGGTGTCAATTTTGGATCGTCCATCTCCTCAATGGTATATAGCTTATTATCAAATTATTGTGGAAGTGACCTTAAAATTTTGAAAACAATTTCCTGCCTATCATAAATTATACCATTAGCATGCAGCTTAGTCATTATGTCTGTCAACCTAATATAAAAGTCATCAAATGACTCGGTCTCAGTCGTGACCAAAGTGTCGTATTACTGGATTAACATTTGGATTTTAGCAGCTCTAACACATGTTTCTCCGTCAGGTGCAGTCACAAGAGTGTTCCACGCTTCCTTAGAGGTAGTACAAAAAGAAATCCTCTTGAATTCGTGCTCATTGATAGACATGAATATGGCACTTTTGCCTTTATTATTAAGGGAGGTCTGTTTCTCTTCTTTGGTGAATTCACTTAGTAGTTTACTAATCTTCACATTACTTCCTTATGCGACTGGTTTAGTAGGAAAAGTGTAACCATCTTCAATAGAATCCCAGACATCGTCTCCTAATGTACCTTGGATGAAAGCAACCATCCTCACTTTCCAGTAAGGGAAGTTGGTTCCATCAAAGAGTGGGGGTCTGGATAGGTTACCTAATCTCTCAAATTTCTTGTCTATTATTTTGTTCTGAAAAAAAAAAACAATTTCAGAAACACAGGATCAAAAAGATTTTATAAAACTAATGTTATGATACCAATGGAAAAAATAATGCCACTCAAGTTGTTTAAAAGGTTTAAGATAGTTTAAATGGCTCTGAACAGTTTGTTTGAGAAACTATTTTTTTTTACAAAACAAATACTAACACAAGATGTGTATAAAAAGTTATGAAGGAGATATTTCAGTTAGGTGACCAAGTTTTGAAAAACAAAAAATAAATAAATTTTAAATCAGCACGCAATTAGAAGGGGATGAGAGGAAGATTAAACATGCAATAACACAAGATTTTAATGTGGTAAAACCCCATCCAATTGGGGAAACATCCACGGAGGTCTCTACACCTCAAAAGAAAAATTCACTAAAATAGAGTAAACAGATTACAAGCTATATAAGAAACTCAACACACAATCAGACCTAATCTAAGTCAAGAATTTTTACCAACTCCATTAGGTAATTATGTCTTCTCGGAAGGCTCTAATGTTGTAGTTGTTCTCCCAGCTTTGTAACTCCTCCTGATTTATCTTTACATCGACTCTAAAAGTCAAAAATCTCTCTACCAATACTTCTTTAGTGTTGTAGTGTTAAAAGTGTAAGTGGTGAAGTGCCGAGCACATGCTTGCAACACACACACACACTTATGCAGATTTGGTGTTCCAGGAACAAAGAAAATTTTGAAGGAATATCAATGAAGTCCAAGTCAATCATTCAAGCCATTAATTATGATATTGTGTCAGCTTTCAAAGCTAGGCCTTATAAGGGTCCTATCACTAGATTTTTCAGTTCCTACATTGATGATTTAAATATTTCCTATTTAGACTGTAAGCCACTGGAGAAAGTCTCTTTTTCTCCTTCTGCTAATATATATTAATTTTCCAAAAAAAATGAATCTTGGTTTGTTGAAAATGTTAGACTTACGATCTTTATTCTTTACCTCAAATCGAATAATAACCTTGCTTTTTAAAATAGCAAAGGTCTTATATGCTCTCTTTTTATTTATATACGCTTCTATTTCACAAAACGTGAAATCTGAACTTTGAAAGGACAAATGTCTCAAGATCTTCAACTAGATAGAAGTCAGTTTTTCTCAAAACTAGAAACAGAAAAAATATTTGTTGGTAAAAGGTTTTGAAAGAACATTTAAGTATAAAACAACCAATAAATAAGGATTTCTTGAAAAATAAATCAAACCTAAAGAGATCTAAGGGATTTATATCAACTAAAATCAGATCTCTGTTTTTTGTGAAAGAGAAAACAAGATCCAACAACGTGACTATGTTGGAAAAGAGATTGAAGACTGCAGAGGAATGAATCTTAAAAATAGGACGAACATACAAACACTCAAGGTAAATTTTTTGAAGAAAATTGGCTAGGATTCGGTTTCGATTTTTCTATTTCTCTCTTTTTTTTCTCTCTTCTCTCTCTCTCTTTTTCTCTCAACTCTCAACTAATCCAAAGATTGTAAACATATGAATGAGGTCATATATCTATAGTAGATGTTGGAAGGTCCTGGAATCTCTGGGCAAAACAACGGCTGAGATTAACTCTGGCTAATCGATGTAAATCTAATGGCTTACAACACACCGCAATTAAATGACATCTGATTGGCCAACAAGGTTGAGACTTGGATTATTATAAAAAACATAATGAATGTAGCTAAAATAAATCCAAGGGCTGGTAATGGTTATCCAGAATGTGGGAGTAAGAAAACACAATATGGGCCGTTGAGGATGTAACGCGTGTGTGGCTCAGATACGTTAAAAACATATGTTTTTGATGTTTAAACAATTCCAAGTTGTACCACACATCTCTTTGTCACTTTCGAATTCGACCCAAACAAGTTTTTAGGAGATAAAAGTATTTACAAATCGGCCCAAAACATTTTAAAACCAAATATTAAATGTTTTAAAAATGTTTATAAATTCCTAAAAATTATTTAAAAAATCCCAAAAAATTATTAAAAAATTATTTTAATGGGAATTAATACTCACACGCCTAAATTAATATGAATGCAACATGGAAATGAAATCCTAGGTGTAGTGTTGGTATTATACCTTTGAGACTAGTAGAGGAAATATCATGTAGAGTCTGAGGTTTTTTGGTAAACTAGGGTATGAGTCAAATTTTATCACTATTTCCAAACTAGACAAACACCTATATAATGTAGACTCAAGTGAGTCAAATATATAGGGTGATTCAACATGGACAAGTATCTTACTTGATCGGTCACAAAAACACTTATTCAGCGGGAAGGCCGACCAACATAAGAATGTCAACCAATTGGACCATCAATAATTATTCAAATGGGATACCAACCAACTATGAATTCCCATAGTTTTACTTATTGTATACTGATGTAAATGCATGTCAATAGAAAGACATTCCATCTTTTAGGTTTCACACCCCTATAAATACAAACCAAATCCCTTAGCTCAAGGGACAACTCGAAATCACACATATGCTTATCTTGCTAAGCTATTGTAAACCTTATTAAATAACAACAAAAATGAACGTAGGCTATTTTACAACCAAACACTCTAAAATCTCTTTTTGTGTGTGTGGTTTGAGTTATTTCTATAATATTTATCTGTCATTATAAAATTAGAATCAATCTACTTTTAGACATCAACACCTGTTGTTCACCCCTCAAAAATGAATCGGATTCTATCCTTTCTCCTTCTATTACTGATGTGATTGGAAATGAGACCTCCTTTGATGAACTTCCCAGTACGGTATTTTCAAGGGATGTTTTTAATGAAATGAATTATGATTTGAAGTATCTTGTTGTGCCATTTATTAATATGCATTGAGTCTAATCAAACAATTGATGAAAATGATCAAATAAACGGATAATTCTTAACTGATCTTAATAAGAAAAAAATTAAACAACATAATCACATTCAAACTAATGATTATGATATTATTGTTATCAATCTTGGTTTAAGTAGCAATTCGCGATATGTTAGGATAGGGTTCACCCTCAAAGAGCATGAACAGTTTTAATTTGAAGGACTTTTGAAAGAATTTGTGATCGTCTTTACATGGTCATGCAACAATTTTCTCAACATTGATTCAGAAATCACACAACACGAGATTCCTACCTTCTCACAAAGTAAGCTTGTCGCTGAAGTTGATAAATCTCCCTACAGAATGGTATCTTAAGGTCAAAGATGAAGTGGTAAAGAATTGGAATGTAGGCTTAGTTTGCATTGTCGAATATCCTACATAGATTGCAAACATCATCCTTATGCCGAAATTATGAGGAAAACACTACATCTTCATTGACTGTCGAGCTATGAACAAGGCATCCCCGAGGAATTAGAACCATCTGCCCAATATTGACATGATTATCAATAATACTCCCAGTCATGCCCTCAAATCATTTGTCGACGATTTCGTTAAGTATAATCAGATCAAGATTCATCCCGACCATCAAGAGAAAATTGCCTTTATCACCCCATGGGAAACCATATGTTACACAATCATTTCGTTTGCTTTTAAAAATACTGGAGCTACCTGCTAAAGGGTAATTACAACCATTTTTCACGACCTTATCCACAAAGAGGTTGAAGTTTATGTTTAAGATATGATCATAAAATCCAAAACTCGAGAATGTCACATCCCTAACTTGAGGAAATTCTTTGAACGAGTGCGATAACATCAGATGCTCCTCAACCCATAAAAATGCATTTTTAGTGTCATGAAAGGCAAACTCCTGGACTTTATGGTCAATGAGAAGGGTATTAAAGTGAACCCTGACAAATTCAGAGCGATTCTCAAAATTCCACCAACTCAGACAGAAAAAGAAGCTTGTGCCTTCTGAGGAAAACTCCAAAACACCACTCAGTTCATTATCTAACTGACCTCTATTTGTGAACCCTTCTTTAAACTTCATAGGAAGAATTCGACCAAAGTCTCGAATAAGGCTTATCAATAAGCCTTTGAATAGATTAAATGATACCCTACTCGACCTCCGATTCTTGTGCCTTCACATCAAGGTCTTTCCCTTCTTTTATATTGCATCGAATAATTACACTAAGAAAGAGTTATTTACTATGCAGGTCCAAATATAGAAGGGTACGCGATGAAATATACTGCATTGGAAAAATGTGTGTCACCTTAGTTTAGGTCACAAGGTAGTTTCGACATTATGTGATTATGTTCCCCATTAAATTACTGTCCCATATGGATCCAACGAAATACGTATCAGATAAACCTTCCTTGTCCAGTCGCATGGCTTGATGGATGATAATACTAGCTGAATTCAAAATTATGTATGTTACTCAAAAGGCTATGAAGGGAAGAGCCATTTCTGACTATCTTGCCGACAATACCATAGGTAAATCCGAGGTATGGATTTTTGTATTTTTAGATGAAGACATTCCTTACACTTCCCATGAAGAGCTTAGCTGACAGATGTTTTTCGATGGGACTACTAACAAGAAGGGATAAGGTATTGGGATACTCCTAATCACTCCCAATGATTATCACATTCTCATCGCGATTGAGTTAGACTTTCTTTTCACCAAAAATATGACAGAGTATGAAGCATGTTCCATAGGTCTCAAGATCTCCCTCGAGAAAGGAATCAGGTGCATTGACATCTATGGAAATTTAACTCTCATCGTAGGAAAAATCCTTAGAAAGTGGAAAGTCAAATACGAAAAACTCCTACCCTTCCATGCTCATCTTGAAGATCTTGCCTCTCAATATGAACGTATCACCTTCCACTACCTTCCTCACTCAAAAAATAGCCTAGTTGATGCATTGGAAACTCTGGCTTCTATGATTGACATGTTAAAGGGAGTAATAATGGCTGACTTTCTAGTTTAGAAACAGGCAACACCCACCCATTTCTACCACATCGAGATCGTAATAGAAAAATATCCAGTTTAGAAACATTGCTACCCATTTTAAACCTGAAGTCACGGAGTTAGTTAATGAGTATAGAATTCAAAGGCACAAGTTCTCTCCTCACTGACTACAAACCAATGGGGTTGTTGAAGACGCCAACAAAAACCTCAAGTCCATAATCAGTAAAATGATAAAAAGTTTTAGAGATTGGGCAAACAAAAGCCCATGTTCTCTATGGGACTACCGTACCTCTATCAGAATACCCACTGAGGATATCCCTTATCCCTAGTATACAACATGGGGCGGTCTTACCTATCGAACTCGAAATACCCTCTACGCGAGTCATGATCGAAAGTCAGGTCAACGAGGAAGATTGGAAGTAAAGTTGCTCCAAAAAACTTGTATTCTTTTAATAAAAGAAGATTAAAATCCCTATATCATATACAAAGTTACCTTCACTATACTGCACGATCATTCAATAAAAATGTCAAAGACCATGGTGTGCTAGAAGGAGATCTCGCCCTCAAAGAATTTATAGTTTCCATCTGGGATCCAAGATAACCTAACTGGATTGGCCCTCATCATAAAAATATTTTTTCAAGTGGCATCTCTATGCTTAGAGAGCTTGACGGAGAAGAGATGGCGCGCTAAGCCAATTTGGATCATCTTAAGAAATTCTACCCCTAGTCCAACTCTCGTCATGTTACGGCTCTTCTTACCTACTTTATATTCTAAAAAATTATCACCTCTCTTCTCAAAACTGTGTGGGACTTGATCCTCTCAAAATCACATTTTCAAAGAAAAACTTGCAATTTTCAAACTCCATAGAGGCACATAAGCATCCCGTAAAATTCTTTGGGAATGATCATTTCTATTTCACAAAATGCTATTCTTTTCTTTCACTGAGAACATCAGTCTCTATCATCATTTAAAAAAAATGGATTAATTATGCCTTAGAGATTTGTATAGACTAGGTTTTAACCCCGCGCGATGTGTGGACAAGGTGCATTACGATGCATATTCCAAAAGAACAAAAGTCATTTCCAGGATAAAATTGAACTATTATCATAAAAGTTATAATCCAAAATTTGTTGGTTAACATAATGATACTGAAATTGGACTAATTCTTTCCATATCGCTCCAGTTTCACCGCACTTTATAAGCACATCATCCTCCTATAAGAATTTTTTTCTTTAAAAAATAATGTCTTTCAATTAAAAAGGAAGAAAATATTATACAGTCCCCAAAAAGTAGATAAAATAATTATGAAAAATATGTTGATATTCCTAACTTCAGAATTATGGGGTAGCTTTTTATTAGTATTATTACACCACGTTGAATTTATAACACCAATTAATACCCACCCCCACTCCAACCAAGCTTAATCCATTAAGCATAATATAAAGTTATAAACCCTGTTCTAATTATATAGAGTTCCGATATTGAGATTGAAATGCATCCCCAAATATAATAGAATCCCTACACAAAACATATTTAAGAAATATAATGTCACTCAAACATTTCATCATATAATATAAGGGAAAAACCACTGAACATATGCAATTAAGAAATGGAAGAAATTAGCCGGATTATTAGATCGGAATATTTTTGGCATAAACACAAATTAAACACATCTAAAAATTGGGGAAACCCATTCAAAACACAATGGAAGAATTTAATCAAATTTGAAGGTACTGTACAATTGAGGAAGGGGTATTACTGAAAGAAGAGATACTACCGTCCACGGTATCGGTGACTTCTCACATGTTCATAACTACTTTTCATAAAAAAAAAATCAAGGAAAATTTATGAGATAACATCATCAAAAAGGCCATGCTGAATACATTTTTTTTTTGGTTCGTATGATAATTTTTTATGAAGTGTGGGAACAGATTGAGGTCGGGAAGGAGAAATAGACTGGGGGATAAAACCTACCACTTGAAGATCCTTCAGTTCCTCCCTTCCTATTTTTTCTCATATAAATTAATGAGTTAGATGTTCCAAGCATCTAAGATATGGTTTTAGAATTGTGGGAGATAAATAGAATAATTAATCTGCCATTTATTTAAGACACCAAATATCTCGTGCCCAATTATTTCTCTTCCTGCCGAAGATAGAGAAATTAAGGAATGCAAATGTTTAGGGGAAGAGAAAGGAAAAGCGTCATTAAAAAGGGGTGAGAAATTGAGGGGAAGGTGAGAAGACAGTAGAGAGAGAATCAACAGAGATGGGGTGTTTTAGATAAAGAAGGGGAAGCAAAAGAGGATAATGAAGGAAAATTTAATGCAAATCTATTACTATGCCAGATCAAATGTAAAACCATTGACTTTGTGTGTTCCACGTAGATAAAGCTAACGAAAAAATGTTATCCTGCAAAAAAATAAGATACAAAAAGGAGATGATATTAGTAACCGAGTAATATTGAAAAAAAATCTTATTCAAGATGAAAATTTGCATATACGAATTAAAATTATTATTGTATTCTCAAATTGAAATTCTTGTGACTACGTGGTCAGCTCCTACGAGTTACATTAGTCCAATGCGAGGTGTTAGTGCATCTTAAGGGGCCCTTTGAGCATTGGTTTGAGTTTTCACACTTTACGTCTTATTTTTAAGCCTAATATAGATATTTTCAAATGATCATTATATTCTCAAATCAAGAGACAAATGACTACGCAGTCGATTCCTACGAGTTACATTGGTCACGTGCGAGGTGTTCGTGCCTCTTACGAGGTCGTTTGGGTACTGGTTTGGGGTTTCACCCTTTAACGACTTATTTTTATGCCTAATCTAGATATTTTCAAATTATCATCATATTATCAAATCGAGAGCCCTGCCACTATGCGGTCAATTCTTACGAGTTACATTAGTCCCGCACGAGGTGTTCGTGCCTCATATAGGGCCATTTTGGGTGTAGTTCAGGTTTTAACCCACTAATGGTATGTTTTTAAGCCAAAGTCTAGATATTTTCAAATTATCACTGTATTCTCAAATCATATGTCCCGTGATTACACGGTCAGTTCCTTGAGTTACATTGGCCCCATGAGAGGTGTTAGTGCCTTTTACGGGGCCGTTTGGGGGCTGGTTTGAGTGTTCATGCTCAAATGGAATGTTTTTAAGAATAATCTAAATATTTTTAAATTATCGTTATATTCTCAAATCGGGAGACCCGTGACTACACGGTCAGTTCCTACAAGTTACATTGGTCTTGTGCGAGGTGTTCGTGCCTCTTACGGGCCGTTTGGAGACTGGTTTGAGTTTTCACTCGTCTAAAAGGAAATAATTTTTTTTATTAAACATTTATGTTTTCGAATCATTCTATCTCCTTTAATCAGACAACTATAACCACAAGATGAACCAATCGAACATGAACATAAAGAAATTTACAAACGTGTGGAACCGGTGTGTCGATTCAAAAAAAGCCTACAGATTCCATCGTCTAGCATATGTCCAATACAATCTAAGTAAGGAAAACATAAATCAACATTTGAATAATTTTTTTTACTTTCACCCTCACTGTTATTTGAACTTGCGTATTACACCCTCACTTATATAATAATTTGAGATGCACTCACAAAAGCATCCCTAAAGCTCACATAATGTAATATAAGGCCCTCAAAATGACACTTAAATAGATTTACCAATGCTTTGGGAAATATTTCTCAAACTTAAAAAAAGGGGTTATAATAAATAAAAACTCAGTGTGAAAGTTAATATGGCCCTACAATCATTACATGGATATGCAAGTAGCTATAAGGGTAAGAACTTCCAAACGAAGTCAGAAGATTTTAACACGATATGATAATAGCAAAAAAAATGAAATTCGAGTCGAAACTTTTAGAATTCAAAACTTGGATTGTTTGATCCTTAATTACTCAAACAACATACTTGCACCATTTCACTCTTGAATTTCAAACCACTAGATCCAATAAGAGAACGCGCAAGCAAATAGACAACAATAACCTACCAAAATAGCTATAAGGAAACAATACAGCCTGCTTAGTTTGGTATAACCAAAACGTTTACAAGGAAATTAGTTTACCAGAACTGATTTACAATTAAAATTATGATAACTATTTTCAAGATAGCAAACTGCTTAGTTTACCTAAATTGATTGGGTATGTTTAGATCTAACCAACAAGAATAAAAAAATTGAATAAGTTTAGATTTTACCAACAGAAATCACAAAAATCAAATACGTTTAGATCTAACAAACAAGAATCACAAAAATAGAGTTAATACAGTATGTTAACTGTCAAAAATTAGATCTACACACTAAAGAATAAAGTATAAATGATTATACACAAATAATAAACAAGGAAATATAAATCGGACAACAAGAATTTTTAGTCCAAACCTCTGATTTATGGGGTTGCATTTCACCCTCAACACAATTCCACAAATGTAATACCCCACATTTTTTATTGAATTGAAATTGAAAAAAAAAACTATTTCAGTATATATATTCGAAATGTTTGGAAATGAAACTATGTCAGTATATATATTCAAAATGATTGGAAATGAAAAGTTAAAATGAATTCATTGATATATGAATGTGCGACTTACATATTAGAAGCGAATTAACGCGTAAAAGGATCGAGAGGGTTAAATTTGGCGCAATGGCATTTTTGTAAATAAACTAACCCTAGGTATAAATAGAAAAGAAGAGAAGAAGTCTTCATTCTTTCATTTCACAAAATGGGGCTAGGTTTTAGTAGAGAGAGAGAGTAATAAGATAAGGAAGCTAAGAGGATTTCAAGAAGATTCAACTTCTCCATAGAATCTAAGGCAAATTAATAACCTATATGTATATATTATTATGTGTCTATAATAAAATTTCACATGAACATGTATTTGGATCCCTAAATTAATATGAAATTGATGTTAAAAATGATATGCAATGTATTAGGATTATCATTCATGTAGATTCAAATGCAATAACATCATTCTAGAGATTGAGAGGTAGAACAGCCTCTTAAATTGTAGAAATCTATGAAATTAAGTAAATCGTCATATTAAAAACTGTTTTGAGCTATTTTGGTTCCGAAAATGGATGTTTCGTTTGCGTGTCTCGATAGAAAATCATATTCTGAACAACTTTGTAGTTTTAAGTTTTTCCGAAAACGGATCGGAAAAGTCTCAAATCGGCGTTTTAAAATTTTGTGCAGAAAGTTATCGTGAACAGGTCCGAACTGTATATGTTAGTTTCGGGTCTGTTTTAGGCAGGCTATGGTAGCGTGTTGGCCTATCCTTGTCGAAAATCACGTTCCGAACAACTTTGTAGTTTTAAGTTTTTCCAAAAACGGAGCGAAAAAGCCTCAAATCGGCGTTTTAAAATTCTGGGCAGAATGTTATCGAAAACAGGGGCGAATATTATATATTAGTTCCGGGTCTGTTTTCTGAAGGCTATGGAAACGTACCCACGTGTCTTTATGAAAAATCACGTTCCAAACAACTTTGTAGTTTTAAGTTTTTCCAAAAACGGATCGGAAGAGCCTCGAATCTGTATTTTAAATTCTGGGCAGCATGTTGTTGAAATAAGAGTGATAATGTTTTTCATGTTGTTAGTAAGATAATTGTGGTGTTGTGCTTAATATCCTAACTTGATCACATACTTATGGTTATTAGGGATATATAACCTTGAAATGATTTGATGTTGAATTAGTAAATTAATGATGTAAATTATGTTATATTATAAATAATGACTATTGTATAACTCGAGTAAGAGGCTTGACACGATTGTATATATACATAAGCGTGAAATTGTTTTATATGTATATTGTCGAGTATACACTAGACTAGTCCTCCGATCGACGTAGGTACATGTTGAATGCCATTTTTTTTGTGATTGATCCGGTTAGGTTTCGCTCGAGTGTCGTGTCGGAGATAAACCACCGGAACCGGATACATGGTTGTAATGCGGGTCGGATAGAAAGACCTTGAAACGCCATGTGATTTAGGACTTAGTATGATTTCCCTTGCCACGTAATATTGGGGAATATTCGTGTGTAGGCCTAGTGTTACGACTTGTTCCCCCGGGTAACGATAAGTGACCTGATATGACTTATTGTGTGAGATATTATGCTTGTGTCTTAAAGTAATATCCCGAATCGATGTATTTGATATTATACTTGAAGGAAATATTTTGATACATTAAATACTGAAATGAGATTAATAATGATTAATCATGATCCGATATGAGACTACACGTTACTCGAGTTTGGGTTGGGTAGTCACGACATAGGAACATTGGTAGGGAAATTGAACAACTTAATTACTGGAGATGAGTAATGACTAGTGTGCTTTCATTATAAGTACATCTTATAATATTATAGCTTGTTTTCTTGCTTTGACGTCCGTCTATCTTGCTTCTTGCTCCTCTCCTATATATATAATATATGACAGGTCCACGTCCCGCTGGACAATAGACTACCGAGCCTAATGAGATCTTATCAATCTTAGGATTCATGTAGCCGTGGAGTTATTCTATTTTAATTTATGTCGTTCATTTACCTTTTCTTAAGGGTGGTATCAAAGATTAATATCACTTTGTTTATACTTGGGATTTGAGAGAATTGTTGTATTACTCTTTCCCATTTTGTGTTGGGACGCATGTATTGGCATTTTATATTTTCAGTTTGAGATTACTGATGGATTATTACAGTTAATAGTTATGAGTTGGTTTCACTTGTTATAGCTATTATGATGTGATATGGTTACACATGTGAGAGTGTACATGTTTATTTTACGGCGTTTATTTAAATTCCTGTTTCTAATGCCAATATATTGACGCTCCGCTTTAATTTAATTGGGCGTAGCTAACCGAGTTAGATATAAAAAGCAGGGTTGTCACAGTTGGTATCAGAGCACGGTTTTAGAGCCTTTAGGGATCTGAGGGCGTCCGTTACGTTTTTCGTGCATCGTTTCCTTGATACGTAGAGCCTTACAATTAGGTATTGTATTCGATGACATGGAAGATCTTCACGCTATGATTTTGACGGGAGATTCGGAGCTAGCCTTGTGTATAGGGAGGGTTCCTTGTTTTGATTTCATTCGTGAGACGTCCCACGCATGAGGTGAATATTCGATCGACCACAGGAGAGTACGCGTAAAGTCTGTGTGTGAGTACTTGTTGTAATTATGACTAGTGCTCCACTCGAATAATTTTTTTTTAGGATACGTGTTCGCTTACTATCTTTTAAGATGGTGATTTGATGAGCGTGGACTCTGGGAGGGCAAAGGGTCCAAGAATTTTAAGAAACCGCAATTCGCGTGCAACTATCGTAGTTTCATCGCCCACCAGTAGGCGAGAAAACCGATGTTGAACTCAATGATTGAGTTGACTTTTGGTGCTTTAGGGGGAGGAAACACCCGTATATTTGCTGTGCAATATCAACTTTGAATATCGTCGCTCTTATGGCTGTAAAGAAGTTGGTATAAGTTATAGCCAACCCTGTAGTACCACTGAGTTGTTGGTACCACTTGCGCGTGTATTTGTCTGAAGTTATTTCAAATGTGGAAGGGTAGAACTTTAGATATGGAACACCTCAAAATGATGTGGTCCAGTTGTTGTTGTGACATTTTCGTGAGAAGAAATTATCGCGCTCCACCCGTAATGGACAGACTGTTGAGGCATTCGATGACGTATTAATAAGTGAATGGTTAACGAAGTAAGTCTTATGATAATAAGAGTATATTATTACTTATCAACATGTAAAGGAAGGGTTGTGATTTGAGAGAGGACTACTCCAAATCGGTGTATGTCCCACACCATCAAAGGATGACCTGAGGGGTCCAATTTTGGTGTATGCAAGAGTGTTATCATACTTGTGAAAATCACAAACTAGATTCATCCGTTTGATGATGTTTAATGAGAGATTCATGAGTTTGAATCTGGAATGGATAAGTGATTATCCTTGAAATATTGTGTTGGTATCAGGGAACTTTGATAGGCGTGTAAACCTATACGTTGTCCACACAAGCGATAGATGTCGCATTGGTGTGGCATAATGGCTTTTAGTGTTCTGATCCTATAAAATCCGTAATGGAATCAACTTAAGGACAATTATGTGTGTGTTTGGTCATGCACAAGATATATTAGTGGGTTGGGTACTCACTTGTTCATAGTGGAATGTTTCGGTGAGTTATCCCGAACAAGTTCGTGAGAATATAACAGTAATGTTATGATATCTTGGCCATGGACACTAGGGATGAGGAAGTCCATATCGCAAGGTCATACGAGGATTGACATTGGAGAAGTCCAGAATTTTTTTAGGTAGTTTTCTTTCCATATTTAGGAATGAATGGAGTTCAGTGTTCTTCATAAATCCCTAGATTAGAATTGGTGTTCGATAAGATGTGGTTATCTTGCTTTGTATCACCGGTATATTTGTTAAAAGCTGTCGAGAGTGGAACGTGAATATGTGCGTGCTAAGGGATGGACTTGAGTTGGAGTTATCAGTTGTGAACCCTACGATGAGTAGTGAATCTCTAGGGATGATTTGTCGAGTGAGAACATCACGAGGGAGTGTTCAATAGGAGTTTCATTTTATGCGAGCGTGATCGCTTGAGTTGGTGATATATCCATGAGTTCAGTTTTATGTTATCACCCGATGATTAGGGATATCAATTTGTTGCACTGTGATAATGGTGGTGCTTGATTTTGAATCCATCAGATATGGGAATGTGGCTATGCTGTGGCCCTCGTTATGTATTAATGTGAATTATAGCACGAGTGAGTAGTTAGTGACATGATGTTTACTTAGATCGTGTGTGATTAAAGACGCATTCTGAAATCAAGTGTAAGATGTTCGATTTTGGTGATCTCTAGACTAGTGAATAGTCATAGAATGGTCTTGATGGTCTTTTGATAATGGTAGAGTCGCGTATAGCTCAGTCAGTTTTTACGTGATTGATGATAGTGTTGCCAAGTGAGTTTCGTCATTAATGGCAAGGATTGAGACATTTTGGGATTTCAAATGTTGGACCCATTCATTGAAATGGTTGTCATAACCTGCACTGTAGGGGGACAATAAGAGAGTGTTTCAACCATTGTTGAGAAGTATTGTAAGGAGGGTGTGTACTCTTGGGCAAACACCCACGAATGGGTTCATAAGATATTTAATTTTTGCTTCAGTTATGCATGGATTACTGAGTGTTAATTGGGGTCACGGTATGTGAGTGTACCCGCTACCTTATATTTACGAACTTTGACCTGTTGGATAGCACATCGTTCTTCATAAAGATCAGGTAGCGTTGGTGTGCTGGAAGATGAGTATCTGGATGGTGAGTGTGCCAAATCCGATATATTGATTTGGTATGATAAGTAGGAATTTTTGGTCTTACCTCATTGCTTGACAAATGTACAAGTCTTATTCGTGGTTTGAAGAACCAGGTTCATTTCTTTTTCGGTGAGAAAATTCTAATATACTCACAGGCCAAGGAAAATCATGTCGGATAGGTTGAATTCCTTACTTGTTTTTAAAAAAAGAGCAGTAAGTCGAATCTAGCGAGGGTTTGTTGCCTTGGGTTAGAGCGATCAAACCATGAGAAGTGAGGCAAGGGGGCACATTGAATCTTAATTTAGTTAGAAACCTTTGGGTGAGGGATCGTTGACCACCCAGAATGCAACTTTGTCGGTGTTGTCTTATTCGAGAGAGTTTGAACCTTGTTGATATTATTTACCTAAGTCCAGACTTGGAAAGATGGAATAATATTTGTAAGTGCAGAGAAGTTGTTTGCTTATCCACATGTATAACATTAGTGGATAATAAGGGTTGCTATATTGGTTGAATCACCATCAATATAAGTGCAAGGCAAGTGTTATTGACAACTCGGAGTAGAGTTGGCTTTTGAGCTTTCAGTACCATCTGTTAATCGATTATGAGTTGAGTATCGAGGCATGATTGATGAATAGTGACATCTGTATTGAATAGGCAAAGTTGGATTATTTGTTATGTGATAAATCGTTGAGTCGAGAGATAAGTGTTTTTTTTTAGTTAGATGATTCTTGTACCACTAGAGGTCTTGAGTTGAAAAATTCCTTATCTCGACAAGCTGACAGTAGTGTATCGGAGGGGTTCCTTGTTTGGATTTCACTTGCGAGACACTCCACGCATGAAACTTAGCAAGTCGGTAATTGGGGTTATTGATTTTTGGATCAGCTTAGTAGTTCAGTTATGTTAGGCTTCCTGGTGAGAGTTAGATTGTACAGTTAGAAATGGAAAAGTATCTCCATGGATTTCATTGTTGGGTTACCAAGATCGCAGCACGATTATGATTCGAATTGGGTCATCATTAACAGACTGACAAAGGTGGATCTTTCCTTCTAGTGATGACAGATTATATGGTAGCACAGTATGCCATGATTTTTATTAACAAGATTATGAAGTTGCATGGGGTACCACTTGATATCGTGTCCGACCAAGGCAGTGTCTTCATCTCGCACTTTTGTAGTGGTCTTCAGGAGGCAATGGGAGTTCAGTTGAGTTTAAGTATTGCGTTCCACCCTCAGTTTGATGGTCAGACGGAGCGTGTAAACCAAATTTGGAGGACATGTTACGAGTTTGTGTGTTGGAATTCAAATGTGGTTGGGATACACATTTTCCACTGGTGGAGTTTGCATACAATAATAGTTATCAACAAGCTATTGGCATGGAACCATACGAGGCTTTTTACGAAAGGCCTTGTCGATCCCTACATCTTGGTTGGAGTTCTAAGAGCACCGAATGTTAGGTCTAGATATTGTTAGGGAGACCTCAGAGAAGGTAGACTTGATTTGTGCACGGATGAAGACCGCACAAGATCTTGAGAAGACTTATGCTGACATAAGGTAGAGGAAGTTAGAGTTCGCCATTGGGGACCAAGTGTTGTTGAGGGTCTCACACATGAGAGGCGTTGTTCGCTTTGGTTCCAAAGGGAAGATTTCACCGTGATGCGTGGGTACGTTACAGTGTTGGACAGGGTGGGGTTAGTTGCCTACCGTTTAGCCCTACCTGACCAGCTCCAGCGGGTACACGATATTTTTCATGTATTAATGTTTAAGAAGTTCTTACGTCCCGAGGACTCACACCTACACATAGATTTAGACGGGATTGAGTTGCACCTCGATGGGAGCTATGAGGAGAGGCCGGTTAGGATCCTAGATCATCGTGAGCAGCAGTTGAGGTCAAAAGTCAATCCTTTTGTTCGTGTTATGTTGAGTAATCATGATGAGTCTGAGACCACTTGGGAGAGAGATGATGACTTGTGAATTAGTCACCCATATCTCTTCATCGAAGGTACGTGCAAAACTACCTTACTTGAATTGAATTGATTTGTTTTAATTTGGATTTCGAGAACGAAATCCCGTTCGTAGAGGGGGAGAATGTAATACCCCACATTTTTTATTGAATTGAAATTGAAAAAAAAAACTATTTCAGTATATATATTCGAAATGTTTGGAAATGAAACTATGTTAGTATATATATTAAAAATGATTGGAAATGAAAAGTTAAAATGAATTCATTGATATATGAATGTGCGACTTACATATTAGAAGCGAATTAACCCGCAAAAGGATCGAGAGGGTTAAATTTGGCGCAATGGTATTTTTATAAATAAACTAACCCTAGGTATAAATCGAAAAGAAGAGAAGAAGTCTTCATTCTTTCATTTCACAAAATGGGGCTAGGGTTTAGTAGAGAGAGAGAGTAAGAAGAGAAGGAAGCTAAGAGGATTTCAAGAAGATTCAACTTCTCCATACAATCTAAGGAAAGTTAATAACCTATATGTATATATTATTATGTGTCTATAATGAAATTTCACATGAACATGTATTTGGATCCCTAAATTAATATGAAATTGATGTTAAAAATGATATGCAATGTATTAGGATCATCATCCATGTAGATTCAAATGCAATAACATCATTATAGAGATTGAGACGTAGAACAACCTCTTGAATTTTAGAAATTTATGAAATTAAGTAAATCATCATATTAAAAACTGTTTTGAGCTATTTTGGTTCCAAAAATGGATGTTTTGTCCGCAAATCTCGATAGAAAATCATATTCTGAACAACTTTGTAGATTTAAGTTTTTTCGAAAACGGATCGAAAAAGTCTCAAATCGGCGTTTTAAAATTCTGTGCAGAAAGTTATCGTGAACAGGTCCGAACTGTATATGTTAATTTCGGGTCTATTTTAGGCAGGCTACGGTAGCGTACTGGCGTATCCTTGTAGAAAATCACGTTCTGAACAACTTTGTAGTTTTAAGTTTTTCCAAAAACGGATGGAAAAAGCCTCAAATCGGCGTTTTAAAATTTTGGGCAGAATGTTATCGAAAACAGGGGCGAATATTATATGTTAGTTTCGGGTCTGTTTTCTGAAGGCTATGGAAACGTACGCACGTGTCTTTATGAAAAATCACGTTCCGAACAACTTTGTAGTTTTAAGTTTTTCCAAAAACGGATCGGAAGAGCCTCGAATCTGCATTTTAAATTCTGGGCAGCATGTTGTTGAAATAAGAGTGATAATGTTTTTCATGTTGTTAGTAAGATAATTGTAGTATTGTGCCTAATATCCTAACTTGATCACATACTTATGGTTATTAGGGATATATAACCTTGAAATGATTTGATGTTGAATTAGTAAATTAATGATGTAAATTATGTTATATTATAAATAATGACTATTGTATAACTCGAGTAAGAGGCTTGGCACGATTGTATATATACATAAGCGTGAAATTGTTTTATATGTATATTGTCGAGTATACACTAGACTAGTCCTCCAGTCGACGTAGGCACATGTTGAATGCGATTATTTTTTTGTGATTGATCTGGTTAGGTTTCGCTCGAGTACCGTGTCGGAGATAAACCACCGGAACCGGACACATGGTTGTAATGCGGGTCGAATAGAAAGACCTTGAAACGCCATGT
This sequence comes from Sambucus nigra, assembly GCA_949130495.1. Classification (NCBI taxonomy): domain Eukaryota; kingdom Viridiplantae; phylum Streptophyta; class Magnoliopsida; order Dipsacales; family Adoxaceae; genus Sambucus; species Sambucus nigra. The sequence continues at coordinate 78,487,826 of OX422220.1, forward strand.
GATTTAGGACTTAGTATGATTTCCCTTGCCACGTTATATTGGGGAATATTCGTTTGTAGGCCTAGTGTTACGACTTGTTCCCCCGGGTAACGATAAGTGACCCGATATGACTTGTTGTGTGAGATATTATGCTTGTGTCTTAAAGTAATATCCCGAATCGATGTATTTGATATTATACTTGAAGGAAATATTTTGATACATTAAATACTGAAATGAGATTAATAATGATTAATCATGATCTGATATGAGACTACACATTACTCGAGTTTGGGTTGGGTAGTCACGACATAGGAACATTGGTTGGGTAATTGAACAACTTAATTACTGGAGACGAGTAATGACTAGTGTGCTTTCATTATAAGTACATCTTATAATCTTATAGCTTGTTTTCTTGCTTTGACGTCCGTCTATCTTGCTTCTTTCTCCTCTCCTATATATAAAATATATGACAGGTCCTCGTTCCGCTGGACAATAGACTACGGAGCCTGATGAGATCATATCAATCTTAGGATTCATGTAGCCGTGGAGTTATTCTATTTTAATTTATGTCATTCGTTTCCCTTTTCTTAAGGGCGGTATCAGAGATTAATATTACTTTGTTTATACTTGGGATTTGAGAGAATTGTTGTATTACTCTTTCCCATTTTGTGTTGGGACGTATGTATTGGCATTTTATATTTTCAGTTTGAGATTACTGATGGATTATTACTGTTAATAGTTATGAGTTGGTTTCACTTGTTATAGCTGTTATGATGTGATATGGTTACACATATGAGAGTGTACATGTTTATTTTACTGCGTTTATTTAAATTTCTGTTTCTAATGCCAACATATTGACGCTCCGCTTTAATTTAATTGGGCGTAGCTAACCGAATTAGATATAAAAAGCAGGGTTGTCACAACAAACCCTCCTCAAATTGAATGACAAAAATTATAAAGCGTGTGATACCGATTTAAAATTACTCGTAAGTTTCCCAGTAAACCTAATTTAATTAGGGACTATTTTTAAACCAAAATAAATCAGCCCCAAATCATTCAACTGCGTGTGTCAAAACATAAAATAAATAAAGCATGCGACACAAGCTTAAGGAAAAATCCCCGCAGGGCAAAACCTTTTATTTCTAGAACTTTGAAAAGTTTACAAGACCATTGACTTACATACTAACTTGCTTTCTCCCACAAGAGTAACGCACGGTGTCTTCGTCAAACTTCCAAAGCAACGGCTAGAAATATGCAGTGGTTCACACGTAGCTATACCACAAGGACACGCAGTCTAAAATCTTCACAAGGACTCCCTCCACAAAAGCACGCACCTGTCGGTTGTAGAGCTCTTCCCACAAAGAATGAACAAAGACAAAATATGTTCTTGGGTTCCACAAAACAATTCACATAAAAGTAATTGGGATTTTGTGAATTAAAAACAAAAATATTTGAACCCTTAAAATTGTTGGAGAAAAAATTTCTGCCCAAAGGTATTGAATTAAATCTGGGCAGATGAAACAAAAGTTTCAAAAGAATAAGACTCTTAAAAGTTGAAATTGTTCTCCACGTTTTTCAAGGCTGCCAGGACCCCTTTTTATACAAAATTTGAGTCGGTCAAAGGATAATCATTACAGTAGTGTGTCAGCCAAAAAGTAGTGTCGTTCGAACGAGAACCCCATCTCACTTGAACGAGATTACGTGTCGTTTGAATGACTACGCGTGACATCCCAATGTCGTTCGAACGAGATGCTGATCTCGCGCAAACGAGATTGGCATCGAAATAGAGGTGCGTTAACTGTCAATGAAATTTTCGCAATACTATTCTTTTTCCAAAACAGTTAACACCTTTTTAAAAACAAACATTTATAAAAACAATTTTTATAACAAAGCTTTTTAAAATTCCTTTTAAGAATATTATAAAAATATTTTTGTATAAAAGTTTTTTAAAACACCTTTTAAAAATATCCCAACACTCTTAATATGAAATGTATATGAAACTTTAAAACAATTTCTTACCAAAGTTCATATTGTTGGGCTTGAATGTTGAAGGCAACTGGTAATTCGGATCCGTCTTTTATAGATGCAATCTTCTCAATTCTTCGATGACTTGTAGTGGTATATGATATAATTAATTGTGACGGATTTATTAAAAATACGTTCTTACAAAAATATATCAGATCCATAAATCTCTCCTCAAATCGTATGAAAAAAATTACAAAAAAGAGAGGTAGGGGCAGGGGCGGGGGGCAGGGTAAGGGCAGGGAGGAAGATGGTCTTACAATTAAGAATGATAATAACCTCACCTAAAGAAGGAGAAAAAATTTTAGGGTTTAGTGGAAGAACTCATCGAAAATAGGCAGTGGCGGTGGAGGGGGTTGTGGTCAGTTTGGGAGAGGTTCATAATATTTCGTGGTGGTTGCCCCGGAGTTTGGTATAGAAAGGGTTGGAGTTTTTTTGGTGAAGAGAGAGAGAGGCCCTTGGTTTACAGGGAGTGAGTGTGTGAGAGGATTTTTTGTTGAAGGAATGAAAGAGGGAGTTTGATTTCAGATGGGAGGGAATTTTTTTGAGGGTATTTATATTTAGTTAAGTGTGATCAATTTTGGCACACTTTTAAACTGTGCCAAATTTTGGCACAGTTTTAAAGTGTGCCAAATTTTCATCAAACCGTGCCAGAATTTGCCACATTTTTAAGCTGTGCCAGATTTTTAATATCAAAACGTGTTAAATTGTTGTTTTTCGTATAGTGGAGACACCATTTCTAATATTATATATTAGATAATTCAAACAATAGAGATTCTTCAAAGGAATAAAAAAAATATGTCAAAAACATCATCCCATTCTTTTATTACATACGAAACACAACGATTACATGATGTATCAGTGACAAGAATGAAAAAAATAAAATCACCTTACCAACCCCATAACTTGACTTACACACAAACATATATATTGCCAAACTTGTCCCCATATTCCTACAAATGCCACTTCAACTTCCAGAAGGACTAGCCTCATTATCATTACCATCCCTAAGAGGACCCCAAGAATTTGAATCCTAACTACACTTCCGTATGCACTCCATATGATGGTAAGCCTTGATCAACATGAATGAAAACACAACGCCCTCCTTTGGAGCGTCAAACATCACAATCCACTTCTAGTCAGTCTCCTTAACACAGAAATTCATAACAACCTTCTTCTACATCCATTTCAAATAGTCCCCAGGTACAAACCCATGCTCCCCAAAGGACTAGGACATGCATGTAAACGGTCGACAGTGTTGCCACAAAGATCCTAAAATCACTCTTAGAGATTCAAATAGTTCTTCCATTAGAAATAAATTGGTTAAACGAGGAGGAAAAATCTTCTCCTAGCTTAATTGACGTCGAAGTTGCCAAGGACAATAGAGGGAAATCTGGCGGAGGCCTACCAATTGAACATAATGGTAGCCACTAGTTACAGAATAGGCTGCAAGTCGCCCCACTATAGAATTGACCACTAAATATTTCAAGCCTCATGCTCCACAAAAAACCTTACCCAGATCTTAACATATGGGACAAAACTGTAAAAAGATTATGTAAAGAAGTTAGAGACACCTGTGAGAGCGTATTCAGGAGGAACCACCAGGAAAAATCTCTCTGATAACCGCATGAACATCATCACAGGACTGCCTCATAAAAAGTTAGATCATCCTTCATTTTAATCATCCAGACTATTCAGAATCTCCGCCAATATCACAGTAGTCGAATTATGATAATGAGACATTCATAGAACAATCGTGGCTACTTGAGGATCCTTCGTCAAGTAACTAGTTACTAAGAGTAGCCTAGAAGTTAATCTTAGAGTTACAACACCAGCATAACATTATTTATATGGCATCTTTGACACATCGAATTAAGCCTTGTCAAAAGGATGGTATTTTCCCATGCACCAATGGTCGGGTAGTCGAAGGGGGAAACATGAAGAAACTTGGCTATCGACACCCAAGGGGAACGAGAAGGTCTGGCATAGTTGAAGTAACACTAGGTTTAACACCCAATATTGCAACAAACTCCTCACAAGTGGGACACACTTCGTCTAGAACAAAGCAAAATATATGGTCTTCGGGATACCAGAACTGTGGTGTTACTTCTAATATTTTCCAATACATAGAACGGTTATGCCATAATGTGATCGAAAGGAAGTTAAAAGCCTAATAGTTAACATTGTAAAGGCACATGACCTCCAAGACCTCAAGGTAAGTTACGAATTCTTCAATCATGGGAATCGCCATCTCAAGGGAGAAATAAAAATTTGGGAATAGAAAGAAAAAAAGAAAGAAGGTGAAGTGTGGTGTGGTGTGAAACTCCATACCAAGACTCCTTTTTATATTCAAAACCACTCACAAAATAAGAAGGGGATTGAATTATTAATATAACAATTGTTCCCAAGTACACCCAAGTACAGAAGGAGTATAATAATGGTTTGAAATTTAATTTAGACTTGGCTAGTATGCCGATAGGCAGGCTAAGGGGTATGCCGATCTGCACCTCTAATTTTGAGAATTTTTACCATTCCTTTTTTTATACATCTTTCCAATAAATCCTTCTTTATCAAAAAAACCAGTTGACAAAGATTTTTTCAGTATTCCTTCCTGGAAAAGAATTTTCAAAAATGATACATATTTTAAAAAAGGTTCTTTCTTACATCTTAAATGAATAAAACCCCAGCAGAAAATTAAAGTCCATATAGACTAGGCCATTTAATTTGAGATCAATCAAGAAAATAAAAAGTGAAACTTGTATATATATATTCGTCATTGCGTTTATATGTTTCAGGAATAAAAGAGAAAAATAAAGGAAAAAAGATCAAAATTTATCGAGACGCAACCCAGACTTTCCAAAAGTCTGCCAACTAAAACCACCTCAGAAAGAACCTCGGCGAATGCGCTTCCCCCGATAGTGGACCCCTCACTCCCAAAACTAGAACATTCCTCAGAAGTGACCGGTGGCACCATACAAAACCTGGTCGCCTTTCTCACTTGATTAGACACCGAAATCATCCAGTCTCGAATGTCCCACAACCACAATATCGTTACACGAATAGTCTATAAAAGAATCAGTCCGGCAAAAGCGAGTAAGTCAATAATAAAGAAGGAGATTATAAATAAAATGCAAAACAAAAAAAAAGTAAAGTCATACCTCTCTCTGGAGAATCTCCTCAGTAAGGGAAGTGAAACCATTTATCATCTACTGAGGACGGTGAGGCACCGAGATGACCTATCCACCACCAAGTCGAATATGGTAGGAAGGAGTGGAAAGATGTTGGACAGGAATATCCTTCATCATCGTCGTTGCACCACCCTATGATCTATGAGATAAAGATATCGTAGCACTTTTGCCCATACTTGATCATGATGCTGGTGGAGGCATACTCTTCGCGTCGTAAATAAACGACGACATCAAACATTTGGTCACAAAGTCTAGATAATCGTATCCCATTGTAGTATTTGTATAGAGCATGTAGGGTTCACCCGCCATCGCCACCGCCTTCGCCTTATCCAATATCTCTATCACTCACCTCATATACTCGTAAGTGTTACGGTAGAACCTCCACCTCACCCTCAATCACCTCCATCACCACCCTTTCTCCTAGGTAACAGACATACCCAAACTCGTGCACCAATAATATCTGCATCTGGGCATGAACGTCCGTAACCCCTGCAACCCCCATAGATAGACGTCAAGGATAGAATGTAACGTGTCCCAAATAAAAGCCAGTCATAAAAAATCTAAAAAATACTTACCTGATTCCTTTCTGATGGTTGTCCAAAGAGGAGATAGCAGAACCATCGACACAAGAGAGGAGTCTCGAGAGTCTCTCAAGGAGACGACCAAAGGAAGAGTCCCTGCAAGAAAAGCGAAAAGTGAAATATATGAAATCCAAAACGAAAGAACGAAACCAGAGCCTAAACTGATTACTTATTAAGGCATTCAACACCGCCCTAACATCCTTTGGAGCCACAACCTCCACCGGTACATTCTTGGGAAGTCCCCTGCCTCACTTCTATTCAAGGACACCAACCCGATGTTGTGACAAATCACCTCGTAAAATGACATCTGGAGAAAGTAACACCAACTGTCACCTCGTAAAATGACGTCTGGAGAAAGCAAAACCAACTGTCAAAAAAGAGAAGAACACAAGAAAATAAAGAAGGTTTTATCTAAAGGTTACCTCCAGAAGGTATCTAGGACCTGTAAAAGTCTGTTAGTAACATGACTGAAGGCATCCAGAAAAGCATAGAGGGACGCCAGTGTAAAGATCCTCTAGTCACAAAAGTGAATATTGAAAATAATCCACAAAAAGGGGAGAAATCACAAATGAATGACATCACCACTAGTGTCACCACCACAAACCCCATAGCAAAAAAAAATAAGTTTCCTGCCTCCCATCAGTCACATCAATATTTCTGGACAGTAAGGTGTCCTTTGACATCGATATCCTGACTGACTCCCCTAAAATGACTCGCCCAATAACCCCTAGGGCAGCCTGAATCACGACTTCGGGAATCTGCAAGGCCCGATCCACTATAATCTGGGGAACCTCACATTCCCACCCGATGAACTGATGCACAATAATGGGAGTAATCGTTATATCCCCGACGCCCAAATGAAACATATTTGTGGCATCCCACCACCTTTTGTCTAAAGACAACAACACTTCCAAAGAATGCGACATCTCGTCCAAAGCCCCAGCCATACTACCAAATTCAGTAACTTTTACCATCAATTTCACCTCCCTAGTTAGTTTATCTCACACCTTATTTATCCCCGTCAAACCAAGAGAACAGGTACTCGACGAAGCAATATCCACCTGCACACGTGTTAAAATTCCTCAAAATCCAAAAAATAATAAAATATAAAGAAATCTAAAATTAGAGGACAAACCCTCACATAACCATTCGGGTTTTTTTAACCTCGCAGAATGATAGTTCCAAGGCTCCTATGGTAAGAACCTCTCCTCAAGAACAGACTCGAAGCTTCCATAAGCATTCTCACTCCCAAGTACCAATGCCTTAGTGTCACGCCGCTCCAAGACATCCCGGTCATCGATGGCCATCCAAGGATTGTTCGCCAGGATTTCCATAAAAAAATTGAAAAAAAGACACTTGAAACTCATTGCTAGAGAGAAAGATATAAGTCCAGTGGATTGGAGGTGTGAAAAATAGAGAGAGACCCCTTTTTATAAAGGACCGGGGGTATGCTGATCGACATTTCCCTTTATCATGCCTAACGGTAATGGTCATTCACCATCCTTGAGAAGCCCAGAAATCCGTTGCTTTTTACGATAGGCACATATATGCATGTACCTATCGCCATTCCCTCAAAAATTTGTCACAAAAGTTCCAGAGAAATCAAAAAATTGGCAAAATAATTTGCAAAAATCCCCCCTAAAGTCCTCAAAGGGTCAGAAAGGACAAAACAACAAAATTCTCACAAATTTGCTAATCAAAGTGCGCTAGCATTCACAGAACTATCATCACTAACATATTCTCCTGCAACATAAGAATGAAATACGTCGTCCGTCTTAACCACTGGCCGTTAGTTGCATTTATCATAACTTTCTACTAATTAGGTCCATAGAATTGAGCAAGGCCAGTGAAATTGGACTCGACCCTCTAAATAGATCGCTTCCCCTCTTAAAGGTCTACAAAATTGACCTCGGTTCGTAAAATTGGCATTGACCCTCTAAATCGGTCGTTTCCATTATTTAAGGTATGAAAAATTATCGATTGCTTCCACTCTTTAATGTCTGCAGAATTGACCTAGGTCTATTGAATTTGCCTCGACCCTCTGAATCGATCGCTTCCAATTTTTTAGGTCTGCAAAATTGATCTAGAACTGCAAAATTGGCCTCGACCCTCTAAATCAGTCGGTTCCACTCTTTAAGGTCCGCAAAATTAGCCCCGACCCTCTAAATCACCCCTTCCACTCTTTAAGGTTCGTGAAATTTACCTTGGCTCGCAGACTTGGTCTCGGCCCTCTGAATAGGTCACTTCCACTCTTTAAGGTCCGAAAAATTTGCCTTGACCCTCTAAATTGTAGTTTCCTCTCTTTAAGGTCTGCTGAATTGGCCTGGTCCGTAGAATTGGTCTCTACCCTCTAAATCGATCACTTCCATTCTCTAAGGTCTGCAGAATTATCTTCAACCATCTGAATCGATCACGACCTAGATACTCATAATTAGCCTCATCAACCCTTTGAACCGGTCACCTTCACTCTTTAGGTTCTCAACGTTAATCTAGGTTGACAAAATTGGTCTCGACCCTCTGAATTGGTTATTTTCACTTTTTAGGTCCGTATAATTGATCGAGGTTTGAATAATCGACCTTGACCCTCTGAATTTGGTCGCTACCCCTTAAAAGCCTCAACCCATTGAATTGGTGATCCCATCTCCTTAAGTCCTATGTGCTAAGCATTTACCCTCAAAACTCGTATCCTTCCACGAGGTGTCTAGATTTTGATGACCTTCACTTGTTCCAAGCTCGCTCGTCGAGGGGCTCTGTAGACACTCAATCCTAGTATTGGAACAAGTGAAAAATTAGGGTTTCAAACCCTAAAGTAGAATTTCCCAATATTTTTTCACACGTATTCACTTTTCTTTAACGAACTAAGGGAAGTTCTAATTTCAGGTTCATGGGTTAAACCTCACCCTTACTTGTTATCAAACAACGAGGAATTTGATGCCTTTTTGGCTACGTAGGCATCACGAGTCATCCTTGGGGTTCGAGTCCTATTTGCTTATTTTGTTACTTTACGTGTTCTTTCATTTAGTAGTATTGCGCGTATATATACACATATGTACTAGTGACTCTGTCAGATATGCGTATTCACCCCCTTGTAATAAATCATGATCTGGTGGTTACTCACATCATATTTTCATATGCTTTTATTATATATCCTTTTTATGTAATCACGTTAGACAAGCATATCCACTTCCTCATGGTGGATTATGGTTTGGTGTATTGCACAAATTGTAGCCCTGTTATCATATTTGTAGCGGATCCATTAAACATGCATATTCCATTCTTTGCGATGGATTATGATCCGGTGTGCTACACATATTTCGGCTACTTTTTGTATTATTTTCTTTCTTAATGACTCACCTTCGCCCTTCCCATGACGTGAGTATGATGATTTTTCATCTCACTTATTTTCACATCACACACATTCTATACATGAGTTACATTTTGAGAAAAAAAGAATATTATCATAGCCCACAAGAGATCGAAAGAGGGGAATGGGTGCTTAAAACTTTTCCATTCCATAACATAGTCCCCGAATCCTCGATCTATTTGGTTCCGTATGCATGAGTTTATTTTTTATGTCATTTTTTCATGGATGACTACATCTTTTGCCCATTTTTAGAAATATAGGCTGGCAAATCCATTTTCTATCTTATCATCCCATTTTATGAAAATTGATTTATATCCGTGGGAGCCCATAAAGATCGCGCGAGTGGTGGAAAGGGGATTTCCCTCCTTGATCCCCACATGTGCCCGTTTTTCCCTCCTTTTGGGGCGATCCCATGTCAGAGGAATCCCAGATGGACACGGTCAAAATAAGATCTTTCGTGAGTTTTTACATAACTCCTCCTCTAGACCGCAGAAAAAATTTCAACCCCATTCAATTAATGGATCTCAAGTTATGGCTCTGACAAGTAGACATCGTGACGTGTCGTGAATTTATTTGGGCAAGTGAAATCGTATGTTCTTGAATTGATTTCATCCCCAAACCTTCGTATTCATGAATTTCGAAGTATTATATCAAGCTTTATGTGTATTGGAACACTTTCTTGAATATTAATTCAACCTTCTTGATTTGTTCTTGATTTGATTCCAGATCTAATCTATATTGTCAGATTTCCTTTGTGAATCACTATTATGTAAAGATGCATGAAGCAAGTGGACTAAACAATCTCTGAATTATTTGAAATTTCTTGTGCATCTTCCTCTATGTATTAGGAACCTGTGATTCCAATTTCATAATTTTTGGGCACCTTAATTTTTCAGAATTTATTTTACAATGTGAGAGTTTTGAAAGAGACATCGAGATCTTCCATGTTATTCGTTTAAGGAAATGCACGCCATTGTGTGTGGGCACCAAGGAGTGAAACCCTACCACTCCTTTTATGGTATCTTTCTTATCTGTAATGATCCCAGACTTATTAGGAGACAAAGGGTTTCTTATATAGGCTAACACGGGGACACTCCCAGGAGAAATAGGAGAGGAGATTCCTACAAAATTAGGAATCCTAATTGAACTCTATAATTAATTCCAAAATTATATGAATTATTATTCATTCCACTAAAGAATAATGATTGAATTTTAGTCTACTGTCTCAAAATTATAATTTCGAGGTACTCATTATTAAATGCTCAATAATCTCCCCATTTTAAGATTACAGATACTCGTCGATTAAATTACATTATTGATAAATATATTTAATCAACCTCTTATTAATTCCTTGACATCATCCATTTAACTCATTTGATATGTTAGACAATTAAATCCACCGGTGGGGTTTGACATAATCAATACTTATAAAATACATCAAGCGTATCATCAATCTTTATATCGAGACGTAGATTACATTCATAATTAACTTTCACCATACACTAATCACCATTACCCAATCTATAGAGCTTATTAATCCATATATGAATCTCAACTAACTGTTCAAAGTAATGAACAATGATGCTTGTGTCCATAAATTATGTTCGGATTAAGAGCTTAAGCACTCATCATAACCATGAGATGTGAATTATCTTATATAGTCACTATAAAGGCAATTATCTCAAATTGGTCCCATTCAATACACACAAAGCATACTAGCAATCGAAACTATATTGTTTACTGTAATCAAGATATACCTACTAAAATATTATGTTATAATATTACTGATGATGCGTCCATCTCCATCTAAGATTTTGAACCTTACTTATATTATACATGATCCGATGATTTGATCTTTCGTGTGTAAGCCTAACTCTACACACCAAGTCATCTATAATGATACAAACCTTATTTGTGAAGATTCTCATTAAATAAACATACTAAAATTTACTAGTGAACCATAACTTTTAATATACAACCCCAACAATATTCCCATCCATATATAGACGAGTGTGTCAGACCTTCTCCCGAGCATAAGCACAACTACCCAAAGTAAAACCTGTCCTAAAACTGACATATGAAAGCCATCCCCCGGTAGTCGGTATAAACACAACATATCTATGCACATAGCTCACTAATAACACGATGATATTTTATCTAAAAGTCAACAAAGCGACTAAAAATGAGGAAAAAAATCAAACCATCGCGTCTCTATAATCACGACGTAAAGCAGCTCATAACCGCTGGGGTGCCCACATGTACATAAAGCTCGAATATAAAAATACATACCTCATAATCATAGCGCACACACACAATTAAAATAGAAAAGACAAATCCTTGATGTCCAAGCCAGACTCATGTTCGTGAGCCATAAAAATACCCATAACCTCTTTCGGAGGTACCATAAGTTGGTTTCCACTAACGCATCTAATAACTAGATGGCCTCATTCACCATGAGCATAACACCTTCCTCTAACGGGATTTTTGAAAGGGCATCCCTACTGACCTTACTTCTTTGGTTATTTCTGATAAAATATGCATCATTTACCCAACTATCATAAGTCGTGGCTCCATAGGCCAATTTCACCTAGCCCAAATGACCAAACTAGATCATATCACCTAGCCTTGGAAATCTCGTGGGGTCAGCTCCCCCTATGCATTTCCTTCTGCTGGTGAGTTCCCCCTACTCGGGTCCATACCACACCATCTTTATTCACTGAGCCTACATAGGCTTTGGTCTTCCCAATCTTAGTCATTGTATCCCTATAATAGTTATAATACTCGTATTAATATAGGAGGGTAACTTCAACCACCTGAACGCAAGTGGTGAGGAGGAGTTTACCCAGCAACACTAGCCAAACCTTTCACACAAGGTATCTTTTGACATCAAAAAGTTTGTCTCCAACTATAACTAAGAAGGGGAATATCCTCCTTCCTTTTAATATCAACCTCCCCGGTGTAGATAGAGAAAGATATCTAAACTCCACTTCATACTATCCACTGCACGGTTACACAAGCGAGGTCTTTTAAAACTTAATTAATATGTCGTTATGGATGGTGAGTGAAAACATTCCCGCTCGAACCATACGCTAAACGCTTGTTAAAGTTCTCACGTCCAAATAACCTTAACTCTCGACTGAAGTCGACCTCATGTGTGTGACATTTTGCAAGAAAAATCCAAGAAATGAACCCTCCAGATACACTTGGTTTATTCGAGTCATTTGTCACAAAACAATGGCGCAAAACCACCTAAACGGTCATCATTATAGAGAATATAAACCCTAAATAATAAAGTTCTAACATGGTCAAAGAATGCAATGCAAAAAAGAGACGCACACACTCAAGATCCCAAAGATAATAGAAGCTTGAATGCTCTAATACCAAATGTGACATCATGGAAAATCCATAAATAGATTGATCAAATTTAATATAAAATCATGGGAATCAAAAACTTTTGGTAACATTCTCAGTATAAGAAATAATCAAAATTGAATTAACATTAAAAAGATAATGAATTATTAAATCAACACAAAACCAACTCCGATATAAATCATTGCCAAGACGACATAATCCAACTCTTACTATAAAATGTGCATATACAAAAGTCCAACTCTGAATATAAGTATGAATGTACAACCATACAGAAAATAAAAGAGTACAATAAAAGAATGAGCTACACTTGCTCGACTCTTACAGTCCTAGGAGTAAGAAATGGACATCCCCAGAGATGCTCCTCCAACGACCCGCGTCTATAGAAACTACCAGAACAAGACTTATAAAATAGTTTTAAATGAAAATATAAAAATGAAATCTATGCAGAATAGGATTATAATTGAATATGGACCACATTATAACTATGAATCTTCATCTTGTGTTTTAATATATTTTTAGTTATTAGTTAACCAAAATAACAACCTAAAATATCATGTGGTTTCGAATCCCGAACCCATATATATCCTGTGTGATTAAAGTCTTACAACAACATTTTATAATCTTTACCATTAACTATACTAGGTTAATCACTTTTGATACGAATCACATGATGTCCTAAGGTCTCAAACCCTAAGTTACTTCTCACAAAATAACAATGATACTAATAACATGATCATATCTCAAATCTATCCACATTTGGATGTCTCACACCAATAATGCAAATGACACATCTCTAGTATAGCTAATACACAAATCTGAAACATAAGTATGCTGGTGGCCATCCATACTATAAGCTATATATATCTATAGTATAACATATAAATCAGTACAACTATATATGGTACCACTACACAATAATCACATATGGTAGAACAAAGACTCTACTCATGTGTAATGTCCATACAAAGGTACGACCTCCGGAATATACAAATAAATGGGCTACTCGCACACCCGCACATAACGAATGCTTATCCCAATTTCATTCAAGGATCACTCACACGTACGAGGTATAGTCTTAGGTCGTTTGTGATACCCTGCCTAATTAAATACCGATGATCAGTCCTTTATTAAATTAATTCAAAGTGCACGGTTGGTTCATTCTTAGCACCACTGTCGTAAAATAATTTTCCTTATTAACACCCTAATAAATAATTGAGTTAAGTGTCAAAACATTTAATTTTGTTTAATTTAAATTCCATTGAAAAGGCCTTATGTATATAAACCATGAATAGTACTAATGATAAATAAAATAAACCATTCAAATGAGTTATGTCCACTAGATTACTCAATCCAAATAAATATCCACAACTACCGTCAACGTAATAGATAAAACAATCCCAAATAAAATAGAATACTGAAATAATAGAAAAGTGGGAAAGCTCTCTCACGTCTAAACAGAAATCTGGAAATGGGTGACACATGCCCTAATTAAAGGGAACTAAATCAGAAGCTAAGGAGTCAAAGGAAGAATCGTCTACTACAAGGACTTGCAACTCCCACACAAGTTGCAGCACGTCCAATCCAAGGAACCTACGCCTGACACCCCTGTGGATGGGCACCTGTAATATATATATATACACACACACACACACATATACACAAGAGAAGGAAAAATGACAGGAAACAGGTCAAAGCTCGAGTGTAAAACAACTTTAAAATTAGTTTAGCAAGTATTTAAAATGCTAACTAGTTGATATGACACACATGTTAGTACGCGACACTCTCTTTAGACTCATCTAGTGTGCACGCCTATCGTACTACTAAAATGACTCACAAGTGTAATCCAACTCTCCTCCCATAAATTCTGATTCACGAACTCGTATGTCTATGATTTATTTAAAATACCATCCTCTTAAGGATCATTTAAGTCAATTACGTATTTCTCAATACTGCTGGTAAGTGTCAAGATCTTACTACAATGGAAATCATTTATTCAATATTTATCTACTTATACGCGCAGTAAAAGAATTCCAGGTATAAGTATATATATAAATTACTCATACAATATATATATATACTAATCGGCACCCCACATAAAATCTATGGTACTGGCATACTCTGCTATCAAGTCACCGTATCTCTCGTACAAAAGGGAAATACTAGTTTGGAATCACTCTCGAACTGTATTAACACAATACACACATAATGGAGGTGAAGCATAGTTTCAAGTCACTAAGAGGTCAGAACATACCCTCACATCTCTTAGGACCGTCTGACTATCATTCTCTGATAGCCTGTACCAAAGAATCCTATGTTATAGGGAACGAGTTAATATCCCCCATAAAGGTCCCATCGAGTTAAGACTGTCCCGGTGTGGAAACCTCCGTGATCGCAAGTAGCACAGGTATGATTATACACATGCACTCGGTTATATATATATATATTCCCATTGTTCTTTTAGGTACACCCACGACCCATAATAAAATTTAAACCATACGTGGTACAAATCACCCAAGTCCTACGCATAATTAACCCATTTCATTTTATTCTCAATTGTCATCATTTCATAAGTACTTCTCATCCCTCGAAGTATTTTCTTTAACTAGATGTAAATTCAGTAGGTGTACCCTCACCAACATACTGGTCTAAGTCTTTCTTGAGTCTCCCAATACCTCACTTAACATATGCATGATTTCTAATAAATTTTATGCCCCCGTTATCCCACGGTTACATCTCGTATTAACTTTTCATTTCCCAGACCTTACTTAGACCCTACTAGTCCTTACCATGTTCCATCATGATCTTTAAATTATTCCCAAGGCTCCATACATATTTTAATCGAATTAATCAAAAAGGGAAAAATATTCAATTTTTAGGAGGGGTCGATCGATCGAACCTTCGATCAATCGAGCAGTTCTTGCCCAGATTCTGTTATTCCAACCTACGGGTTTCCTCCATAAAACTTCACCCAAATTCCCTTAGTGAGTCGCAAACTCCCAACCAACCATAAAGAACATTATATAAACAATAATAGATGATTTCTAACGTAAATTTCCTCTTGAATCATCAATAATCATCATCAACTTAATTAAATTCAAAATATATATTTAAACCTAGTTTATTTAATTTCTCAAGAAATTCTTTGAATAAAAGATTCCTATCTCTACTAGATATCAATTTCACTTTCACCAATCTAAATTCAACAAGGACTCATCCTAAAATGATTTCTATTATGCAAGTTTCACAATTTGTCCCAAACATCAATTATCTTTTATTGAAACATAAACATTTTCCTCCTACACTAGCATGGGGGTAATATCAACCAAGATTACAGCAAGATAGATACTTGACTCAGATATGAAGGTCTCAGGTGTTGACGGGTATAGTTCCATCCCTCATTTCCCGATCTACGCGTTGGTGGTGAAAGATGGCAAAGGTGGTGTAGGTAGGGTGGTTCTCTCCTTTGGAGTCTTCTCTCTTCTCCCTTACTTAGCCTCTCTGAAACTCTACCAATTATAATCCTCGAAGACTCTCACTCCCATCATATATACCCCTTTAATTTTCGTCCATAATTAATCCTTAAATAGAAAAATTACTAAAATGTCCTCCCGAATTACCGGTTAGGCCTAAAAACGATCTGAGACCCAAACTAAACCCCCGGGTACATTTTTTTTACTATCTCGACCCTTCTGGACACGTTGGTGCACTCGAAATGACCATATGAGAGACTTATAATTTAATTTCTTTAGATTCCATTAATTTAGTCCCGACACAATACAAGCGCGTCCCGATTTAAATTCCATAATTATTGTGTTATTCACTCGCGACAATATTAATAAATTCAATATCGTATATTACTTTACTCATCTAGTAATATTCAACATATAATTACTAACTCTCGTCACGCTAGTAATTATTTATTATATAATTCGGATTGATATTAAATTAATTTATCTCAATTAAGTTTAATAAATCCCCAAATTAAAAGCCATAAAAATATGGAGTATTACATCGTCCCAAAGCTAAGATCTTATCATGGTCAAGAGACAAATCTCAACGCTTTCGTGTCATACATATAGCCTACTATACCCAAGGATGTATTATCAACACCCCCATAAAACACTCGCAGTATACGATTACGTAGGCATACATATCCCGGGGTAAATATGACCAAGGCATAACCCGTCTACTCAATGAAATACCAGCGCAATCCACATTCAAGAGCCCCGTCATGGAATCCCTCCAAGTACGTATGTCAACGAGTACTCACACATGGTATGATTTGCCAATAAATCACGCAACAAATACAACCCCCACTAACGGATTAAAGCAAACACGTACATAACCCTCATTAACGGGTTAAGGTAAATCACATACACATACTGATCCTAACAATATCGGGTAATACTAGCATCACTATCATAAAAAGGTATAACACATCTTTAACCTTATATTCATACAATACGACATTAACCCTAACATCCCGGTTTCCCGAATCTAGGCAAAATCTCACCACACCATACATTAAAATACACAAATCACTATATTCAACATCAATTATCCCTATTTCAAATCTCTCAAGGCAATTAAGTCTAGACATCAACTCACACTTAGTTTATATAGAAACATCGAATATGATAACTACCCTTCCTTAGGGAATTCTAACCAACTTCCTAATCTCACCCAGAGGTCACACTAATCAATCACAATGACACTAATAATCCCGACTAACAGTCCCAATCCACTAATTTCTAAACTCGTAATGCACAAACCCATCCTACGCTCAAGTTTACTATCAAAATCCTCAAATTAACCGTCAAAACATTTCACTAATATCCTAATACCCCAAATACCAATCTCCAACAACTCAAATTCATATATGAAAACTATAGGCTAACAGATCCTAGCCCCTAGGCCCAAAAATCAAAATTTTCAACCAAATACACGAAAGCCCAAACTAGGACATATCTGATACCAACGATCGATCAACGACTTAGTGTCGATTGATCAATTAACACAAAAACTCCATAATTTCCCTTTGTTACGGGATTCATCGTCTTCAAGGCCCACTTTCTCTCTTTAAACCTCCATTAATGAACTCAAAAGCTTCGTCTAAGTCCCCAACCATCATCCAAATATAAAACAGCAACAAATAAACAATTGGAACCTAATTCTAAAATCAAATCCCACGTTTACAATAAGATTCAAATGAAAAACCCAATTCTCACTCAAGAACCGTAAATTTCTCAACTTCTTCTATAGATTTATACATATAATCAGAGAGATTTTAATTAATTTACAATATAAAACATATTCAAATCATTTTCAAATAATTTTAGTTCCAATCAATGAGAGAATCAATCAAATTAAGAAGGAATGTAGCCTAATTACTATCTTAATTAGGTTGATACAATATTTATCATCTTAACTCTTCAAATCATATTTAGGACATGAATATATTAAGATTTTAATGATAATGTATATATATATATATATATATATATATATATATATATATTAACACACATGCAATCATAATTTAATCCTCTATTAACTTACCTCATCAATTTCTGGAGAAAACCATGCCAAATCTCCCAATTTCTTTTCGTCTCTCTGTGCTTTTGTAATACCCCGTATTTTTATGATATTTTATTATGGGATTAATTAAATTAAATTGGGATAAATTAATTTAATATTAATCAGGATTTGAAAATAAATATTTACTAGCATGATGAGAGTTAGTAATTATTGGTAAGCATAATGTTGAATATTACTAGATGAGTATAGTAATATATGAGAAATTGTCAAGAGTGAATAATATGACAATTATGAAAATTAAGTCAGGACGCGCCTATGTCGCGTCGGGACTAAACTATTATTATAAAAAGTGAATAAAGTATAAGTCACATGTATCATCATTTCGAGTACGCCAATGTGTCCATAAGGGTCGAGATAGTCAGAAAAGTGTACCCGGGGGTTTAGTTTGGGTCTCGAGAAGTTTTTAGGCCTAACCGGTAACCCGGGAGGGCATTTTGGTAATTTTTATTTTTGGGATTTAATTACCTACGAAAATTATAGAACTATATCAGGTGTTAGAGGTTGTCTTCTAGGGTTAGAACTTGATTATTTCACAGAGGCCATTGGAGGAGGAAGGTGAGGAACTTCCCAAGGCTAGAGCCACCATAGTTGCACCATTTTCACCACAAAAATCGTCTGAGTGTAGATTGGAGGAAGGAGAACACAACCACATCATCAAATCTCAGAAATCCAAACTCATATTCCCAGGCAAGTATTTATCTTGCTGTTCTTGAAGTTAAAATTACATCCATGTTAGAATAGGAAATTAAACTATAAGTTTTATGGAGATAAATTGTGAATTGGAAGACTAGAACTCAAACAATGGAATAGAATCATGCTAGACTGATGCCCTCATCACCTATAGAACATTTATCATGAATTTGAATGATGATTAGAGGAAGAAATCTGGAAATATTATATAGTTCTTGAAAGAATATGGATAAATAGGGTTTGAGACAAATTCATGTAGCGACTCATTTAATGATGATTCCTTAACGATTTTCCCTAGATTTTACGTTAGAAATTGTTCATACCTACTGCTATAACGTTTATGATGTTTGGTTGGGAGTTTGGGACACTTTAATGGAGGTTTTGAAAATTAAAATGGAAGAAACCCGTAGGTTTGAGATGCAGATTTTCTGGGTAAATAACTGCTTGATCGATCCTTTTTGTCGATCGATCGATTCCTCCTGGATTTTTTACTTTTGTTCCTCCTATCGATTAATCCAACCCTAATCTATGAGAAACTTTGGGCATAACTTAAATACCATACTGGGACATACGAAGAACCAACAGGATTGTGGGAAAGGTCCGGGTGGCATGATATTTTTATATACGAGATGTAACCGTGGGGGTCACGAGGGTATAAAATGGGATAAGATCATGTGTATGATAAATTAGGTCTTATGAGAATTAAATAAGACTTAGACTAGTAGAGTAGTGAGGGTGCACCTACAAATTTTATGTTTATCGAGAGGATACACTTCAAGAGTCGAAAAGTACTTAAGGACTTGGAATAATTGAGAGAATAAAAAGAGTGATTTACTTATACGTAGAAGGCGAGCGTTATATGTTACGCATGGCTAGGAAATGTCATACGTCGTGGGCGTACCTGGATGATTAATGTAAATATATATATATATATATATATATATATATATATATATATATATATATATATATATGAGAGTGAATGTATATATAGTATTTGAATATCTGTGTTTAATCATACCCGCACTACTTGCTATCACGGAGGTTTCCGCGCCGGGACAGTTTTATTCTGATGTGACCCTTATGGGGGATATCAACTCTTACCCTAGAACATACGATCCTTAGTACAGGCTATCTGAGAATGCTAGTGTAGAATCGCTACAGCGGAAATATTGCGACTTCTCAAAAAAAATCCAATTTTAATTATTCCCAAATTTTAGTTAAACCCTAAAGCATGCATCTAGATGATGTATCTAATAAAATAAAGCATGCAGGATAAAACAAACAATTTCAGGAAAAATCCCCGAAGGGCAAAACCTTTTCATTTCACTATAATTTGTAAATAACAACTTACACGGATTACAATGAAATAGGGTGACACACGAATATCCGCAGGTGCTGGTCGGTGTCGTCAGTAATGGAACAACCACAGGTACTCCACAAGAACACGCAGTTCTATCTTCAACAATGAATCCACACGCAGCGAATCCACATAAACACGCAGTCCAATCTTCACAGAGACTCCCTCCACAATAGCACGCAACTCTCGGTTGTAGAGATCTCCCCATAAAGAATAAATTTCAACAAAGTTGAATCTAGGGTTCCAAAACAATTCGCTAATGATTGGGATGTTTTGTGAATTGAAAATAAAAGGTTTAAAACCTAAAAGAAGAAGAAAAAAATCGTTTCGAAAGTAGCAGCTTCGTTTCTGAAAATTATGCAGGTCTCCTTATGAAAAACGGAGTTGGAGACTCCTATTTATAAAAAACTTAAGTCGGTGCGTCGCTCGAATGAGATAGCTAAGTCGTTCAAACGAAAAGCATTGTCGTTTAAATGACATCGCACGACAACTTCTCGCGAGACCGGTATGTCGTTTGAACGATATAAGCAGGTCATTTGAACGACCTATCAAACGAGATCTCAGGCCATAATTGTACATAATTTCAATACGAACGCTGGCCACCAGTTTCGTATTTTTTTTATTTTTTATGAATTAGTTATGATTTATCTACGGAAAGGTGTCCGAGAACAAAATCTTTAGAAAATATTTCATAAAAATATCCCAACATTTTAAGTGAAATGCAAAGGAATTAAAACTCAATCTTACCAAAATTAACCTCGCGGAGTCTTGAATGTTGAAGAACTTGATCTTTGGATCCGTCTTTGATGCTTGAATGCTCTTCGACGGTGTAACGGTATACGACATACTAAATTGATAATGAACAATGAAAATAATGCCCTTACAAATCTCCCCCTATGTCTATATCGGTACAAAATAAAAACATCGGAATTATCAAAACCCAAAATGCCTATACAAATCTAATATCCCCCACGAACCCGAAAATGGAAGGGTACTAATTTTGCAAGTCTTCAAATTTTCTTCAAAAGTCTTCAACAACAAATCTCAAAGCTTTTCTCATCCGGGTGTGCAATCTAATAATCATCAATCTTCGTACCTACACACATGAGATAAAGTAAATACCTTCGTGACGCATTGAGTTTGAAATGATATAAGAATAAATCAATCAATCTAATCTAATCTCCCCCATAATGCAAACTCCCCCATAAAATCATAATTCGCTCTCCCCCTTTTTATTATGTCCCCAAATAGACAGATAAGAAGAAACAAACTAAACATGGAGTGTCACGATAAAAGTTCATAGAAAATATGAATCAAACTACGCGCATGCAAAGGTGTAACTCAAAAAATGCCACAAACTATTTTTGATTTTTTAATTTTTTCAAAGAAAAAATAATGATACAAAATCACACCATGGATCTATACTAAAACAACCAAGTCATGGAAATGGAATGTATGGGTGTGAACACATTCGATAGGTAAATCAACTCAATCAATCATATGTGCACGATGAATACGTGTACCCCTAACGAATGAATATCAAAACTATCCTTAGGTGTAAAATTGTTGAATGTAGATGACATCATCTTAATCAAATCAACAAATCAAAGTCTAAATGATTTCCACACCACTAACGTCCAAACTATTTAGTGTCATTTTGAGAACTTTTCAAACGACGTGCAAACCCATTGATATATCCATCCAAATCTTCCTCATATATAATAATGTAATTTTATTTTTCTAATGAGGTTCTAAATTCTCGACTTAGAGAAAACCTATTGGCTCAAAATTTTAGCATATTTCATTTTTTATTTCCTTCATTTTTTTGTGCAGGCTCTTCTCAAACGGTGGCTTTCACGACGTGATTATTATTCACTCGCAGCCCTTTCCTGTGTCACTCATCATTTTTTTCAAATTTAAACAAATTCCTCACGGGCAATGGTTTTTACATGCACTACTTTTATTACTCTCGTATTATTGCACTCGATTCATTTTAAGGACAGGATTGAGATGAAAACACTCAACCAACATGTAATACATAAGTACAATAATCAGAAAAATTCGTGCAAGTGTGTAGTAAAGGACATATTGAGTCAAACATGTAGGAAGTATCATCTAATAACATCTCAATGACTCCAAACATTGTAAAGCTCATGGATGACATGATATATTGTCTCAAAACACTATCAAATTGTCACATTGATAACTGGAATGAAATTGTGACTCGGTCATCCTAAGTGTGTATCCATAAAAAGTGCAAATAAAATACAAAAATCTTTTTGGATTTTCAAATTTGACCAAAACAAAATATAAATGGACACTCAAAAAATACAAAATATTTTTTGCATTATTCAAAATTTTTCAGAAAAATAAAACTACAAAATGATACATCCAGCAATAGGCATATAATATCGATATGAGCATCATCCTATGCTAGCAAATATTAATCACACAAATGAATCAAGAATCAAATCAGGTGTGATAAACTAACAAATGCAGTGTTAGCAACTAAGCATATATAGCAAGAAAGACTGCATATAAACTGTCAGAAGCAACTAGCAGTACCCAAAATAATATTAGGATGAATTAGTGTATTGTAAACAGAATGGTCAAAGTTAACTTGGTCGCTCAAATGATCTAGGCATGTCGCTCAAATGACTGGGGGTTGTCGCGAGAAGAGACTTCGCGCGAGAAAGAGTTGTCGCTCAAACGACATGATGTTCTCACTCGAACGAGAAATCCAAAAATCCCAGAATGCCCAGAAAATCATACAGTTTTACCCAATGCAAAAATTTCGTGAAAACAGTACCCGTAAGGGGCAAACATATCCAAAATAGTGCTAAAACAGTTGCGAAAAACACAAATGCAACAAATTAATCAATGTGCGCTACGTCAAAGTGAGTCATAACACTAAAAAGAATACAACATGATGCATCACTAGTGTATGACAAACATCCAGCACAATCAAACAAAATAGTTCACATGGGGTGAATCACGTGCAAGCAAACGGGAATCATGGACAAATAAACCATAAGCCTTTAAATCCGATTTTCTAACCCAAATTGATTTGTAACGACACGTGGAGGTTTGGGGAATAAAATTTATTCTTTTATTACCTTCCTAGGTCCTTTTAAATCTTGTAATAGAAACGCCTAAGATGACCTTGCTTACCGCAATGTGTGCAAGTGTAAATCGGGCGGTGTGTGTTAACTAAAGGTGGACCTCTCCTCAAATTTATCGGTTGCTCTATCCGAATTTGCCTAGGTGTCTCTCTCCTAATGATCCTGGGTGCTTCTCTCATGATGTGCCTAGGTGGATCTCTCCTAACAACCTTTGGGGGTTCTCTCTTAACAACCCTAGGTTATGTGGGGTTAGCTTTGGGAATTTGTGTAACCCTCTCATTGAAGCCTATACCACCCCTATCCCCCTTAATTTGGACCGTGCCTAAGATCTTATCTAGATTTTTCGACCTAGACTCCAAATCAAATTTCACCTTACTTGATTCTCTCAAATTCTTCTCAAGCTCACCTATCCTAGATTCGAGTAAACGTCTAGAATCTTCAAATTCTAAAAGCTCATTTTTCATAGCCTCCATCACACCTCGAAGACTATCTCTCTCACCCTCAAAATATCCTAATTTCTCTTTAAGCATCTTCTCACGTGCCCTACGATCCTTAATCAACGCATCAGTATTATCATTATCTAAAGCACGTTTCTTCAATTCAGCTTCAAGTTTCAAGTTTGCCCTTTTTGTCTTTAAAGATTCAAAATACAAATTATTGTAGGCAACTTGCAACTCACTTACTTCTTCTTCTTCTTCCTCCTCACTCTTTTCACCCTGAATCTCATCACTAATCACACGGATGGGAAGCTCTCGCCTAGAAGCATAAAATACTTCTTCTTCCGTATCACTATCACTAAGGGTAGAAACATGAGAAACTGATTTATTCAATTTCTTCTTTAAATTTGTGGTACACTCATCTAACGTCTGACCAACACCCTCACAATAAGAACACCTCTGAGAGTCATTTTTAATAGAGGATATAAAGCAATAATTTGTGTTAACTTTCCAATTAGGATTTTCAAAGAAGTTGACATCGAAAATCATCAAAACCACCAAAAGCCATTTTTTGAAAAATAGGATCAAAACATAATAATTTAGTGCAACAAGCTCTGATACCAATTTGTAGAATCGCTACAGCGGAAATATTGCGACTTCTCAAATAAAACTCAATTTTAATTATTCTCAAATTTTAGTTAAACCCTCAAACATGCATCTAAATGATTTATCCAATAAAATAAAGCATGCAGGATAAAAACAAACAATTTCGGGAAAAATCCCCGAAGGGCAAAAACTTTTTATTTCACTATAATTTGTAAATAACAACTTACACGGATTACAATGAAATAGGGTGACACGTGAATACCCGCAGGTGTCGGTCGGTGTCATCAGTAATGGAACAACCACAGCTACTCCACAAGAACACGCGGTTTTATCTTCAAGAATGAATCCACATGGACACGCAGTCAAATCTTTACAGAGACTCCCTCCATAATAGCACGCAGCTCTCGGTTGTAGAGATCTCCCCATAAAGAATAAATTTCAGCAAAGTTGAATCTAGGGTTCTAAAACAATTCACTAAATATTGGAATGTTTTGTGAATTGAAAACAAAAGGTTTAAAACCTAAAAGAAGAAGACAAAAATCGTTTCTGCAGTAGCAGTTTCGTTTCTGAAAATTATGCATTCTCCTTATGAAAAACGGAGTTGGAGATTCCTATTTATAAAAAACTTGAGTCGACGCGTCGCTCGAACGAGAAAGCATTGTCATTTGAACGATATCGCACGACAACTTCTCGCGAGATAGGTATGTCGTTTCAACGACATAAGCAGGTCGTTCGAACGACCTATCAAAGGAGATCTCATGCCATTATTGTAAATAATTTTGATATGAACGCGTGGCTGCCAGTTTCGTATTTTTCAAATTTTTTATTAATTAGTTATGATTTTTCTATGGAAAGGTATCCGAGATCAAAATCTTTAGAAACTATTTGATAAAAGTATCCAAACACTTTAAGTGAAATGCTAAGGAATTAAAACTCAACCTTACTAAAATCAACCTCCCAGAGTTTTAAATGTTGAAGAACTTGATATTTGGATCCGTCTTTGATGCTTGAATGTTCTTGAATGCTCGTCGACGGTGTAGCGGTATACGACATACTAAATTGATAACGGACAATGAAAATAATGTCCTTATAGATAGTCAGACGGTTCTAAGAGACGTGAGGGTATGTGCTGACCTCTTAGTGACTTGGAACTATGCTTCACCTCCAATATGTGTATTTTGTGTTAATACCGTTCGGGAGTGAATCTGAACTAGTATTTCCCTCATTTCTACGAGAGGTACAGGGACTTGATAGCAGAGTATGCCAGCACCATAGATTTTATGTGGGGTGTGATTAGTATATATATTGTATGAGTGATTAATATATATATATATATATATATGCACATACCGGGAATTCTTCTATTGTGTGTGTAAGTAGATACATATTGAATAAATGCTCCTAAACATAGTATATCAGGTGTTAGAGGTTGTCTTCTAGGGTTAGAACCTGATTATTTCACAGAGGCCATTGGAGGAGGAAGGTGAGGAACTTCCCAAGGCTAGAGCCACCATAGTTGCACCATTTTCACCACAAAAATCGCCGGAGTGTAGATCGGAGGAAGGAGAACACAACCACATCATCAAATCTCAGAAATCCAGACTCATTCCCAGGCAAGTATTTATCTTGCTATTCTTGAAGTTGAAATTCCATCCATGTTAGAATAGGAAATTAAACTATAAGTTTGATGGAGATAAATTGTGAATTGGAAGACTAGAACTCAAACAATGGAATAGAATCATGCTAGACTGATACCCTCATCACCTGTAGAACATTTATCAGGAATTTGAATGATGATTAGAGGATGAAATCGGGAAATATTATATAGTTCTTGAAAGAATATGGATAAATAGGGTTTGAGACAAATTCATGTAGCCACTCATTTAATGATCATTCCTTAACAATTTTCCCTAGATTTTAGAAATTATTCATACCTACTGCTATAACGTTTATGATGTTTGGTTGGGAGTTTGGGACACTTTAATGGAGGTTCAGATAATTAAAATGGAAGAAACCCGTAGGTTTGAGATGCAAATTTTCTGGGCAAATAACTCATCGATCGATCGATCGATCCTTTTTGTCGATCGATCAATTCCTCCTGGATTTTTTACTTTTGTTCCTCCTATCGATTAATCTAACCCTAATCTATGAGAACCTTTGGGCATAACTTAAATACCATAATGGGACTTACGAAGAACCAGTAGGATTGTGGGAAAGGTCCGGGTGGCGTGATACTTTTATATACGAGATGTAACCGTGGGGGTCACGAGGGTATAAAATGGGATAAGATCGTGTGTATGATAAATTAGGTCTTGTGAGAATTAAAGAAGACTTAGACCAGTAGAGTAGTAAGGATGCACCTACACATTTTATGTTTATCGAGAGGATACACTTCGAGATAAAAAAGTACTTAAGGACTTGGAATAAATGAGAGAACAAAAAAAGTGATTTTCTTATACGTAGAACGTGGGCGTTATATGTTACGCATGGCTAAGAAATGGTATAGGTTGTGGGCGTACCTAGCTGATTAATGTAAATATATATATATAAGAGTGCATCTATATATATTATTTAAATATATGTGTTTAATCATACCCGCGCTACTTGCTATCATGGGGGTTTTCGCGCCGGGACAGTCTTATTCTGATGTGACCCTTATGGGGGATATTGACTCGTACCCTAGAACATAGGATCCTTAGTACAGGCTATCTGAGAATGATAATCAGACGGTCCTA
This sequence comes from Sambucus nigra, assembly GCA_949130495.1. Taxonomy (NCBI): domain Eukaryota; kingdom Viridiplantae; phylum Streptophyta; class Magnoliopsida; order Dipsacales; family Adoxaceae; genus Sambucus; species Sambucus nigra. The sequence continues at coordinate 78,514,880 of OX422220.1, forward strand.
AGAGACATGAGGGTATGTGCTGACCTCTTAGTGACTTGAAACTATGCTTCGCCTCCAATATGTGTATACTCGGGAGTGAATCCGAACTAGTATTTCCCTCATTTGTACGAGAGGTACATGTGACACCCCGACTAATTAAATACCGGGTAGCTACTCCTTTATTAAATCAATACAAAATGCCAAGTTGGTTCAGTTAATAGCATCACTGTCGAAAACATTTTAATGGTTACTAACCACCTAGTATTTAAAAAGTAAGTTGCCAAATTTGAAATTAAGTCTGATTAACATGCAGTAAAAGAATTATGAAAGAATAACACAACCATTCACCATAATGAAGAAATAGAATAACCAACAAAATAAATAAGTCCGGAGGAAAACTCCTCACAACAATCCCACAACTGAAATAAGTAAACAATGTATCCTGAATTAATTACATGCCAAAATCTGAAAATCTGAAATAGGAAATGTTTCTAATAGAAATGGGCGACATGCCCTACAACTGATGAAACTGAATATAGAGTCAAGATAGATGAAGCGTCTACTAGCAAAGTCCTGTAACTTCCACAAACAGCTACAGCTCGTCACCTGAATGAGGATCCTAAGCATGGTGTCCTTGTGGCTGGGCACCTAAAAATGGTTTTTACAAAAAAAGTAGATTTGAAAGCAAACGGGTCAGAGCCCGAAAGTGGAGAGTATTTTAAAATAGTAAGTGTTTTAATAACATTAAAACAATGAATGCAAAATACATGTTAGGACGTGCACTCACATGAAATACTCACCTCTCGACTAATTGTGCACTCCTAACGTACCATACCCATCTAAGTGATATACGTAACTAACCAAACCGTAATAAGTTCTACCCCTTACTACTCGATTCTCATTATGCATTCTAGCGTTATCAACTAAATAGAGGGCGTTACTTAAACTCGGATTCTCAATTATTAGCAATACGATTCTCTACCGGTTATCCCGTTATAACTTCTCAAAACATTACCATAATTATACTCATAATACTCAACAGGAAAGTTCTCATTATTAAAGTGTATATTATTCACGTCATAAATATACAATACAAGCACCCCGAGACTAGCTACGGTGCACACATACTCTGCTATCCATCCCGGTACATCACGTACATAAGGATCACGCATTCCGAATCTCTCAGGAATCGTTCTCAGATAACATCAATCACAAACAATGGAGGCGAACACAGTCACGTCACATGGGTCACGCACATACCTACGCTCCCACGATCAGCAGACTTATTAACATCCCAATAAGTCCTTCTCTGACCTATGTTCTCGAGGTACCAATATAAATCCGGGAAACACAAGGATTAGAGGGCCCTCAGCGAAACGTAAACCTCCCGTAATAGCAAGTATGGTAGGTATGTCATACACATAAAATCATATACATATACTAAGTATGCACACATCTTAGTAATCACCATAATTTATTTGTGGTACACTTCTCATTCTCGTACCGACATATAATGTTACACAATTTACATATTCCCGGTTAATATAATTATTCAAGCCATCAATTGTTCTCACGTCGTAATAGACACTCACGTCTTAATCCATAATTTCCATTTGGTTCAAATCACACTTCTATGTTTTACTCCTCACTATATCCCAAATATCCCAAATATACCAATTTATCATCAAGGGAATGTTATCTTTACAATTAAATAAGGTTACGGGACACGCGAAATCAAAGCAGGCCAAAAAGCCTAAACTGTCAGCTCGTTAGAAGTCTCGTTCGAACGAGGCTGTTCGAACGAGAGTTCGTTCGAACGAAGTGGGCCTTCTAACGAGATCTCGTTCGAACGAAAGTCATCGAACGAACATCCCTCTCGTTAGAAGTCAAACTGTCAACTCGTTAGAAGCTCGTTCGAACGAGCTCGTTCGAACGACCTGGGCAGGTCTTCTAACGAGAGGCCAGTTTCGAGCCCAGAAATTCCTTTTTTCGTTTTTCCATCTTTTCTTCACCTCTAATCTCATCTAAACGTCAATCCAACAATTGTTCAAGGTTTCTAATCATTCCTAAACACACTTAGGTCATATACTAACGTGTTTTGTGGGGTTAATTCATCCTAAACATCATCCAAATATCAAAACTCTACATTTTTCCCCAATCTCAAGAACATGAACCCTAGAAATTTTAGATCATCAATGAGCCTAATAAAATCCGTTTTTGTAACACAAAAAGTATTAAATCTTTTAGTTCAATCATCCAATAACATTTCTACATGCAAACCTATATCCAAAATTAGATTTATAACTCCAATTTTATGGGTTTTCATCAATCTCCCAAACAAATGAAATTTTAGAATTGTCTAAGCATGGAAGAAACATTCACTGCAAAATAATGTAAATTAAACCACTTGCCTTATGTATTCCTCTAATTTGATGTTGAAGATGAATGGTTCTCTCTCTAACTGCAGGATTTCTCCTCTCTTTTCTCTCTACAAGCTCTTCTTCTCCAAGGTGACAATGGTGGCTAGGGTTTGCCTTAGGAAACTCTTGAAACTAATTCTAATAACCCCCGTAGCTCATTAGGTCATAAGGTGTAGTTAGTGGGTTTAGTGGGTAAAGTCCAAATCAGATATTAATTCCTAATTTTCGTGGGTTTTAATTCCCAAAAATCCAAAATTACCAAACTACCCTTTTACGTTGCCGATATGGCCTAAAAATTCCCCGGACCCAAACTAAATCCCCGGCTAGTGTTTTCTGACTATTTCGACCCTTCCGTACTCGTTGGCGCACTCAAAACGACCATTCGGTTAATAGAATTAAAATTCACTTTTTAATTAAATAATAATATTCCTGACGCGACTGTCACATGCGTCTCAACAAAATTTCCAAATTGCCGTATTTCAATCTCACGACAAGTTTCATAGTTCAATATTCATATATCGCCATATATACACATTATAATCAAATACTAACTCACATCTCGTTAATATTTTATCCGGATTAATTCCCAAATTAATTCACATTTAGTTCAATTAATCCCATAAATAAATATCATAAAAATACGGGGTATTACATACTTCCCCCCTAATAACAGAATTTCGTCCCGAAATTCGGAACTAGAAAGTACTTGGTAAGAACAACTCTGGATAACGTTCGCGCATCTCATCCTCGCGCTCCCATGTGGACTCCTCGACATTATGATGTCGCCACTGAACACGCACTAACGGAACTATCTTTGACCGCAGTTTCCGCTCATTTCGGTCCAAAATAGCAATCGGCCCCTCCTCGTAGGAGCTATCAGGATGGAGATCGATGTCCTCCAAAGCAATGTGAGAATGAGCCAAATCGTCTCTAAGATATTTCCTTAGCGAGGAAATGTGAAACACATCGTGAATCCGATGCAAATGCTCCGGTAACCCAAGTTTATACGCAACCGGTCCAATCCGCTCAATAATAGGAAATGGTCCCACATATCTTGGTGCCAACTTCCCTTTCTTCTCGAAACGCATAGTCCCCTTCATTGGAGATACTCTGAGCAAAACCTGGTCCCCCACTTCAAATTCCCTGAAGGACCTCTTCGCATCAGCATAGCTCTTTTGCCTGTCTTGAGCTACCCGAATGCGACTCCGAATTAATTCTATCCTCGTCGAAGTATCCTGAATCACTTCCGACCCAAGTAGTTTGTTATCCCCCACCTCCAACCAACATGCTGGGGAACGACAAGGTCTACCATACAACGCCTCAAATGGAGCAATGCCAATGGTGAACTGGTAGGAGTTGTAGTAAGCAAACTCTACCAGTGGAAGGTACTGCTCCCATCCACCCCCGAAATCAATGATGCACATACGCAACATGTCCTCCAACATCTAATTTGTACGCTCGGTTTGCCCATCGGTCTGCGGGTGATATGCCATACTCAACCGTAATTCCGTGCCCATGGCCTCCTGAAAACTTTCCCAAAACCGTGAAACAAATATCTTATCTCGGTCAGACACGATATTTAGGGGCACACCATGAAGTCTCACTATCTCTGCAATAAAGAGCTGGGCATACTGTCCCGTAGTGTAGTCTGTCCTTACGGGTAGAAAATGAGCGACTTTGGTCAACCTGTCCACAATTACCCAAATGGAGTCGTGACCTCTCTGTGACGTAGGCAACCCCGTGATAAAGTCCATGGATATGCTCTCCCACATCCACATCGGGATCTCCAATGGCTGTAGAAGTCCTACCGGTCTTTGATGATCCATTTTTACTAGTTGACAAGTGGCGCATTTCGAAACAAACACGGCAATATCTCTCTTCATCCCACTCCACCAATACTGTTGTCTCATGTCTTGGTACATTTTATCCCCACCGGGATGTACAGCGAACCGTGAGCCGTGCGACTCTTCCATCACCTCGTGCCGCAATTCCTCCCCTTTCGGAACTACCAATCTCCCATTGAAGCGTAATCCTCCGTCTGAGATAACGGTATAGGATTCGGCTCCCTCTGCTAGTAATCGAACTATCTGCTCCTGACAGAACGAGTCATTTGTCTGGGCCTTTACGACCTTCGTGACAATTTGCGGCGTAACAGTCATCACAGACATGAATGATCGGGCCACTGCATCTTGGTGTCCCAACTCCTTCCACTTGGCCTTCCACACCCCTGCTACCTCATCTACTGGCCTACGGCTCAACGCGTCTGCTACCACGTTAGCCTTCCCCGGGTGATACTGGATATCAAACTGATAATCCTTCACAAACTCAACACACCTTCGCTGCCGCATATTCAACTCCTTTTGCGTTAATAGGTACTGTAGGGACTTGTGGTCCGTGAACAATCAAAACTTCTCCCCCAAAAGGTAATGTCTCTAAATCCGAAGGGCAAATACAACTGCCGCTAACTCCAAGTCATGGGTGGGGTAATTCTTCTCGTGAGGCTTAAGCTTACGGGAAGCATAAGCTATGGCCTAACTCTCCTACTGTAATACACCTCCAAGTCCTTGCAAGGACGCATCGGTGTAGACTAGAAACTCAACTCCCGGTCTCGGCAATGCTAACACAGGTGCTGAGGTCAACTTGTCCTTCAACTCATCGAATGCCAACTGACATGCATCACTCCAGATGAACGGCACACCTTTACGAGTCAGATGTGTTAAAGGACCTGCTATCTTCGAAAATCCCCGAATGAACCTCCTGTAGTATCCTGCTAGGCCCAAGAATCTACGGATCTCAGTCGGTGTTGTGGGCTGTCCCCACTCCCTCACCGCGGATACCTTCCCCGGATCAACAGATATCCCCCGGTCGGAAATAATGTGCCCCAAAAACTAAACCTCCTTTAGCCAAAACCCACACTTCTCATACTTTGCATACAGCTCGTTCTAACGTAGCGTCTGCAAAACTTGCCTCAAAGGCTCGGCGTGCTCCTCCTCTGTCTGGGAGTAAACCAGAATATCATCAATGAAGACAATGACAAACTGATCTAGGAAACCTCTGAACACCCTATTCATCAAGTCCATAAACACGGCTGGAGCATTGGTCAAGCCAAAAGGTATAACCCGAAACTCGTAAGAACCATATCTCGTTAAGAACGCAGTCTTCGAGACATCCTCTTCCCTGATACGCAACTGATGGTATCCCGATCGTAAATCAATCTTCGAGAAGAAAGAAGCTCCTCTCAACTGGTCGAATAGGTCATCGATTCGAGGCAACAAATACTTATTTTGTATCGTGACCTTGTTCAACTCTCGGTAGTCCACACACAAGCTCAGTGAACCATCTCTCTTCTTTACAAACAAAACTGGAGCGCCCCAAGGTGAGGTACTCCTACGAATAAGTCCCTGACCTAACAGCTGCTCTATCTGATCTCGTAGCTCTCGCATCTCTGCCGGAGCCATACGGTACGGTGCGCGTGTTATAGGTCTCGTATCTGGTAATAAGTCTATGACAAAGTCTATCTCTCGACTGGGGGGTAGGCCTGGTATCTCCTGAAACACATCGGAATACTCCCTGACAACTGGGATCGAATATAAAGGAATCACAACCTCCTTAGAGGTATCCTCCTCTATGTAATACAAATGATTGGTCGAGCCTCCCTTTGGGCGAGGCATCGCCACTACAAACATCTCTTGCCCCGGAATGGCAAAAACAATGCTCCCACCGAAGCAATCAATTATGGCTCTATAAGCTGCGAGCCAATCCATACCGATAATCACATCGTGCTCATGCATATCTAATACCAACATGTCTGCAGGTAATACCAAACTACCAATCTCTACCCCCACTCCCCGGCATATAAAGAAAATAAGTGACCCACTCCCCAATGGTGAGTCTACACACGTCACTGTGCTCTCTGCTGTGGCTAACAACCCTAAGGCTTTTGCAAAATGTGTAGCTATAAAACAATGCGTTGCCCCCGTATCAAACAAAACCCGACCCATAGTACCATGTATAGGAAACATACCCTCAATCGCGGGTGGTGCCTGTGGAGCTTCTGCCTGGTGGACGTTATAGACACGTCCATACTGTAACTGCCCCTGCTGCACTGGAGCTGCTGGAATGGCTGGTAGGGCTGGCACCTGGGCTGGAGCTGGGAGGGCAGGTGGAAAAAGTGGCCTCTATGGCTCATGTCGAGCACCCTGCTGCTGCTGCGGGGCCCTTCCCCTATCAGGACAGTCCTGGCATTTATGGCCAGTTTTGCCACAAACGTAACACTTCCCCGGAAAGTTTCCCCCTCTCTGTCCCAGCTTCCCCCGGCCCTGGTGGCCGTTACCGTTCCTCCCCTGGCCCTGCTGGCCCTGCTGAAACTATTGTTGACCATTCTGACCCTGCTGGTTCTGATGGCCATCCGGACCCTGGTGGCCCTGCCGAAAACCTCCCTGTCCGTGCCTGAAATTTCCCGACCTGAACCTCTTATGATCCCCCTGCTGGGAACCCTAGTCGCCCTGTCTCTGTCCCTGAACAGATTGTGCCCCACTGGCACCATTTCCTCCAGTCCTGCCCTGATGGCTGGACTCTCCCGATCGCTTGCCCTTAGCCATGTGAAAGCGGTGATCCTGGCAGTGTAACAGTGCAGCGTTAACCACATCAGAGTAAGTGGCCAACGATAGGTTCCCTAACAAATGCTGACGGATTCTCCAAGTCAACCCGTCTGTATATTTTTGTATCTTCTTCTCCTCTGTCGGTATCTCGTCCGGAACAATATTCAACAGATTTGTGAATTCGGCCTCATACTCGGCCACAGTCCTTCCCTCCTGCTTGAGGCTCATCGACTTCCTTCTCATCTCCGTGTGAACAGCTGACGGAAAATATTTGCGATCGAACCGCACCCAAAACTCCTGGATCGTGAGAGTATCTCTCTCCTCCACGGTGGTAATAGACTCCCACCACTGTAGTGAAGACCCCACTAGCTTAAAGGTAGCTAGTATCTGCTTCTGGACATCGGTGCACTCATACATCCTCAAGTGCCGCTGAATGTCTTTCCTCCACTGACTCGAAACCACAACATCGGAGCTACCTGCGAACTCCGGTGGGTGTGATTTCTGAAAAGCATCACGTACACGTTCCCAAGCAGACGGGAATGCATGTGCCTAAACTGGCGTGGCTACTGGCGCCTGAGGTGGTGCCTGCTGAACTACGGCTAGTGCGGCATTTACCGCCTGGGCCACAATGGCTGCAACCTCGGCGGCATTCATCGTGCCCTGAACTGGTGCGGGTTGTGGTTCTGGCGTTGCATCCCTGGGAACCCGTTGTGCACGTCGTGGAGGCATTCTGAAATAAGAATAAAGTCTGTAAGTTCGCAGTTATAAACTCAAAATAGCTGAAGAACGTAGCATATACAAAAGAATACAACATTCCTAAAATATAGGGCTCTACATCAAAGAAAGCTCAGCCGAAACATAATAAGCCGTACAGATCCTAAAGGACACTAGAACGTGATGCTCTGATACCGCCTGTGACACCCCGACTAATTAAATACCAGGTAGCTACTCCTTTATTAAATCAATACAAAATTCCAAGTTGGTTCAGTTAATAGCATCACTGTCGAAAACATTTTAATGGTTACTAACCACCTAGTATTTAAAAAGTAAGTTGCCAAATTTGAAATTAAGTTTGATTAACATGCAGTAAAAGAATTATGAAAGAATAACACAACCATTCACCATAATGAAGAAATAGAATAACCAACAAAATAAATAAGTCCGGAGGAAAACTCCTCACAACAATCCCACAACTGAAATAAGTAAACAATGTATCCTGAATTAATTACATGCCAAAATCTGAAAATCTGAAATAGGAAATGTTTCTAATAGAAATGGGCGACATGCCCTACAACTGATGAAACTGAATATAGATTCAAGATAGATGAAGCGTCTACTAGCAAAGTCCTGTAACTTCCACAAACAGCTACAGCTCGTCACCTGAATGAGGATCCTAAGCATGGTGTCCTTGTGGCTGGGCACCTAAAAATGGTTTTTACAAAAAAAGTAGATTTGAAAGCAAACGGGTCAGAGCCCGAAAGTGGAGAGTATTTTAAAATAGCAAGTGTTTTAATAACATTAAAACAATGAATGCAAAATACATGTTAGGACGTGCACTCACATGAAATACTCACCTCTCGACTAATTGTGCACTCCTAACGTACCATACCCATCTAAGTGATATACGTAACTAACCAAACCGTAATAAGTTCTACCCCTTACTACTCGATTCTCATTATGCATTCTAGCGTTATCAACTAAATAGAGGGCGTTACTTAAACTCGGATTCTCATTTATTAGCAATACAATTCTCTACCGGTTATCCCGTTATAACTTCTCAAAACATTACCATAATTATACTCATAATACTGAACAGGAAAGTTCTCATTATTAAAGTGTATATTATTCACGTCATAAATATAAATACAAGCACCCCGAAACTAGCTACGGTGCACACATACTCTGCTATCCATCCCGGTACATCACGTACATAAGGATCACGCATTCCGAATCTCTCAGGAATCGTTCTCAGATAACATCAATCACAAACAATGGAGGCGAACACAGTCACGTCACATGGGTCACACACATACCTACGCTCCCACGATCAGCAGACTTATTAACATCCCAATAAGTCCTTCTCTGACCTATGTTCTCGAGGTACCAATCAAAATCCGGGCAACACAAGGATTAGAGGGCCCTAAGCGAAACGTAAACCTCCCGTGATAGCAAGTATGGTAGGTATGTCATACACATAAAATCATATACATATACTAAGTATGCACACATCTTAGTAATCACCATAATTTATTTGTGGTACACTTCTCATTCTCGTACCGACATATAATGTTACACAATTTACATATTCCCGGTTAATATAATTATTCAAGCCGTCAATTGTTCTCACGTCGTAATAGACACTCACGTCTTAATCCATAATTTCCATTTGGTTCAAATCACACTTCTATGTTTTACTCCTCACTATTTCCCAAATATCCCAAATATACCAATTTATCATCAAGGTAATGTTATCTTTACAATTAAATAAGGTTACGGGACACGCGAAATCAAAACAGGCCAAAAAGCCTAAACTGTCAGCTCGTTAGAAGTCTCGTTCGAACGAGGCTGTTCGAACGAGAGTTCGTTCGAACGAAGTGGGCTTTCTAACGAGATCTCGTTCGAACGAAAGTCATCGAACGAACATCCCTCTCGTTAGAAGTCAAACTGTCAACTCGTTAGAAGCTCGTTCGAACGACCTGGGCAGGTCTTCTAACGAGAGGCCAGTTTCGAGCCCAGAAATTCCTTTTTTCGTTTTTCCATCTTTTCTTCACCTCTAATCTCATCTAAACGTCAATCCAACAATTGTTCAAGGTTTCTAATCATTCCTAAACACACTTAGGTCATATACTAACGTGTTTTGTGGGGTTAATTCATCCTAAACATCATCCAAATATCAAAACTCTACATTTTTCCCCAATCTCAAGAACATGAACCCTAGAAATTTTAGATCATCAATGAGCCTAATAAAATCCGTTTTTGTAACACAAAAAGTAGTAAATCTTTTAGTTCAATCATCCAATAACATTTCTACATGCAAACCTATATCCAAAATTAGATTTATAACTCCAATTTTATGGGTTTTCATCAATCTCCCAAACAAATGAAATTTTAGAATTGTCTAAGCATGGAAGAAACATTCACTGCAAAATAATGTAAATTAAACCACTTGCCTTATGTATTACTCTAATTTGATGTTGAAGATGAATTGTTCTCTCTCTAACTGCAGGATTTCTCCTCTCTTTTCTCTCTACAAGCTCTTCTTCTCCAAGGTGACAATGGTGGCTAGGGTTTGCCTTACGAAACTCTTGAAACTAATTCTAATAACCCCCGTAGCTCATTAGGTCATAAGGTGTAGTTAGTGGGTTTAGTGGGTAAAGTCCAAATCAGATATTAATTCCTAATTTTCGTGGGTTTTAATTCCCAAAAATCCAAAATTACCAAACTACCCTTTTACGTTGCCGATATGGCCTAAAAATTCCCCGGGACCCAAACTAAACCCCCGGCTAGTGTTTTCTGACTATTTCGACCCTTCCGGACGCGTTGGCGCACTCAAAACGACCATACGGTTAATAGAATTAAAATTCACTTTTTAATTAAATAATAATATTCCTGACGCGACTGTCACATGCGTCTCAACAAAATTTCCAAATTGCCGTATTTCAATCTCACAACAAGTTTCATAGTTCAATATTCATATATCGCCATATATACACATTATAATCAAATACTAACTCACATCTCGTTAATATTTTATCCGGATTAATTCCCAAATTAATTCACATTTAGTTCAATTAATCCCATAAATAAATATCATAAAAATACGGGGTATTACAGTACAGGGACTTGATAGCAGAGTATGCCAGCACAACATATTTTATGTGGGGTGCGATTAGTATATATATTGTATGATTGATTAATATATATATATGCATATACCGGGAATTCTTCTACTGTGTGTGTAAGTAGATACATATTGAATAAACGCTCCTCAACATAGTAAATGTTTGAGTTTTCATAGCAGTATTGAGATATACATAATTGACTTAAATAATACTTAATGAAATGACATTTTTAAATGAATCATAGACATACGGTCTCGTGAATCAGAATTTATGGGGGGAGAACTGGATTAGACTTATGAGTCATTATAGTAGTACGATAGGCTTGCACACTAAATGAGAGGTGAGAATCCTCAAGAGAGTGTCGAGTACTAACGTGTATGTAATATCAACTGGTAAGCATTTTAAATACTTGCAAAACTATTTTAAGATTGTTTTACACTCGGTCTCTGACCCGTTTCCTGTCATCTTTTCTCTCTCTTGTATATATATATATGTATATATATATATATATGTATATATATATATATATATGTATGTATTACAAGCGCCCAGCCACAGGGGCATCGGGCTTGAATCTTTGGACTGTTGACGTGCTGCAGCTAGTGTGGGAGTTGCAGGTCTTTAGAGTAGACGACTTCATCTTTTATAAGTAATGGTTAAAACGATAGTGGGTAGTGATTGCAAGGCTATCGGGGTTACTTCCCTAGTACTGCATGTTTTGTTCTGGCGAGACCTCACCTGCGAGAGTGTCGGGCTCGCACTTATATTATATATTATAGAGACTTCGGAGGGTATAGTGGTCTCGAGATATTTGATCCCAGTGTGTGAAGGGACTTTGTTGTTATAATTCAGTGTGTACTGGGTTTACCATTGAGCGAAAATATTTCACTCATTATTATGTTTAGCGATTAGGACTTGGTGATAAGAAGAGCGCATTATTATATCTATGTTTTAGAGGGGTGGAATAAGACTTATATTCATATGTTTGGGGGCAGGATTTCGAGAGTCCCGATTGTATGTGTATGAGATTTATGGAACGTGATTACCACAAATGCCGAGCGTTAGTGCAATTGGCAAAAAGTTCTTTGTTCATGTGTAATTGCGAATATCAAGAAATGGGAAAATAGGGGTACATGTTTTGCACGGAGGGCCTAACGGATTTTGGTAACCGATAATGCTAGTTAATAGTGTATCGGAGGTGTTCCTTATTTGGATTTCGCTTTGCGAGACATCCCACACGTGAAACTTAGCGTAAGGTTGGAAGTAGGAAGATGTTTGGTCATTAGTCCATGAGTCTGATACCTCGATCGTTATAAGATCAAGTAGTTATAACTGTAAAGATGGAAGTTAAAGTAGGATTTAAGACTAGTGGATCTGGTTGTGTGGTAAGGAAGCATTGAAAATTTTGTTTTATCACCACGAATTAAAGGGGAAACGATGTTAAGCATGATTTAAAATTTTGATTTCTAGGGTGATTGAGAGTAACCAAGTGTTGTAACCACGTTGTGAGCACAAGGAAAATAAAGAATTGGGTGTTATGTGTGAAGCGTATGTGATGCTTACACTAGTATGGACGATTTATAAGGTGTGTGGTCAACCTGGTTAGCTGATGCTAGAATCGTTCGAGTTGAAGGGATGTGGGAATAGACGCATGGAATATATGTTTGTGAGAGTAACATAACGAAGTGAAAGTGGTAGAGTGTATTAAGTGTCGTGTGAAGGACAATAATCCATATATACGTATGCGATCAGAGTAGCACACCCGAATTTGGTTGGAAGGTTGTGGGAAGCCATTTAAAAAAATGGGTATTCCTTGAGGAGGGTAAAATTTAACTATTATGGAGAACACTCGGAGCAGAGTTATAACTAGTCAAATTTTGAGAGCGACTTTCACGTACAAAGTATGATAATTCTAGTAAGGTATAAAAGGTTCAGCAGTGCACATCGTGGAGAAAAGTGCACGGACCGAAACTTTCAGTATACACCGAGTAAAGAAGGGGAGTATTAAGTGTCACTTAATGTGAGACATTACAAGTAGAACTCTATGTTGAGCGGGACATAGCGAGTAGTCTCCGCGGGCACCACTCATAGATAGAAATTGGTTGGAACAAGAGGATCAACCAGAGAATTTTGTAGCAAGCCGACGATCCCTATAATGGAAGAGGCCAGTAAAGTCAGTAAAGTTTCTTTGATGGGTTGAACACCTCAAGTTAAGATCAATGTTTCCTTCGAAAGTGTGGAACAAGTTGCCCAAGAAGGAAGTGATTGACACTCCTTTGGGGTGATTTACAATATTAGCTAGTGTGCCCCAGTCTTCCTTCAAAAAAAAAAAGATCGCGTCGGTACGTGGTCCTACATGGTATTTTTCTGAATTAGGATGAGATTTTTGAATCCCACCTTCAATATGGAATTTCAGGAAATAGCGGGGATAACGTTTTGTTTTGCATAGGTTGTATCACCCATAGCCGGGGAGTAGGCGAATGGTGATTAACGATTAGTGGAGCCGCGTGAAAGTAATTTTGGATTCATGGTGATCATTTCATTCCCACAACGAATGTAGCTAGAAAGTGAAGTATAATAAGGTAGAATTCTGTAGAAGCACTCGTACCTGTTTATTGTGGGCAAACTGCTTATTGAAGTTTTGAGTGGAAAAACCTTAATTTTTCTCCCTCGAGTTGTTTAGAGGCGAGCAGATAATCCTACGTTTGGATTAGTCGAGTTAGATCCGATGATTAAATGGAATAACCACATATTGTCTGATCTAACCTTTTATCTGTCCTAAGAGTTATGTCCTCGAAAATCGAGATTCAAAGAATTGACAAGAGTGGTCAAATGTTCGTATGGTTTCTCTCATAATGGGAGTTTTGTGTTTAGAAGAATATGAGTGGTTCACACGTAGTGAGTAACGCCTCCTAATGATATTGAAATAATGTGATTCAATGATGTATATGCTCGTCTTATGCGAATGTTATCGAATAGGAGCACAATGTGAAGTTTCGTTAATGAAAGTGTCAAACAAGCTTGCTGTGAGGCGGGGGCCATAGTGATTGAGCGCCTTACTATGAAGATAGTTTGCGTACTGATAAGGTATCCATAATTGTTTTACCAGGTAGGCCTTATTTTCCGAATTTCGGGACGAAATTTTGTTATTAGGGGGGAAGTATGTAATACCCCGTATTTTTATGACATTTAATTATGGGATTAATTAAATTAAATTGTGATAAATTAATTTATTATTAATCCGAATTTGAAAATAAATATTTACCAACGTGATGAGAGTTAGTAATTATTGGTAAGAATAATGTTGAATATTACTAGATGAGTATAGTAATATATGAGAAATTGTCAAGAGTGAATAATATAACAATTATGGAAATAAAGTCGGGACGCGCCTGTGTCGCGTCGGAACTAAATTATTATTATAAAAGTGAATTAATTATAAGTCGCCCGTATGGTCATTTCGAGTGTGCCAATGTATCCAGAAGGGTCGAGATAGTCAGAAAAGTGTACCCAGGGGTTTAGTTTGGGTCTTGGGACGTTTTTAGGCCTAACCGATAACCCGGGAGGGCATTTTGGTAATTTTATTTTTGGGATTTAATTACCTACGAAAATTAGAGAAGAGGTGTTAGAGGTTGTCTTCTAGGGTTAGAACCTGATTATTTCACAGAGGCCATTGGAGGAGGAAGGTGAGGAACTTCCCAAGGCTAGAGCCACCATAGTTGCACCATTTTCACCATAAAAATCGCTGGAGTGTAGATCGGAGGAAGGAGAACACAACCACATCATCAAATCTCAGAAATCCAGACTCATTCCCAGGCAAGTATTTATCTTGCTGTTCTTGAAGTTGAAATTCCATCCATGTTAGAATAGGAAATTAAACTATAAGTTTGATGGAGATAAATTGTGAATTGGAAGACTAGAACTCAAACAATGGAATAGAATCATGCTAGACTGATGCCCTCATCACCTGTAGAACATTTATCAGAAATTTGAATGATGATTAGAGGAAGAAATCTGGAAATCTTATATAGTTCTTGAAAGAATATGGATAAATAGGGTTTGAGACAAATTCATGTAGCCACTCATTTAATGATGATTCCTTAACAATTTTCCCTAGATTTTTAGAAATTATTCATACCTACTGCTATAACGTTTATGATGTTTGGTTGGAAGTTTGGGACACTTTAATGGAGGTTTTGATAATTAAAATGGAAGAAACCCGTAGGTTTGAGATGCAAATTTTCTGGGCAAATAACTTCTCGATCGATCGATCGATCCTTTTTGTCGATCGATCAATTCCTCCTGGATTTTTTACTTTTGTTCCTCCTATCGATTAATCTAACCCTAATCTATGAGAACCTTTGGGCATAACTTAAATGCCATAATGGGACTTACGAAGAACCAGTAGGATTGTGGGAAAGGTCCGGGTGGCGTGATATTTTTATATACGAGATGTAACCGTGGGGGTCACGAGGGTATAAAATGGGATAAGATCGTGTGTATGATAAATTAGGTCTTGTGAGAATTAAAGAAGACTTAGACCAGTAGAGTAGTAAGGATGCACCTACACATTTTATGTTTATCGAGAGGATACACTTCGAGATAAAAAAGTACTTAAGGACTTGGAATAATTGAGAGAATAAAAAAAGTGATTTGCTTATACGTAGAACGCGGGCGTTATATGTTACGCATGGCTAAGAAATGTTATAGGTTGTGGGCGTACCTAGCTGATTAATGTAAATATATATATATAAGAGTGCATCTATATATTTTATTTAAATATATGTGTTTAATCATACCCGCGCTACTTGCTATCATGGAGGTTTTCGCGCCGGGACAGTCTTATTCTGATGTGACCCTTATGGGGGATATTGACTCGTACCCTAGAACATAGGATCCTTAGTACATGATATCTGAGAATGATAATCAGACGGTCCTAAGAGACGTGAGGGTATGTGTTGACCTCTTAGTGACTTGAAACTATGCTTCGCCTCCAATATGTGTATTTTGTGTTAATACCACTCGGGAGTGAATCCGAACTAGTATTTCCCTCATTTGTACGAGAGGTACAGGGACTTGATAGCAGAGTATGCCAGCACCACATATTTTATGTGGGGTGCGATTAGTATATATATTGTATGATTGATTAATATATATATGCATATACCGGAAATTCTTCTACTGTGTGTGTAAGTAGATACATATTGAATAAACGCTCCTAAACATAGTAAATGTTTGAGTTTTCATAGTAGTATTGAGATATACATAATTGACTTAAATAATCCTTAATGAAATGACATTTTTAAATGAATCATAGACATACGGTCTCGTGAATCAGAATTTATGGGAGGAGAACTGGATTAGACTTATGAGTCATTATAGTAGTACGATAGGCTTGCACACTAAATGAGAGGTGAGAATCCTCAAGAGAGTGTCGAGTACTAACGTGTATGTAATATCAATTGGTAAGCATTTTAAATACTTGCAAAACTATTTTAAAATTATTTTACACTCGGTCTCTGACCCGTTTCCTGTCATCTTTTCTCTCTCTTGTATGTGTATATATATATATATATATATATATATATATATATATATATATATATATATATATATATATATATATATATTACAGGTGCCCAGCCTCAGGGGCATCAGGCTTGGATCTTTGGACTGTTGACATGCTACAGCTAGTGTAGGAGTTGCAGGTTTTTGCAGTAGACGACTTCATCTTTGTCTTCTTAGTCTTTCATTTAGTTCTCCCTAGATAAGTCATGTGTCGCCCATTTCTAGTTTATTCTAGTTTAAAGAGATTTGTACTTTGGATTTATTTCAGTATTCTGTTGTAGTTGGGTTTTCTTGTGATTATTACATTGTCTTGCGATTTGGGACATTTTATTTGGATTGATTTATCTAGCATGTTCTGTCACTGGATGGTTTGGTTTTAATACAATCATTTGTATTCGTAAAAATGGTTTCATAGCTTATGATAATAATCGAATTTAATTTATAAGATTAAATGTTTTGACACTTAGCTTAATTTTTTATTAGGTGATTAATAAAGAAAAAAAAATTTCGACAGTGATGCTAAGAATGAACCAATCAGACACTTTGAGTTAATTTAATAAAGGACTGATCACCCGGTATTTAATTAGGCGGGGTGTCACAACTTCTTCTCTCTAGCTCCCGTGCTTCCCAAATGTGTTTTGTGCTAAATGAGATCCCTAATGACGCCTTAAAACCCTTAACCCACGAAATTACACTTGGACCTCAAATGGGCATCACCTAAAAAGAGTTTAAATAGATATCCATATTGCTTAAAACCTTACACAAGCCTTACATTAACCCGAGAGACCTTTAAACCATCATTTTAAATTAAAAACGGAAATTCTATGCATCCCAAAAGCCCAATACTAATTATACCCAAAATAAATAACCAATAACTCGATTATTTAATAATTAACTCGTTACTCGAGTCCAAATATTTATTAGTCCGGTTAATTAATTACCATGTCTTAAATCCAATTTCAAATTCAAATTAAATAACACATAAAAATATAAATAATGACATCTCCAGTCACTACAAGCATGAGTAATTAATTATTATTCAATTTAAATATTAACAAAAAAACACAGGGTATTTAAACAAGTATTCACTTTAAATCTTTCACCATCTACAACATTTCACATTCCCAAACTCACTATCAATTTCATTTCAATTGGAAAATTATACAACCTTGGAGTAAAAAGAACATACTAGGAAAAATGTAGGGATAAGGAATATTATAGAGATAAGTTCTAAGGTTGGGTATGTGTTTGAGCTCATCCACCTCCACACTCATCACCAGATCAACACTCATGTTTCGCTTCTACTCTCACTTTATGGCATTCTCGATTACATCATATGTTTATGCATGTCTTTCCTCCTTAGTATCAAGTGGTCAATTAGGATCAGTCAAAACTGCGTATGTCTCTTGTTTAGCTTGTAAACTTGAAAAACAACAAACATTACCATTTAATAGAAGTGATTACGTTTATTTATTATGTTTATTTTGTTGATCCCTTTTGATCTTATATACTCATATTTTGTGGTTATTCTCCTTATCCCACAATGGGAGGTCTCTTTTTGTTCTCTTTATTGATGATTGCCCACGTCTTACTCAGGTTTCACATCTTTACTCTGAAATCAAACTCTTCTTTTAAAGTTGAAGATGAATTTTATTGAGAATACACCAAATACTCGGCTACCACTTTCTAGAATTTGAGTAATCCTAAAGGTTTCGAAAGTATTGAAAAATACTTTGGCTAACTCATTCTCTCAAGAATAAAAATAAAATATATTTGTTCAAGAATAAAGGTAGAAGCTTCAATAGAGTATGATCAATGTTGAAAAGAGATATCTAAAAAATGCAAATAATAGAAGTGAAGAAAAAAAGGGTTTTAATATCTAAGTGTGTACACTTAAAAAAATCCTTCTTTAAAAATTCCTCATAATCAAATGTCATTTTAACTCCAACAAAAATTCTCAAATATTTTTGCGCTCTAGATTTTTTGGCAAATATGATAATGAGGTTAACTCTGTCCACACATGTGTTTCTCCACGTGTGTGATGGATCACAAGTAGCATAAGTGTGATCCCATCATCAATATCTTACATCATAAATATCTCCACATGTGTGATGGATCACATAACAAAGTATACACTATATAGAAATATTTTTCCAAGGTTCTATATTAGTCAATCTATGTAACCGCAATGAGTCGCAACTATCTTAACCTTAATTGTTCAACATAAGGGATGATTTTAACCTCCACCAAAGGTGAAATACCAAGTATTTAGATCTTGCAATTAGGCATCTCTACGACTCTATGAGTTCCAATTTCAATGATTATATTTCAATTTCAATTTCAATCTGATTCCTCCAAATCTAAATATCCATAACAGGTCTTAATTTGATTTCTCCATTAGATCATAAAGTTTTATCACCGACTAAGATCTTAATTCAAAATCTCCATGAATATCATATTAATTCAGCATTAAGTAAATATCAATCCAACATAACTAGGGTTTTTGCATACGACTATTAACATATAAGTGTTTCTTGTCTCCAATAATGGTGTCTCCTTTTAAATCTCCATTGATGATGTCTCCTATAAATCTCCATTGATGATGTCTCCATTTTAATCTCTAGTGATGGTGTCTCCAATAAATCTCCAGCAATGGCTCCTCTCCAACATAGCTAGGGTTTTTCTCTATGTGTTCCCTCTTGTTTAAGTTGATTAATGAAGCTAATAACACTCATGGCCTCTTAATCTTGCAGGTCATCTTTGGACTAATTTTAAAACCTCCTAAATAAGATCAAACATCCCAGCACTACAACCCAACTGAACATGGTATTTTGAATAATTTAAATTCCTTATTGAAATTAATTCAATATGTAGTTAATTAAATTAAATCCCAATTATTTAAAATTAAGAGGCATTGCAGATCTCTTTGGAGATGCCTCACCCTATTCGAATGGGCAACTTTGTTTGTAATGTAACTTAGTTTTATATATACTCCTTTTTTGGACATTATCAACAAACAAAGTTTCACGATGGTGAAGTGTAAGGAAATTATTAATTAACCTTTGGGTTACTTAATAGTTTTAATTCCTTCCCCCAAATATAGTCATTTGTATTTGGGTTATTAATACAATATGTTATTTCCTAACAAAATGGTTCATATTCCAAAAACGAAATGGATATCAAAAGGGGTTAAAATTCCCATTAAATCTCTACCTTGATCGACGGTTCAAATTAATTGACCTTTGAAATTTAGGACCTCTCTCCACCTATAAATAGATGCCTTACTTCCATCTAAAAGGTATCCACGAAATACGCATATAAAGGTTTATAAGCAAGGAGGGAGAAGCCAAAATTCTTCATTGAAGGACTGTTAAGGTGGTCGGACCGACGAAAATCAGCGGCGACAAACAGCGACATCACATCCATGACGATGAAAGGAGGTATTACATTATCCTCTTTTCACATACCTATTAGGTGGTTATCATGATGTTTACTATTTTAGGGTTCATGTAAAAAAACTGTTTTACATGTGGTATCAGAGTTGATGTTTAGGAACACATGATTGTCCATAAAATAGGTTATATATGAATCGTCCTATAACTGTTGATAATTATCTATTTTTCATAACTATTAAAAACAATTTATGTTTTCTGTTTCTTCATAATTCGTTGAAACAGTGTTGATTTATCTTTAGCTTTTCATAATTATTAAGGCAGTATCCTAAAAAAAGTATGTCTATTAGAATTCATGTCTCATGCTATCATGTCTTTTAGAATTCTTTGAATTATGCATTTTTTTTTTTTGCAATTTTCAAAAACTTTATGAACTTTTGGAATTCTAAAAATTATGTATGTCTTTTCAAATTCTCAAAATTTATGACTTTTCAAATTCTAAGTTTTTGGAATTCTAAACTTACGAAATTTTATATTGTACACCTTTTACTATTCAAGAATTTTATAATTTATAGCCTTTGGAATTCTATGGTAACATGTACACCAATATTCATATTAAGTTGTTTGATGAATACACTTGTATTATTAAGGTTAAGTATCACCACAGTGATCTTATTATTACCCATTCCAAATTAGCCCTTATTACCATTATAATGTTTAAATATGTTTATTTAGAATATATAAATTAGTTTTCCACATGTGTACTATAGTCATGTGTTAAATCAACAATTAAGGAGTGTTTGTACATGCGTAAACCAATGATATCCACAAATACCTTATTAAAATTAAATAGATACATCACTCAATTATGCATGTTGAATATTACGACCATTAATGGTATTAAGTTAAATTTATGATGACTACCCACACGAGCATCTTATCTCCATGTCATAAAATATTGAAATCTTACTATTTGTTAATTAAAATTTTAACGCCTTAATAAAACTTAGTGTATCTCTAAATTGCAGCCCCCTTTCCTGCTCAATTGACTTCATATACATCATATGTCCCTATTCTCATGGGAACTAACTTCTCATAATGGAAAGAACAAGTCGAGTTCACCTTATGGGTACTTGACTTGCATCTGGCTATTCATATTGAAAAATCGGTTGCACTTACAGACATAAGTACTGATGAGGAGAAGACTCTTCATAAATTTTAGGAGAAGTCTCACAGATTTAGCATCATGTTTCTACGAATGATAATTACAAGCAATATCAAAACATCACTTCCTAAACCTAACAATGCTAAGGATTACATGAAATCAATAAAAGAAAGGTTTAAGAGTACAGATAAATCCCTTGCTAGGAAACTAATGGAAGATCTTACAACAATGAAGTTTGATGGCACACGCTTAATGCATGATCATGTCATTGAGATGACGAACCTTGCTGCTAAGCTAAAGAATTTAGGAATGACAGTGGATGATTCATTTCTTGTACAATTTATCCTGAAATATTTACCTGCTCAGTATGGACCTTTCCATCCCAATTACAATGCTATTAAGGATAAGTGGGCGGTGAATGAGTTGGCTAACAAACTAGTTGAAGAGGAGGATAGACTGAATCAATACGGAATTAAGGTTGCACATCTTGTCCAAGGAGCTGGATCATCTAAAGCTGGGAAGAGGCAGTATACAAGACATAAAAGAGAACCACCCAGAAATAATTATGTTAATCAATCCAATGTGAGAAGGCAAAGAAGGATGACAACAGGTGCAAATTTTGCAAAAAAATTGGAGACCTTCAGAAAGACTGCACTAAATGTCTTTCGTAAGTTTTTTTTAATCAAATCTTACTTATGTTTCTTCTAACATTTGGTGGTTTGATTCTGGTGCTAACGTTCATGTTGCTAATTCAATGCAGGGATTCTTTACAACCCAACCCATAAGCCCAAGTGAAAACTTTATGTTCATGGGAAATCGAGACAAAGTCCAAGTTGTAGCCATTGGCACTTATCGTCTCATTTTGAAGAACAAATATCATTTAGATTTGTTTCAAACTTTATATTTTCCTTCTATTTCCCGTAATTTAGTTTTAGTTAGTAAACTTGATCAAGTTCGTTATTCGGTTCATCATGGAGATGGTTGTTTTAATTTGTTTTTTTAACTCAAATCATATTAGTTCTGGAATTTTAATTGATGATCTTTATAAATTTTATCTTGATATTGCTGAAACTCATCTCGCATTGTATTCTAATGTTGAAAAAAAATGTAAGTCATCTAAAAATGACTCTTATTTCTTGTGGCATAAAAGGCTAGGACATATATCCAGTGATAGAATCAAGCGATTGGTAAAAGATGAAATTCTTCCAACTCTTGATTTTACCGATCATCAAGTATGTGTGGATTGTATTAAAGGAAAAATAACAAAACACACAAAAAAAGGAGCCACGAGAATTAAATAACTTTGGAAGGTATGACGTTCCGACCTTTAGAAGGGAGAAGTACTTCATTACTTTTATCGATGATTATTCACGTTATTATTATCTATACTTGTTGCATGAAAAATCTTAGTTTATGGATGTTGTACAAGTGTTCATCACTAAAGTCGAAAGGGACCAAAATAAAAAAGTGAAGATCATAAGGTCAGATAGAGGTGGTGAGTTTTTTGGAAAGTATGACGAAACAAGACAACATCCTGGACCTTTTGCAAAACTTCTCCAAAAACTGAGAATTGTCGTTCAATACACAACGCCTGGTTCTCCATGGCAGAATGGTGTAGCTGGAAGGCGAAATCGTACATATATGGAAATGGTTAGGTCTATGATAAGTCATATTAATTTACCTACATCCTTGTGGATGGATTCTCTACGCACAACCGTTTATGTATTAAATTGAGTTCCTAGCAAGGCAGTTTCAAAGACACCCTTCAAACTGTGGAAAGGTCAGAAACCTAGTTTAAAACATCTCCAAATTTGGGGATGCCCAACTGAGGCTAGAATTTACAACCCGTGTGAAAAGAAATTGGACTTCAAAACGGTCACTGATTACTTTATAGGTAACCACGAGAAGTACAAAGGATTTAGGTTTTACTGTCCTAACCATAGTACGAGAATTTTTTAAACGGATAATACCAAATTCTATGAGAATGATAAAATCAGTGGGAGTACTAAAAATTAATGATGTGATCATTCATGAAATTAGGGTAAATATCCATTTACCCTCAATTCAGCAGGTTGTTGGGAATCCCCCCCATTGTTAAACATTTAGGCAATGAGGAACACCCAATAAATAATTAACAACTCCATGATGAGATTATCGTCAATGAACTTATGGATGAAGCACTTGAGGAACCAGCATTAAGGAGGTCTCAGCATCAGAGGAGATCTACTATTTCCGATGATTATGTGCTTTACCAAGTAGAATTTGACGTTGGGTTAACTAAAGATCCGATTTCATATTCACAAGCCATTAAAGATGTTAATTCTTGCAAATGGATTGATGTCATTAAGGATGAGCTCAAATCTATGCCTAAAAATCAAGTTTGGGACATTGTTCAATTGCCAACAGGACACAAACCAGTCGGGTGTAAGTGGGTCTTTAAGACTAAGCGCAACTGCAATGGCAATATTGAACGGCATAAAGCACGACTTGTAGCCAAAGTTTGTAATAAAAAAGAAGGTATCGACTATACTGAGAATTTTTCTCCGGTGTCTAGAAAAGATTCTCTTAGAATTAGTAGCTCATTATGCCCCCGAGTTACATCAAATGGATGTGAAAATAGTCTTTCTTAAGGGAGACTTACAAGAGGAAGTCTATATGCGTCAACCTGAAGGCTTCATAATCGAAGGTCGGGGAGACATGGTCTGCAAACTTAAGAAATCAATATATGGACTGAAACAAGCTTTGAGGCAATAGTATCCAAAGTTTGATGAAATCATTACGAACTTCGGTTTCGAAGAAAACTTAGTTGATCCATGTATATACCTCAAGATCAGTGGGAGTAAGTTCATATTTTTGGTACTGTATGTTTATGACATATTAGTAGCCAGCAGCGATCTTGGTCTATTCATGAGACTAAAGATTTTGAAATGAAAGATATGGATGAGGCTTCGTATATGATAGGAATTGAAATATTTTGTGATAGGTCACTTGGAATTTTGGGAATGTCTCAGAAAGCATATATTGACAAAGTTTTAGAGAGGTTTGGCATGATGACATATTCTTCTAGTGTTGTTCCAATGCAGAAGGGAGACAAGCTTAATCTTAGGCAATGTTCGCGGAATGACTTGGAACGTAAAGAAATGAAAATTTATCATTATGCTTCTCTTATGGGAAGTTTGATGTATGCATAGGTTTGCACCAGACCTAAAATTAGCCATGCGGTTGACATGCTGGGTAGATTTCAGATTAACCTAGGAATCGGTCATTGGAAAACTGTAAAGAAAGTACTAAGATACTTAAAGGGAACGAGGAATTACATGCTCACGTATAGGATATCAGTTCATCTACATATGGTTGGGTTTTCAGATTTAGATTTTGGTGGATGTTATAACACTAGACATTGTACTCTTAGCTATGTATATCTCCGAGTTGGAGGTGCAATATCATGGAAAAGTCAAAAGTCCGAATTGATCTACACATCTACTATGGACACTGAATTTGTGGCATGTTATGAGGCTGCAAATCAAGGAGCATGGTTGCGGAATTTTGTCTTCGAGGTCGAAGCTTTGAGTTTCATTTCTAAGCCCTTAACTATTTACTGTGACAATGAGGCCACAATTTTATTCTCCAAGCATAACAAGATATCTAAGGGAGACAAACACATGGATCTTAACTATCTCTCACTAAAGCAAGATGTTAGAAGAGGAAAATTTGTCATTGAACACACAGGCACAAATCTCATGGTTGCAGATATTTTTACAAAAGAACTACCACCAAAGACATTTCAGAAATGTACTAAAAGCATGGATCTTAAAGATAATTCCTAGCTATTTTTTTCCTACAATTTATTATGCCTGTATTTGACATTTGTTGAGCTCTTAATAACACTTATACATCTATTCTATTATGTTTTTCATTATGTACACATATTATTATTGTATGAATTGTATTAGAAAATTATCTTCTTTAAGACATTATGGGATCATTATGTAAACTCCTGAATATGGCCTAGTTAAGAAGGTCGTCAATGACGTGGTATATGAAAGGAATCATGTTGCATAATGATATGCGACTCCCATTGACTACTGGACTAGCCAAGACATTTATGAAAACCAATTATTGAAGAATCTTTTATATACTATAAAATGCTATACAAGGCTTAATGACACTTTTTTTTAAGAGTGTCCACGTCGGCACATCAAATGAATGTATCGTCTTACTCGGTTCCCTGTTGTACATTACATGCCCATTTATCTTCATTCATTTAACCTAAATATTCATCACCCTTTCAATAGCCATACCCCTCCAGCTTACTCTCCAAATGATATGAAGAGGAGAAGTCGTCGACACAAATGTAAATCAACAACAAACTTCTTCTGCTATATAAATTTCATCTGGGGGTTGAACAAAACCCACCCAAGGTGAAGGTTAATGTATGATCTGGGTTCATGGGTTTTCATAGAACACTCTAATGGGGTCAGTGACCATGAAGAGGTTTTGGATCTCTTCAACAATATATTGAAGAAGGTTCATTTCACAGCCTCCGATGAGCACTTCAGGTGGTTCTCGTATCTATATAAAATGCTATACAATCTTTGACTCTTGGAGTCCCACAAACCCTCCTAAAATACCCCCATCAAAAAAATGCCCGAGTAACTTCTACGGGTGGAGCGACTAGCATCGTCAGTGGAGCAACAATGGACGAACGAGATGGCGATGAGTTTCACTGAAATGGCAGTGGTGGTAAGCTCTCAGGCTGGCAACTTATATGTCGAACATGACTGAAATCAAAGCAATGAACGATTTCAGATGAGGTTTTAGATCTAATATTTTTCAAAGTTTGTCTTTCAAAATCATTTATTTGCATGTATCTATTTGGATTTTGTGGGCATTTGCAGGTTTTGATTTTGTATTTTACGAGCTTATTTTGATTTGTTTGTTATTTCACATTTGTGGTAGCGATTTAATTTAGTTTTCATTTGTGGATTCAAGTTTATTTGTTTATTTTAAGGGAGGCGGAGATGGGTAGTAATTTTAGTGATGGAGGGAGGTTGTGGTGCCTGCACATAAAAGTTTTAAAACAATTTTTGAAATTGACTAATGGTGTTCATGTACATATAAACTCAGCATAGAGTCTCTATGACATTTTCAACTGCAAACATTTTCATTTAGTATTTCTTTCTTAGATATACCTGAAGAAAAATTTACCTCTTACTCGATACACTTACTCCAGAAGTAACCGAAACACTCTTATAAGGTTTTGAAAGTTGCCTTGGATATTGACCAATTTGTGAACCATACATGTTTAATGCCTATAAAAAAATTATAAATAAACCACCCATTATAATAACAATTTTTAATCATATACAAAAAAAGAGTCCAAAATGTAAGTGTAAAATAATTACTTTAACTTCCTGATTTCCATCGTAAGGAATTGAAGTATCAAAATCCCCTACCAACTTATTTTTGAGCTGCAAAATCTTTTCTTTCTCCAGATATATGAAGTGTAGTACTGAGTGAAACCAAATTATTTGGATTGGAATTTTGAGTCAGCCTGCTGTTGCGAATCTGTATAGAAGCGATTATCATTTTGGGTAATAATATAAGTAATGTAAGGGTGAGATGGGCAAAGTACACGTCGATATATTCTGAATTTTTACTTATGGCAGTTTATTTCATGATTTATTCCTATTAAAATGGCTTCGCTTATATAGCATACGATAATGTTTAACCCGCGCGACGCGGGTTTTCAACTAGTTTAGCATATAATGCCCTTATGATCTTAATTAAAAACATTAATAAATTCTCCTAACCAAGTGAGAGACTGTAAGAAAATTATCAATTAACCTTTGGGTTACTTAATAGTTTTTATTCCTTTTTCAAAATATGTTATTTCGATTTTTAATTAGAATATGTTATTTCCTAACAAAATAGTTCATATTCCAAAAACGAAATTAATATTAAAAGGAGTTAAAACTTCAATTAAATATCTACCTTAATTGACGGTTGAGATTAATTGACCTTTGAAATTTAAACGCTCTCCACCTATAAATAAAGACTTACTTCCATCTAAAACGTATCCACGAAATACACATATAAGGATTTATAGGCAAGGAGAGATGCCAAAATTCTCCGTTGAAGGACTGTTAAGGTGATCGGGCCTACGACAATCAACAGCAACATCACATCCATGACAACAAAAGGAGGTTTTACATTATCCCTCCCTTCACATCCCTATCAGGTCATTATCACGACGTTCACGGTCTTAGGATTCATGTAAATAAATTATTTTACATGAAGTAGAGCTAATCTTTATCTTAATCTATACAAAATAACGACATGGATCCTTAATTTGGGAGGATGGAGTAATATTTAAAAATAAGAGTAATGAACACCAACGATATAGTTAAAAACAATCCTTCACATTTCAATTCTCAAGAATTCCCATATTACTGAAGCTATCACTCAGCTGCATTTAAATTAAACATCCCAAAGGGCAACATACATAGCCGCATATTGTAATTTAATTATACCAATTGATGGCCATGGTAATAAACAGCGATTAGTTCTCCTTTGTGGGTTTAGTTGTGAGGCCAAAACCAAATGGAAATAGAGGATCATAATGTGCATCACCAATATTCATCGGTAGCTGGACGATGTAGTTAAAAACAATCCTGGTGATTCACTCGGCTACATTTAAATTAAACATCCCAAAGGGCAGCATCCCTTCGCATTTTTCCTTATAGGCTCCCTCTACTTGAAAATAACATACCAGTTGATGGCCACGGTAATAAGCAGCGATTAGTTCTCCTTTGTGGGTTTAGTTCTCCTTTGTGGGTTTAGTTGTGAGGCCAAAACCAAATGGGAATAGAGGATCATAATGTGCATCACCAATATTCATCGGTAGCTGGTCGACTGATCTAAACCAAGTCCGAGCAAGCTTGCCCGTAAATCCATAGTCGCCAAACAATACATCGGCAACACCTTGGCCTTCAGTTCCGGGAAGCCACGCGGCCACAAGGGCATCAACTTTCGCAATGTAGGGTTCTGCCACAACGGGGCGGCCAGAGACAATAACCACCACGCATTTGACGGCCCCACATACATTAGTTATTGTGCTCGGGCCGGGCTCAACTATAGTCAAGTTCCTGCTATCTCCATACATCTCAGCATACGGGGGTTCGCCCACAACGACAATGGCGTACGAGAATTTGTTGGACTTCACAAAATTCGCATCGGGATTTGCATTGTAGATTACTTGGGTCGATGGATCAACTGTGTTCTTCACTGCAGTTAATATAGTGGTGCCTGTATAAAAATACAAGGAGCGCGAGGGTTAGTTTTTAATCAGTTATTGGAAGGCCCAGTGAAACAAGTTTCATCTCAGTCAACATTAAAAAATATCACATCACTCAAGTGAAACAATTTTCGCCTGGGAGAAATTGAAAGATTTTTTTTGTACTTGCACAAGTTATAAAATATTGGGTGAAAAATACTTTATAACGAACCAAATGAACTAAATATCACCTATTATGACTATGGGTTAAGTGCCAAAGAAGGGAGACACAATTTTTGCAAGAAACCCAATTGACTAGACGCAAAATTCCTCCAAATTATATATGCTGCAATAACCCCTCAATGAGTCACTTTAAAATCAATAACATTCGTCACGATAGAGCTTCCAGAAGGAGATTTTTACACCTAAATGCATACCTTAAGCTATTTACTGTAAAAAATGCATAGCTCGTGTTTTTCTTCACTTATTCCTCCCTATGATTATTGTATGAGATTCTATAATCCGACAATGCGTAGTTGAAGAAGAGACATTAAAGATTTTACATTAATATATACATATATATTCTAGACCATTCATCCTGAGAGTTTAGTGTAAAAAACATACCAACTGTAAGGTCATTGTCACCAAGACCCTGCCATTGGATAGTCCATCCTCCGCATTGGTAGCCCAAGTTGTCAGCATGACTTCCAGCAACAAGTATCTTTTGTGCTTTCTTGGGAAGGGGAATCAGTGGGTTAGTTGTAATCTTACCATTCTTCAGAAGTACAAGAGATTTCCTCACGGCTTCCCTTCCCAACTCTCTATGTTCCTGTTCATTCAAGCCACAGAAGTCTCAGTGGAGACATAATTAGAGTTTAATTAACTAACTTTTTCAAAATAAAAAATTCCGCATCGAACCCACCTTGCTTCCCAGTTGGTTTACCAAACTAAGATCAGCAATTGGGTTCTCAAAGAGACCCATGACGAATTTGACCCTCAAGATCCTCTTAACAGCATCATCAATTCTGCTCATAGGGATCATATTGTTCTTCACCTGAAAGATCAGATCATCGATGAACTCCGTGAAGTTCTCAGGAAGCATGATCTGCAACAGACCAGGGTTATATTAGAAAATGTTATCACAAATGTTCTACGATTGAATGTTGCATGTTGCATGTTGCATGTTGCATGTTTCTTTGCAACATAATGCATACTCAGGGCTCTCTATATATCTTTTGTTTGCAGTTTACC
This sequence comes from Sambucus nigra, assembly GCA_949130495.1. Lineage (NCBI taxonomy): Eukaryota > Viridiplantae > Streptophyta > Magnoliopsida > Dipsacales > Adoxaceae > Sambucus > Sambucus nigra. Next base: position 78,544,374 of record OX422220.1, read on the forward strand.
TTTTATATACTTTTATTACTGTTGTTACTTTTATTGTTTGGATTGTTTATTGATCGATGAATTTGAAACTTTCAAGATCATTTTTTTCTAGCTAAATCATTTATGCTGATTTGGTAGAAAATCATAAACTGACGGACCCATCAGCTTTAGCCCTCAACCAACTAATACAAAAACTAGTGGACTGCCCCCCATATGATGAGAACTAGTGGACCACAAACAGAAAAAGACCCTAAGTTCTTTACATCAAAATTTAGTTGGACTCACCATGTCTATTCCAGCTTGAACTCCGGCTTGAACTGAATAAGAATAGTTAGCATGGGGTGGGGTGGTAATTTTGTCAATACCTAGCCAATCTGATATAACAAAACCCTGAAAATAATCCACAGAAAACAATTATGCTACAGATTTTCCCATATTTCATTTCAACTAATATGAGAAAGATGCTGGCTAATGACTCGTTTACCCTAAACTTGAGCTTGCCCTTGAGAAAACCAGTAACAAGATCGCGATTAGCATGCATCTTCTTCCCATTCCAGCTGGAGTAGGACACCATTATTGTTGCAACACCCTTACTAATGGAGTTATAGTATGCAGGCATGTGGATACTGAGCAACCCATCTAAGTTAATTATGGTGTTGTTCTCATCAATGCCCTTGACTGTGCCACCATCTCCCACAAAGTGCTTTGCACAGGCTGCAACTTTTGTCCTAAAAATCAAATTTAACAATGAATTATGGTTTCATAATATAAATTTTCCACCAAGCCAATACCCGTTTGATTTTTCTAGCAATTGAAATTACCAATCAATTACTGTGAAAAACTGAAATGAGGAAAAAGTATATAGTTCACCAATACTTCCCAGTTTGTGTTAGAAGCATTGTGTGAAACAACTACAGTCAAAGACTTGGCAGTCAAATTTTAGACTATCAGTTTCAAATTCTGTTTCGGGCATGAGAAAAAATCATTATATAGAGAGGATCGTCAAAATTTTGAAAAAATATTGATAATAGGACTTGGCAATTTGGGTAGTCGAGTCAGTGATCAGCGAGCCAAGTCGAATCAAGTTGGTTTGGTTAATATGAAGCTGAAGTATAGAAGAAAAAATTTGTATATCTTTTGTAACCCAATTTTCAACATATAGACAATAGATGTCCCACAACAAATGCCTACCATGTGCTTTTGAGAGCAACATATAACTTCTTGAAAGCATTTATCTTCAACACATCATGTGAAATTAAATTTGAATGTCATGATGGCATCACCCTTTTACAAACAGGGGTTAAAAATCGTGGGAACATTGATCACAAGATTTTGATGCTATCAAACAGATCGAGAAGTGAAGTACCAACATGGGTTATTATCAATCTTGCAGGAACATATATCATTTGCAGCCACAAAACAAATAAATATGGCTGGTAAGATGGGATCCAAAACATATATCAAGTGTCACGTGAATAGAGGACCGACTCGAAGCAAAAAAAATAAGGATATAGAAAAGCAATGAAATGATTAGAGTAAAATTCCCTACGGTTTAGGTTTATTGCACATAGCCCCTCCCCCATGTAATTTAGGAAAATTAAAATATCCTTCCTATGTTCAAAGTTTTTAAAATTTAATTAGCCTATCTTGACATTAAAAGAATTCCACATATTTAGCTGACAATTACACGTGTTTTTGTATACAATTAGACGCAAGATCAACACTGCTGCCAAAGTAACTAAACCACAAATGTGAGGAGAGAGATCACTGTTAGCAAACCCAAATGCAACGATAGGTTACTGTATTTTGCTCACAACATAGGGGTTGTGCATGTAATAAACCCAAAACACAAGGATGATCACTATAATTATCTGAAAAGCAATTAAAACTTCTAACACAACCTCAAGATCAAATATAATCAATTTTTGTAACAGGCATGTCAGGCACCATATAGAATAACAATCTCACTAGCAATTCAACAAATAGAGAACAAAGGCAAAACAATGAGATATAATTTCATACTTTCCAGCAACGAAGGGGATGCCCTTTCGAGAGTTCTCTGGGATATCTCCCTGTAAACCTGGTATGATCTCGGTCATTGCTTGAACAATTTTGTGATCTTCACTGTAGCTTTCATAGCAACGGCCCCATCTCGGATCCCTACAAACCTGGTAAAACCGAATTATCAGATCTAACAAACAAATTAAAGCCCCCAAAAGGATAGCTAAGGCTTAGGAAAACACTGCAAAAATCGAAACATCGAAGGAGAAACTAAAATTTACCCCAAAAATTCAGGGGTTGATATATATTTTTTCGTTAATAAATAAATGGTAGTTGTGGTGTAACGTTTGATTACCGCTATACATGGAGCAAAAGTATAAGGGATTCCTGTAGCTCTAACTTCAAGAGCAGTTGCCGCGCCAATCCTCTTGATAAGATCAGGGTCTCTGTCAGAAAGTTCACGTAAATTTTAACATATAAGCAGGTGATGTAAAACTAGAAACTGAAAATTCTAGGAGAGGGTCAGTCAGACATATTGATCAATCCATTTTCTTTCCAATTCTTATAATTTGAACTCACCCATAAAGTTAGAACCTTTCAACAGACTAAAGACAGAGCTCACTGCAATTTAAAGTCGCATGAATATCAAAACTAGGATTTCAGTTTTATATCTAATTCATCCAGTACATGCGCATTTTAAGTATAAATTAGTTAGTCAGAAGTGCATATGATCACAAATTTCAAGCCCCACGCGATTCATGAAAAATAAAATAAATTATTATACAGTTGGTCTTGAAGAATGCAGTTACCTCGTCACTCCAAGCCCCACGTTGTGAGGAAAAATGGTGGCCTTGTAGACATTGTTGTGACCATGAACGGCATCGATTCCATATATCATGGGTATTCCAAGACGGGTAGAAAGAGAGCCCTTTTGAAACTCATTTATCATATTGACCCAAGCTTCAGCAGATGCCTTTGGAGCTGGTACACTCCCTCCACCACTCAATATGCTCCCGATGAAGTATTGATTCATTAAATGAGGTGTAGCAACCTTTCGCTCGATCTGGACCATCTGCCCAACCTTTTCTTGGAGTGTCATTCGGGACATGAGGTCTTTGATTCTCACACTTGATGGCTGTTTTGGGTCTTTGTATCTCATGTACGCTCCTGCTTCTGCTGTCCACAACCCTATCATCACCAACACAAACACATACCGCCCCATCATCCGCATCTGAAATCATTAACATTTTACAAACTCATTCAATTAACTTCAAATGTATCAAAAAAATTTAAACACATGATAGAATGCTTCACCTTGGCTTAAATTGGTATACAAGCCCACACTCCACAAACAAAGAGAGCGTGCTTATTGTTAGTGTTTGAAGTTTGAGAAAGGGTATTGTTTCTCTGTATCGTATCAGCTTTTTAGTCTCCCGATGAAACAAACTCTGACAGGACAGAGCTCATATTTATCCCCAAATGTTCGGTTTTTAACATTTTTTTTTACTTTAATGCTACTTTCAAAACATATTCGCCGTTGCGATGATTACCGCTAAGCGGATTCAAACTCTGAATTGACAATTTGATTACATGACTTCGTAGAACCATTTCCAACCGTTACACCCCCGCAATGTAAGCATTAAGCCCGCCTTTGAAAAATATATATATATATAAATATTTTTGAGGTAAATGATTTTAGAATATAAATAATTATATTTAAGTCCTATTTATCGCGGAACATTCGTATAAATTTTATTGATTTTTCAATAATTTTAAAGGTCCTATTCCAATTTTTTAGAAAAAAATTTCACAATTTTACCCTCTTATAATTAATTATCTAAGGGGTCGTTTGTTTTTACCTCTTAAGTCTGAATCTGAACCATTCAGACTTAAGAGGTATCAAAAAGTGTTTGTTTTTTTAAATGATTAAGAGGTTAACGGTTATATTTGCCTCTTAATGATTAAGAGGTAGAATTCGCTCTGAAGTCTGAATCAGTCTAAATACATTCATTCAGAAGTATATTCAGACGTAAAAACAAACACATTTTTCAGATTCAGATTTCAGACTTCAGATTCAGTCTTCAGATTTCAGATTCAGACTTCAGATTCAGATAAAAAAACAAACGCAACCTAAGTTATATAAGTGATTTAACTTTTTTTTTAATCTTTAAATGATCATAACTTTTTATTCACAAATCCGTTTTTCGCAAAATTACTATTGTTGAAATCTGCTCGACGAGATCTATCAAACAAGATCCATGAAGGCTATAAAATTTCAAAGAAAAAAATTTACACAAACAGTAAACTTTACTGTATGCACTAAAATATGAAATAGTTTTATATATGTGACATTTTCACAAACAGACAGTAACAGTAACATTTACTGTGGTAATATTATATATATATATATATATATATATATATATATATATATATATATATATATATATATATATAATGAGTCTGTATAAGTACTTTTGTTAATAGTTGTAATAGTTTTTGATGATTCTGCTTTGACTTCTGCTTTGATATCTTTAAGCATTTTTTCTATTTTATCTAGAGTCTTTTCAGACTTTGTTTGTAAACTTACTCCTTTTCGGACTTCTGGAAGTTGAATTAAAGGTATTTCTTTTTATATGGTAGGTTTGGTTTATCTAACTTATTTTCAATAGATTCTAGTTGTTTTCCTAGAGTATTTAGGTATTGATTAGTGTAATTATTTTGTTCAATAACCTTTTTGATTTCATCATTAGTAGAAGTAATTTTAAAGGGTGTAGCCACTACTTCTGTTCCCATGTGATTTACTAAAATGGTTTCTAGTGGAGGGTGACTAGATGATACTGTTGTTTTGTCTTGTTTTCTCCATTTTACTTTTGTTAGGACATTTATTGTTTGATAATAGTTATCTAAATAGTCGAAAAATTTTATGTCTGTTCTTAATTCATTCATTAAAGTTTTCCATTTTCTTAGTATTCTAGCCTTTTCACTTTGGGAATATTTTTCTCGATATGCTCGTCGTCTAGTACGGTTTTCTTTTGACTCGAAATCTTCTCCTAGTTTAATCATGTCAGTTTTATAGTCTTTATTGATTGTTAATAATTGGTGATTTACTGAACCTGTTTCAAAATCTGTTTGAGTGGGGGAATGTTGATCTTCATCATCATTAAAATTAGATGTTGCTGTATAGCAGGGTTTACTTACTTGGGAGGTTGTATCAATTTCTTTTAACTTAAGATTACGTCTGGGTATTAAATCTTCATCTTTTCTTGTTGAATAACTTGTTTGGGATTTATTATCATCTTTAATATGGAGGTTTCTAAATCGTGGTTGATCAAAACTTATCCTAACTGATCCATCAAGGTATTCTTGGATTCGTTCTAGATTAATAGCATTGTTTTGTACTTTTCTGGGATGATTTTCATTCTCTAATAACCAATCGTTTGGTAAATTAATATCTTTCCAATTTATTGACCTAGGGACTTGAATATTAGCATCATTTGTACTGCTTTGTATTAAAAGGGTTTTATCTTTCGGGCTTTTTACTAGAGCGTGGACATTTAGATTTGTCCTTAAACATTTGTAATAAATTCTATAAATTAAAGCAAGTGGTTTACTTCCTTCTAACATTTCATAACCAGATGTTTTAATATTTAGTGTCATAGTTTTTAATATGTGAGGGTCTGTTAAGCTTAATGTAAAATCAGGAAAGCAGTTAAAATGTATTGGACCATTAAATAGGCTTGATTCCATCATTCCTAAAATACTGGTGTTGTAATTAGTGTGTCTAGCATCTCTAAGACATAGGAGAATAGAGGCATTTATGCCTTTACTCGTTAATGGTTTGACTGCTACTTGTATTAATCCTATGTGTAGGAAATTGAATCCGTTTTTTCTTTGTTTTGTAATAGCTTCACTAGTTAATAATTGAATTCTATCATGTTCTTTATTCAAAGCATAAAAAGTCAAAGTTACCCCAGGTTAATATCAGTTTACCCAATTACCCGTCCTATTTACCCCTGGTAAATGGAATTACCCCAATGCAATCTGCCGCTATAAATACCAAGCTCATTCCAGTCATTAAGCAGAGTCCAATTCTCTGAAACTAAAACACTCTCTAAACTTTCTCTCTCTATTACATTCTCAGTTCATATTCTGTATTAAACATTATGCTTTCAAGTTCATCCGGTTCAACCAACTGTATTAATCAGTAATTTTGTAAGTTTACTTTCAGTTATTTCAGTTATTGTAATTTATGTTCTTCGTGTTCTTCAGTTTTCAGTATTAGTAATTTCTGTTTTTATTATATGCACTGCTTCCCTTTTGGTATTTCAATAGAAGTTACTATAAGTTTATTATTAGAATATGGAATGGTTAGTAGCATTTTAATACCTCCTCCATGGGATAATATTAATTGCAACTTTCCAAAATGTTTAATAGATGCAATAGCTGAACAACAGCCTAAAAGGGTGAATTCTCCTTATCTTTTATTAATAATCGAAAGTATACCACCAGAATGGATAGAAACTGGTCAAATAATTCATAGCAGGCACAATATATTTATTGAACACAGGCAAGATAAAATTTCAAACTATTATGCTCAAGCAAGTAACGATGACTCATTAATTCAAGGAAAAGAGGCAACAGCTGATTTATTATTAATGTATAAAGTTTATAATATAATGAATGAAATTCCAGCTGACCCCTGGTATATGATTAAAGAAAATTTTAACATAAGAATATTTATACCAAAACATCCTTTTAATAGAAATGTAACTTATTTTAACAAAACTCAAAATTCTACAGACACTGAAGAAGCACTATTTAATGAAAGAGAAAGTAATTATCATTATTTGGCTTATAGACACACCGACTCAGATAACGACTCAATGGACTCAGTAACCAGGCACAATATTGATAATTTGATGGAACCATAAAAATAGTCAGCACTACCACATGGATATTCAAGTGGCAATATGTTATGCAACAGCCAACAATGGTTCGACAATTTTATGTTAAATGGTGGGACTCGTTCAATCATCAAAGGATTATTAATACTGTCCAAATGGAGTTTCCTTGCCAGCCAATCATTCCAGTTCAGGCAGTTCAAGTAACAAAGAAATCCAGTCAAAGTTCTATGGATACATCATTAGCCAAGTCAAAGAAATCCCAGCTGCTAAAAGATCTAGCAAAACAGCTCCTTCTTCAAGCAGAAGCCGAAGATGAAAACTATTGTTCTCCCACTTCTTCTAATGAATCAACAAACAGTCACCAAGTTAACACATCGGATCCATATTCAAGTTCTTTATTCCAAGATGCTCAGGACCCTTACAGTCTGTAATAAATTAAATCCGTTTACCCCCAGGTGAAAATATTTTCCCCAGTCAAAATTACCCCCAGGTCAAAAGTTACCCCGGTGAAATTATATTTACCCCAGTCAAAGTTACCCCCCGGTGAAATTATATTTACCCCAGGTGAAAATCATTGGTCAAAATTACCCGCAGTAATATCAGTTTACCCAAGGTAAAACAAGTTACCCCGGGTTAATATCAGTTTACCCATTTACCCGTCCTATTTACCCCAGGTGAAAATCATTTCGTCGATTTACCCCAGGTGAAAGTCAAAGTTACCCCAGGTTAATATCAGTTTACCCATTTACCCGTCCTATTTACCCCAGGTGAAAATCATTTCGTCGATTTACCCCAGGTGAAAGTCAAAGTTACCCCAGGTTAATATCAGTTTACCCGTCCTATTTACCCCAGGTGAAAATCATTTCGTCGATTTACCCCAGGTGAAAGTCAAAGTTACCCCAGGTTAATATCATATATATATATATATATATATATATATATATACGGCGGATCCAAACCCTCTTTTTTCCAAATTACCTTATATTTAAAGGTTCGCGCTAGCGGCATCCAATCCTTACCACTATTGTTGGAGTTTCAACGACTTTCGTCAGAGCGCCGATTTGGGGTGGGTAAGGGTGGCATGTGGTGCCGCTGGCGCGGACCTTTGACAATAAGAGACTTTTGAATAAATGGGTTTTAGATCGACCGGAGTGTCATGCGGTGCCCCTAGCGCGGACCGTTGAAAATAAGATTGGATAAATGGGATCTGGATCCTCTTGAGCACCGGTATGGGGTGAGTAGGGGTGGCATTAAGTGCCGGTGGCGTAGAGCTTTAAAAATAGGAGTATATTGGATATATATATATATAATGTGATAACACAGCAAATGCTATTATTTGTAAAAATGTCATAGATATTAAACTTTATTGTATACACCAGAAAATGAAATAGTTTTATATCTGTGACATTTTCACAAACAATAACATTTATTGTGTTAATATATTTATGAAATAGTTTTATATATATAACATTTTCACAAATAGTAACATTTACCGAGTTAATATTACATAATATATATAGCATTTTCACAAACAGTAACATTTACTGAGTTAATATTACACTATATATATTTATGTTTTATATATATAACATTTACTGTGTTAATATATTTATGAAATGGTTTTATATATATAGCATTTTCACAAACAGTAACATTTACTGAGTTAATATTATACAACATATATATAATATTTTCACAAACAGTAACATTTACTGAGTTAATATTATACTATATATATATATACACACACACACGATAGATCCAGACCTTTTTTTTTCAAAATTATCATATTTTTAAAGCTTTACGCTAGCGACATTCAATTCCCACCACTACCCACCCCTATTGTCGGAGCTTCAACAACTTTCATCAGAGCTATGATTTGGGTGGGTAGTAGTTGCACAGGGTGCCGCTGGCGCGGACCTCTAAAATTAAGAGAATATTAGATAAATGGGGTTTGGATCCACTGAAACTCCGATTTGGGGTGAGTAGGGGTGGCATTGGGTTACGTTTATATCTATAATATTTTCACAAACATTAACATTTATTGTGTTCATATAACACAGTATATATATATATATATTCAAACCTCTTTTTTCTGATATTATCTTGTTTTTAACGGTCCGCGCCAGCGGCATCCAATCCCCAACACCACCCACTTCCTTTGTCGGAGTTCCAACAACCTTCATCAGAGCTCTGATTTGAGGTGGCATGTGATGCCGATGTAACATTTTCACAAACAGTAACATTTATTATTTGTGAAAATATTACAGATATAAACCTAACCCAATGCTACCCCTACTCACCTCAAACTGGAGTTCCGGTGGATCCAAACCCCATTTATCCAATATTCTCTTATTTTCTAAGGTTCGCGCCAGCGACACTGCATGTCACCCCAAATCAGAACTCTGATGAAGGTTGTTGGAGCTCCGACAATTGGGGTTGGTGGTGGTCGGGATTAGATACCGGTCGCGCGGGCCATTAAAACTAAGAAAATATCAGAAAAAAGAGGTTTGGATCCACCGTATATATATATACACTATGTTATAACACACTAAATGTTACCGTTTGTAAAAATGTTATAGATATAAACCTAACCCAATGTCACCCCTACTCACCCCAAATCCGAGCTCCGGTGGAACCAAACTCCATTTATCTAATATTCTCTTAATTTCAGAGGTCCGCACCAGCGGCACCCTATGCTACTACTTCCCACCCAAATCATAGCTCTGATGAAAGTCGTTGAAGCTCCGACAATGGTGGTGGGGATTGAATGTCGCTAGCGTAAACCTTTAAAAATATGGTAATTTTGAAAAAAAAGAGGTTTGGATATACCGTGTATATACACTACACCAAAATGGCCAAAATGTCACCTTTCAGCCGGCCACCCTTGTCAAGGTCATTGACCGTGACAAAAAACAAGCATTTTATGTCACGGTCGTTGACCTTGACACGAGCGTGACAAATAATTGTCACGGTTAATGACCGTGACAAGGCCGTGGCAAATTTACTTGTCACGGACTTGTCACGATCATTGACCGTGACAATTCTTTAAATAATTGTCACGGTCAATGACCTTGACACGACCGTGACAATATTTCCAGCAAAAACCCTTTCCCCCTTCTTTATTCCCTCCCGCCGTTCCCTCCCTCTCTCTCTCTCTCGACGCTGCTCTCTCTCTCTCTCTACTTTCAGGTTTAATTCTCTCTCTCTCTCTCTTCCATTTATATATATGTTTGTGTGTATATATATGTGTGTATGTGTGTATATATGTGCGTGCGTGTGTGGGGGGTGGGGTAGGGTGGGGGTAGGCGTTAAAAATGTAAATAAATAAGTAATTTTCTATAAATATCCAAAAATGTAAATGTAAATAATATCCAAAAATATAAATGTAAATAATATCCAAAAATATTGGATAACAATTTATTTTCATTCAAAATAAATAAGTAATTTTCTACAAATTTCATAAAAAAAATGAAGGTCGGCTTAATATGTGATTTAAGTGAAATAATCGCTATATACTTATACTAATGGAGAAAAAAACCATATTTGGCGTTTTTTGTTGACTTTATATGGTGAAATAATCACATGACTTTATATCCATCAAATAAAAGCATGAAAACTAAAAAACTACAATAAGGGTTAAAATGGCATCCGAAGTTGCTAAAAGTATGAAAAATAAAATATTTTTTAAGATTAGTGGTGAATAACTAAAGTTAAAAAAAGTATTACTTTAGTCATTAAATTACTTTTTGAATTCGGGCGATGCGTATAAATTTGTAGTAATTGTCTTATAATAAAGATCAATTAGCCTATGTTGTTGAAAAATTTGATCAAATTGGTGAGCCCTTCATATTTTAAAAATGTTGTTTTTATTCCTATTTAACTTTTCTTTCTATACACCCCTAATTATATTTAAAGTTTAATAAAATAGGAGTTATTGAAAGAAAAGTGGGGTTTCCATAATCTTACTTTGTCACAATTAATTTATATGCCTCAAAGTTATTTTATCACTCTTAGTTTATATTTGTGATAATACTTTATTAAAGATTTTTATGGGAACTTGTTATACTAGAACTTAGATGAACACTAAGTGATGAAAATAGTCCTTAAAATTGAAAATTAAATAAAGTTTATAAAAGTAAAGATGCTGGTAATACATCAAAGATAAATTAATAAGGATTAAATAACAAAACGTGTTCAAGTGTATAACAAGAAAGAATATGTGGTATTTAGATTGGGTAAAATTCTTAAAGTAATGTTAAGGGACTAAAAGACCCAAGACAACTGGCCAGTAAGTCACGAACCAAAAAATTTATGACGGGTGATGAAAGCCCGCAAACATATTGGGGGTGGGTGAGGGTGGGGTATGATTTATAAAAAGCACAAAACAATAGTAGAAATTCAATACCTGAAATTAACATTGAGATTATTTTAAATAGACAGTCACTACTGTGTGTGTGTTTAAATTGAAAGAAGATATGAGAATTTTATTAAAGATTTTTATGTGTGTGTGTAATTCTCACTTTATTAATGCCAAACCCGATTCTCTTATAAGATATGCATATTGTGATAATATTATATCTGTACTAATAACATTTTTTTACAGCAAATGTCTCCTTCAGATATTAAGGCGAAGATGATGATGCTGTTTATGATGATGTCGTCTGGGGTCGGTGGTAGTGGAGGCGACGAGGGCTCTTCCGTCCCTAGGCTCCCCAAATATGGAAAATATGGGATTACCGTCGAGAACAAATCGGAGATATTAGCGAGATCCCTCGTTCTGCTAAAGACGGTCATCGGCCCGGGGTTTATGAGTTGGAAGGAGGTGCCATATGAGCTCAAGTTAGCTGTTTGGGCGGCACTACAGGTAATATATTTATATTTATATTTATATGAATATGAATATGAATATTTCAATTTCAATTTCAATTTCAATTTCAATTTCAATTTCAAATTAAATTTCATATTTATATTTATATTTATTCGCAACTAACATTGTATTTGTTGGACATGAACAATTCAACTTGGATCCAAAGCTACGCGATCCCGTGTTGGAGCAGATTAGGGAGCAACTCAAGTCGTGGAAAAAAAATATGCGGGCACGGTACTTTGGGAAAACACGAGAGTCGATTATCCAATGGCGTGAATCCGTCCCCCCCAAGGAGCCGATCTCATTGGCACAATGGCAGAAGTTCATTGACAATGAGATCGAGGATCGACAATTGGCATCTCGCCAATCGGGGAGGGAAAATCGGGAAAAAAAAAGACGGACGTGCACTACTCCGGCCGGACCTCTTACGCCGAGGTGGAGCATAGGATGCAGGTAAGATTTAATTTTTCTATAACTACAGAAATATATTATTCTTCATTAATTTTTCTATAACTACAGACATGTAGTGACATTGTTTTAAGTTTGAATTGAATTGTTATAAGTTTGAATTGAATTGTTTTAAGTTGTTATATTTGAATTATATCGTGATGCATATTGTCTCTATTTGAATATATATTTGCATTATCTTTAGTTTGTTTGGATATATGATGTTTGGAACAGGTACAACGTTGCTATAACAGGTACAAATATACTGCTGGGCAGTGGCAGTGGCCATACTGCCCAGCAGATTTTTTTTAAATTCTGGCCAGAATTGTCACGGTCATTGACCGTGACAATTTTTTTAAAAATGGTCACGGCTTTGTCACGGTTTATAACCGTGACAAACGTGTCACGATCATTGACCGCGACACGACCGTGACACGACCGTGACAAAAAAAGTTGTCTCGCCTCGAAATGTCACGGTCATTGACCTTGACAAGTTGGATTTGTCAGGGTCAATGACCTTGACAATAGTGCAGATTTGGTGTAGTGATATATATATATATATATATATATATATATATTATGTAATATTAACTCAGTAAATGTTACTTTTTGTGAAAATGTTATATATATAAAACTATTTCATAAATATATTAAACACAGTAAATGTTATTATTTGTGAAAATGTCAATATATTAACAAAGTAAATGTTATTTTTTGTGAAAATGTCAATAAAGTTTAATATCTATGACATTTTTACAAATAATAACATTTATTGTGTTATCACATTATATATATATATATAATATGCTAATATTATTAAAGGTTTGTGCCACCGGCACCTAATGCCACCCCTACTCACCCGAAATCGACGCTCCAGAGGATCCCGATCCCATTTATCCAATCTTATTTTTAAAGGTTCACGCTAGCGGCACCCAATGATACTCTGGTGGATTCAAAACCCATTTATTTAAAAGTCTCTTATTTTCAAAGGTCCGCGCCAGCGGCACCCCATACCACCCTTACCCACCCCAAATCGGAGCTCTGACGAAAGTCGTTGAAGCTCCAACAATGGTGGTAAGGATTGGATACCGCTAAGGTTATTTTGAAAAAAGAGGGTTTGGATCCACCGGATATATATATATATATCGTGGCGTGGAGGTCAAGCTTTAAGCCTTAGAACCCTAGGCGGGTTTAAGCGTGAAAAGGCGTTTAGACCTTCTTAATATATTTTAATATTTTTAAACCATAACAAGGCTATTAAAATACTAAAATTGTACATATCATAAAAATATGTCTGAATATATGAAAATTAAAATACTATTTGATTATTTCGGATGAGATAATGGTTTGGTTAGTTAAAAAATTCTTTAAAAGGCAATATCGTTTCACTAAAGCATTGTTGTTTTTAGAAAAAAATGCGCCTTAAGGGTTTTACTAAGAATAAAGCGTAAAAAACTTAAGGCGAGGCGTTTCGCCCAAGTCTTAATCCTAGGCGAGTTTTTTAGAACAGTGTATATAATATTATCACAGTATATGTTACTGTATGTTTGTAAAAATGTCACATATATAAAACTATTTCATATTCTAGTGCATATAGTAAAGTTTACTGTTTGTGTAAATTTTTTTCTTTGGAATTTTATAGCCTTCATGGATCTTGTTGGATAGATCTCGTCGAGCAGATTTCAAAAATAGTAATTTTGCGAAAAACGGATTTGTGAATCAAAAGTTATGATCATTTGAAGATTAAAAAAAATCAACCACTTATGTAACTTCCTCAAGGAAGTTACGGATGGTTGGTTTTAAAATGGTAAAATTGTGAAAAATAGTTCTAAAAAATTAGGAGTAGGATTTATATGTAAGGAGAAAACATGGTGGGACTAGAATGTCTAAAAGAAAGTCTAATAGGATCTAATTGTCAATTCCCCTTTAGAATAAGTAATTTCAAGATAAGTTAAGATTTTTAATATGTATGTGTTTGATACAAATTTAAAATTTATTTATGAGTATTTTTTTATATAGACGAAATATATAAATATATGGAATATATATATTTACAAATTTACGAATTATATATATTTATATATTTACGAAATAAATAGAGTTTAAAAAAAAATTACTTTGAGTAATTTGTCATTCAAATGTGTCAAACAAAAATTTGTCCTCCAAAAGATGTGGTTTCCACCTTAAGGTGACAAATTGTATTTAAGGGTGTTGGACGTGGAAAATAAATTTAGGCTATTATACTGTCAAAAGGTTGAAATTTTTTAAAAAAATTCAACTTTTTGATATTTGCCTTGGAATTGAAGTGGTATAAAATGGAGCTTAGGTGTAAATTATATGAAACCTCCCCCAACTATTTAGAGTTTACAAAATTCACTCTCTAGCCGTTACAAATAAATCTAAAAATTTAAGTTCTATCCCTTTTTTTTATCTAAATAAACATAAATACTTAAAAAGCAAAATAAAAACAATACATGATCATTTTGAGTTTGGTACCCATTTTATTTGTCAAAATTCAGTCTAATCTCCACTTGTTCACTTTTTGAGGTATGACCCCATTTTTACTTTTATATTTTGTATAATATCAAAAATAATCTCATATAATTATTTAGGATTTTTCCCCAAAAAAATATTTTGTAAAAAAGAAAAAAAAGACATTTCTTAAAATATTTTATATATTTTAAAATATACATGTAAAATCTTTTAAGAAAAAATTAACTTTTTTACAAAATATTTTTGGGGGCCAAACCCTATACAATTATATGAGTTTTTTTTTGTATCACGCAAAATATAAAGGTAGATATGGGGAGCAAAAGCCCAAAAAGTCAACAAGTAAAGGTTAGATTGAATTTCGAAAAGAAAATGGATACTAAAACCAAAATGATCCAAAAACAAAAATAAAAAGAAGTGGTGGGAGTGGAAAGAGAGATAGTGGGGAGGTGGGTATAGGGTTTTGAATCGGTGTTAATAACTCATAAAAAATCACTTCAAAAAAATGTCGGGAAGTATTTTTCAAAAATTCGTCTGCATTGTGTCAGCACCGGACACGTCCGCACATGGTCAAGGGTGCACAACTCCTCAACCTTGGCTAAAGACACCTAAGAAGCACCTAGTTTAGAGGCACTATCCCTAAAGAGCATTCTTATTAGAGATCCTCTCATGTTACAAAAGGATATCCTGAATCTTCAAAGTCTCTCTCTCTCTCTCTCTCTCTCTCTCTCTCTCTCTCTATATATATATATATATATATATATATATATATATATATATATATATATATATATATGCAATAGTGCTCTCGTGCGGACTAGTCCGTATTTTAAGAGTGCAGACCGGGCATGTGTTACCTAATGGTGAGCCTATAAATTATATGCTCAATTATAGGCGCACTCTTTCTCTTATATGGGCTCACTGCCAGATGACACATATCCGGTCCACACTCTTAAAATACGGACTGGTCCGCACAAAAGCAGTACTATATATATATATATATATATATATATATATATATATATATATATATATATAGGGTGGGGCTGCTCTCGCATTTTTGCATTCAAGCTTAAATATTTTGTTTTCTTTTCAAGAGGGGTTCTGTAATGGATAGCATTTGGATTTGGTTGTGTATTGTGTTCTTGGATATATCTTTGAGTTTCCTTTATATCGTCCTATTTTTCCACCAGATCTTAATTGGTTTAAAGGTTGTTAGAAGTAATGTTTGGTATCACAAATCATTATTTTTTTGGAAGTGGGATATTTCAAATATAGATTTTGTTATTAGATGTTATGGACTTTATACTCTTATACACAAATTATTCATTAATATCAAATCATGTACCAATTGACCGGTGTGTTTTAAAAGGGGTATAATCGTATTTGTACAACTTTCCATTAAACTAGTTTAATTTATCAATTGAAATATGTACACATAGTAAAAGGGTGTAAACAAAAACACCATTAATTAATTAGAGTTTTAATAATGTTAATAAATTAACCAGTCGAATCGTGTTTAATATTGCCATAAGCTTTCCTCGCGACGTCCAACTGTTAGAAAATCATATTTGTGGTAAAATGTGATGGTCTACCTCAAATCTCGTTTAAGAGTTGTTGTGGTCATACTTATTCATCCCCTAAAATCTTTAACAAAACATCTATGTTTTTTACTTGTAACAAACCAAGTCATTCATACTTCCCCTAAATAGTTACATAAGAATCCATGTTACTATCCTTGTGCCTTTTCATCTCCAGATTTCCACCCTTGACTCTCTATTAGTTATTATATTGCCTCGATGTCTTACCCGGTTGGCCTCAAGAAAATGTGAATTATTCCCTCACTTGTATATAATACTCTTGAACGTACATAGTTAAATTAGGATACTCGTCTCACATGTTCCTTAATTTATCCAATATATCGTCCCCCAATTAATCACACCAGTTCACCCTTAAATAACAAAAGTTCATCTATGAATAAACATTTTTAGTCCTCCATCGATAGTTATGATTTGCTATAATAAAATTTCATGTTCTTTTGAACGTGGGACATACATAGTAATATATTGACACGTGAGAAAATCTATAAGACGACATTCATACACGTTTCTTTTCTATCTTGAACAATGACTTGTGGTAGTGTTTAGGGCTCATACGAAATTCTAATGTGTCTTAGTGTCCATTCAAAAAAAAATGCCCCCAACAATCAGGAATGCAAAAATAATGCAAAGAGGTCGTCACCCCCAATCATTTCTAAAAGAGACATATTGTATATGTTTATCTTGTAGGCACAATTTATTACTATCACACAGGGAAAATATTTTGCTAAAATTATCACATCCACATGTGCAAAAGAACATCATTAAACTCGTCTGTCTTTCACACTTTCAGTGCCCAAATACATAATGCTTTTCTATAAGAAAATATATAAGTTGTTTCATAATTGTTCGGCCTTGCATGTCATTTGTTTAGATCTTGTACTCGACATTGGAAATAGTCCTCGTGGTTGAAACAATTAGATTGCCCTTGGCATTTCAATGTTGTTAGAACTTCCTTTGGCCTTACATCGCTCGATATTATGTCCATTATAATCTTCAACTCTTTTTTGGATAGCCACATAACAAAATAGTAGTCTTCGGTTACTCGTGGTTATGGATACCACACAACACTGAAGTATTCCACATACCCCTATCTAACATGATGCTCTTCAACCAAAATGGGGCAATCACGTTTTTTGCAAGGATGTGTTCCATTTACGTTTTTTGGCATCATAAATATTCTCTCCCACTTCCTTATTCTTATGAATTCTATATGTTGAGATTTGTTTGCAACCTATAATTATATATATATGGAAAATAAAAGCTATAAAAAATTGTTCCAAAAAAATGGGTAGTCCCGGCCCAAATATATATTCAACCCATATCCAGCCCGGCCAGGCAGAGGTTCGGTGCAAATTGAATTTGCCTAGAACAAGTCCGACTCGCTGTTTTGCTAGTGTTATGGGTAATGAACTTTATCGAATGATTTTATTCAATTAGTTTATCCTATTCCCCATTATATGGAAATGACTTAAAGAAAAACTGTAATATCCTGGCCTAATATTTTAATTATTTTCCCGGATAAGTTGAACTAAAATGAGAAGCTTTGGATTTGGATAATTCTAATTGGGATTATATTCTGATTCGACTATTTTTGGAGGCTTGATGATAATTAGTGGAAGTTGTGGGTTAAAATTGAAGAAAAATTAAGGAAACATAAGAAGAGTCGTTCGAACAAAAGTTGTGTTGTTCAAACGAGAATCAAGGTTCGTTCGAAGCAAGGGGTCAAGGGAGCTTCGAATGAGAACCCACTGCATAACTGATCGGGGTCGTTCGAAGTTCATTAGAAGTTAGGGATCGAATGAGACGCCTTTCTCGTTCGAACGAGGTGAATCTCGTTTGAACGAGTATACGCAGAATTTTTAGTTCGACTTGCCCTTATGCGTTGTCAGATTTTTGGCCCTTGGATTGTTGAGTTGTCAAAATTTGGAAAGCCCAGATGGGTAAAAACGGGATTTGGAAGGTTTGAGGGTGTTTTAAGGGTTATTTAGTTCATTATTTTGAGATAGAGAGAGAGAGAGTCTTCCACCATTGTTGTTCTTCTCTCCTCCACAAACTGCCACTCCACCGTCATGTATCAACCTTAAATCATCATATTCTTCTAGTCTCCACCATATCCAAGCTTTAGATAGTCATTTCCTCCATTGTTGGGCATAACTACGATTTTGTAGAGTTGTTGTTGGGGGGTTTTGGAGAAGATAAAGATAGAGCTTTCATAGAGTTTGAAAAGGGTTTTTAAGGAGTTTTTCTTAGAAGCTAAATGGAGCATGCTTTTGAGTGAGTCAACCTGCTTGAGGCCACCTTAGGAGGTGCGAGGTTGCCATCTTCTTATATCTTCTATGCCTTCTTCCATTGTTTGTGCTTCATCGAGTTGGGAAAATCTATTTTTAAATTAAAACTTTATTTATGTATTTATAGTCTTGTTCTTCGAATGTATGAGTAGAATGATTATGAACTCGATGATGGATTTTTTAGTAAAATTAATAATAAACATTTCTATGAAATAAAAATATTGGAAAAGTGTCATTTCGTTGAGCTAAATGAAGAATACATATTTCAAAATTTGTTAAAATAAAGATCGGAATTTTTTTTTTAAATTGTGCATTTTCTATAAGTTTGATGTTAAACATTTTATGAAATAAAATGTTTAGAAACAATGTCTGTTTTGCTAAATTATTTGGTGAAATAATGTTCCAAAGTTTCTTGCAAAAATGAAGATTTTATGAAAATGGATATTTATTGAGTTTGGAAAAAAATGTCTTTTATGCCTTGAAAGTATATTTTTGTAAGTATTATGAATTTCTATAATGAAATGTGTGTTTAACTCACATGATAGGATTTTAGTATTTAAAATCCATCTCCTCGTGCATATAAACTTGTAGTATTTAGCTAATGGACATAAAAACAAATTTAATGAAGGTTTTATTGGGTTTAAACATGGAATGAAGAAATAAAAAAATTCAGCCCTTAAGGTGTGTGTAATTGGTGTTGTGATGTGTTGAAAATGTAAGGTTTTAAGACTATGAGTATTAATAAAGAAAATGGTATTTTTCTTATAATTTAGTTATATATGTTTAATTATTATTGAAAATGAAAGTATTTGTTTTCAATTGAGTATAATATTACTCCAAAGGGTTAAAAAGGTGTTAACGTGTTTAAAAAAACTTAAGAAGTTAGTATGGGTAACTTAATGGTATTTTAGAAAATTAACATTTGTGGAATTTGAGTAAAAGGTGAGTTTGGAAACAAATGGGTAAAATGGTAATTTTACGTAAAGTGGAACCTTTTTATGAAACAAAAATGTTGGAAATGGTGTTACACATGATAGTCCTAATGAATATGATTTTCTGAATAAAATCAAGGCTAAAGTGTAAATGACATGAAATGATGATTTCAATGTGTAACGCAATTTAGAGTGGAACTCCGGGTTTGGCTTCGACGGGGTAAAAGGAAATGTGGAATAATATGAACATTTGTAAAATATTAAAACACATTAAAAAAGAACTCGAATGATACCAAAAAAAATTAAGAAGGGCCCGAAGTCTGGGGGTGAAAAACCCAAAATCACTTGACCGAGCATATGGTGCGTATAGTCAGTGGTGTGGAGCTTGTTAAAGTATGCAATTATTAAAAGATTCTGAGAAAAAGATAAAAAAATAAGGAACATGTCAAGAAATGGGTTGTGTGGTGAAAATGTGTTAAGACAACCTAACTTGAATGAAGTAATAAATGTTCCGATAAAGGATAAAATGGATAAGTGAAGGTGTAATGATTAATGTCCATAAAGTAAAGAAAACGGTAAAGTAAGTGGGTATGCGTAAATGGGTAGTTAAGCAACCTAAGAGGTTTAACCCATAATAAGAATATGGGTGTGATGTAAAAGGTATTCAAAGGTTAAATGAGTATTTTCCAACACGATGTAAGCATGTTTTGAAAGGTGATTTTTAATGAAAATACTAATGTGGGCTGGTTAAAGTAAAAAAGGTAATTTTGATAAAGAAATGGGTTTCGATCAAACCAAGTGTAGTTATTTCAAGCATTTAACCGTGTTTATTAATTAAAGGGGTATATGTCAAAATGAGAAAAAATGAAGTCTTTTATAAGATTAAGGTGAATTAATCGGGATAAATAAGGTTTTCAGAAGTAAAACTGTTTCATGTATATATATATACACACACAAGGTAGTTGCATTTGAACGTAGGTATAATGTGTTAGAGTCTTCTTTTTGCCATTCAATTCTATATTGCATTTTGTGTATTTCTCACTGAGCATTCGGTTCACTCCCTCGTTTTGTTACGGTAGGTTAGGTGCGGTCTCCTATTTTAAGAGAGTTATACAAGTAAGTACTCTCTTTTATTTTATATTAGTAGCTCTGTATGTTTGGACTCCGGGGTATTCTCAATGGATCCCTCACGTAGTTTGATTTGAAATTTGAATCGTATGCTACCAAGTGAAATATTAAATAAAATAAAACTAAATTAGCAACATTATATAGGTTGTTCATTGCACTTCACACCTAACGATCAAGTCAAATTGGGTTGACTATAGGCAACCCATAAATTCAGGGCGGGGTGTTATAAATGGTCTCAGAGCTCTAGGTTCAAGGTTTCTTTCAGGAGTGATGTGGTGAGGTCTGTAGTGGATCTTTAGACGTCGATGTTGGTTTGGTCCGGTCACAGTAGTTTGGGTGATGGTTTCGTTCGTGTCCTCGACGGTGAAGTCAAATAGGTTAGCACGACGGGTGAATTATTTGCTAAGTGGCAATTAACCAAGTTAGTTATCATTAATCGCTTCTACGATTCTGATTTAGATATGCTAGTAAGTTACGAGTGTCCGTGCAAACCAATAGTGGCGACATCATAGGATTTAGGTGAGGTGCTTGTGCGTCAATCCATAGTGATATGAGAAGCCAATTGAGATGTAAAGAATGGTGAATGACATTTGTCGAATAAAAATAGGAATCGTGTAAAGTCAACCATGGAGATTAGGTATCTAGTGTGTCAGACCTAAACAATGTTGATTTGTGATAGGAATGTGCTCAGTTCTCTGACTTGGTACTTTCGGGTAGTTAGTACAAATGATGTGATTAGGAAAATTCGATCATTAGGATAGTATTTCATTATAAGGCAATTGATGATTTAGTGGGCATGGTGAACCGTATTGGTAAACGCTCAGGATGTGTACTCTGTCTAAGTCGGTAAGATAAAATTATTGTAAGTGCCATGATGATTCTTGATTGAAGGTTATACACCATAAGGTATAATGAGAGTTGTGGGGAAATTGCGATAAGTACATTACATATGCAACGATGACGATTGAGGAGACTTAGGAGTGAACTATATGTAGTCTTCTATGTTGGGGTGTTAGAAAATATGATGTGATTTTAAGGAACAAGATCTTTAGTGATGTTGGTGATGCAAAACTAGAGGTTTATAGGTTATAAGCGAGTCATGTATCCTGTCAGAATCCGTAGTATAATTAGTTATGGTTAGGTACATGGCTTATGGTCACAGCCATTTGGAAGAGAGATAAGATTATTATCTAAGTGCCAAGGCTCGTTTTAGCAAGCGAGGTAATGGGTAGATGCGAGGTAATCTTAGTGAGTGTGGTTTAAGGGCATCTTAGAGTGCCCGTAGGACACATTGTGTGTGACGTCATCGGGGATAAAAATTGACTTATGACGACTTCTAAAGGTATTCAGCGATTAAGGCGCACCACATGTAGAAGCTCGTATACTAATGTATTTACGAGCATCTAGTAGTCATGATATGGGTATTGAAAGTTCGTAAAGCGCACCTAAAATGATAAAGGTATGGATGGCAAAATCTTATCGAGTTTGACGACTTTTACATGGAATGTGTTTGGTGTCCTTAGGAGACCATTCAAGTTCGGTGTGAAGAAGCATCAACGTCCTAATAGTGACTATGTTGAGGGTCAGGTGATGATCTCAGGTTGTTGGTCAAGGTTTAAAAGAGTCGAATAACGTACGTGTCGGGTACGATTTCCTGAATCGACACAGATTGCTAGTGTATCCTCCAATGAGGAATTAGAAGATCATATTGTTATGGGGCATGCTGCTCGAATGTCATTGAATGATTTGTAGTGGAAGTGTGACACTTGGTTTTGAGGTGTACTAGGAAATTTATTCGAGACTTAGGCTGATGACACCATGTGGAGACTTGAAAATTGCAACCAAAGTGGGGTAATAACAAAGCATGGTTAGAATATTGGCGTGTGTCAACGGTATTTGCTAGGATAGCCTTTATAAGGTAAGGACTATTTATTGACACGTCTTGATAAAGCGGTACGGATTAGAAAATATAGTCATGTGTGGTACTTACTACCCTTAGAATGCCAAAAACGGTCGGTGTGGTCGTCACATGAGTTCAGTTTGGGTAGAACCTGGGAGTAAGCTTAGTGATAATCTCGTATAGTCAAAGGATATAATAAGGTGAATGTCTCTCTTGAATGGAGTACTGCATAAGGGGAGTTGGGGTTGCGATCATGATATGACAAGGCATACAGTAACCTAAGTGTAGTAGGTTAGTGACATCATCATCGATATATGGATAAGTTCAGTGTATACAAGGGTGTGCGACACCCGACAATCGAAATGGTTCATGTTGTAACGCCCCGTAATTATGAGTATTTATTATTTAATTAATTTGAGTATTTTTAAATTACACGTATGTCATAATTTATTTGAATTAATTATTATGTGGTTATTAAAATATTAATCGGGAGAGAGAATGATTCATATTTATGCAATATAATTACTAAGTGAATAGTAAATGATTATTTTACGTCATAACAAATGATAGTGATGTGGCAATATTTTATCGTAATTGGGAGTCGCGTGTAGACTATATGGGGTCGATATTGGAAATTATTGTAGAGTGACTCGTATGGCGATTTTGAGGTCACGATTGGTTCCGTATGGGTCGAGATAGTCAAAATAGTGTATCCAGAGATAGTAATTGGGTCCCGGGGCCTTTTTAGACATAACCGTACCCACACGAGGGTATTCGAGTCATTTGGGCTTGGTCCGTTAGCCTAATTTCAGGATTAAGGATATTTAATCTAAGTTTTAGAGTTATACGTAGCCATTAATCAAACTCTAAAACCTAGAAATTGAGAGAAGAGAGAAGGGAGAAAATAAGGGGACTTTAGAAGCCAAATTCAAGGAGGAATTGGTATGTGCGATCATCGATCCTTAATCTACAACGTGTAATCAGACCCTACGAACCTAGAAAGACAAGTAATTAACTTTCTTATGCTTTATATTGCAAAAAATCATGTTCATATCATGGTAGGGGTAGAACAAAATAAATTTTAGGAATGGTTCTCACATGTAAATGGTTTTTTTTTATGAAATTGATATCATGTGTAGTTTAGATGATCAATTACTGAAGTAAAATCATTAATTATTGTTAGAATTAGATTATATTTTAAAAATTGAGTGTTAAGACACATAAAGAGGGAATATTGTTGGGTTCTTGGTTGAAGAACATGAATCTTGAATAACTTAGGGTTTTATTGATAAACATAAGATGACAATCTGCCAGAATTTTTTATGTTACTTTAAACCTATACCATTTAAATTGTACTAAGAATTATATTGCATGCCATATTTTTTTGGAAATTTCTAGGTCTTATGTTTTCAATGAGCTTTGAATGAGGTCATTTGGAGTTCTGTAGAGGAAGAAATCGTAATTTTACTACATGGTGTTTAATCTATCAGAATTTTTTACATGACTTTAAACCTATGCCATTTTAATTTTACTTAAAATTATATTGCTTTCCATTTATTTATGGAAAGGTCTATGTCTTATCTTTCCAATAAGCTTTGAATGAGGTCATTTGGAGATCTGTAGGGGAGAAATCGCAATTTTACTACAGGTGAGAACGTCGAAAAGGTTCGGTGTGTGATAATTGATTAAAATTAAATTCGCAAGTTTCCAAGAACCCTTATTTAATTAGCATCTACTTTTAAACCAAATAAAATCAACCCTTAAACATGCATCTAAATCAACCCATCAAATATAAAGCATGCGACACAAAGTTAAGGAAAAATCCCCGAAGGGCAAAACCTTTTATTTCTAGAACTTTAAAGAATTTAGAAGACCATTGACTTACATACAACCTGATAATTGCCCACAAGTGTAATGCACGGTGTCTTCGGTAAACCTTCAAAGCAACGGCTAGAAACAGTGTGACACAGAAATACCCGCAGGTGTCGGTTCCTATGTCGGCGGCTGGAAGTTTTCCTTTCCAGGAGGGCAGCAATGAAGAAGAGAATGGCTTCTCCACAAGGGTTGAACAAACGAAAGTTGTGTTCTAGGGTTACCAAAAAGATTCACAAAGGTTTGGCAATTGTGTGAATCAAAACATGAGTCTTGGGACTCAAAAAATATGAAGACTAGAGTAATTTGGACTCTCAAAAACGTCTTTTAAAGTCTTGTAAAACAACTCCCCCAAAGTTGGTATTTATAGGAAAAAATATGAAGAGTCCCACGTTCTTAAAACTCTAAAATTCTATCCAGCGTAAAAAAAAAAACAGCATTCTTTAAGGAATTTTCTCTATCTTCAAAAGGTCATAACTCTTTCACCGTAGCTCGGATTGAGGTGTCGTTTTTTCCAGTATCTTCGTTGCGGCGAGCTATTTAACTTTCTAGTTGAAAAGACCTCCGAACTATGGATGTGAAATTACAAAAATGCCCTTGAACTCTCCTATCGTGCCTTTTTTCACTGTTTTGACTTCCTTTGCGTACCACTTGCATTAAGTCCCTAAAATCGTGGACCGTGAAGTCGTTGAGGCAGATGTGGGACATATTAATGGAGATGTTGAATGCTTGATTCCCGGAATTCGGATTAAGGCCATTGAGTGACATCTTGAGGTGACGTGCCAAATGTAGCGGCGTACGACATACACAAATGAAACATGTTGGACATGAGAAAAATGTCCTTACAACAGGGTGTTAAATGTGCCAGAAAATTTATGACCCGATTTGGTTGCTTTGAAAATGGCAATTTTGTTAGTTTAGGTTTAAAACTAGAAATAAATTATTGGAACAATAACTTGAATAGTTTGGGATTATCTATCGATCTTTGAAAGAAGATTTTTGGATATAGTTATTGAGTAAATTCCGAGGAGTTCCAGATGAAATTGATATGCCCTAAGGTCAGAGAGAGTTTAGTAGGGTAATTTAAAGATATTTACTGCTTAAGGGTGAGTGTGTAATTAAATTTTAATTAGAAATCGTGAGAGAGATAATTGATGATAAATTTAAATATCGAATCCATGAGTTAAATTTGGGAATAAATGAGCGGGCTGGTTGGATTAAGTCCGGGTGTTTTATGGAAGTGATGTTACTTGATAAACTTAAATGATTATACGACGGGCTTATTTAGTAAATTCGGGCATTTTAGCAGGGTGACACTATTGTATATTAATTAAAGGATGAGAATGTAATTAATTAAGAGTCGTGAAATAAACTCGAGGATTATGGGCTAGTGCTACAGGTGTTAGGCACGGGTTAGCCGGATTCATTTTTTAAATTATATATTATAGTATGGGCTTAAATAAATTAACCCCGTACAATCGATAAAATGAGGCTAAGTGAATTATAAAATCCCTACTGATATTCGGGCACCACACTGATCGCAATATTAATTTGCGTGACTAATATATCACGTGTACCGCGGGTCTGACGGATTAAACTACACAATACTCTAGTAGTGATTTAAACTAATCATTTGAGATACCACCACATATATTGTAACAAGTGGAACCATAAATATTAAACACTTGGCTCCACAAAAATTGTGACATGTGCCAAGCCCATTTGGGCACTTTTTTTATAAAAATAGGGCATTCTCCTTCATTTGGAGGGATGATGATCTTGGGGGAAAGGTAAGGAGATAATTTATAACCCTCCTCCCCCACGGACCTCTTGTAATCCATCACGGGTTTGATGGTGATGAGCATATTTTCATGGTTTTATCACGAGTTTTACGTATTTTACACAATATATGGGCGTTTGGAGGTGGCTAGCCGGTTTTGGCGCCCCCTGCGCACCAATCCCCCAAACTCGAGTATTCTGGCGTATTGTATGAACCTCGAACTACGCAGAATTTGATTCCATAAAGAGACAACTAAGTAGGTGCAACAACGTTTCTCAAGTCTAAAACACTCTCAACGCGGTGTTTCCCCAAATCTGTACTCACATCTTACATTTGGCGACTCTGCTGGGAAGGTATTTGTGATTTCGATTGCATAACGCCTCATGCGCATACGGAGAGCCTGGTAAAATGGAACATTTTATACAAAGATAAGTATTATTGCTTACAGTATTGCAGAAAATGTTCCATTTTACCGAGCTATCTGTATGCGCATGAGGCGTTAAGCAATCGAAATCACGAATACCTCCCAAGAAGAGTCGCCAAATGTAAGATGTGAGTCCATATTTGGGGAAGCAACGCATTGAGCGTGTTTTAGACTTGAGCAATGTTGTTACTCCTGCGTATTCGTCTCTTCACGGAATCAAAGTTTGCGTAGTTCGAGGTCCGTACGATACGCCAAAAAACTTTGTTTTGGGTGGTTTTGGTGCGCGGGGGGCGCCAAAACCGGCCAGCTGCCTCCAAACGTCCATATATTATGTAAAATACGTAAAACTCTTGATAAGACCATGAAAATCCGTGGTATCTCAAATAATTATTTTAAATCACTACTAAAGTATTGTCTAGTTTAATCCATCAGACTCCTGATATATGTGATATATTAGTCACAGGCATTGATATTGCGATCAGTGTAGTGCCCGGATATCAGTAGGACTTTTATAATTCACTTAGCCTCATTTTATCGATCGTGCGGGGTTAATTTATTTAAGCCCATACTATATATATATATATATATATATATATATATATATATATATATATATATATATATATATATATATATATATATATATATGTTTGTGTGTGTGTGTATTTTATAAATATTGGTGTGAATGATATTTATGTGAAAGCATACCCCTCTAGTGCTATCATCGAAGGTTGCGCGATACGGGTGAATCCCCTGGCTAGTGAATGCGGGGAGAGTATAGTTCCCAAGTCATATCGTCCAAAATTTTATTGTGTAATTTACTTTCTAGGTGAGACGTTTTAGGTATGATTTGGTCTCTCTCTTGGGAAAATATGATTGCCTCGAGGTGAGACGTTTGCAATATCTTTACCAAAGTTTGGTGTGAGCTATTCCGACTTGTGGTAATGGGATTAGAGTGACCATACCTGGGATATGATGGCATTGTAGAGACAAGCATCCAGTGAGTTATTTTTCGGGAGGATGGTTATTATATGCGACATGTGTGTGATTGGTGTTGTGTATTCATACGTATATAATGGAGTAGATAGTTATATACGGGCTAAGAATACAAAGTGTGAATGTATTTCAAATATAACTAGTGTGAACGTTTTATGATTAATTAGTATTTCATATATAACTAGTGTGAACGTTATATGATTGAGTAGTATTTCATATATAACTAGTATGAACGTTATATGATTAAGTAGTATTTCATATATAACTAGAGCGAACGTTATAGGAGTAATTAAAGTTGAAATGATTAAATAAGTTAATGAGTAGAATAGCTTATAAATCAAAGCAAGGAATACTCATGTTAGAGTAGTGTGATAGAAAGAAGTGTAACAAGGCTAGTTAGGTGGGGTACTGTAACTAGTTGGGTTAGAAGGTAAGCGATAGGTGTGCACATTAGTTGAAAGGGGGGGTGTTATATCTGAAAAGAATGCGACACCCACTTAAATATTAAAAGTGTTAATGCATATTTAATTGTTGCATTTAATTACTTGCTAAATATTTTTCAAATGTTTTGGGCTCTGACCCGTGTCAAAATATTTTTCAAAATATCATAGGTGTCCATCCATAGGGACGCCAAGCTTTAGGATTTATTTTAGGGATACGTAACTGTAACATTGTGGAGGCTTGCAGGACTTTGTGTAGATGCTTAAATTATTAAATTCTAGACTAGGTTGATGATTCAATTTGGGCATGTTGTCCCTTTCAGTTCACTACACCAAAAAGGCTAAATTGTCACCTTTGAGCCGACCAGCCTTGTCACGGTCATTTTTTGTCACGGTTATTAGTCTTGACAAAAAAATACCCATTTTTTGTCACGGTCAATGACCGTGAGAAGTCCAGTTATCACGGGCTTGTCACTGTCAAAGACCTTGACATGTCTGTGACAACTCTGTTAACAAATAACCCCAGGCGCCGCTTTTTTTCCAACGTTTCCTTTCCCTCTATTCTCTCTCGCGCGCAACTATTTTCACTCTCTCTCTCTCTCTCTCATCATTTTCAGGTATTTTTTTTCTCTCGCTCTTTCCTTTGTCTATGTATCTATGTGTGTATGTAGGTGGGTACGTGTGTGTAGGTGTGTGTGCACGTGGGTCTGCGTGTGTGTAGGTGTGTGTGTGTGTGTGTGTGTAGGTGTGTAGGTGTGGGTGGGTGGGTGGGAGCGCAGGGGGCAGTGTGTGTAGGTGGGTGGGTGGATGGGGGTTGGGGGGGGGGGGGGAGGGGGTGTAAATTGAAATTGAATTTAATTTGATTTGAATTGAATTGGTATTGTTATTGAATTTGAAATTGAATTGAATTGGTATTGATATTGAATTTGAATTGAATTGAAATTGAAATTGAAATACAATTTCAATTGAATTGAATTTGTGTGTATCGGTATTGGTATAAATTTATATAAGTTGAAATTGAATTTGAATTGGTATTGATATTGGTGTAAATTGGTATAAATTGAAATTGAATTTGAATTGGTATTGATATTGGTATAAATGGGTATAAATTGGTATAAGTTAGTATAAATTGAAATTGAATTTGAATGGGTATTTATATTGGTATAAATTGGTATAAGTTTTAGTTCTTATGCGTACTTTAAATTAATGAAATATACGTTAAATTACATAATTAAATAAAATATCTCGAATTGTGATAAGACATAATTAAATAAAACATACTTTAAATTACATATAGTGCGCATAGATACTAGCCTTTAGTTCTTATGCGTACATATTTAATAGCCCTTAGACCCGTTCGAGAGTCATTATCCAAGTAATAAGATCTCTCGAATTTTCCCGTTTGGACAGTTTGGGATTGCATAGTTTTTGTATAATAATATTATTAGTGGCTTAAACTTGTTACTTTTGGGTGAAGTTCTGCAGTCGTATCTTACTGTTCTTTGGGTACATACTGGATGATGCGATGTTAAGTGTTATTTCAATTGATAAATTGAAATAACACTAATGCTTTCGAATCTATGTCGTGTACTTGGAGAACTATGGGGATATGCTACCAAATTTTTCTTAAATTGGAACAATGTGCATGAGTTGTTAAGTATATTACAAAAATACGTGGTCTTTAATGGGATAGGACCACTCACCCTTCAGAGGAGATAGAGGAAATATAAATTAATATTATAAATTGAATTTTAATTTCATTTTCAAATTAAAATTGAATTTGAATTTGAAATTGAAATTGAAATTGGTATTTTAAATTGATATTAAAATTGAAATTAAAATTAGTATTAGAAATTTAAATTGGTATTTGGTTTTTGGTATAGTGCCTATTTGATTTTTGGTATTCAATTCTGAAATTGAAATTTGGTTTCTCACTCTAATTGCAGCAGCGACCGCCATCTCTCTCTCTCTCTCTCTCTCTCTCTCTCTTATATATATATATATATATTTGTTTAGAATTCTTCAATTGTTGTTGACTAGTGGATTTGAACATTTAGATGACCATTGAGTTGGTTGGCACTAAGAATTTCTAATAAAAGAAATTACTATTTGCATTGTTGTTTTGAATTATTGAATTGTTGTTGACTTAGTGGATTTGAACACTTAGATGGCCATTGGGTTGGTTGGCCTAAGGCATTCTCTAACATTTAGGGTTGTGATGCAAAATGAAACATAACAATGTAAAAGTCGAATATAAATAAGACATAATTAAATAAAACATACTATAAATTTTATACAAGTAATAGGTAATAACGGGAACCACAATAGATAGCACATGGGTAAATTTACATTAAGTCAACTTCTTATATAAGACTTGCTTCAGGTAGTGCTTGCCTGCATTTATTCTCATTTGAATGCACGACATAACGGTTCTGTAGCATTTATAACTAATTTAAATTACATACAGTGGGCATAAAAACTAGCCTTCTAGTTCTTATGTGTACGCATTCAATAGGTGATTGTTTATACTAATGGGAACTAAATGTTCACACTTTTGTTTATACTAATCCACTAATATACGCTTCTTACCCATAAGAGGTGATTGTTTGTAGTAGCTGTGATGGGATATCCTAAATACAAAGAGTGGACGGGTGAGACAAATGGATTATGGGATGTGTTTCACAGAGGTGCTAATGAATTTGTGAAATACGCAAAGAGATGTGATAATGATGAAGAGTTTCCATGTCCGTGTGCTAGGTGTAAAATGGTAAGGTGTTTGAGTGGAAAATAGTTGAACTACATTTGTTAACATGGGGTATGCAAGATAGTTATCGAATTTGGGGTTTTCACGAGGAATCGAAAGTTCCTTTTGTCCCTTAGCAACCTTCACAACAACCTTCAATAAGTATGATAGATGTACAAGGGCAGGATGATAATGTAGATTATAATATGCTAGAGGATTTAGTTGATGACGCGTATGGAGTTCATGAAGTGGAAAAGAACGAGATCACTGATGATGTACAAGGTTCAGGTGTTCATAAAGATATCGGGATAAACCTTAACGATGACTACCAAAGTTTAAAATTGAAGGAAACCCAGTCATTATAATCTAGCCGTGAGAAAGATCAAACAAGTTTACATGCCATGGTTGGTTTGCATAGTTTGAAGACCTAATATGGTTTATCTGGAAATAGCGTGATAGGAATTTTAAATTGGGTGAAGGGCTTACTACTCAAGCTGAATACGCTTACAAACAGCTATCATACTACGAAAAATAGTTTGAAAGTTTTAGGAATGAAGTATAAATCGATTCATGCTTGTGTGTATGACTGCATACTGTACAGAAAGGAGTATGAAAATCTCTATCGGTGTTCGGTATGCAATGAACCTAGATATTTCCAATCTACTGGCAAGGAAGGAACAAGCTCAAAAGTGCCTAAAAAAGTGTTGAAATATTTTTCTGTTGGTCCTTAATTAAAGCGATTTTTCACAGTAAACCATGGATAGCAGAGGCAATAACTTGGAACGCTAGGGTAGAAGCTGGGAATAATCTCATGCGTCATCCTATTTATTCTACAACTTCGAAGAGGTTGAGTTTTAAGTATCCCGATTTTGCTTGAGAACAGCGTAACATTCGTTTGATAATATCAATAGATGGCTTCAATCCATTTGGAAATCTAAGCGCCAATCAAAGTGTATGGCCAGTGATACTAACCCCACTCAACCTCCCTCATTCACAGTGTATGAGACCTGAATTTTTGATGTTGTCTTTATTGATACCTAGGCCAAAGGTACCAAGTGAGGACATCGATGTGTACCTGGATCCTTTGGTAGAAGAATAAAATGAGTTGTGGGGAGAAGGTGTGAAAGCATTCGATTCTTTCAGAAAATAAGAGTTTACGCTGAAAGCTATGTTGATGTGGACAATTCATAATTTTCCAGCTTATGTGAAATTATCCAGTTGTGTAGTACATGATTATTTGGGGTGTCCTATTTGTGGAGAGTAGAATGAATCTCTTCGTCTCCCCGCTAGCTTAAAAATGTATACCGTTGCCATAGGAGATTTTTACCCCCGCTCATAGTTTTAGATTTGAGAAATGTTCCAGTTTTTTACCGAGCGGGGTTGAACATAGGCTACCACCGACAAAACTTTCAGGTTTAAAATTTGAAAGTAAATCTTCTAATTGTGGCCCTAATATGCCAGGTAAGAATCCTAAATATAAGAATGTCAAGCATAAGAATACCCCAACTAGGAATAAAATTGAGACAACAAAGGCATGGTCTATGAGGTTATTTTATTCGACTTGCCTTATTGGTAGAATAACCCGGTGCGCCATGAATTGGATGTGATGCACGCAGAGAAGAATATCACTTAACATATTATGGGCACGTGCCTTGGGGGGAGTCATTGGAAGGAAGGATGGAGAAAATGCATGAAAATACCTTAAAGCGTTGAAAGTTAAGCCACAACTATGGTTGAAAGAAGATAGTAGGGGTAGGATAATAAGTCCCCTTGGTGCGTTTACTTTGACGAGTGAGGTTATGAAGGTGCTTTTAGACACAATATATAATTTTAAGGTTCCATCTAGTTTTTTTATCCAAATTGCAAAGGATTACGAATTATACTACCCATGATTTACATAAGCGTAAGTCCCACGATTGGCATGTGATCATGAAATTAATTTCTCTATATATTAAACACTGTTTCTCCAAGCACAAGGATTTACGAAGGGCTATTATGCAAATTAGTACTTGCTTCGCATTTTTTTGTGAGAATGTAGTCAATTGATATCACATAGTGTTCATAAAACTGGAGGTGATCGAAGCGATTTGTGTGTTGGAGAAGTACTTCCCCCCATCATTCTTTGACGTAAGTGTTAACTTGTTGGTACATCTATGCGATGAGGCACTTCTTTGCGGCTCAGTTAAATATCGGTGGATGTATCCGTTTGAAAGATTGATGAAAGTTTTCAAAGATTACGTCAAGAATACACGATACATTGAAGGATCAATTGCAGAGGAATACATCACAATGGAGTCATCAATCTACACTCGGGAATATATGCCTAACTCGACCAGCGTGGATGACATTGATGAGTTCGTCGATGAGGGTGGTCATGTGATGGGCAAACGAGTGAAATTAATAAGTTTTCAACATGAACAAGTAGCTTGTTATTTATTTGACACACATGAAGATGTCTAAGAATGGAAAAAGTAAGTTTAAATTATTTTAACTTTTACATTATTTTAATTTTTATACATGATTAATTTTGTAATACGTTAGTCACGATCTATGCAGAAAATATGAAGCCCGTGAGAATAATAAAAGACGAAAAATAATGGCACAACTAGACAACTAGTTTAGGCTGTGGTGGTCACACAAGCTAATTATAATGAAAATGGTTGTTATCTAATGTCAAATCTTTATAACTAACCTAATTAGTTTATCTATATTCTCAGCTCTTAAAGATGGGTGATGCGACATCAAGGTTTGCTCGTCTAGCCACTGGACCCTTGTTCATGGCACAAGAGTAAAAAATGTATTGATTGAATGGTTACGTATTCAGTACAAGGGCGTACGAGGAAAATACAAATGTACTGAACTCGGGCATTTCATACAAGGCTCTTACTTTCTTTTGAGCGAGCGCGAATGATAAAAACCTTGTTGAAGCTAGAATGACTTACTATTGAGTAATTCAAAATATATTAGAATGGGACTATATAAGATTCAAAGAGGTTGTATTTTACTGTAATTGGGTAAGAGTTTAGGATAAAAAATACTTGTAAAGTTGATACTGACACCAATTTAATCATGGCTGACTTGTCTAAGTTGAAGAGCAACGAACACGTGCGCGATGAGACGTTTGTTTGTGCTTTTTAAAAAGTCAAGCAAATGTTTTACTCGGAGTATATTAACAACGAGCCATGGGCAATCGTCCTGTAGGCGCCAAAGCGTCTAAATAGTAGTATAGATGACTTGGTTGTTCCTACCGAATATCAATCCATTTTTTTATGATAACCCGAATTTGAAACAATTTTTAGATTTGTAATAAGTATTCCAATTATTTGTAATGACCAGTGGTTGTATTATTCTAGTGCTTTATTATTATCGGATGATAATTTAATGTTTTTTATTCATTTGTATTTGATCATTTTAATGCTTGTAATAACCAGTGGGTATATTCTTCTAGTGCTTTGTTATTATCGGATTTGAATCAACAATTAGTTTTATGGCTAGTGAATATTTTAATTATAATTTTAATCAATTTAAGTATTAATTCAAAGTATATGACCCGGAGTGTGTGTTCAGGTTGGGAGCAGTGTGCGTGTGTGTAAATTGAATTTGGTATTTGGTATTGGTATTGGTATAAATTAAAATTGATATTGATATTGGTATAAATTAAAATTGACATCGTATGTATTATTATTAGATTTAAGCATGAATTGAATTTCCATATACATGTTTGTACTAATAATAACAATTTTGCAGAAAATGTCTTCATCTCAGTGCGGTAGCGGAGGTGACAAGGGCTCCTCGGCCAGTAGGCCCCCAAAATGGGGCAAATTGGGGTCCGACATCGATAATAAGACGAAAATATTAACTAGATCGCTAGAGTTGCTAAAGGAAATCGTTAGCCCAAGGTACACTGATTGAAGGACCATGCCTAATGAGCTCAAGATTAGCATTTGGGGGGCACTATGGGTAGTGTATTTATATTTATATTTATAAGCAACTAACACTTACTTTATTTTTGGTTTGTATTTATTTGACAGGAATAACTCGGACTTCCCCCATATATTTGCGACTACATATTGGAAGAGTTGCAGGATCAATATAAGACGTGGAAGAAGAATATGCAGGCACGGTACTTTGGGAAGACGCGAGAATCCATTCTGAGTGTACGTGACGCCGTCCCCTCAAAGGAGCCGATTTCATTGGCACAGTGGCAAAAGTTTGTCGACAATGAGATCGATGAGCGACAATTGGCATCTCGCTAATCGGGGAGGGAAAATCGAGCAAAAAAGTTAGACATGCACTACTCTGGGCTGACATCTTACGCCGAGGTGGAGCACAGGATGGTAAGTTTTTATTTTTCTTTAAT
This sequence comes from Sambucus nigra, assembly GCA_949130495.1. Taxonomy (NCBI): domain Eukaryota; kingdom Viridiplantae; phylum Streptophyta; class Magnoliopsida; order Dipsacales; family Adoxaceae; genus Sambucus; species Sambucus nigra. The sequence continues at coordinate 78,579,532 of OX422220.1, forward strand.
TTTAGTTTTATGTTATTCTAATTTAGAATTACTTTGCATCACAAACTAATTCTGCATTATTTTATTTCAGGAGACAAGGAGTCTCCCTGGGGGGTAAGCCACATAAGCTCGATGCCTATATGGCAATTTAGACGAAGAAGGGCAAGGACAAGGAGGGGGACCCGAGCATCGCAACCATGATTGTAAGTTATAAATGTTAAATTTTTTGAATTACATTATAATTTTTTTATTTACTTAATTAACTATTAGTGTACTTTTTGTTGTTTCAGGCAAAGCTTAAGGAAGTGCATGAGTCGCAGTCTGATGCCGACAAAGAATCTTTAGCTACAAACGCACTCAGCCAAGTGCTTGGGACGGATCAAGAGGGGAGGACTAGGGGTGAGCTCGCGGGTAGAAAAGTCGAGGATCATCAGAATGGAGACGAGCAACACCAGGTTGGCTCATAAGGTGGACACCTATGATAATATGCTATTAATGTTGGAGGCAACGGTCCTAGATATGTACACCTTTATGAAGCGATAGTTAGGGTTGGGGAAGGATAAGGATAAGGAGAAGGAGGTAGAGGTAGACGAGGATGTCACTGCTTCACCACCGAGATGCACAGACTCGCCGCCATATGATCTATTTCCCATCTTGACATCCGCCGAGCGGCCTATGTCAACCATCGATTGACAGAGCACATTTCTACTCGACATATATTATGAGGATCGGATAACGAGGGGGTTGAGAGACCCGTCCTTCCTCCCGAGTATGGTGGTTCATGGACGTCCCCTTCAATAAATTGAGGCAAGGGTGCTCGTCAAGCATGTATTGTCTGGAAAGGAGAACTCACCTCTGTGGTTACGCGAACAATGCGACGTTCAACAAATTAATGGGGTTGTTCAATGCATATATCGTGTGGCCTTTATTCCTACTCCAACCTACTTAAGACCCCGTGCCATGACATTATTTCTATATTTTTTTATTTGGATACTGAGTATTTGTATTTATATTTTATGTGTTTGTTTGGATATGGATATTGTATTTCTATTTTATTTGGATATGGATTATATATGCCATGATTTGGTACATTATTTCTATTTTATTTGAATATATGCAGTTTAGATAGGTATAATTTTGTTATAACAGGTACAAATATAATGTTGGGCAGTGGCAGTGGCAGTGGCCATACTGCCCAGCAATTTTTTTAAAATCAGTCAAAGATCATGACAAGTCCGTGACAAAGGCAGTTGTCACCCCCAGACTTGTCACGGTTAAAGACCTTGACAAGTTTGACTTGTCACGGTATTAGACCTTGACAAGTTAACATTTTTGGTGTAGTGGTTGATGCATTATTTTAGTTTTATTTATCGAACGATGTAGTTGCATTCAGTTTTATTTTCTCTAGACTCATGATTTTGATTTAGTTTTGGAACCGATAGTTTATTCGGTACTCATTAGTTATCTATTTATCGTGTGGTTGATTCAGACTATTTTAAATTTTGTGGATGGTTTGGTTATTGAATTTATTTTATGCATGTTGTTTATATTAATGAAAGATAAAATTTGACACCAACTTAATTTAACATAGATGGTTACTAATTTAAAAAGTTTTTGATAGTGATGCAAAGAATGAACCAAATGCGATTCCTGTTTATTTTGATAAAGGAGTGATCACCCGTGATTAAAGTAGGCGGGGTGTCACACATGTGTGCTGTGGATGTGAGGGGAAGGGCATTACTCCCAATGACGGAAGTCAGGCATTGACTTTCTAGAGAGCAAAAGGTTTGTACTTTGCTCTCGCCTTGCGGATATGAATGGTTGTTATTCGATTCGTCACGATTGGTGACTCAAGCTAGGGTAATTGGCTATGTTAGTAACCAGTGGGAACCTCTCGGATGAGTAATAATATTTTAAGCATATAGCGTAGGTTCTCTTTTTGTAAATCATAGTCTGATGCGTACGTATAGGATTTTCTCACAATGGTTGCTTGTTCCTTATAACTATTATTTGACCATTTTGGTTTCAATAATCGAGGATCAGTATTCTCACACATATGGTAGCTTGAATTGGTACCATGTTATGGTATGATGCGATTGGGCCTGGTAGAGCGCGGTGGGTCGTGTATGGCCAATGCAGCTCGGTAACTGGGTGCGCCCTATCTAAGGTATCATTGATATTTCACAAAGTTCAGTGTGCGGGTGGCTACACTTTCAACCACACCGTTTGCTCATAGTAATTGCTTTCCTTAGGATTAGTGACCTTTCGACGGGTCGGCATTGCAGTCAGTATCACTGGTTAGAAAGAGAGTGATGATGACTTAAGGATATTGTATAGTGTTAGAAATTGAGGAAACTTAGCACGGTGTTGCTTTGCCACAATGAGTGGATTAGAGCGAGGCTCAAGTGAGTGATCTAAGGTGAGATGCCTAGAATAGTACTAGGGTATCAGAGTGACGTAGTGTAAGGTGTCAGCCGAACTCGCGGTGATGATTTGGTAGGTGTATTACTTCTCATTGTGAGAAATTAGCAATGTATGGATAATGTCAAGCTCATGCAAAATTTGTGTAATCAAGATAACTTAAAAATTCGTGGGACGCTGGGTGTGTAGTCCTGAGATTGGAAATATTTCTTGATAATGAATATGTTGATTTTTCGTATTGCGATTCACTGGTGGGTGGGTGTCAATCACTAGAGAGCATTATCGTGGAGGCACCGATATGCTTGGGTATTAGTTAAGGTATCCCTAGGACTCAACTGAGAATGATCATCAAATGAGTGGAGACTCGATGTCGGTTATGCGACGTTCATGGTTAGCTAAATGGTAAACGTTAGAGCATGTCGTATGTTGAGCCTTTAGTGATAAACCCAGTGCAAAGGAACGTGATGTGATCTTAGTTATTGAGGATTTCGATGATTTTGTCTTGGAAAGCTCCCATGACTTAGAATGAGAGTTGATAAACCCCATGAATTTGATCAATAGGTGGATCGAGAATTTTGGGGATGAAATTCCTAAGGAGGGAAGTTTTTATTTATAAACACCACATTCTAGGACCCCCTAAGTCTCTCCTTAGGTCCCTAGCTCCTCCTCAATTCATTACAAACCCTATGTCATATTCCGAGTACCAATCTAGACGCCATCTGGCGCTCTCGATCCCCGTTTGACTCCATTTAACTCTATCATTAGAGAGAAAGCTCAATGAACCTTATAAGGGATCTGAATGCCCTTTCCAACGGCCCACCCTATGCAAGAATCGGCATAATGGTTAAGACGAATGAACCATTTTACTATCGAAAATCGATCTGGAGGTCATCGGGCGCTCCTGGCCCCCAATTTTACCCCAATCAGCTCCATCGTCAGAGAAAAAGCTTAATGAGTCTTTTAATGTAACTAAAAACCCTTTCCAATAATCCACTCCATGAACAAAATAGCATAACCGTTCAGACGGACGATCCGTTTTCCCTCGAAAACTGATCCGGAGGCCACCGGGGGTTCCTAGACTTCATTTGACTAAGGTAAATTCTTCATCTTGAATGAGACTGAATGAATATTTTAAGGGCACTGAAGACCCTTTCCAACGGTTTACCCTATGCATAAATCATCCTTATGGTACGGACGAATGACCCATTTTACTCCAAAAGGTCACCGGGCGCTTTTAGGACCCGGTTAACCAAAGTCAACTCTTCGAACCAAGCGAAGATCTTTGGGACATAAAATTACCTTGCAAAAATTTTAAAATGTTCCCCCTGTATGATTTTGATTTACGATTTGGAGGAATGATTCATTACCGCCCGATGATCTCCCGTCTAAAGGACCGACGAGCGCTTCTAAGCCCTGTTTGACCCAAAGTTAACTTTTGGACCCGAGAGCGGACCAAAGGATTCTTGAAGGTCTCCAAACTACCTTTTTAAATTATTCCCCGTTCATGATTTGAATTAACAGATTGTGTTCTACGAACATTTTTTCAAAAAAAACTGCACGCAATTACCGATTGTCGGGTCCATTTCCTTGCCTATCGGTAGTATTTCTAAGGTCACTTGCCGATTGGTAGGGCAAGGGGTATGACGATCGGAAGTCCCCCTACCCTATAAAAGGAAGTAATGAGCTCACTCAGAAGGCACTCCTCAGATCCATCAATATCAGTTATCTCAATAACATTCGCTTGTAATCAACGAAGTTTCCTTGTGTGAAATTCCTTTCCATCTTTCATTCCCATCATTTTCATACCCAATTTAGAAAAATATCCTTATCTCTCATCCAAGATTCATCCCAATATTCAAGGGAGATCATCAAGGATCAACATTCATCCCAACTTCAATGCACACACACCTCAGGGAGAAATTAAGGAAAATAGTAACACAAGCCCATGAGAGACCGAAAGGACGGGATGGGTGCCTAACACCTTCCCATTCCGTAACTTAGCCCCCGGACCTCAGAACTTTTGATTTCATAAGCATCAGTTTGTCTTTGATGCCACTCTCTCAATGCGACGGCACGTTCTTTTGCTTTTTTTGTGCAAAACAAGTTGGCGACTCCATCACTTTACATTCACCCCACATCGACGACAGTCGAAGCGATCATAGGAGAAAAGGGCGCCAACCTTTCACTCCTCTCCTCCCCCCCCCCCCCCGAGACGGGAGGAAGGAGATACCCCACGAAGGGAAATGATTGCCACAGTGGCAAATTCGCCGGGGGCTTGCCTATCATAAGAAGGTCAGACTCTGTTTGCATGGGAGTTATCATTTTATGCTTTTGTACGTATGCACCTATCTGTATGTTCCCTTTTTTCTTATATATTATTTCTTGTATATATCTACCCCGTGCTTATATCACTCTTCACTCACACATTTGTAGATACTCTCCATATACACTTCACACTACTTACACGTAGGATCACTTATACCCACATGTTTCACACACCACTTAGGATATCCATACTTAGGTGTCACTAGCACACACATCCACTTATCACACTTATATATATCAATGCTCACTCACACTTGTCACATACCACTTGTAGATAGTCCATGCTTAGGTTTACTACCACACACTTACTTATAGGTAGTCACACATCACTCACTCTCACATATCCATGCTTAGTGTAATCTTCATATTCCATGTTAGATTTACTTTTTATGATATTTTTACATTCTTCCCTGTTAGTATAGTGCTCATCATGATAAATAAAATACTCTCTCCATAATATACTAATCAAGAATAATGCATTTTGCACACTAAATCACCAAAGAGCATGGCTATTGACCAAAATTTTATCCTGTACTGGGGGGTCACTTTGTGATGGGCCCTGGTCCGGCAGGTTGCAGTTAGCCTAAACAGTATGACTCTCACCTTCCATTAGCTAAGTACCTTATACGTATATCGAACGGTTCCCCACGCATTGTACTTCTTGAGCGAAGTCATGATGGGAGTTATCGCAAGGAACTCATTCACGTACATCAAGTATATCTAATTTACTCTCACACGTACTGTCCCCACGAGGTATATAGCGAGGCAATTCACGTACACTTAGGTATATCAAATGGCTTGTCCACACGTACCGATTGCCCTTAAAAGCAAGACGTACATCATGGAAGTCATGCCAGAGGGGGGAACCTTTCCACTAACCCAACAAATGCATCCCTCATATAGGCGTCAAACCCAGGGCACTCATATTTAGTTTGTCGGTTACTACCCAAAACTCTGCCGAAATGATAGGTCAACATGCCACCCAAATTTTCGTGCGATTTCATCTTTTTTCAAAATAGGACCCCGTCCATGAGCCCGGTAACAAGTCAATCCGCGTTTTACATATTTTTCAAACCCAATTTTTTCCAAGCTCGAGTCCCGTCCGACATTTATTTTGCATTTAGGTAAACCCAATACAAGTGAAAACATAATAACAAAAACAATCATGCTGAGAATCTTCTCTCGTCTTTCCCGCTTTCCTTACTAAAAGTGTCAAAAATATTTTTCCCGTCTTTAAAAAAAAATATTTTTCCTCGTTTTATAAAAAAAATATACAAAAAATAATTTGTTCTTCCCTTTCCAAAAAATATATATAAAAAATATTTTCCTCATTTTTTTCAATAATCAAAGTCTTTCCCTCATCTCTTTAAAAAATAAATTCGAATAATTTTCCTCTCAGGTCGATCGCATACTCGACCTTTGGCCCAGCTCCCTATTGGCTTCGGTCTTTTATCGAACCGCCCCTAAGCTCCATCAGTTCTCTCTCTACTTTTTCCACGTCCGGAATCCACTTTCACCTGCTTTCCATGGAGAATTCAAACCATGTACCAAATGTGCAGCCCGATTTGATAACGGTTCTAGCCCCATTTACTGCTAAGATTGATAACTTTCATACCGAGGTTCATGAGATGCAACAAAATCGGATCGCTATTCCCAAAGAGCCCAAGGTTCTCTTCCCTCTCGCTATAGGTCTGCCCGCACCTGATATTTGGGTCCTGGAGGAATATCATCACGGTCCACAAGTCCCTCCTGCCAATGGGCCACCGTTAACTCAACTCCCTATGCCGAATGTTGCCCATCCAGGGGCTAACCTACCCGTGACCATTGATATGAAAAAAGAAGAATTAAACAAGGTCAGGGAGGACCTTAAGCTATTGACCAAGAAGTTTGACCAAGTTCGAATCTTTAGGAACTGCATGGATTACACCCATATGTCTCCCTACCCTAAAGCAAGGATATCAAAAAAGTTCAAGATGCCCAATATTGAGAAGTTCAGGTATAGTGGGCCCCCAATTGTTCATCTTCGAAGTTACCACCGAGCCATGACTCTCCTAGGTTCCCACGAGGAAATAATGGCCCAGAATTTCCAATAAAATTTGAAGGACAACGCTCTTTGTTGGTTCTTATCTCTCAAGGAATTTAGAATTCACAGTTGAGAGGATGTTGCTCGTGAATTCATGTCACAGTAAAAGTACAACAAGGAGTTGGACATTAACCACCATGATTTAGAACTTCTCAAATAGTATTCCAAGGAAACTATCAGTATTTCATAGCAAGATAGAGAGAGAAAGCAACCACCATAACCAACCAGTCTTTTGAAGAAGAACAAGTAGTATTGTGAAGAAGAACTTCTTACCCTATGTCCGAGCAACAATAGGAGGATAATATTACCCCCATTTTCGTGCCCTCCGGGAAGCAGGGGTAGAGATCGAAGAAAGTCTTGCCAAGATAGAAGTTGTGCCAAAGAAAGTATCCGTACAGTTCACTCCAAGAAATTATGAGAAGCCTTCTACGCCACTTCATGGGCACCAGAAAGCTTCCCTAAGCGAGCCAGAAAAGAATATACCAAGCTTCATGCTCCCCTCTCTAAAGTTCACCAAGCCTTTTTTAGCCGAAATCTTATTAAGCCATTGGACCCTCGTCCATTACTAAATCCATTTCCCAAAAATTTTAAACCAGATGCCCATCGTGATTCCCATCAAAATTTTGGTCATACCACTGATCAGTGTTTTTATTTCTGAAATGTAATCTAAGGTCTAATTGACCGGTATATCATCGCCCCACTAGCCAATCCTAAACCAAACACTACCCACAATCCACTCCCAAATCATGCAAATGTTATCTTCCTAGAAGAAGATCCAAAATTTGCCCAATCTACCCAGATTGTACCCAGTATATCGCCCATCATACCCATATATTTGCCTAAACCCCTCAAAGTTTGCCTATATTTTCTCCTACGCCCGATATGTTTTACTGATCAAGCTCTGTCACTTCTTACAAGAGCATACATTGCTCTTCGTACTCTTTTTGGAGGAAAAGATGTGGAATTACCTGCATTATTGAATCAACTCCTAGAGTTTGGGATAAAATTCCCCTCAGAGATGACCATTAACTGCCATAAATTCAGCACGCTGTTCTTGCAATCTCGAAAGTGGGCTCGAGAGTCAGATTGTTGGGTGGTACCTACCGACGCAGTCAGTTTAGATGATGTCGTCTAGATCATGACAGACTTATTCTGACAAACTGTTAAAATTTTGACTATGTCTGAACTACTTGATACTTTTAAACTATAAGGGCGCTTGGTCCCTTCGCTTTTACTTCTCCCCATTGAATGGGAGGATTTATACGAAGAGGCTGTTGAGGTTGTAGAACGAATTTACCTCTCATGGAAGGATGTCATCATTTCCACCAGGTGGGGTGACGAATTCGATAGTTCAGATGAAGAGCAAAGCCCAGAAATGTCTAGCCCGGTAGTCAGTATATGTGGAGTGATATCGTTTGAGGATCTGCTAGGAGAGATTAATAAAATGGCCGAATAACCCGAGATAGATCAAGAAATAGGCTTCCTATTTTTATTACCTCTTCTGTGAACCATATGACTAAATCTGGGAGGCATTACCAAATTTTGAACCCTCAATCAGCAACGATAGATAAAGGAAAAGGTGTTGAGACACTCTATATGTCGAAAATGACCCTTGAGGAGAGCAAGATCCTTGATAAATTAAAGATAATCCAGACTAACATCACTATGGGGACTTTTTATGTCTTCCCAGTTGCACCAAAATGCTTTTATTAAACTACTTATCATGCCCACAATCCCTCCTTCTACCATACCAAAAGAAGTAGTGAATCTAGTCGGATCTTTAACCTCTACTAGAATGCTCTCCTTCTTCGAAGAGGAAATCCTTAAGTTTGGTCCAAATCACAACTATGCTTTCAATATCTCTGTTGAGTTAAAGGGAAAGACCGTACCACCTTCGCTTATCGACAATGGATCAACACTTAATGTTTGCCCATTAAGAACCGTTAACTGCTTGGGACTAAAAGTAAGCGACCTTGCTCCAACTTCTATCGCAGTGCGTGCTTATGACAATACTCATCGGGAAGTGATGGGATCCATAAAGCTTATAATAGGGGTTAGCCATATAAATCTCGTTACTGAATTCCAAGTCATCGACATACCAACCTGTTTCAACCTATTGCTAGGACGACTATGGATGTATAGTATCAAGGGTGTGTCTTCCTCCCTCTATCGGAGATGGAAGTTATTCGCTAATGGGCAGGTCATCATCATCTTGCGCAACGACGATAACACAGAGAATACAAGCACTAGTAATTTCGATACTAGAGATACAACATGGGGTGAATGATATGCTTATATCAGGTTTCTGAGTCGAACCACTTCCACTCCTAATGGGGGATGGTTTCAGATATAGAATTTATCCAAAACACAACCCTCACAATAATGTCAATGTGATACAAATGTTCAAGAACATGCGCTCCATTATCGGACTGAGGCTGGGACGACGACAACATGGAATACTATAACCCATAGTGTTAAAGAAGGCCTTTCCTTCTTGTGTCCTGGGTTATCAGCCATCAATAGAGTAACTCAGAATGCTCTGCCAACCTCGATTAAAGAGAAGGTTAGAAAATACCAAGACTGTCTCAGGGGATTCCTTGAACGAAAGATTCATCAAAGAGGGTGAAGATTTCACCTTTTATGGCTTCCCGAACTGTGGTATGATCATGTGGACAAAAAGATGAAGCCAAGAATAGAGATCTTTTTCAAGATAACTACTCATGGGCCGAAAGTTCCCAATATCATGTGTAATCACTCATTGAGAATATTATAGTTGCTACTAGAGATTTCGAGGGAAGTGACTTCGAGGATTCATTAAATTTGCAGACACTGGGGTTGGCACTCTACATGATTCATTCAAACACTACATCCCCAGATCCATCCCTGCTGATCAAAGTTATTGATGAACCTCTCCACAATTGGCATGCCATACCAGTTCCACCTGCTGAATTGAAACTCAACTCGAATGTTCATCCTATTTTTCCTTATTCTGTTGTTCCTCTTTATTCTTATCATAGTGTAACCGAGACCTCCTTCGATGGAGTTCTAAATGTTGTATTTCCTAAGAATGAAATAAATAAAGATTTTGCGTATCTTGTTGTGCTTTAAATTTATTGTCGTGATTCTAATCAAACTCTTAATGATGATAATTTTTCAAATGAATAATTCTGAATTGATCTTAATAAGGTTAAAAACAAATAACATAATCGCGTTTAAATTAATGAATATGAAACTATTATTATTAATCTCGTTTCTAGTAGCCAACTGCATAAGATTAGGAAAGGGTCCAACCTTGACCAGTATAAACGTGGTAAATTGAAGAATTACTGAAGGGATTTATGGATGTTTTAGTATGGTACTATGATGACATGCCCGACATCGATTCCGAAATAGCCGAGCATGAGATTCCAACACTCCTAGAATGTAAACCGATCAAATAGAAACTGTGAAAGCTCCGCACCGAATGGTCATTCGGGGTTAATGAGGAGGTGGTCAAACAGCTGAATGTAGGCTTCATCCAGGTGATCGAATATCCCATATGGCTAGCCAACATCGTATATGTGTCGAAATCAGGAGGAAAGGTTCACATATGCGTTGATTATCATAATTTGAACAAGGCCTCTCCTAAGGATGATTACCCACTACCCAATATCAACATGATTGTAGACAACATAACCAGTCACGCTCTTAAGTCATTCGTTGATGGTTTTATCGGATACAATCAAATCAAGATGCATCCGAATCAGTAAGAGAAAACTGCATTCATTGCCCCTTGGGGAACCTTCTGTTACATAATTATGATATTTGATCTGAAAAACACAGGGGCTACCTACCAGAGGGATGCACGACCATCTTACATGATCTGATACACAAAGAAATCGAGGTTTACATAGAGGATATGATCATCAAGTCTAAGACTTGGGAATATCATGTTCCTGCTCTCCGTATGTTCTTCGAGCGACTACATCAATAACAGATGTGACTTAACCCACATAAATGTATTTTTCGCGTTACCAAAGGAAAGCTCTTGGGATTCGTGGTTAGAAAAAAAGAGATTGAAGCAAATTTTGTAAAATAAAAAGCCATACTCGAAATTCCACCACTCCGAACGGAGAAGGAAGTTCGAGGATTCCTTGGAAAATTACAGTATATTAGCCGGTTCATCAGCCAATTGACTTTTATTTGTGAACCCATCTTTAAACTCCTCCGAAAGGATTCAACCAAAGTTTGGAACGAAGTCTATCAAGAAGCATTCGACCGAATCAAGCAATTTCTAACCCAAGCATCGATACTCATGCCACCGCAGCCTGGTCTCCTTCTACTCCTATACTTGACCATAACAAATATCGCAATCGGGGGTCTACTAGACCAATACATTGAAGAATCCCAAAAAGAGAGGTCCATCTATTACGCTGATCTTAAATTGGTCGGGTAGGAACTAACTATACTACCTTAGAGAAAGTATGTGCCTTCCTTGTCTGGATCATTAAAAAATTACGACACTACATGCTCACGTTTCCCATCAGACTTGTATCCCGAATGGATCCTATCAAATACCTACTCGAGAAACCTGCCCTGTCTAGCTGAATGGCCCAATGGTTAATATTGCTAGCTGAGTTAAATATTATATATGTCACGTAAAAAGACATGAAAGGAAGAGACATATCTGACTACCTTATTGACCACCCTATGGAAGAAGCCGATGTTTGGATTTATGAGTTCTCGAATAAAGATATCCTTTGTACCTCCCAAGAAGACCTCTGGTGGAAAATGTTCTTTGATGACGCCACCAATAAAAAATTATATGGTACTGGTATTCTCCTAATAGCCCTTAATGACTCTCACACTCGCATTGCCATCAAGATAAACTTTCCCTGCACCAACAACATGATCGAATATGATTCATGCACCGTAGGCCTCAAAGTCGTTCTTAAGAAAGGAATTCGATGCCTTGATGTCTACGGGGATTCAAGCCTCATCATCGGCCTCCCAATTCTAGATAACTACGAGAAACCCTTACCCTTCCATGCCTACCTAGAAGAACTGACCTCCCCATTCTAAGATATTACCTTCCATTACTTTCCCCGAGCTCACCACGGAAGAAGATCGGTGGTTGACATGCCTAAGGGAATAAGGATGGCCCGCTTAATCGATGCTCTTTCTACCTTAGCTTAATCAATGCTCTTGCTACCTTAGCCTCTATGGTTGACATGCCTAAGGGAATAAGGATGGCCCGCTTCTTAGTCCAAAAGAAAGCTAACCCAACCTAATGCTACCATATCGAGCTCACCACGGAAGAAGATCCTGATATATTTGAATGCTGGTACTATAATAATTGGCGCCCCCTTAAGAACGGTAGGTACTCACAAGATTATAACAAGAAAGATCGAGTAATCCTCCTTAAACTGGTTGCCCAATACATTATCTGCGATAAAGCACTGTTCAAGAGAAACTTCGATGGACCCCACTTACACTACATCGCAGGGGCTGACATTGAAGAGATGATGCAGAAGATTCATAGCGGGGAGTGAGGAATCCACATGAATGGCCCTATGATCGCCAAGAAAATTATCCAACAAGGTTACTATTGGACTACCACAGTTCCAGATTGCACCGCCTATGTTCAGAGATGCCTTAAATGCAAACAAGTTTCCAATCTTCAGCACTTGCCTTCGCGGATATTATACAACATGACTTCTCCTGGACATTTTTCACATGGGACATCGATATCATAGGGACAGTTACATCCAAAGCCTCAAACTGGAACGAGTTCATCTTGGTTGCCATTGATTACTTCACCAAATGGGTTGAAGTCGAGTTATACGCAGTTCTGAACACCAAAAAAGTAGCTAAGTTCATCCATAAAAACTTCATCTGTGGATACAGGGTCCCGCACGATCTAGTGTCAGACAGTGGGTTACATTTTGAGGCAGAAGTCATAAAATTGGTCGACGAGTATGGGATCCAGAGGCATAAGTCTTCTCCCTACTGACCTCAAACCAACGATGTAGTTGAATAAGAACCTCAAAGCAATCATCAGCAAGATGATCGAGAGTTTTCGAGATTGGGCTGATCGAATCCTTACGCCCTCTGGAGATATTGCACTTCAGTTTGAGCATCTACTGGAGCTACCCCTTACTCTCTGGCATACGACGTGGAAACAGTCCTACCCATCGAGTTGGAAATACCTTCGTTCGCATCATGCTTAAAAGCAACGCCAGTGAAGAAGACTAGCATCAGAGTCGTCTTAACGAGTTATCACTCTTGGATAAAAGAAGTCTAAAGGCTCTATATCATATACAAGGGAACCGTCGTTGAATAGCGCGATCATTCAACATGAGAGTTCAGGACCGTGGTGTCCAAAAAGGGGACTTAACCCTTAAAAAAATCATAGAACCCGTCTGGGACCTTAGAAAGAAATTCAAACCAAATTGGAGTGGCCCTTACATTGTGAAGAAGATCATATATGATGACGCCGCTATGCTCACTCAACTTGATGGAGAAGAGATGGACTGTCCAGTCAACCTGGATCGTCTCAAGAAATTCTACCCTTAATTCGAAATATCGGTGCGTTATGGCTCTTCTCATCCCCCATATATTCTAAAAAAATCACTTCATTTTTCCCTACTCAGAACTATGTGGGGCCTGATCCTTTAAAAATCTTTTTACTTTAAAAAATTAAACTTAGAAAATTTTCAAAACCCCCAGAACTACATAGGCAACTCATATGCTTTACATGAGCATGACCCCCTTCTTTTTCTCAAAATACTATTCTTTTCTTATCCCCGAGAATGACAGTTCATTTTATCATTTACATGAACAAAAAGATTATGTATACCTTAGCAATTTGTATAGATAATTCAAATGCAAAACTCATCAAAAGGCTCAATAATATAATTAAAATCTTTTTTATTCCATTAATGAGAGATTTCGATACGATTACACGAAATATTAGCGTAGGGAGTTAAACAACTTCCCCCACCAACCTTAATTGTCCTATAAACAAAATAAAATAATCTACTCCTAAACAACCTTCTTCCTAAAATTATTCCTATAAAAAATAACCAAACATAACCAAACACACAAAAGCTTCACAAATAATCACCAGCTCCATAAAAGGCCCTACCAGCAGCTGCCAGAAGATCCGACCCCATCATCATTTACATTTTGAGGCCCCCAGACTTCTCCTTCCAGAATAGAATTCCAGAAGCGCTCCATAATGGTAAGCCCAGAATATCCTGGGAAGAACCACTACTCCTCCCTTCATGTGTCAAACATGGAAAGCCATCTTTGCCCGGTCTCTTTGGCCAACTTATTATCCACTATCCTCCTCCACGACCATTTTATGTAGTCCTCAGATCGTGATAAACCCTGCCAACAGATTAGGAAGGAAGACGACTCTGCCACAAACTGTCCAGCCATATGCGCATACCTTTCATCAAATCCTCCACAGGGAAGAAGTTTAAAATACGAGAAGGCCCAATCTCCTCCGACTTGGTGCAGGAGCCACCAAGGAAAATAGAAAGAAGTCTAGCGGAGGCCAACTCACCGAACATACTGGTATTCCCCCAGTTCATGAATGGGCTGAAACTCTTTCCACCAGGGTACTGACCAGTACAGACATCAAGCCTCATGCTCCACGAATCAATTTTCCCAATTCTCGATAATAGGGCCTAAGGTAATGAAAAAATGAGTGAAGAAATTTGGCATAACTACCAAGGGATATTCATGGGGGACTACCAAGATGAATCTCTTAGACAACCATATGAATAGCATAATCGGGATACCTCTCAAAAAATCAGAATGGGCTTCCTGCCAAGAATCTAGACCGTTCAGGGTCTCTACTAGTATTACCATCGCAGGATTACGATGATATAACATCCATACTGTAACGACATCCAATTGAGGGTCCACCATCAGGTTCTCGATCTCCAGCAAGAGCATCAAAGTTAGGACCAAGACAATAATTATAACATCAGTGCAATCTCTTAGACACACCGAATTCATCACAATCCAATGAAGGCGACAAGCCCTACTTTATAACCCAACTTTTTATATCATCATCCATATACCAACCAAGTCTTCAAGGCCTTCCTCTACTAAAAAATTTCCACAAAACACATTTTTTTTACTCTTTCTCAAAATAAAAACTCAACAACAAATTAAAGTGCATGTAGAGTAAGCCATTAAATCCAGATAATCATATAAAATATGCATCTCTTTTTGCCTTGTTTGGGTTTCTTTTCGAGTGCAATGCCACTATATCAAGCATGCAATATGGTCAAACAACAAGCTCCCACAATCAGCGGGGAATCTGTAAAAAAAATCCAAGGAGCCATCCCTCAAGGGTAAAAGGTCACCTACCTTCCCAATAGATATTTAGCAATCCTACCCAATGTCGCCTGCCCTGCCTCTGGCATCAACCTCCCAGTACAGTTCACCTCTATCTGAAAACCCTTGCAATCAATCCCTAACAGCTGCTGAACCCCATACCGATCTGCACTTGCCTATTCCTTTTTCTAAAAGCATCCTAGAAGACCTTGCCACTGCCAGTTGGAAATCCCTACAACATGCCGATTATCAACCCATTGAAATATCATACAAAAAATCCCTAGAAAATGCCAGAAAATTTTAAAAATTTATTAAAAAATTCTTAAAATTACCTGATGAATTTTAGAACATTTGTTCACCTAGAAAATTATTTTTTAAGGTTCCAAAATACCCAGTCGGATTAATGTCACATTTTTTGTAGCTTAGAACCCTAAAATTTGATGCACCCTCATCCCGAAAACTCGCTACCCCTCTTTAGCAGAATCCCGAAACTTCATATACAGAAAAATCAAGTGTCTCATTAAAAGAGCTACCCATTTCCTCAGTAGGTGTAGACACCCCATTCTAGCACCCCCTGACCTCTCCTTAGGTCCTTAACACCTCCCTTCATCACTACAAACCTAAGTCATACCCTGGGTACTGACCTAGAGGCCATCGAACACTCCCAGGATCCGTTTGACCAAATGTCAACTCTTTAGCTCGACTGAGACTGAATGAATCTTCAAAGGGCGCTGACTCCCCTTTCCAATGGTCCACCCCCTGCGCGATTCTGACTTATGGTACAGACAAACGATTTATTTTACTCCGAAAGGTCACCGAACGCTTTCAAGCCCCGATTGACCAAAGTCAACTCCCTAAACTGAGTCAAGCTCTTTGGAATGTCGAAGTACATCTCCTAACCTTTCCAACGGTCCACCCCATGCACGATTATGACTTACCATTCGGACGAACGATTTGTTTACGTCCAATAATTCCCCATCTAAAGGACTGATGAGTGCTTCCGAGCCACATTTGACCTGAAGTCAACTCCCAGACTCGGGAGCAGTCTAACTACTTTCGAAGGTCTCTGAAGTACCTTTCCATCAGTTCACCCCGTGTACAATTCGGATCAATGGTTTGTATTTTACGACCATTTTTTCGAAGGAACCTAAAAGAGACTGCCAAACGACAGGTTTCAAACCCTGCCTATCGGCAGTGTGCCTAAAAACTCCCGCCGATTGGCAAAATTAGCAATATGATGATCGGTAATGCCCTGGGCCTATAAAAAGGAGGGCCTGACATCATTGTAAAAAAAACCAAGATCTGAAATCTTTCACTCTCAGCAAACTTAGAAAACCTCTCTCGAAGTCAGCGTGATTTCCACACACAAATGCTTTTCCAACCTTCAGTTTTCATTATCTTTTTCACCAAACTTGGTGAATTAACTACCCTTCATCATCACCCAAGTGCAAGGGTTGCTCTCCAACATTTAAGATCAAGCTCAAGATCTTCAAGAAGGTCCAACTTTCTCAACTCTCTCTTCAAATTCTCCTAAATTTGCATTAACTTATTTTATTACTTAGCACTTTTCTTCTCTCCATCTCACATATCCTAATATACTTTTTATTTAGTATTATTGCACATCTCTTATTTTCATATAAATAAAACCCAAAAAATAAGAAAAAGAGGGTTTGCTCATAAATTCCAAACGGGAATTCTCACACTTTTCTCACATTTTTCTCACAACTAAAATACTTTTTATTACACACACACACACACACACACACACACACATAAGAGAAGTCACCGGTTGGATTTATGGGATAAATCCCACCCCTCATTTTGCATACAAACTACGGGAACTTTGATGCCTCTATAGGCTACATAGGCATCTCGGGGTAAAACCCGAGACTCGAGCCCTATTCCTTCCATTTTTATTATTTTTCTATATTCTTTAACTTAATTCTCCTAAACTCTATATATTTACATATACATATATTTGTTCTTAGTGGCATATTATTCAGTATGCATTATCATTCCTTTATAATGATTAACGCAAGGATAACCACATAAATCATATTTTCTAATGTTACTTTTAGGAACATTTCTATGTATGACTCGCTTTATCTCTTCCATGATACAAGTCGATGATTCCTATCTCCACTACATATACACATGCACACATATAACGGGGAAATAAAGGAAAATATCAAAAATCCATGAGAGATCGCAAGGGCGAAATGGGTGCCTAACACCTTTCCATTTCGTAACTTAGCCTCCGAACCCTTTTCGAATCAATTTTGGTTTCGTATGTATCGGTATGTCTTTGGATGATTTCCTTTCGGATAACTTCACCTTCTTTTGTCTATTTTGAGTAAAATAGACTGGCGACTCCATCTCTTTACATTTTTCACCTCACACATCGCCGCCGACGGCCGAAGCACTCCTGAGAGGGATACGCGGGACCAGGATCCTCTCGCCGCAAAGATGACACCCCCTCTCATCATCATCTCTCTCTCCCTCCGCGAGGATCGGGGATGGACACAGTAGGAATTCCCGAATTAAACTTTTCCTCAGATAAATTCCAAATTTCCACAAGTAGAGTTAGGAGCCTTAACTGGGCATATCTCCTCAGTAATACATCCCCCCAGTGAAATCCCAAAACCTTAAGTTATCAACTGTCTCCCCGAATGGAATTCCCAGAATAAGATTTTAACTCCTTCTCAAAAGGACGTAATCTCCAGACGAATGATATGACAAATATATTACCCCTTCCATTGAAGTTATGAAAGTCATGCACCAAAGTCTTATTGTCACGACCTTACTTAAACTGGGTGCGAGCTTTCCTATTACAGGGTGTGGACCCAACCTCCCTACTTAGTTGGCTGCATCCCTCACCTTTACAATTGCTCTAAATTGTATATCACGTGCTCAAGGAATGTGGCACAACACATATACCTGAAGCACCTTATACTCTTGACTCACTTGAGTCTACATTGTATAAGTGCTCATCTAGTTTGGAATTAGTGACAAAATTGAGTACATTCCCTAGAATCCAAAAAGCCTCAGACTCTACTCCTTATTACTCTTGATTGATTGGTTAAAGGTATATTTTCAATCATCCACACACATTAGGATTGCATTCATTCCATGTATATTGCATAAAATGATTGTGTGAGAGTTGTGTGTGTTTAATCCCATTTAAAATTAGTTTTAATAATTTTTGGGAATTTTTAATAATTTTTAAATGATTTTTTGGAAATTAAAATTTAGATTAAAAAGATTTTGGGGTCATTCTGTAATTCCTGGTTTTATGTTTTCATACCTGGAAGTTGGTTTGGGTAGGATCCGAAAGCTCTTGAGAATTGAGGGTGCATGTGTATTTATTTTTAAAACGCACGTGTGAGAGTCAATCTTAGCCCTACACCTGTCACAGTTATACCGGCCTGATTTGTGTTTATTTGTAGACATATAACCCTTGTCCAATCTCAGCCCTTGGATCATAGTTATCAACGCTCTGCATGCGTTTGAGCCTAATCCCTGTGAACCTCTCTAGACCAATAAGAAGACGTTTAATCCACCGTTGTTCTTAAACCGTTGGATCACAGTCTTTCGCCCTTAACTTCATCTCAGCCCTTGATTTTAAACAGACCTTCTCGATACTTCCTTGCTCCCTATAAAAGGAGGCTTACCCTCAGCCTTTAGGAGACTTTTGGCATTTCGTCTAAGTAGAGAGATAAGATAGTAGAGAGAGAAGAGGGAAGACAGAGAAGATAGAGAAACCAGAGAGAGAGAAAGAAAACCTAAATCGTCCTAACCTAGTTTCAAACCATAACTCATTTTTTCTTGAACCATTTACACCAAACACCAACCCAGAGTGTTTGAGAGTTGTTTGTGAGTTGGTTTGAAAGCCTGTTCGTAGTTTATCCTCATGAGTTTGAGATCTTGTGTCCAACTTAAACATTTAGGTTAGATATGTATTTTTTTTTTTTTTTTATAGAAATTATAGATCTAGTCATTTTATGTTATATTACACTTATATCTGCATTTTTAGTTTCTCATCTTGAGAAATCACTTTGTTGATTATTTTTTGTAAATGTTTTTCACAACTCTAGAATCAACAAAATTATTTTCTATTTCTAGTTCTTTTGAAACAAGACTTATGACCTAGTTGGAATCGTAATCGGTAGTTTTCAATTTCAAAAATATTTTCAAAACCCTCTGAAATTGATTAAGACCTTGAACCGTCTTCCGAGAAAGGTAACCTTGAATTTTGAGATAAATTAAAAGGTCAAACAAAGTTCTTTTATTTCCTAAGAAGAGAGAAACTGAAAATCACAGCATATAGATCTGATCTGTAATTTGATAGGATTGTTTGTATAAAATAAGCGTGTGTGCGCGCATGCATGTGTTAGAGCACCATCACAAACACTTGTCACACTACAATACAGAAGTGTATGTTATAAGATCTTGAATCTTCAAGAGCCGACGTAAAGACTGGAACAAAGTGGAGAAGTTAGCAAACTGGAAAAGCCACATCAACATCAGAACTGTTGAGAAGTTAGAATTAAACCAGTGGGTACATTTCTAAACTTGTATAGGTCTGATTTGTGTGCATGTGTGTTATATAGTTTGTAACTTGTATATTTTATTTTAGTGGATTTTTGCTTTGTGACTTAGAAGTCACCGTGGATGTTTCCTCAGTTGGGTGATGTTTTACCACGTTAAAAGCGTCTTGTCCTTAATCTTTCTACATCTCCTCATCTTATTCTTGTTGGTGTATTGATTTAAACATTTTAGTTTTGTTTTTCAAAACTAGTTGACAAATCTTGAACTGATCTCGTGCATGTTTTATCAAACACATCTTGTGTTAAACTGATTTGATTTAAAGAAAAGAGTTTCCTCAAAAAACAGTTCGGAGTTACTTTAATAGTTTAATCTTGTATTAAACGGCCTTAGTAACAACTTTTTCAATACCTCTTATAAATAGAGGTCCACACCTCAAGATAGGGAGTCCGGGTTCTAGTTCCAACTATGGGTTCTGATCCCGAGATTTGTGACTACTACACTAGGTGAAGCCCTGACAAACTCTCAACACACTGCTAATACAACTTGGGGGCTGCTCACCTACTTCACAATCATCTCTCCAGCTTACCCGGAACGACGACATACATGTATTCCTCTCTCTCATCTATCTTGTATGCCTATTACGGCATTGTAAATTTGTACTACAACGCATATATATAATGAGAATAGGGCAACAAAGTGGACGTATGCTAATTTTAATGACCGACCCACTATATATCTTGTGTTTTGTCTCCTTACATGCTTTATACCTATTATATCCTTGATATGAGAACGACGTGTGTCCGATTTCTCGTATCAATATTTTGGCACCGTCTGTGGGAAACTAGGTATTTTAGTCATGTTTCTCTATATTTCAAGTTCTTAGTACCTTATTTCATTCATGGGGACCCCATGGGTCATCATCTCATGGGTGAGTTTTGGTTATTGAGATCGTATTTTGTATATACACCCTTAAATGCGTATCGCATATGTTCAGATCCGTTCATGGGTTTCCTTTTTATGACCTTAGATGTATTTTACATACCCGATGATGTTACCCCACCTAGATAGCGCTGAAAAATGCAAAGGGCAATATCCTCACAAAGGTGGGTAACTAGGGATAAGTTCTATTTTTTCATTTGCTACTTTCTCAGCCTATGATCCAGGATTTTCTACCAGAGTTGCGCCATTTTTGGAGCACTTGAGGATTTATCTGCCCCTAGTAGACCTCTGGTAGGCTTATTTTTCATGATTTCTAGATGGTTTGAACCCAACTTTGAGGGTCACTGGAATCACATCATGCAGTAGAAAGCAGGATGCGACCTGGCAAGAAATGGCCTGAGTGCTGCAGACTGCATAGCTACATTACATCACCTGAGAGGACATGGTAAAATTGTCCTTGGATTCAATTTTGGTACTCCTTTGGAGAGGCCACGGTAGTGACTTTGCATGCTCAGCATACCACGGCATAGTAGTATAACCTGGAAAATTGCTAGGCTACCCCCTTATTACTATACCTGGCTGATTTCTTTATATTTCTTGCACTACTCACTCCTGCTAGTTTTGTCTCAGAATACATATATATTTTACAGACTAACAAAACATAAATGGAAGAAAAAAACCACTCAAAGTGCAGAGATGAAGAATGAGATCGCTCAGCTGTACAACCGCCTTAATCATCTGTATGACAACCATGCCTCGCACCAGACTTAGGTAAACTTCCTGACCCAAAGGGTTATAATGCTAGAAGATGCAACAGCACCAAAGGCTATTGTCCCATTCATCTCAGTCGCAGCCATAGAGTCCTTCGCAGCATAATTGGCTGCAGAAAGGAGTAAAAAAAGGAAAGTGGAAAAAATAGAAAGGGGCTTTGAAGCCTACTCTCCATTGATTTACGAAGTTGAAGAGGTGTTGGAACTCATCAAAGAAGACAAATTGCTTTGTTGGATTGAAAAATTGAAGTCCCCTCCTCACAAGGGGGACAAAGCCAAATATTACAGTTTCCACAAAGACCATGGACATAACATTGACAAACGTTTTGCGCTGAAAGATGAAATCGAAATACTCGTGAGGTAGGGAATGCTGCAGCGATTCTTGAAGGATGCATAAGGGATGCAGCCTAGTCTGACAGGCCGCATGCCTCATATCTGCCTTAGTTTCCACTATATTTTTGTCTTAGCTTTGAGAAGCTCTATTAAAATGTTTCCTTTCGACTTTATATTTTCCTAACAAAGTCATGAATATATGAATATACGAATATATGAAATTGGTCTTACTTTACCATATATTATGTTTTTTGTTTTCATTATCTGTTATCTCATAAAAGACTTTTTGTTTTAAACATATTTTGAATGAAGGCAACATGTTATCTCTGGAATAATTACATTAATTGGCTCACAACGTCCCTGACAATGTCTAAGCACATGATGTTTATAATTGTAAAGGCAACATCGAAAGCATTCGAGGATTCAAAGAGATTCTATTAGCCACGGGGGCTACGAATGCCTGCTCATAGCACTCGGAATGCAGGATTTGGCTTGGGGAAGCCATATAACACCCAGCCTGGGAAGGCTCTCTATATATCTAATTCTGGATTGGGGAAGCCCCATAATACCCAGCCTGGGAAGGCTCTATATATATCTAATTCTAGCTTGGGGAAGCCCCATAATACCTACCCTGGAAAGGCTTTATCTATATCCAAAGATAGATTAGGGAAGCTTTATAATGCCTAGCATGGGGAGTCCTAATAATAACCCGACCAAAGCGACTAAGAAAAGCTACGAAAGTGGTTTCATAATAAAACAACTAAAGGAAGCCATGGAAGATGTCCCATGCAATTAAAGCTACTAAAGGTGATGTGGTACTAGCATCCTGAAGCATGTGAAAGTTACAAATAATAGATGGTTGCAGCACAATATAAAGTCCAAAGGAATGGTAGCTCAAATGTCGTGAAAAGATAATAACCTAGCCGCAGTCTCAGAATTTCTATTCATTAAGACTTGAAAAATTGGGAAAAATAAGGGCAAAGAAGTTAAGTCGCAACCCCAAAGCCATTTTCCTTTGGCACCGCGGCTTGGGGGATGATATGAACAAATATGGAATGAAAAATCTCAAGGCAAAAACTAACAGGCCGCAACCTATTTCAAGGAGTCATTTATAAGGTGCTGTCGCGGCCTTATGTCCATGTTATCGTTATTGCAGAGCATTTTTGCAAGTTGTTCATTCAAGCAATAAAATATATATGGAGACAACTTTCATTCAAATATTAAAGCAGACAACAGAGGAAAAAGCAAAGTAGAGCAATTAAGGAAGAAAAATCAATTATTTCAGATTAAAGGCCGTAACCTGAGTTGAAGGTGTACAAATGTCCAGTTAAAGCACAGATGAGTGGCTGTAGCCTAAATAAAGTTCAAGTGGAGAAAGGCCACAACCTTATGTTTATTACAAAAAAGGAAACAAAAAATCTTAAGTCTAGGAGGTATCATCCTCTTCATCATCTCCATATTCACCCTCTACAGCTGTCTCCATTTCTTTGTCCTCCGTAACGACCTCCTCCAACTGCTTCCTGGCCCTCTCCTCTATCGCAACCCTCATCTCAGCTACACAGGCAGTGTATTTGGCATCACCAATGCCCCAGGACATGATTTAGTCCTTGGCATCCAGAAAGTTCTTGGTGACCCTATATCTTAATTCTTGGTAGTCGCGGATATATTCCTTATTATTGGTGAGGAAGAAGTCCTTGGCTTTTTGTATACAGCCACAACAATTTCTACAGCCTGATTGAGGGTTGTGGAGTAAGACTCCTCCGTCTGCTTGATGGTTGCGACATGTTTAGTCTCCCTTTAGCATTATTTTTCCTGAAGTTCCTTCAGTTGGGTCTCAAGATTAGAGGCATGTTTGGAAGCTTCCACCGCCTTTGGTTGTTCATCCTGAAAAGATGCAGAAGTCGTTGTCAATCTTCCCTCAGCATCATTCTTGGCCTTGACAGCAATTTCAATGTCCATTTGAAAAGCTTGGAGCCCCGCAACAACAGATTTCTTGCCAGCCTCAAAAGATGAAGCCTTGGCACTCTCCAAGTCTACAACATAAACTCTCTTCACGACCTCTTTTAGCTTGTACAACCCTTCGTACTTTAGCCTCTGGGACATCACAACGTTCGCAGACTGTAAAGAAATTGGATGTTAGAAACAAAATATGAGTTACAAAAAGAATATTGAAAAAGCAAAGTTTCCCTTACCCTCAGCAGGTTATGGAGGGCATATTCTTCCAGGTGTTCATGATCCTCCTCCACCAGACGATCCAGGTCCATATGGTCAGGAACCTTTCGCATCCTGTGGACCACCCTGGTAGTTGTGTCCCAGGACGATTATGGGTCTGGTCTCTGTAATTAAGGCCGCCAACGGCTATCAGGGCAACCACTAGCATTACTTGACGGAGGGTGATAGGTTGTCATTAATAACCATTATTACTGGGGGGGGGGGGGAGGGGGGAGAATTGGAGGTGGTAGCTTGAGACACTCCGCGACCACCATGAATCTCAGAATCAGTAAGCATCAAACCTTCCACGTCCAGGTGGCTGCCAATGTCGTTATCAAACTGGCCCTTCGGCCTTTCTTGGGCCGCAGCCTCCTCAACCTTCACAGTTGGTGCGTCCGGATTTATTTGGGGTTCCACGTTAGCCGTGACAGGACGTTTAGCCTTGGCCCTTTTCCTCTTTTTTCCTTTCCTAGCTGCATTATTGAGGGCAGACGTGTCCTCATCCATCTCAGATAATTGAGCTGCTAGGATCTCTCTCCTCACCTGAAAAAGCAACAAGGTAGAATGAGGTCATGATTCAAAAGGAAAAGTCGCGGCTTAATTTAAAAGAAAGGATTATTACCTTCCGTAACCATTAATTTTGGTAAGGATTTATTGGGGAAGTAGCCTCCCTTAAAGATTGAAGCTGAAGTCACTAAGGTGATGAAGTTCTTGTCTTTAGCACTAACGGTCGCAACCCTTCTCATTATTCTCTCTTGCCTTTCACTAAGTGGAAAATTATCAAGAGCTGCATAAGAGGTCAATGTTAGCATCACAATAAAATATAAAAATACAACTACAAGAGGAAGATACAGCCTGAGTAAAAGGCTGCAGCAGTACAAACCTAACATGGATAGGTGTCCCCATTGCTGCGACATCCTCTCTCTCTCTCTCTCTCTCTCTCTCTCTCTCTCTCTCTCTTTGTATCTTGGGGATGAATCTCCCAACCTTTCCCAGAAATGTAAAAATATTTACCTTTCCAGTTCTTTACACTTTAAGGTCTTCCAGTATACAACACCTCATCATTACTAGGGAGGGCGAGGTAATAGTACCAGGGAAACTTAACGGAGTGCTCCTTTGGTTTGTAAAAATGAAAGAACTCTGCGAGTGTTATATCTCTTTTGAATTTTTTATCCCATACGAGTAAGGATGCAAGAATTTCCCTCCAATCGTTGGGATCTAATTGGACTGGGGATAACTTCATTACACTAAAGATTTTCCTAAATGGGACTGACACTGGCTATTGCAGCTCGTATACGAAAGCATAGAGGGGGAAGAAGACCCCATCATCAGCAATCACAGAGCACGGCCTCTGCTCCGTGGAAGGTACTGAATAAATCACATTATTTGGAAACTTAAACGCCTCTGTAACTTGGTTGATCCATTCTTGAGTCATGATACTGTGAATATTTATGACTGCAAGAGGTCTTTCTACTCTATTAGATGGGTCTGCGGGTGCGTTCCTTGCCTCAGAAGGCCCAACTGTCGTGGCCTCATTATCAACAGGATTGTTACTGGAGTTAGTTTCTTCCTCCATTATCACAGCCTCAGTATTCTCCCTACAAGTAGAGTCTGTGGAGTCAGAGTCTAGAACGTCGTAATTTAGGAAATCTTTGAGTAGGCAAGGCCCAAATGTCTTTAGAGGATGCACTGATGGAATTTCAGGACAAAAAAACCCAAAATATATGTTTCAAAAGTCCTTTAGAAATTCATCACGATTCCAAATCATATGGCTACAGCAAGACCTAAGAAGCATAAAGAGTCTGCTGTTAGGTGCCGCATCAGAGAAGCCTCTTAAAGGCCGCGACAAGAACAACATAACAATAAATTTGAAAGCTAAAATATAAGTTTCAATAATTACAGCCAACTACACAGTTACAACCCTAGAATCCTAAAGATTAAGCTACTACCACCACACGATATTTTATTGGGAAAGGAAACATTAGGCATGTTCTTATATGTTGTAGTCCTTCAGTTTATTCGCAAAAGAGCTGCGGACAACTAGCTTGAGGCTAAACCCTATGGTCAAAAGGGAATTATTATCATTGGTGTGTTGGCATGATGTCACAGCAAAATAACACAAGAATATGCCACCTGCCGCGGTCAGACTCATAAACAGGTGGATAACTAAAGTGGTCTAATTTAAGAATCGAAAACCTAGAATTTGAATGAGTTTGCTCAAGAACACGAAGAACAGAGTTGGTATGTGTTCAATCTACAACATTCTAAGCCAACCAATTTGGTTTAATTCCTATATCCAACACAAGTATAAGGGATTCAAAAAGCCTAAAAATCTAAGCCTAAGCAAGCAAATTTCATTTACTAAGTCATCATGGATGATTAACAGTCTATTTCATTGATTAAAGATTGATTCAATTCCAAACCATTTGTCTATTATGATCCAAACAAATTAATGGATTCAAATGAGTTCATTCCAGTATGGATTTAACAGTATGGATTCAATTCAAAATTAGTTGTTTAATATGGTTTAGCAAAAGAAGTGGATTCGAATAATTCATTTTACAAGCAGAAATCAAGAAGAATAGTCAACAAAGCTGGAAGTATAAAATTATTGAGGAGGTATTTGGTTTGAAAATTACCTGGAAATTAATGAGAATCAGTTGCTCAGCCTCTTACCACCGCCTGATGCTTGTCGGAAAACTCAAAGGGTGAATTGACAAGGGTTTGCTCTCTATTTTCTCTTAAGGAATTGGAAAATGTAATGAAGGCCACGACCAGATCCATTTATATAAGAGGGCGCGGGAAGACGAAGCTCCATTTTGAAAATAGCCGCTGTAGAGATGACATGTCGCGGAAGTCCAACATCAAGACGCATCACTAAGTCACCTTAGCACTACGATTTTGGGGCTTATTGATATGACAAATATAGTACCCCTGCCGCGAAAGTTATGAAAGGCATGCACCAAAGTCTTATTGTCGCGTCCTTCCTTATAGAGGGTGCGACCTTACCTATTACAGGGTGAGGCCCCAGCCTATCTACTTAGTTGGCCGCATCCCTCACCTTCACAACTGCTCTACATTGCATATCACGTGCTCAAGGCATGTGGCACAACACATACACCTCCTATAAATAGAGCTCCACACCTTGAGATTGGGGGTCCGAGTTCTAGTTCCAACCCTAGGTTTTAATCCCGAGATTTGTGACTACTACACTAGGCGAAGCCCTGACGAACTCTCAACACCCCCTAAATACAGCTTGGGGGTTGCTCCTCTACTTTACAGTCATCTCTCCGGCTCACCCGAAATGACAACATACATGTATTCCTCTCTCTCATCTATCTTGTACACCTATTACGACATTATAAACTTGTACTAAAATGCATATATAATGAGAGTAGGGAAACAAAGTGGACGTAGACTAATTTTAATGACCGACCCACTTTATATCTTGTGTTTTGTCTCCTTACATGCTTTATACCTATTATATGCTTGATATGCTGATATGAGAACAACGTGTGTTAGATTTCTCGTATCATCAACGAATGTCTCCTCCACAGTGGGGTCTCAAATAGAAAATTCCCAGAAGAACTATTCCCCGAGCTCCACTTAAGTTCCTCAAAATTGACTTCGACCATCAGAATTGGTCGCTCCCATTTAAGGTCCTCATAATTGACCTCGACCCTTAGAATTGGTCGCTCCCACTTAAGGTCCTCAGAATTGACCTCGACCCT
Organism: Sambucus nigra; assembly: GCA_949130495.1. Taxonomy (NCBI): domain Eukaryota; kingdom Viridiplantae; phylum Streptophyta; class Magnoliopsida; order Dipsacales; family Adoxaceae; genus Sambucus; species Sambucus nigra. Next base: position 78,607,203 of record OX422220.1, read on the forward strand.
CAGAATTGGTCGCTCCCTCTTAAGGTCTTCAAAATTGACCTCGAACCTCAAAATTGATCGCTCCCACATAAGATCCTCAGAATTGACCTCAACCCTCAGAATTGGTCGCTCCTACTCAAGGTCCTCATAATTGACCTCAACCCTCAGAATTGGTCGCTCCCACCTAAGGTCCTCAGAATTGACCTCGACCCCCAGATTTGGTCACTCTCATCTTAGGTCCTCACAATTAACCTCAAACCATAGAATTAGCCATCCCCTACATTACCTTAGGTCCTCAGAAACGGCCTCGACTCTCCAAATCGTTTATCCTCGTCCCATAGGTTCGCATAATCGACCTTTTTTTCGAAACACCATGTGGTGTCTATTCGACGACTTTCACTTATTACAAGCTCACCTGTTGAGGGGCTCTATAAACACCATATTTTAGGACCCCTAAAGTCTCTTCATAGGTCCCTTGCACCTCCCTAATTCATTATAAACCCTAGGTCATACTCCGAGTATCGATCTAGAGGCCATCAGGCACTCTCGAGCCCCGTTTGAATCCCGTTAACTCAATCATTAGAGAAAAATCTCGATGAATCTTTGAAAGGATGTGATTACCCTTTCCAACGGTTAGCCCCATGCACGAATCGACATAATGGTTTGGACGAACGAACCATTTTACTATAAAAAATCGATCTGAAGGCCACTGAGCACTCCCTGACCCCTATTTTACCCCAATCAACTCCATTATTAGACAAAAATCTCAATGAATCCTCTAAGGGAACTAAAACCCCTTTCCAATGGTCTACCCCATGTGAAAAATAGCATAACCGTTCGGATGAACAATTCGTTTTCCCTCAAAAATTGATCCGGAGGCCACCGAGCGCTCCTGGGCTCCATTTGACCTAGGTCAAATCTTCCGCTCGAATGAGACTGAATGAATCTTCTAAGAGAACTGAATACCCTTTTCAACAGTTAGCCCTGTGCGCGAATCAGCCTTATAGTACGAACGAACGAGCCATTTTACTCCGAAAGGTTACCAGAAGCTTTTAGTCCCCGATTGACCAATGTCAACTCTTCAAACCGAGATAACATCTTTTAAACATTGAAGTAACTCGCATAAACTTTCCAACAGTTTGCCCTGTGAGTGAGTCTAATTTACAATTTGGATGAATGATCCATTACCGTCTGATGATTTCCTATCCAAAGGATTGACGAACGCTTTCGAGCCCCATTTGACCCAACGTCAACTCCCAAACTCGGGAGAATGCCAAGGAATCTTAAAGGTATCTAAATTACCTTTCTAACGGTATGCTCCGTGTGTGATTTGGTTTACGGATTGCGTTTTACGCCCGTTTTTTCGTAAAAATCTGCTCGAGATTGTCGATTGACAGGTCCATTTCCCTGCCTATTGACAATGTGTCTAGGGCCACTTTTCGATTTTAGTGCTAGGGGTATGCCGATAGATAGTCCCCTTAACCTATAAAAGGAGGGCATGATCTCACTCTCAAGGCACACCTCAAATCCATCAATATCATTGATCTCAACAATGTTCTCTTGCAATCAGCGAAGTTACCTTGTGTGAAATTCCTTTCCATATTTTCTTTCCCATCATTATCATAACCAATTTAGTAAAAAATCCTTATCTCTCATCCAACATTCATCCCAACATTCAAGGGAGCACATCAAGTATAAAGATCAAACCACAATCCTCCAAAGAGGTCCAAATATCCTCCTCTCTCTTTAAATTCTTTATTTCGTATTAGTTACGCAAATTCTTAATTTTAATTTAGTTCATACACATTAATATATTATCCTTTATTAGTTATATTGCAAAAACTTTATTTTCTTTAAAAAAAACAAAATAAAGAAAAAGAGGGTTATTCCAATAGGGTTATCCACCACAATTTCTCAAAACTAAAAATATATTTTCAACGCACACACACATATAATAAGCTCCCATTTAAATTTATGGATAAACACCACCCTTCTTCCTCATGTGAACTACATGGAATTTGATGCTTTTTAGGCTACGTAGACGTTTTAGGCCAAAAACCCGAGACTTGAGTCCAATTTTCTCATTTTCATATTTCCATCTTTTTCCTTTATATTAATCTATACCATACTTAAGATTCATAATTTGCATTTTATGTAACAAATATTATCGTTTGATCATAATGATCAATATCTTGATAAGCGCATACTTCATACTTTTTAATTATTACTTCGGGAACATTCATTTGGATGCTCACTCTATATTTTTCATGGTATGAGCCGAGAGATTTCGATCTTCGTTTATATATACACGCACATACACTTCACGGAGAAATTAAGGAAAATAGTACCACAAGCCCATGAGAGACCGAAAGGGCGGGATGGGTGAATAACACCTTATTATTTCGTAACTTTACCCTCGAACCTCTTAACTATTGGTTTCGTAAGCATCAGTTTGACTTTGATGCCGCTCTCTCGAGGCGGCGACATGTTCTTTTGCCTATTTTGTGCAAAATACGCCAGCGACTCCATCTCTTTACATTCACCCCACATCGACGATGACCGAAACGCTCCTAGGTGAAAAGGTTGCGAGACCTTCACTACTTTCCTCCCCCCCGAGATGGGAGGAAAGAGAGTCCCCGAAAGGGAAGGGATGGCCATAGTATTATCCCGCCATAATATTTTAATTATTTTTTGGCATAAGTTGAACTAAAATGAGAACTTTGGGATTTGGATAATTATAACTAGGATTATATTCTGATTTAACTATTTTCGGAGGCTTGATGATAATTAATGTAAGTTGTGGGTTAAAATTGGAGGAAGATTAAGAAAAATATAAAAAGAGTCGTTTGAACAAATGTTGGATCATTTGAACAAGAATCAAGGCTCATTCTAAGTAGGGGATCAAATTATCGTCGAACGACGTCCCACTACATAGCTGATCAGGGTCATTTGAAGGTCGTTTTAAGCGAGGGATAGAAAGAGACGCCCTTCTCATTTGAATGAGGGGCGAATCTCGTCCGAACAAGGTTACGTAAGAATTTTTAATTCGACATGCCCTTGTGCGCTGTCATGGTTTTGGCCCTTGGATTGTTGAGTTGTCAAAATATGATAAGCCCTAATGGGCAAAAAAAGGATATGGAAGGTTTGGGGGTATTTTATAAGGGTTGTTTACTTTATTTGGGTTTATTTTTAGTTGGACGAATAGAGAGAGAGAGAGAGAGGTAGTCTTCCACAATTATTGAGCTTCTCTCCGCCACAAACCACCACTCTACCACCATATATCAACCTTAAATCATCATATTCTTCTAGTCTCCACCATATCCAAGCTTTAGATACTCATTTCCTCCATTGTTGGGCATAGCTACGATTTTGTAGAGTTGTGGGAGGGGGGGGGGGGGGGTGGAGAAGATAAAAATGAAGTTTTCATAGAGTTTGAAAAGGATTTTGAAGGAGTTTTTCTTAGAAGCTAAATGGAACATGCTTTTGAGTGAGTCAACCTCCTTGAGGCCACCTCAGGAGGTGCGAGGTTGCCATCTTCTTATATCTTCTATGCCTTCTTCCATTGTTTGTGCTTCATTGAGGTGGGAAAATTTGCTTTAAAATTAAGACTTTATTTATGTATTTATAGTCTTTTTGTTAGAATGTATGAGTAGAATGCTTATGAACTTGATGATGAATTTTCAAGTAAAATTAATAATAAACATTTATATGAAATAAAAATGTTGGAAACATGTCATTTGGTTGAGATAAATGAAGAATATATATTTCAAAGTTTCTTGAAATAAAGATTGGGATTTTTTTGAAAATGGTGCATTTTCTAGAAGTTTAATGTTAAACATTTTATGACATATAATGTTTGAAAACGATGTTGGTTTTGCAAAATAATTTGTTGAAATAATGTTCTAAAGTTTCTTGCAAAAATGAAGATTTTATGAAAATGGACATTTGTTGAGTTTGAAAAAAAATGTCTTTTATGCCTTGAAAGTGTATATTTGCAAGTATTATGAATTTTTAGAATAAAATGTATGTTTAACCCACCACTTCACCATAATAGCTATTTTGCAACTAATAGATTAATTTTTATAAGTTTTTACAACACTTACAAAAGTTACAACGATTTTGGACACTTAAAGAATTTTTAAGTGTTCAAAGTCGTTGTAATATTTATGATAAGTAATAAGTGGAAAAACCTAAAAGGATTACATAGGAAAAAAAATTCGTCAAATTTTTCTCACTAAGTTTCCTCTCCAAAACCTTCCCTCAAAGGGTTCTAATCAAACATCCCCGTCCCTCCAAAACCTTCGTGCAAAATCAACTTCGATTCAGTCTTTTCAGTGCGAAATCAGAAGGTAAACTTTACATAGCTTTCGATTTTAAATTTGTTGTGTTCCCTCTCTCCTTCGTACTACATTTTCAATTTAATTTGTTGTTAAAAGAGATCCCAGTCGATCTTTTCCTATGATAAATACCAGTCGATCTCTTGTTCAAAGGCTAAGTTTGTCATATTTTCTCTATGTATACCTGATTGATTATGGTTTTGTCCAAGATCATCCTATTTGTGTTTTTTTAAATTATTTTAGCCTCCTTACATAGTATAACATATGGTTTAAAGGGTCACTAGTTACTTAGTTATTAAAGTGGTAGTTGGAAGAGATGTTTTAACTACTGGCATCATTGGAATATTTGAAAAGATGATGGAATTTAATACACTAATACGTTTGTATGATTATGAAAATAAATAAAAAGAAGATAATTAAATCGATTATTCAATCAATTTTACAATGATTGTTCATAATAAAAATAGATGCATGTTGTTGTGATCTTTATTTACATATTTGCTGCAAAAATATTAATCCCGGTTAAAAGGGATCAGCTTCGATTTTTTTATGATGTTTTATTTTTATAAATTATTTTTAGTAGATAGGGTGATGATAATAGTCTAGTTATTTATAGGTTTATAAAATTTGTACATGATAGTTTAATTTGTCAAAAAATTGTCAATGCTTGGTCCATATTTATTAGTTGGCACGTTGGAATGATGAAATGGAAAGGCACACATTTTTTGGTGAAGAAATTATGGGTATATGGACCATTTTTGTATTTGTGTAAGAAATTATTAGTAGATTAACCGATGTCGATTTTTGTTCTAATCGATTAATCGATACCTTCCCCTGTGCGTTCTTTGTTTTTATTTTCTCAAAATCTGACTTTTCGATCTTTGTTTTTATTTTTTCAAAATTTGACCCTTAATGTATATTTTAGGTGTAGATCTCAAGAACAAAATTGAAAGTTATGGTTCAGATTCAAAAATCGGACGTATGGGTTTCATTCATGGTGTTTACTTTCAGTTTACATTATAGGTTAGGGTTTCAATTAGATGAAAATAGATTAATAGTGACACCATATTTGTGTACAATATATATATATATATATTGTGGTGACAATTATATTCAACACAAATAAATGAGAAAAGCGCAATCACCAAAGCATGTAAAGAATGTAAAAGATTCCAATCACACAACACAGTATATACGTGGTTCAGCGAGAATGCCTACGTCTACGGTGGTGCAGTCAGTATTATTTCGATGTACTCCGGGGAGTGTTTTCAGAGAATACAATCGTTCCTTTTGCCCCATGCTTAGGGTTTATTATATACATGTTTATTGTCGGGGAGTGGGGGTGTTGGACTCTCCCACCTCCATCTGTTCCTCCTAGAATATCTCCCTACGAGATTTTAGGAGTGGATTAAGTCATAACTGAATTCAGTTGAGATACGAGGGGCCCAAACTTTGGGCCATCTCTATTAGGCTACTCGTCTAAGCCTGTGATGGCAAATCCGGGTACCCACAATTGCCCCTAAAGTTGTTGGTCCACAATTTGGGCTCAATAAATTAAATGATTTGCCATAATGGCTCTCTTGTAATTTGTGTAACTCTTCCCAAGATTGAAAACTGATTTAGGCGAAAGCTTGCTTCGGGTCCTGTGCACGATGATTGGAAGCATTTAAAGGTCATTTAAAACAGCAGTCCGTAGTTGTCGTTTCGAACTTTTTTAAGTTTTCTCATCTTTTTCAAGCTTTTACTTTTGCGCATTCCTCTCCAGGTCTTTGTTTACTTTGATCTTAATCTTCTTCGTCGTCTGAGCTTGTGATCTTGCATCGTCCAAGCCAAACCTTCATCTCGTAAGTCCCTTCTGCTCTCTCTCTGTGTTCTTTTTGTTGAATTTGCTTCGAATTCATAATTAGGGTTTATAAATGACGAAGATAGGCAATAGATCTGTGTCAGAGTCTAGGAAGTTCGATAATATCCCAGACTGGGTAGAAATCGTGTGCGCCTCTATCCCTAAGAATGTTAGAGAGATAGAGGATGCTCATTGGATTCACGTTTTGTTGCTATCCCAAGGGGGCTCACCTTCCCCCCAAGAAATTTATTTTTGCACTTCTTCGGCTACTTCAATATCGTTCCTGCACAGTGCTCTCCCAACGTCGGGAAGATAGTCAATGGTGTCTATAGAATAAATTAACTTTATGGCACTAAATTAGGACTTGCTGAAATTTGTTTTTGTTATTCCTTCTCTCGAACTAGTTCTGGCCTTCTTTACCTCAAGGCTAGGAGTCCTGATAGGGTATTGGTAGTAAACCTACCTGATTCCCATAAGGATTACTGGTAAGAGGGTTTTCTTGCTATAAATTGGCAGTTTGCCCCTCATACTGAGGGGTCGAGGTCTGATAGATTCACAGTCCTTTTTTATAGGAAAGAGTACATAGGTAATCTTTTATCTGCTCATTGGTCTTCCTGTTAATGTTTGATTCTTCTGATATTCTTCTATTATCCTTTCAGCGAGGATAAAGAACTTGGAACCTGCTCTTAGTGAGGTTCGAGCTGCTGAGCTGATTAAAGCTTGGAATATCAGAGAGCCTTTAGCTGAAGGTGAGCATCCCCGATCGACTACTTTTCTCCTGGAGTACAAGAACACCGGGTCTAGTTTCATTGCATGGCCTGTAGACAACATTCATGTCTTAGATATTACTAAAGAGGTTGCTGCTGACCCCATCCAGTTGGACAAGGAAGAGAGAAACTCTGAAAGTGATATTAGAGGAGGTGATGAAGGTTGTTCTAGTGAGGCGAGCTCTAGTAGTGAAGGTTCTTCTAGATCGAAAGAGGTTTCTGAGGCTCAAGAGTATTCAAGTACATCCAACAGTTCCAGCAAGGAAATAGCTCCTTCTAGAAGAAATTTGATCAGGGATGATGATAATGAGGATGATGTGCTTCTCTCAAGGAGATCGAAGAAGCAAAAGTCTATTGGTGGAGAAGTTGCCACTGGCTCTCAATCTACTGCCAATGAGCAGGAAAAGAAGAAAAAAGAAGAAGAACAGTTGATAGAAAGAGAGCGAAATAAAGAAGAGGAGAGAAAGAAGGTTGAAGAGAGAAGGAAGGTGGAGGAGAGGAAGAGAGCTGAGAGGGAGAAGGAGAGATAAGGTGAGAACAAAGACTGGGCATGCTCTGGTGCCCGTGTCCGCTTTACCTGGGGGGACTCGGTCTCCACCTCTCCCTAACTGGCTCTTGCTCTGCTCGAGCGAGCAGTTTTGCTCGCTGATCGACAGAGGGCAATGGGGACTGACCAGTTAGCCCTGCAAGTGAGCCAAAGGCTAGCCTTGGTAAGTCTATTTTTGTACTCTAATACTTGTAATATTCTGTTCTATGCTTTTTCCTAATGCTTCCTTTTCATTTGCAGTTTGTGATCGAATTCTCCGTTCTCTACCGTACTCGCGATGAGCTAGTGAGTAGGAATACGGATTTAGAGAAACAGAACATCGATCTGAAGGGGAAGGGCACTGAGCTGGCAGCCACTCTGAAAGCTGCTAGCGAGGCCTAAAAATCCTCTAATATTTCCCTTGCTGAAGCCAACAGGGTGAAGGAAGCGGCGATTAAGGAACTGAACGAGCTGAGGCAGTCCTATGATCTGGTTTGTAAGAGCAAGCTGGCCGTGGTCGAGGAGAACAGGGTGTTGTCAGAGCAGGTGAAGAAGGTGGAGTCTGAGGCTGATACCATTAAGGATAGCTCGTATAACTCTGGGTGGGTTGTCTCATATGAGGACGCTGATGCTCAGATAGGTTACATCAGCCGACTGAACTTCAAGAAGGGCTAGAACAAAGCTCTCCTGGCTGCTGGGGTTGATGTTGATTCACCCTTGTTCGACGAGCATGATCCATGCCCCAAGCCTGTTGTGGATGAAGCCCCTACCCCAGCCGTTGAGGGTATTTCTCCTGCCTCCCAGACAGTTCCTGTTGATGCTCTTCTTGCTCGGGGGACGAAAGTTATCCCTTCCGAGGGAGATGCTCCTCCTACTGCTAATAAGGGGAAGCAACCAGCTTCTTCTGAACCAACTGAGGTTGCTAGTTAGTCTACTCTTAGGACTTCTCTGTATTTTTACTTTACTTGTACTTCTTTTGAACAAACCAATGTAACTGTACCTTTTTATTCCAATGAAATGAAAGTTATTTATTTTCTGTGCATTGATTCTTCTGCTTTTTACTACTTGTTGTATGGCTTGTAGTTAATTGATGTAGACAAGTATATACCCACCACCTCTCAGTTAGGAAGGATCCTTGGACCTAACGCGAGCACCCAGGTTGGTCAGGCCTTCGTTAGGATCTACAAATCTATTAGGTCAAGAAATAAGAGCTTTAAGGACCAGTTTGAGCTTGTCGCCAAGCTGAAGGACAGACTTCGGGAGATAGAAGAAGTTGGTGCCTCAGTCCAAGAAGAAGTAAACACTTTGAGAGCTAGGCTCTTATATACCTCTGAAATTAATCAAGTCGGAGAAATTCTTCAGCAGGAGAACGAGACTCTGAGGAGGGAGGTGTCGCAACTCAGGGAGCATGCACCAAGCATCGCACCTCGTGTTCTACGAGGTTCCTCTTCATCAGCTGTTCCGCAAACTGGAACAGAGCCGAGGGGTTCTCCCCTAATTTCGTGAGAATCTACCTCATCGACGGATTCGAGAGCTGGTCCTAATGCAGAGGGTCCAGCTAGGGAGATTGACGATCTTTGAGAAGACGTCCATCAAGCGTACGTGATTGCTATCGGTTTTTAATGGGACATCACACGGTTGAGGCATCTGTTTAAGAAGGAACCTTGGTGAGTGTGGGCTGATGGTTATGGCCACGATTGGGCAGATGCTCTGACGAGGCTGGCAGAGTTTGAAGAGCTCGCCTTTATTAGGGGATGGTTAAGCGCCCTCAGGGAGTTGCGAGTCCCGAGGAACTCAGTACTCTGGTACCGTCATGATATCTCTTTTTTAACTTTGAGGCCTAATCCTTTCAGGAGGGACGACCAATGGATCCCTATCGATGCTATCCCTAGGCAGCTGTTAGAAACAACCACCAATGAGGTCGAGTAGGAATTGGCTCCTCACCTGGACGATGGCCGAAGAGCATAAGTGGTTGACTATCTTGTTCAGAGGCCTCAGCCTCATTAAGATTTTACCACCTGTAACTCTTTATATATATGTAATGAAGTAATGTAATATTAATGCTTTGGGTGATCTCGCCGACTAAACACGGGTTGTAGATTCTTGTTGTAAATGTGATAAAGTAATATAATATCTATGTTTTGAGCGATCTTGCCGACTAAACATGTGTTCATCATTTATCTCTCACTTAATTATCTTGGGCCCCTGGTGGACGACTAGATTGGTAGGGTTGCAATGTTGAGTAAGTGTCCTCCCAGTCCAGTATTCTTATAAGATACCATTCTGCCTCACTTTACCTTTTAGGTCGTGTCGTCACACTCCCTTAGGCCTAAGTGTGGCAATGGAGAGGATATACCTGGCATTGGATGTTCTATCCGAGCAGGTTTTTTTAAACCAAAAATTATTTCGTAACAAATTCTTTTTTGGCCTAATTGCCTAAGGGTCCCCTGTGGGGCTTCATATATTGCCAGGGGCAATGCTAAGAGGTTGTTCGTATTTCATAACAAATATCCGAAGAGGGTGATTCCCTGCTCCTGCATACTTAGTAATATTCATGTCACTTGGAAAAGGTGTGCAAGCTATAAAGTTCATAATATGAAATTAACACTTCAAGATGTCACACTTCAGAATGTCACTGCCAAACCATCTTTTATTAATCATAAGCAATAAAAACTGAGTTGCCAATTCCAAAAATGCGATAAAAGATGAATGAAAAAATTAGAAGTAAAATTTCTTCAAATTGGCTGCATTCCAAGCTCGGGGTATCTCTCTGCCCTCCAGCGTTTCTAAGTGATAGGCTCCTTATAGGTCATCCCTTTCTACCTTGAATGGACCCTCCCAATCTGGACCTAACTTTCCATCTGATGGTTGTATTGCACTTCTAAAGACTTTCCTTAGAACGTAGTCCCCAACCTGGAATGCCCTCGGATTGACCTTCTTGTTATATTATTTCGCGAGCTGTTGCTGATAGCGCGCCAGCCTTACTAGGGCTAGTTCTCTGCGTTCATCAGCTAGGTCAAGTTCAGCGAGCAATGCTGCATCATTTTGGCCTTGGTCGACAATGGTGGTTCTCATGGTGGGTAGGCCAGCTTCCAAGGGGATGATTGCTTCCATTCCATACGTTAATGAGAATGGGGTTTCCCCAATTGCTCGCCATGGGGTGGTGCGATAAGCCCACAAAATATGTGGCAGCTCGCTTACCCATGCGCCTTTGGCTCGCTCTTTTCATTTTTTGAGCCCATCGATCACTGTTTTATTGGAGGCCTCGGCTTGACTGTTACTCTGGGGGTAGGCCACCGAGCTAAAATAGTGCCTAATCCCGTGTTCTTTGCAAAAGTTTTGGAAAGGGCCACTCTCGGACTGTGTTCCGTTGTCAGTGATGATTGTTCTGGGGATTCCAAAATGGGTGATTATATTCTTCCATATGAATCTCATCATATCTGCATCTTGAATATTTACCAGTGGTTCTGCCTCGATCCATTTGGTGAAGTAATCTATTACGACCAATAAATACTTACAGTTGTCGGTGGCGGTAGGAAGAGGGCCTACGATGTCCATCCCCCATTGAGCGAAAGGCCATGGGCTGGTAAGAAATCTTAAGTCGCTGGAAGGTTGATGGACCATATGAGCATGTAGTTGACATTTCTCGCATTTGCGAGCATATACTGCCGAATATTTTTGCATATATGGCCACATTAGCCTTTCTTCATTTCTCAGAAAGCTAGTGACCTCCCCCTAATGTGGCTTCCACAGATTTCTTTATGGAGCTCGCATAGAACTTGCTCGACGTCCTTCGGATGAACGCATTAAAGGTAAGGGCCGGTAAATGATCTCTTATATAATTTCCCCTCGGGGGATAAGTGAAAGCAAGTAACTTTGACTCTTATCTGATGAGCGGCCTTCTTGTTGTTCGGGAGTACACCATCTTTCAAATAGTCCCTCAAAGGGTCCATCCAACTGAGCACTGACTCAACCTGGAGCATATGTTCCATTCTTGGTCGCTCGTCGCTCTGGTTGATGCTCGAATTGGCGAGGAAGTCAATGGGGATCGTTCTTTTTAAGTCGGAATTGATTGCAGAACTCAGGGCTGCCAGGGCGTCGGCATGGCTATTCGTTCCCGTGGAAAACTATTGGACACTGACTTTTTCAAAGTTGGACAATATCTTCTTTGCCAAGGCGAGGTAGGCTGCCATCCTTTCGTCTCTTGCGTTGAAGTCTCCATTTATTTGGTTGGAGACCAATTATGAGTCGCCGAAAACCTGTAGCTGCTTTGCCCCTAGTGCCTGTGCTTTTTGTAGGCCGGCTATCAAAGCTTCTTATTCTGCCTCGTTATTGGAGGCTTCAAATCCAAGCCTGATTCTCTGCTCGAGGATTGTGTCTTCTGGAGTAATGAGCACAATGCCTACTCCTTCCCTCTTTGAGTTGGAGGCTCCATCGACACACAGTTACCAGATTCCTGCTGAAGGGTGAAGCTGGTCGCAAGGCTGTTCGCTAGTGAATTTTGCGATGAATTCGACGAGGACCTATCCTTTAATTGCATTCCTGGGCTAAAATTGGATATCAAATCGTCCGAGCTTGACTGACCACTCTGCCAGATAGATCTTCTTTCTGCAGGACTGCTTTAAGGGGGTGTGATGTAAGGACGATGATAGTGTGAGCTTCGAAGTAGTGCTTCAGCTTCCTCGAAGCTATTACTCGTGCAAAGGTGAGATTTTCCAGTGGTAGGTATCGCTGCTTGACGTCCAATAAGGTTTGCTCTCATAGTAAACTGGATGCTGGGTTCCTACTGTTTCTCACACCAGTGCAGAGCTGACGACGTGGTTGGAGAGGGCGAGGTATAAGTAAAGGGAATCATCTTCTTGAGGAATAATGAACAAGGGCGGTGAGCTAAGGTAAGACTTGAGCTCTTCCAATACTTGCGAGCAATATTGATGCCATTCTACTGTCTTGCTTACTCTTAAGAGCTGGAAGAAGGGCTTGCACTTCTTAGAGGACTTCGAGATGATATGATTCAAAGCAGCGAGCATGCCTTTGAGTTTTTGGACGTCCCGTATTATGAGAGGGGGCTGTATTCTGTTGATCGCATCGATCTGGTCTGGGTTGGCCTCAATGATTCTCTTGCTAACCAAATACCCGAGGAATTTTCCTGACTTAACATCGAAAGAATATTTGCTCGTGTTGAGTTTCATTCGGTATTTCCTAAGGATCTCGAAGGTATTTGATAGATCTGAGAGATGGTCCTATTTGCACTTTCTCTTGACGAGCATATCGTCGATGTAGACCTCCATGGTATCTTCCATTTGATCTTTGACTATCTTGGTGACTAGCCTTTGGTAAGTTGCTCCTGCATTCTTGAGCCCAAAGGGTATAACTTTGTAGCAGTATAATCCGACAGTAGTGATGAACGCTGTCTTATTTTGGTCTGGTGCATGCAGGGGGATCTAATGATACCCCAAATATGCGTCCAGAAAACTCATTCTCTCGTGAGCTGCTGTGGCATCCACCAACTGGTCAATTTTTGGAAGAGGGAAACTGTCCTTAGGGCATGCCCCGTTAAGGTCAATGAAGTCAATGCAGACTTTCCATTTCCCATTACTCTTTGGAACTACTACTGGGTTGGATAACCATTTAGGGAATTAAACTTCCCTTATGGATCCTTCATCCAACAGTTTTTCAACTTCTTTCTCTACGGCTTTAGCCTTCTCTGGCACGGTTCGCCATGCTTTTTGTGTGATAGGTCTGAAGGTGGGGTCGACGCATAACCGATGGCAAATCACACTGGGATCGATTCCAGATAGCTCGTATGGTTCCCACGCGAAAATGTCAATATTACCTCTCAACAATATTGTCAGTTCCTTTTTTCTTGATCTGTGAGAGAAGCTCCAATTAAGAACATCTTATCTTTCTTATCCCCACTAGCTGCGATTTTTTCCAGGTTTTCAATGACCCGTTCAGAGGGGGGAGCCTGGTCTCCTCCACTCCGGGCCTTCCATATCTTAATTGCTATTTTGAAGGTACCAAACCTTCTTGCTCCTGGACCTTCTCCTTCTCGACATTCTTCTCTTATTTTGAGCGGATAGCTGCTATGAAGAACCTTCTTGCCATCGCCTGATCCCCGTGAATCTCTATTACTCCTCACTCAGTGACGTACTTGAGTTTCTGATGGTAGGTCGAAGGGACTGCCTTAATTGCATGTAGCCATCCCCTGCCTAGGATAGCTTGATATGGCGAGTCGATGTCGACTACCAGGAACTCGATCATCTTGGAGACACTTCCTGCCCTTACTGGAAGCACGATCTTTCCCAATAGAATAACCATTTTCCAGTGAAGCCGACTAAAGGGACAGTGACTTCCTTCAGTTCGACGACGCTTAACTTTAATTTTCTGAAGAAGTCGAGATACATTACCTCGAATGATCTTCCTTGGTCGACGAGCAACTTGTCGACGTCATAGTTGGCTATCCTGAGCGTAATGATCAATGTGTCATGATGTGGGGTTATTACTCCTACCAGATCTTCCTCTGTGAACATGATATGTTTGCTATAGTCGACGTCATCTGCTCGCCGATACTTTCCTGATTCTGTCTTTGCTGGATCGATCTGAAAAGCTTGCATTACCGCTGTAAGCTTTTTTACCTCCATCCGAGTTGAATTCCTTTGAATCTGCTTCATATTAGATGCCTCATAAATTACTGCGAATTCATGGCCAGTATCGTCCTCGAGTACGTTGTCGGGCCTTATGTCTCCATTGGCAGCGACTTTCTCTGCCTTCTTCTCCACAAACTCGTTCAGGTGCCCAATCTAAGCCAATTCTTTGAGGTGAGACTTAAGATCTTTACAATGCTCAGTCTTATGTCCTCCCTCCTTATGAAAAGAGCATCTCAGCGCGTTGTTTCTCTTTGAGGGATCTCCTCCCATTTTTCTGGGCCACTTAACAAATGGCTCGTCTTTGATCTTCGCCAGGATCTTGTAGATTGGTTCTTTGAAAATAATGTTCACTGCCTAAAATGCTTTCGAAGCATCGTTCTTTCCTCCGTTCTTGGAGCCATTTTTGCCCCCATTCTTGCCCCCTTTCTTTTGGTTTCAACCTCATCGTTGCCCTTAGCAGGAGCTTAGTTCGGTCATTCTCCCCTGTGCTGAGGCGGGTCACATATTCCACCTTGGCATACTTCTCGATGTGAGCCATCAGGTCATCGATGGTTGTGACCTCCTTCTTCGTCATGGATTGGTGAAGGAGGCAAGAGCTGGGTAGGCCGATTTTGAACGAGGCCACCGCTACCTATTCCGAGCAGTCCTCAACCTCGTTGAATAACTCCCAGTACCTTTTTGCGTAGTCCCGAAGGCTTTCTTGAGGCGTCTTTTTCATTGTTAGTAAAGCATCCATCCTTTTGGGATGGGAGATACTAGTAATGAAGAGAGCCGTAAAGAGCTCGGCCAGGGACTCAAAACTCCTGATAGACCTGTAAGGGAGTCTCTCGAACTATTTTTGGGCCACATCATACAGACTCGAAGGGAAAATTCGGCACATCAGTGCATCTCGATGGTTCCAGAGAGTCATGGCCTACCTATATTGCCTAACATGATCAATAGGGTCAGTTTTTCCGTCATAGATCTTGAATCTCAGAATAGCAAATTTCTTGGGGGCTTCCTCTTCTTCTATCTCCCTTGAGAAAGGGGATTTCATCTGGGTCTTGAGAGCTCGTCTAGTAAGCTCCCTGGTTGATCTGGCACCTCGATGAGCGGGGTGATGGTCCATTTCCTTCCAGACCAAATTTTGTATATCTTTATCACCTCGATCTGGGCTCCTGTAACGACGAGCTGGTCGTTGTTGCTCGAGCAAGTCACCATCTGACTCGAGCTTCTCACTTCTTTGGGATCCACGTCTGGGGCTCCTTCCTCAGTTGCGAGACTTGCTCGCCTGAGGGCTAGGAGTGCGGTATGGACGTCGCCTAGTGCTGCGATGGAGCTCTATATCCATCCTCTCTAATTTCCTTTTGAGGCAAGAATTCTCAGCCTCTTACTTGCGAGAGGACTCCCTATGGTCTTGGAGCCTTGCCTTATAGGTATCAATCAATCTGGAGATTTGTGTGGACCTCGTTGGTCCTTGGCTCTCCTCTGAGGCTGGCCTCTCCGGGCGAGCCCTACGATCTGAATGCCAAACTTCAGATCTGATCCTGCGAGGGGCAGGTTGTTCTTGAATATCCCCTGCCTGAGGGGCGTTGCTACTGTGACCATACATTTTAGTTTCTTTGTTGGTGAGAGCTTTCTTAAAGGAGACGAACGCTTCCCACAGACGACGCCAATTGTGGTGACAATTATATTCAACATAAATAAATGAGAAAAGTACAATCACCAAAGCATGTAAAGAATGTAAAATATGCCAATCACCCAACATAGTATATACGTGGTTCAGTGAGAATGTCTACGTCCACGGTGGTGCAGTCAATATTATTTTGATGTACTCCGGGTAGTGTTTTCAGAGAATACAATCGTGCCTTTTGCCCCAGGCTTAGGGTTTATTATATACATGTTTGTTCTCGGGGAGTGGGGGTGTTGGACTCTCCCACCTCCATCTGTTCCTCTGTAATACCCCGTATTTTTATGCTATATTAATTTGGGGATTTATTAAATTTAATGTGAATTAATTATTTAATAAAAATCCGAAAATTAATTATGTTATAATTATTAACGTGATGAGAGTTAGTAATTATGGGAAAATTTGTTGAATATTACTAATGAGCAAAGTAATATATAATAGTGGCCATATTAAATGTCACGAGTGAATAAAATGATAATTTTAGAAATTTGAGTCGGGACGCACCCGTGTCGTGTCGGGACTAAATATTGATAAATAAAAGTAAATATTTTATAAGTTGTTCATATGGTCGTTTTGAGTGCTCCAACGCGTCCGGAAGGGTCGAGATAGTCAGAAAAGTATACTCGGGAGTTTGATTTGGGTCTCGGGGCGTTTTTAGGCCTAATTAGTACCCAGGGAGGGCATTTTAGTCATTTTGTATTTTTGGGTAATTAAACCCACGAAAATTAAAGGGATTATATCAGATGTTTAGGTTATCTCCTAGGGTTAGATAACTCAAAACACTAGAACGGCCATTGTAGAGGAGAGGTGAGAGCTCTCAAGGCATTCCAAGGCTCAAAACTCACCCGTTTGCACCGCCGCCACCGCCAACGCGTAGATCGCGAGACGGGGAACGCAACCACACTAAATTCAACACCAAACCAGATTTCTGAAAATCCCAGGCAAGTGTTTATCTTGCTTATTTCGTTGATGCATCATCCATATTAGTTTAGGAGTTATTAGGATGAGATTTATGGAAGAAAAACCCAATTTGAGATGGGAAATTTTCATGTAGTGATGATTTATATGATATTCTCGAAACCCTTTGTCATGTAAAGGATTAAGAGTTTGATTAAGAAAAGAGTTCTAATCAGATACAAAAAAAAAAATTATTCCGGACGATCGGACCGTTGGAATTGGATGAAATTTTACAGAGAATTAGCTGAAGACGAGAGGAAGCTACAGAAAAAAATTCAGCTCGATCGGACCGTTCAATATTATTAAATATAGTTTTTGCTATAGAGTTTTATGTTTTGAGGAATCTTCTAGAAAATAAAAATTCAATTAAAACTCCATTTTAATTCCGATTTCGAAACCGTTTGAAATTCTCATCTTTAAAAAATAAAATTCAAAATCCTTTAATGTAAGGCGAAATCTATATTTTTGGGATATTTTGCATAAGGGACAATGTAAGTATATATTAAAGGGGAGAGACACGTAAGAGAGAGTTACGTTGGAACATAAATGGATGTCTACTGAATTGTACATTTGGAAGAATAGAGTCCATGAGGGTTACGTAGTAAGTTGGAAAAACCCTTCGAATTAAAGTTAGAAACGAACCATTATACTTGATAAATAATAATGGGAAAATAAGGATAAATGTTGTGAATGTGGGTTATTGGATAAACCTAAATTGATATAATAAAAGTGGTATATTTATATGATTGTGTATGCATATATTATATACTTGTGAAAATCATGCCCGCGCTACTTGCTATCCCTGAGGTTTCCGCGCTGGGACGATCTTATCTCGTGTGCCTTATAGGGGATATTGACTCGTACCCTAGAAGATAGAAATCCTAGGTACAGGCTATCGAATCGGTAGTCACGGTCCTAAGAGACGTGAGGGTATGTACTGACCTCTTGGACTTGGAAACTATGCTTCGCCTCAATATTATTTGTGTATGTATTTATACAGTTCGAGAGTGATTCCGAACTTGTATTCCCTTTAGTACGATTGATACGGGGATTGGATAGCAGAGTATGCCCGAACCATAAAATTTTATGTGGGGTGCTGTTAGAATATATATATTATACGAGTATTTAATATATATATATGAACTTCTGAAATATGGGAAACTGCCTACTGTGTTATGGTAAGTAAGACATGTATAATGACTCAAATTGGAAATACTTGTTTTGAAAAGTATAATATGATATTGAAAAACTTTATGAATCAATAAAGTTAAAATGAGCGTTTTGTACTAAATGAAATTATCCTTTTTAAACCATGATGTTGTTAAATCTTAAATTTTGAGAGTCACCTAAGATAAGTTAAATCCTTGGGGAAGGATAGTGTGATATATGATGAGATAAACCATTGGGAAGGTTAGTGCGATAGGAGTGCACATTAGAAGAGAGGCGAGAATTTCTCAAGAGAGTGTCACACTAATATGTTGTTGCATTGGCCTGTATCAATTTAAATACTTGCTAAACGAATTTTTAAATCATATACACTATCGGGCTCTGACCCATTTCTATTCCTCTTTCTCTCTTGTATATATATGTATATATTACAGGTGCCCAGCCACAGGGGCGTCTTGTTTAGGATCCCTTGGAAGGAACGTGCTGCAGCTTAGGTGGGAGTTGCAGGCCACTTGCTTAGACGATTTTATTTACTTGATTCCACTTCTATCATTCTCCTTATTGGGCATGTGTCGCCCTTTCCACTATTTATCTGTTTTATTGGGACATTTATATTTCAGTTATTTCTAGTACTGTTACTTTGGGATTTATTCAGCATGTATGTTTTACTTTAAGTTTTAAATGCTGGGGTTTAGTTGTTGAATGTTTAAATTAATTGGATTATATGTTCCAGGATTATTGTGGTGTGATTCTTTAAATATTGAATTGTTGTAGATAATTAAATCTTTATTTTCAAAATAAAATTTGGAAAGTAATGTTAAAAAAATGGTTTTGACACTTAGCTTAATTAAATAGGGTGTTAAATTTGGAAAAGTTATTTTTACGACAGTGATGCTAAGAATGAACCAACTGTTCACCTTGATTTTAATTTAATAAAGGAGTGATCGCCCGGTATCTAATTAGGTGGGGTGTCACATCCTCCTACGAGATTTTAGGAGTGGACTAAGTCATAACTGAATTCAGTTGAGATACGAGAGGCCCAGACTTTGGGCCATCTCTATTGGGCTACTCGTCTGAGCCTGTGATGGAAAATCCGGGTGCCCCCCCCATATATATATATATATATATGTGTGTGTGTGTGTGTGTGTGTGTGTGTGTGTGTGCCCCTATAAAAAAAATCAACTGAAAATAATATTTTTTGTTATTTTTAAAAAATAAGTAAAAAAAATTGATAGTTTTTACCCATTGTCAGTTTTTTTACCTATATTCTAAAAATAACAAAGCACATTATCTGGAGCTGAATATATTTGCAAGGGCACATTGAAATATCATGAATCTATATAAAAAATATGAACTCAAAATTACTTTTTTTACTATTTTAAAAAAATAGGTATGTTTAATGAGGTATGTTGGAGAGCCTGATTATATATATATAGGTTCTCCTACATCACACTCTATACATCAAATCCAATTTTTTTCTATTGAAATTAACATTTCAATCAACACATGTTCAAAAAATTAGGTTAATATATATTTTTTTAAAATCACAAAATTCTACTGACGCAGACCCTTATAAACAACCATTTTTTGTTGTATTTTTAAAAAATAGTTAGACATTATATTTTGACCTAATTTTTTGAACATGTGTTAATTGGAAGGTTAACTCCATGAGTAAAATAGAAAAATTAAGAAAAAAATTAGGACTTAAAACATGTGTGATATAAGACGCATGATGTATATGAGTCTCTCTCTCTCGCTCTCTCTCTCTCTCTCTTTATATATATATATATATATATAATCAGGCTCTCCAACATACCTCATTAAACATACCTATGAACATACCTATTTTTAAAATAGTAAAAAAAATAATTTTGAGTTGATAATTTTTATATGGATTCATGATATATCAATGTGCCCTTGTAAAAATATTCAGCTCTAGATAATGTGATTTGTTATTTTTAGAAAATAGGTAAAAAAACTGACAGTTTTAAAGGGTAAAAACTGTCAGTTTTTTTACCTATTTTTTAAAAATAACAAAAAAGTTTATTTTCAGTTGATTTTTTTTATATGGGCACACATAAATATGATTAACTCATATAAAAAATATCATCCCAAAATTATTTTTTTCACTATTTTAAAAAATGGGCATGTTCATATATATGTTGCTAGAAGGTATGTTGGAAATCCTCACTATATATATATATTAGGATTGGATTTATTTGTAATTTGAGATTAATTTTCGCATTACTTGTTTGAATCAGTACTAAGAACTACCTGTGTGGATGATATTTGGGTTTTTAATAGATCATTTATATGTATGTATCGAATGTTAATGGGATAATTGTCAGCAATTGGTTAATTTTTTTTGTTTTTTTTTGTTTAGGGATGTGGGGTGGGGGGTGAGCAATGGATTTATCTTAGTTGGAATGGGTTATGATTGCTAAATATTCTTACACCTCTTTTTTTTTTATCGAAATCAAAATCGCAAATCTCAAATTGCTACTACAATCCCATCTGAACATAAATATCTCTCGTCTTTCTCTCTCTCTTTACATACACACACATGCACACGGACACGCACAAACGCGCACGCGCGCACACAAATGTTGGAATTGCAAATACATATGTGCGATTTTGTTAAAATAGAGAGTTTTAACAAAAACGAAGAGTGTGATTGTGTATTGAAATTTATGTAGTTATAGATACATGTGTGTGTATCTATAGGAGTTGAAAGTTAAAGAAACAATAAGTAATGCTGAGTTCGGGTTTGACATGTTTGGGTTTAAGGTCGTGTGCATTACATGTTGTTTTGTTTATGTTATCTTTTGAATATAAATAAGATTATTTTTTGTTTCGGCAATAAAAATATTTGATTTATACTTCATTTGGTTATAAATTTTATTCTCTGAGATTTTAAGATCGTGCTATATATGTTGATAAATTTTTTATACCAAAATAGAGGTTATCGGAGTTAGTGACTATCAAATTATAAACTATTTCGTTTTTAATCACCCATCTACTTCATTAAACATTGATCAAAGATTGTGAACAATAAACTATTGCTTTATCTGCTGCCTGACCCTTAGATATTAAATAGTATATATTAATTTTTTGCTACTGCATCTCAACATACAGAATGTCATCGGAGGTTAGTAAAGAGTGGATGAAGGAATGTGAAAGAGGAAGTGCATTACATTCATTGATTTTGTGAAGAAGAATGGTGGCAGTGAAACCATATTTTCATGCCCATGCATAAAATATGAAAATGGAAACTTGTTGGAGCTTGAAGACGTCCATTTTCATTTGCTTCGTAATAGTATATCCAAGTTTTTCACGTTTTGGCATTTTCATAGTGAAAAGAAAGTCGTTAAAAGAAAAGAAAAAGAACCCACTGAAAGTGTTGAATGCAATGATCTTGTCCTCGACAAACCAAGAATGAAAGAGCTTGTTTATGACGCATTTGAAATGTTTAATCGTGAAGTAGATCTTTTATCAAGTGAGCATCTAAGAATGGAGGCGGTGGTGACAATCGTGACGAGACTAATGAGGAGTTAAAGTATGAAAAGTTACGTAGCAAGGCGAGTGAACAGTTGTACCCATCATATCCTGAGAAACATATGATGCGATATTTACTTATCAAATTGAATAATGTAAAGACAAGATATGATTTGTTAGATAATAGTGTTACGAAAATTTTGGTTGTGTTTAAAGAGTTTTTACCGAAAGAAAATACAGCACCATCCAACTATCCATCCATGAAGAAGATAGTCAAAGAAGTTGGTCTGGATTATAATATAATTCATGCATGGAAAAATAATTGCATTTCGTATACAAAAAACATGCAATGAAGGAAAAATGCCAGTATGCAACCTAACTAGGTATAGGTTGGGAATAAATGGGGAGGGTAAAGTACCTCTGAAGGTAGGTAGATATTTCCCACTGATTCCAAGGTTGAAGAGATTATTTACCATACCATGGATTTAAAATGAGATGACTTGGAAAGCTAGAGCTCAATATAGTATAAAAATCATGCGTCATCCCGTTGATTCATCTATTTAGAAATCTGCTGATGTGATGTGGCCAGACTTTACAACTGAAAAACGTAATGCCCATCTTAGTATAGCCATTGATGATTTTAATCCTTACGGGAATCTCAGCTTCAGTCATAGTTGTTTCCCTATCATTGTTTCTCCTCTTAATATGGGGCCGTCTTTATGCATAAAAAGGGAGTTCTCAATGATGTCAATTTTAATATTCGAACTGCATGCTCCGAGCAAATACATTGACATTTACATGGACCCTTTGCTAGATGAGTTAAATGAATTATGGCTTTAAGGTGTAATAGCGTACGACTTATATACGAAAACTAATTATTCATTGAGAGCAATGTTGTTGTGGGAAGTCCATGATTTTTCTGCATATGGAACTTTATTAGGTTGCACGGTTCATGGTTATAAGGCGAGCCCAGTTTGTGCGAAAAAAGTAAACTCTGAACGACATACGAGTAGTAGGAAAATCTGTTATCGTGGTCATTGAAGGTTCCTTCCTCGTGATCCTTAATTTTAGTATTTAAAATCCATCTCCTCATGCATATGAACTTGTAGTATTTTGATAATGGACATAAAAACAAGTTTAATGAAGGTTTTATTTGGTTTAAACATGGAATGAAGAAATAAGAAAACCCATCCCTTAAGGTATGTGTAATGGGTGTTGTGATGTGTTGAAAATGTAAGGTTTTAAGACTACAAGTGTTAATAAAGAAAATGGTGTTTTTCTTATAAAGTAGTCTTATATGTTTAATGATTATTGAAAATGAAGTATCAAATAAAGATGTTTCCAATTGAGAAGAATATTGCTCCAAAAGGTTAAATAGATGTTAAGGTTTTAAAAACTCTTAAAAAGTTAGTGTGGGTAACTTAATCGTATTTTGGAAAGTTAACACTTGTGAAATTGGAGTAAAAGGTGAGTTTGGAAATTAAAGGGTAAAATGGAACATTTTTATGAAATAAAAACATTGTAAAAGGTGGTACACATGATAGTCCTAGTGAACATGATTTTTGAAATAAAATCAAAACTAAAGTATAAAGGACATGAAATGATGATTTCAAATTGTAACACAATTTGGGGTAGAACCCCGGGTTTGGCTTTGGCCGGGTAAAAGGAAAGGTGGAATAATGTGGACATTTGCAAAATATTAAAACATATTAAAAATCAACTGGGATCACTCAAAAAATTAAGGATGGCTCTGAGCACTGGGGTGAAAGACCCAAAATCACAGGCCAAAGCATATGGTGCGCATAGCTGGTGGTGTGGAGCCCGTTAATGTATGCGGTTATTGAAAGATTCCGAAAAAAAGATAAAGGAATAAGGAACATGTCATGAAATGGGTTATGTGGTGAAAATGTATTAAGACAACCTAACTTAAGTGAAGTAATAAATGTTGCGGTAAAGGATAAAATGAACAAGTGAATGTGTAATGATTAATGTCCATAAGGTAAAGAAGAGTGTACAGTAAGTGGGTAAATTGGTGGTTAAGCAACCTAAGAGGTTTTACCCATAATAAGAACAAGGGTATATTGCAAAAGGTTTTCAAACACTAAATGAGTATTTTCTAACACAGTGTTCACGTGTGTTGAAAGGGTGATTTTCAATGAAAATACTAACGTGGATTAGTAAAAGTAAAAAAAAAAGATAATTTCGGTAAATAAATGCCTTCTGGTCAAACCAAGTGTAGTTGTTTCAATTATTTAACCACGTGTGTTAAATAAAGGGGTAAATGTAAAAATGAGAAATAGAAAGTCTTTTACAAGATTAAGGTGAACTAATCGGGATACAATAAAGTTTTTAGAAGTAAAATTGTTTAATGTATTAAGTATATGTATGCGTATGTTTATCTATATATACAAGGTAGTTTCATGTGAACATAGGTATAATGTGTTAAAGTCTTCTTTATGTCGTTTGATTCTATACTGCGTTTTGTATATTTCCCACTGAGCATTCAGCTCACTCCCTCATTTTATTACGGCATGTTGGGTGCGGTCTCGTATTTTGAGAGCGTTATATAGGTAAGTACTCTCTTTTATTTACGTTAGTAGCTTTGTATATACTTGGACTCCGGGGTGCTCCCCATGGGTTCCTCACGTAGTTTGATTTGAAATTGGAATCGCATGCTAACAAGTGAAGTATTAAATAAAATCAAACTGAATTAGCAACATTATATAGGTTGTTCATTGCACTTCACACCTAATGCTCGGATCGAATCGGATTGACCACGAGTAACCCATAAATCTGGGCCAAGGCATTACAAAAATAAATACACAATTACAATCACACACACACACACACACACAAATATATATATATATATATATATATATGTGTGTGTGTGTGTGTGTGTGTGTGTAAAATAAAAGCCAGAATAACGAAATGAAAAGAATCGTATCTTACCACAACTAATTTGTTTAAGTCAATCATTCTTGTTTCCCAGAAAAATCCCCAAGAGGGGGTGAATTAGATTTTTATGCAAATTTTATCAATTAAAACTTATAATGTAAAACTAGTAGGTGCATGCACTAAAATAACGGTGTAAACAACAATAACTAAAGACCATAAAGAGAAGAAAATATTACACATAATTTATATTGGTTTTGCTCAAACAGTAAGCTTACGGCCATTCTTCAAGGAGATCGCGTCTACTTAAATTCCAATATCATAATCCTTTAAGGGTGGGAACAAAACATCGCATACAACCGAGTAGCTAAGATCAATATACTAATTTTGCAACTGAGTAGGTAAAATTGAGCTACTAATTTTTTCCAACTGTGAAGCTTAAACCTAGCTTCAAATTTTGCAACATGGAGCTAAACAGAGCTCACAAAAACTAGCAATAACACCCTCTTGCTTTGTACAAATGATAAATGAATAGTTGAGTGTTTTTACAATATAACTCTTATGAAGATACAAATTTGGCTCTATAGTGATTTCAAATTGATCTTTGAGAAAGATGAGTATGAGTGCCTTAATATCAGCTCGAGTAGTATAAGTCTTCTTCTCTTGTATTCTTTATAAAAGATGAAAGTATATTTTCTTGAAGTGTTATGTTCTCTATCACTTGATGAATTTGGTCTTCGAATACATGGTGCAAAAATTTGACTGTTGATTATGTTTCTCCAAAATTTACCCTTGGTATTCAACTCATTACACTATATTTAATGCTAATATATGTTCCTTTTTAAAATGATAAAGAAAGATATCATATGGAATGAGCAATACCCCAAATCTGCCAAATTGTCACGGTCATTGACCTTGACAAGTCTGGGGGTGACAACTTTTATTATCATAGACTTGTCACGGTCATTGATCGTGACAAGTTCGTTAGAATTGTCACGGTCATGTCACGGTCGTTGACCTTGACAAGCCTGTGACAATGGTTAAAAAATTGTCACGGTCAATGATCGTGACAATTCTGGGCAGAATTGAAAAAAAATCTGGTGGGAAGTTTGGCCACTGCCACTGCCCAACAGTATATTTGTACCTGTTATAGCAATGTTGTACCTGTTCAAGCATCATATATCCAAATAAAATAGAGATAATGCAAATATACATTCAAAATAGAGAAAATATACATCACGATATAATCCAAATATAATTAAAATGTACCAATTTAAAAATAATTCAATTCAAATAATGTCACTACATGTCTTGGGTAAGGTTAGCTTTGAGGAGGTGAGTAGGCCACACGATATACGAATTGACACAACCACTAATATACATCGTGCCACATTGTTCACGCAACCACAATGGGGAGTTTTCCTTCCCGGGTATCACATGCGTGACGAGCACCTTGGACTCGATGTCTTGAAGCTCACGTCCATGAACTAGTGCACCCTGGACGATATTCGGGTCCCTCAACCCCCTCCATATCCGCTGGCCATCAAATATGTCTAGTATAAATACGTTGGGCCAACCAAGTGTCAACATCGGTCGGTCAAAGGGAGCCAGATAAGGAAGTGGATCATCAAAGTCCGCACCTGTCGGCGATGAAGCAGCGAGGTCCACATCCTCGTCCTCCTGCACCTCCTCCTCCACCACATTCTCCTTCCCTTTACCCTTACAATTTTCGCCCAACCAACGCTTCATGAATGAGAACATATCTTGGACCGTCGCCTCCAAACGGGACAGCTTCGCGTCATGCGAGTCCACCGTTCGAGCCAACCCGGTGTCGCTCATCTCCAATCCGATGATCCTAGATTTAGCCACCCGTGAGATCACCCCCTTGTCCTCCCCTTGCGATCAACGCCAAGCACATGGCTAAGTGCGTCAGTGAACAAAGATGCCTTGTCAGCATCAGACTACGACTCTTGCACTTTCTTAAGCTTTGCCTGAAATGACAAAATAAGTAAAATAAGTAAAACACATGATTAGTAAAATAAGTAAATTAAAAAATTATAACGTAATTAATAAAAATTAAACTGTCGGATTACTTACAATCGTGGCCACGACGCTCGGGGACACCTCCTTATCCTTCCCCTTCTTCGTCCGAAGAGCCACATAAGTATCGAGCCTATGTGGCCTACCCCCAGGGCCACTCCCTGTCCCCTGAAATAAAATAAAATAAAATTAGTATCGGCCCCGTAAAGTAAAATAATGCAGAATAATATATTTCTATATTTATAGAAAAATTAAATCTTACCATCATCGTATGCTCCACCTCGGTGTAAGACGTCCGACCGGAGTAGTGCACGTCCGTCTTTTTTGCCCAATTTTCCCTCCCCGATTGGCGAGATGCCAATTGTCGCTCCCCAATCTCATTGTCAATGAACCTTTGCCATTGTGCCAATGAGATCGGCACCTTCGGCGGGACAGATTCACGCATTCGAATAACGGACTCTCGTGTCTTCCCAAAGTATCGGGTCCGCATACTTTTCTTCCACGTCTTGTGTTGCTCCCTCAACTGCTCCAAGACGGAATCGCGTAGCTTTGAATCCAGGCTGAATTGTTACTGCCCAACAAATACAATGTTAGTTGCGAATAAATATAAATATAAATATAAATTGAAATTGAAATTGAAATCGAAATCAAAATCGAAATCGAAATCGAAATCGAAATCGAAATCAAAATCAAAATCGAAATCGCAATCGAAATATTCATATAAATATAAATATAAATACAAATACAAATACATTACCTGTAGTGACACCCAAATAGCTAACTTGAGCTCATATGGCACCTCTTTCCAACTAATGTATCCCGGGCCGATGATCGTCTTTACCAGCTCGAGGAATCTGGTTAATAGCCTCGACTTGTTCTCGATGTCCATCTCCAATTTACCATATTTGGGGATCCTAGGGGCCGAGGAGCCCTCGTCGCCTCCGCTACCACCGAGCCCAGACTACATCATCATAACCAGCATCATCATCCTCGCCTTAATACCTGAAGGAGACATTTGCTGTAACAAAATGTTATTAGTACAAATCAAAATGAATTAGAAGAAGACATGCAAATATGTAAATTTACTACAAATAAAAATGAATTGTTACGGTTAAACATCCCCACCCCCACCCCTACTGCCCACACACACGCACACTACACAAGAGTGAAAATGATAAAGTGCAAATCAATTAAAAGCATTAAAAATGGATGTTTCAGTACAAATTGGAATATTTATTACAAATTGAAAAATTGTTTAAAATTCGAGTTATCATAAAAAATGGATGTTTCGGTACAAATTGGAATATTTATTACCACCCCTGCCCCCCTTCCCCACCACACACACACACAAACAGACCCACCCCACCCCCCCATCACACACACACGTACACTCACCCTGCCCCACCCCCACCACACACACACACACACATCCCCACCCCCTCCCCCTTCCCCCACCACACACACACGCACACACACACACACATACACACACATGCACACACACGCGCACATACACACACACACACACACACACACACACATATATATATATATAAATGGAAGAGAGAGAGAGAGAGAGAGAGAGAGAGAGAGAAACCAACCTGAAAGTAGAGAGAGAGAGTGAGAGCAAATATGTACAAATAAAAATGAATTGTTACTACAAATATGTACAATTACTACAAATAAAAATGAATTGTTACTGTTTAACATCCCCACCCCCACCCCTACTGCCCACACACACGACACAAGAGTGAAAATGATAAAGTGCAAATCATAAAATCATTAAAAATGGATGTTTCAGTACAAATTGGAATATTTATTACAAATTAAAAAATTATTTAAAATTCGGGCTATCATAAAAATGGATTGATATTCGGTAGGAGCAGCCAAGTCATCCACACTACTATTTAGACGCTTTGGCGCGTGTTGGACAATTGACCACGGCTCGTTGTTGATATACTCTGAGTAAACACTTGGTTAACCTTTTGAAATGCACAAACAAACGGCTCATCGCTCACGTGGTCGTTGCTCTTCAACTTGGACAAGTCAACCATGATCAAATTTGTGACAGGATCAACTTTACAAGCATTTTTATCCTCAACTCTTACCCAGTCATAGTTAAATACAACCTCTTTGAAGCTTATATAATCAAATTCAAATATATTTTGGATTACACCATAGTAAGTCATTTCAACTTCAACGAGGTTTTTATCTTTTGCGCTCGCTCGAAAGAAAGTAAGAGCCTTGTATGAAATGCACGAGTTCTGTACATTTGTACTTTCCTCGTACACTTTAGCGCCGAAAACGTAACCGTTCAATCGATACTTTTTGCACTCTTATGCCACGAACAAGGGTTCAGTGGCTAGACGAGCAAGCCTTGATGTCGCATCACCCGTCTTTAAGAGCTGAGAATATAAATAAATTAATTGTATTAGTTGTAAAATTTGAGTGTAATGTAACGTTATATAACGACCATTTTCATTATAATTACCTCTTGTGTCATCCACAACCTAAATTCGCTGTCTGATTATACCATTATTTTTTGTCTTTTATTATTCTCACAGGCTTCATATTTTCTGCATATTACAAAATTAATCATGTATAAAATAATCTAAAATAATGTTAAACATTACAATAATCGAAACTTACTTTTTACATTCTTCGACATCTACATGTGTGTCAAATAGATAACGAGCTACTTGTTCATGTTGCAAACTCGTTAATTTCACTTGTTTTCCCATTACATGACCACCATCATCGATGAACTCATCAGTGTCATCAACGCTGGTCGAGTTAGACATATATTCCCGAGTATATATTGATGACTCCACGGTGATGTATTCCTCTGCAATTGATCCTGCAATGTATCGCGTATTCTTGACGTAATCTTTAAAAAACTTTCGTCAATCTTTCAAATGGATACATCCATTGATATCTAACTGGACCACAAAGAAGTGCCTCGTCTCATAGGTGTACCAACAAGTGAACACTTATGTCAAAGAATGCTGGGGGAAAGTACTTCTCCAACACACAAATCGCTTCAGTCACCGCTAATTTTGCAACCACTATGTGTTCTCGATTGACTACCTTCTCACACAAGAGTGAGAAGGTAATACTAATTTGCATAATAGTCCTCCGTAAATCCTTGTGCTTGTAGAAACAATGCTTAAACAATAGAGGAACCAATTGCATGATCACATGCCAATCAAGGGACTTACACTTATGTAAATCATGAGTAGCATAATTCACAATCCTTTGCAAGTTGGACGAAAAATTAGATGGGCCCTTCAAATTACATATTATGTCTAAAATCACCTTCCTTTCCCCACTCATAAAAGTAAACGCACCAGGGGGAATTATTGTCCTTTCCCTACTATCTTCTTTCAACCGTAGTTGTGGCTTAAGTTTCAACGATTTAAGGTCTTTTCGTGCATTTTTTCCATCCTTCGAATGACTCCCCCCAAGGCACGTGCCCATAATATGTTCAGCGAAGTTCTTCTCTTCATGCATCACATCCAATACATGGCGCACCGGGTTATTCTTCCAATAAGGCAAGTCAAATAAAATTGACCTCTTAGACCATGCCTTTATTGTCTCAATTTCATTCCTAGTTGGGGTCTTCTTATGCTTGACATTCTTAAATTTGGGATTCTTACCTGGCATATTAGGGCCACATTCAGAAGATTTACTTTCAATTTCTGAACCTGAAAGTTGTCTCGACGATAGCCTATGTTCAACCCCGCCTAATAAAAAATTGGAACCTTTCTCAAATCCGAAACTATGAGACGGGGGTAAAAACCTCCTATGGCAATGGTATAGTTTTTTTGAGCTAAAGGATAGACGAAGAGATTCAGTCTCCTCTCCACAAATAGGATACCCCAAATAACCATGTACTACACAACCGGATAATGTCCCATAAGCTGGAAAATCATGAATTGCCCACATCAACATAGTTTTCAGCGTAAACTCTTCTTTTCTAAAAGAGTCAAATGATTGCACACCCTCTTCCCACAACTCATTTAATTATTCTACCAAAGGAGCCAGGTAGACGTCGATTTCATCACTTGGTGCCTTTGGCCCAGGTATCAACAAAGCCATCATCAAAAATTCAGGTCTCATACACTGTGAAGGAGGGAGGTTGAGTAAGGCTAGGATCACTGGCCATACACTCTGATTGGTGCTTAGATTTCCAAATGGATTGAAACCATCTATTGATATAGCCAAATGAATATTACGCTGTTCTAGAGAAAAATCGGGATACTCATAATTCATCCTCCTCCAGGCTATAGAATTAATAGGATGATGCATGATATTACCCCTACTTCTGCCCTAGCATGCCAAGTCATTGCCTCCGCCATCCATGGTACTGTGAAAAATCGCTTTAATATAGGCCCAACGGGAAAATATTTCAACACTTTTAGGCACTTTTGAGCTTGTGCCTTCCTTACTAGTAGATTGGACATATCTAGATTCATCGCATACCGGACAATGATCGATATTTTCATACTCCTTTTGGTATAGTATGCAGTTATACACACAAGCATGAATCGATTTATACTTCATTCCCAAACCTTTCAAACTGTTCTTCATAGCAGGATAACTATTTGGAAGCGTATTCTCTTTGAGTAGTAAGCCCTTCACCCATTTCAGAATTCCTGTCACTCTATTGCCAGACAAACCGTACTGCGTCTTCAAACTGTGCAAACCAACCATGGCATGTAAAGTTGTTTGATCTTTCTCACAGCCAGAGTATAATGGTTGGGTCGCCTTAAATTTTAAACTTTAGTAGTCATCGTCAAGGTTTATCGTGATATCTTTACGAGCACAAACCGTGTTCATCATCAGTAACCTCATTCTCCTCTGCTTCATAAACCCCGTACGCATCATCAACTAAATCCTCTAACATATTATGATCCACATCATCCCCTTCTACATCTATCCTACTTGTTGAAGGTTGTTGTGAAGGTTGGTCGGGGATAAAAAGAACTTTCAATTCACCATGAAAACTCTAAAATCGATAACTATCTTGCGTACTTGATCTTAACAAATGTAGTTCAACTGTTTTCCACTCAAATACCTTACCATTCTTACACCTAGCACACGGACACGAAGACTCTTCATCATTATGATATCTATTTGCATATTTCACAAATTCATTAGCACCTCTGCGAAACACATCCCCCATTCTATTTGTCTCACCCATCCACTCTTTGTATTTCAGATATCCCATCACATCTACCATAACTAATCACCTATTAAAGGTAAGAAGTGTATATTCATGGATTAGTATAAATAAAACTTAGATTTATAGTATGTTTCATTTAATTATGTCTTGTTATATTTGATTTTTAAATTTCAAATTCAAGTTCAAGTTCAAGTTATAATAGAAATTTCTATTTCCTCCATCTCCTCTAAAGGGTAAGTGGTCCTACCCCATTAAAGACCGCATTTTTCTATAATATACTTAACAACTCATGCACATTGTTACGATTTGAGAAAAATTCGATAGCAAGTCCCCGTAGTTCTCCTAGTACACGACGTAGATTGACAAATGTGAGTATTATTTCAATTGATCAATTGAAACAACAGTCACACTTGTCAATCTAGTATGTACCCAGAGAACATTAGGATACAACTACAGAACTTCCTCTAAAAGTAACAACTTTAAGGCACTAAGAATATTATTATACAGAAATTATGCAGTCCCATACTGTCCAAACGGGACAATTCAAGAGATCTCATTACAGGGGTAATGACTCTCGAACGGGTCTAAGGGCTATTGAATGCGTACGCATAAGAACTAGAAGTCTAGTATCTATGCGCACTATATGTAATTTCAAGTATGTTTCATTTAATTATCATACTATATATATATTGTTCGTTATACAAAGTAATTTTCAAAAAAGTTGAAAAATTCCACCCCCATATGGATAATAATCCAGTGGTCATGCCACTTTTAAAATTAACCAACCTAACATCAATCCACTATTATCCAACCGCAATGTTAACAACAAATGTGTGTCCCATACTCCTTCTAATTCACCTACTCAATTAATTATTTTCATCGATTAAACTAACAATTAAAGTATACAATTATTAATTTACTAATTTACAATGAGGGGCAATCCTACTTTCATATATTAATTTACTAAAAAATTAATAATAAATCAATTCGTTTACAAGGGACACTACTTACTAAAATTAACCCACACACACGCACGCGCACACACACACACACACACACACACACACACACACACGCACACACGTAACCTTACCCCCCGTCACACCCCCCGCATCATTTTCCTCTCTCGTACATACGTATAAACATGCACAATACACACACATATACACACGCGCGCACATACACATACACACGCATCCCCTATCCCCCCATCCCTTCCCCCTCCCCTCCCCCCTTCCCCCACCTCACACACACACATAAACAGCCCCACCCCCACCCCCACCCCCCACCACACACACACACACACACATACACACACACCCCCCCTACCCCACCCCCTCCCCACCCCATCCCCTTCCCCCATCACACACACACACACACGTGCACACACATACACACACACACACACGTACACACACATGCACATATACACACACACACACACACATATATATAAATGGAAGAGAGAGAGAAACCAACCTGAAAGTAGAATGAGAGAGAGTGGAGCAGCGCGTAGATAGAGAGAGAAATTAGAGGGAAACAAATCGGTGAGGAAAAAAGGAGGGGAAATGGTTTTTTACTGACAAATTTGTCAGGTTCATAACATGACCATTAACCGTGACAACTTTATAGAATTGTCATGGTCAATGACTGTGACAAGTCCGTGACAACTGTACTTGTCACGGACTTGTCACGGTCATTGACCGTGATAAAAAAATGCGTGTTTTTTTTGTCACGGTCAATGACCGTGATAAGGCTAGCCGCTGAAAGGGTGCCATTTTTTCCATTTTGGTGTAGTACGTATTTTACTCTTCTTTGTCCCTTGGGTAAAAAGAGAAAGTCTAATGTCATTTCTCTAAAAGTTGCAGATCACGTGCGATATATGAGAGAGAAGTGCATATAATAGTTCAAGTACTCGAGTATTTAATTCGTGGGGACTTTGATTAGCTTATTGTAAGGCCCTGTTTGATAGCAACCAAATTCCATGGCAAATTTCAAAATATTGAAAGATTTTGAATTTTTTTAACTTTTAGGTTGTTTGATGGCCTAAATTTACCTTGGAATTATTTTTCAATGTACAACACTCCTTAAGCAAAATTTACCATATTTAGGTAGCAACCAATTTTTTTTAGTGGGTGTGTGGGTCACCTTTGGGTGACAATTCACTCAAAACCATTTTTTTACTCTCTCTCTCTCTCTCTCTCTCTCTCTATATATATATATATATATATATATATATATATATATATATATATATATATATATATATGTTTCATGTACTTTAGTATATATGAAAATTTCATATATTATGTATATTTCATATATGTATATACTTTCTATATTTAATATATTTTGTAAATTTTCATATATTTCTTATATTATTTAAATTTTTATGTGTATATATATACACATATATTTATATTTATATGTATGTATGTATGTATATATTTCGTATATGTCGTATATTTTGTATATTTTGTATATATAATATATTTCGTATGTGCTTGCTAGCCAACAACAATTTCTAATTGCCATCATCAATTAAATAGATGGTTTAGATGTCAAAATTAAGTTTATCGAGACTTGTTTTTTGTTGGTCCCTTTTTATTTCTTATGCAGAAAGTGTTTTAAGAATAACAAAATAATTTCTAATTTTATGAAAAACTTTTTCCAATTTTTAATTCCACACCAAGTTGTGAACAATTTCTAACTTAACCAAATTTTATCTTGATTAATCCTAAACATCTATCTAGTGATTAAAGAAAGTAAAATAAAGTAAAGAATACTCACAACACTGGATGTATTAGTAAAACCACAACGAAAAAAATTTCGGATGGCCCAAGCCACACAATACTATGAATATGGTTTTACAAAGGTACATACGGTAGTCTTACTCAACGACTCGATCCACCCATGAGACTTGACGCTCCTCTGATCTTCAACCACTCCTCTCATAGTGCCCACGTATAAAGTTCTTCTTTCACAATACCTGTCTAAAATACATGCGTCCACGCATGTCTCGATGTCCACCGATATGGCCTATAACGTCTACAATGTTAAAATCGGACTCCACAGAATCTTCACTGCAAAACCAACAATGTTCACGTGTAGACTCTTCTTGGTTACACAAAGATCACTATAGAATATATTAATGAATACTTGGATATTTGAAACTCTAAGGATTCATTTACTTTGGAAAACCTTAGAAAACTTGTGTGCAGAAACGTTCTGGACGAATACCGATTTTTGCAGAATGCACACTTACAAAATTTGATGAACATACACCATTTAAATAATATTTTTAAGGTAGTATCTCATTTGAGCGACTTAGGTCATCGTTCTAATGAGATGGAATGTCGCTCGAACGACTAGTCCAGTCATTTGAACGATGCGTTGAATTTGAGACCAATTAAATCCAACTATAATCCATCCTCATCAGATTTAAACGATGTGTAAAACATTTTAAAAACACTTATTTAATAAAATAACATCCTTATCCTTATAAAAATTAAATTCCAAGTCCCATTAAATTACACATTCATACCTATGTGATCTCGGAATGCAATTGAACTTGAAAACGATTAAACTTGCACCAATTAAACTTCGGCACAAATAATTCCTTGAAGCTTTGTCGCAACGTCTTCAATTAAACTTCAACACATCAGAGTCTATGTGGGATCGTGACAATAAAAATACGACCTATGAATTAAACGTATTTTGTTCCATGAATAAAACAAAACTATACAATGGACTTAATTGGAAACTTTGTCCTTACAAATCTCTCCCTTTGACTATTCCGGGACAAAACTAACAGCGAAATGCCTAAGCCATGCCGTCAATCCGTATGATGCTTAAATCCCATCCCATTAACCCAAAATAAAAAAATTACAGGACAAGACTAGTAAACAATGGACCGGCAAGCATGAACTGTCTCAGAATGTCTAAAAGTGATGTAATCTTGAAATCTCTAATCTCATTAGGCAAACCTACACACATGAAATAGACAAATACCCAGTGAAGTAGGGAGTAACAAATGATATAAATGAAAATGAAATATGTTAAAAAAATATTTTGATATCAATTTGAAAAAATAATAACTTTTAAATCAAGATATCAAATGTGCACATAAATAAGATTCCAATGTATATATAAATGTGTGCAACAAATAAACACCGTGCTCAACAAATATACCTTATATCACATACATCTCTCCCCCTTTTTGTCTCAAATAGACAACCCGGTGAAAATATAAACCTATCTAGTATGAAGGACAATCGATGAAGAATAGCCAGATAATAAACAACCAGCGAATAATGATCAATCAAATGAAATCGGCCGCTAGCAAACAGGTAATCATACAAAGAATCATCAATCTATGCAGGTGTGATTAAACATACAGTTTTAGAAATTAAGCATGGATACTAAGAAAAACTGCATATAAACTTACCAGAAACAACCTGGCAGTACCAAAAAAGTACCAATTTGAACCAGTGTACTGCAAACAAAAGGGGAGAAAAAAAAAGAACTATTCCAGACAGGTGCTCGAACGAAGCAGGAACGCCGCTTGAACGAAACAACCACATAGCTCGAACGAATGGCTTCGTGCGAGATACAGTTATCGCTCAAACGACATGCTTCGCGCCAGATGGACTTCTCGCTCGAGCGAGAAAGTCAAATTTTTACAGATTCCCCAGAAAGTCAAACAGTGTTGTCCGATGAAAAATTTTCATAAAAAATCTAAGTGGAAGGGGCTTAAAACTGTAAAACAGTACCAAAACAGTAGCTAAACTAAAAAAACTCAAAAACAACCAAATGTGAGTTACATGCTAACATAGTATCGATATGCTCAAACTTGAACACGAAATTTATGGGCATGGATTACAACATTAATCTTTATCGAACATGGAATTTATCGAAACGATCAAGAAGCTCTAATTGATAGCTATAAATCATCAATCTTTATTTTATCCATATGTGACAATTTAAAGTGTGAGTTAAATGAACTAAACAATCAAATATGCACACAAATTCAAAATTTTGACAATTCTACAAATAATAGCGTCATGATATGATTTTTCAAAGTTGGAATTCGTGGTGCAATCCCGTTTAATTTATCCATCCAAACTCCCTCATATATATATATATTTTCATTTTGAATGAACATAAACTAAATAGCCCATATTGGCATATGATTCTTTTTATGGCATTTAATTTTTTCGGGGATATTTTTAAACGATGGCTTTCACGATGAGTCAATTTTAGTTACTATCCTCACTGTAAACGGTTCTTACATGCACACCTCCTCCTTATGTCTACTTACTCATAGATGACAAAATTGAGATAAGAACATCTCACCAAACTCAAATACGCAAGAGATCCCTATAAACTTATGCATGTGTGCAAATATGGCATATATACAAAGTCAAATCAAAATGCATGTCAACTTTTAAACAACCCCTTAATACAATGGTTATGATAATTCTAAGCATCAATAATTATGACCAAATGTCCTGGCCACACGGATAATGAAAGGAAAGGGTCCAAGTACACCAATATGCCACATCAAACATGTAAACTTAAAAACAAAAACAAATAGAATTTTTTTTTTTGATTTTTCAGCATATTTTGACTCAAATAAAAGCAAATTCTTTTGCATTTTCTAAAAAAATATAAAAAACCAAAAAATCTTTTTGTATTTTTCAACTAAGACTCAATAAATGAAAAAAAAATACAAAATGATACACATGTCATAGCACTAGCAAGATATAAATCATGATGCAAAGACTAGAGTAAGATAAAACATGGTAACACAATCATATTTTAGATTTAACATGGGAAGAATCAAGTGCAACCAAATGAGAACCATGAACTTTTTGTATTAAAGCCACTAAATTCGATTTTCTAACCCAAGTAGGTGTAACATGATGGGTGGGGTTTTTGGGAACTGAAACTACTTTATTTCTAAACTTCCTAGGATCATTCCTAAGGTCGTAGCAAAAACGTCTATGGTGACATTTCCTACCGCAATGTGTGCAAGTGTAAAGACAGAGGGAATGATTACCAAAATATCGACCTCTCCTCATGTTCCTAATGGGCTCTCTCACACGGTTGGTATTGGCTTTGGCAATGGGGACAACTCTATCATCGTAGCCTATACCATACCTATCACTTTTGACTTGAACGTTGCCTAACATCCTATCCAACTTCTCTGACCTAGATTACAAATCAAACTTAACCTTACTCAAGTCTCTCAATCTCTCCTCTAAGTCACAAATCCTAGACTCAAGCACATGCCTAGACTCCTAATACTCTAGCAATTCCTTTTTCAATGTCTCTATCAAACCACGAAGACTATCTCTCTCTTTCTTCACATATTCTAACTTCTCCCTAAACTTCTTCTCCCGTGCCCTAAGATCCTCAATCAAAGAATAATTATTTTCTATGGCATGCTCATTCAACCTGGCTTGCAATTTAGAGCTAGCCCTTTTCACTTTCACCACCTCGGCATATAACTCGTTAAATGCAACTTGCAATTATTTCACATCAACCTCCTCGTCCTCACTAACTTCTCCCTCACTCACTTGGGATTCAAATGCCTCGAAAGTGTCATGCACATGAGTATCTCTATGGGAAAATTAATCGTGGTCTCTCACATGACATGCCAAGAAAGCAACAAACTTTCTCTCACTGGGGAAGTCTCTCCCTCTTTTGTATCACTATCACTTAAGGTGACTTTATAAGCTATCGATTTTTTGCCCTCTTTCTTAAGTCTAGTGAGACAATCAACAACTTTGTGACCATACTCCTCACATTCAAAACACCTATCCGACTCTACCATATTAAGTTTCTCACTCTTAGCTTTAGGGGTGGACTCAACCTTGTTGTTCTTAAATTTCTCAAACTTTTTGGCATCTTTTTGAAACTTAAGAATTTTTTTGAACTTTTTAGCCAACAAGGCGACATCCTCAAAATTGGAATCAGAATCGTCATTCAAAACTATAGTTTCCTCCTTCCGGGATTTCAAAGAAATGCCATTTTCTTTCTTTGGCACTTTCTTGGAGGTAAACATATTGAGTTCATAGGTTTGTAAGTCACCTACAATCTCTTTAAGTTTCGTCGAATCAAGCATTCCTAAGGAGTTTAAAATATTCATTTTTGCATCAAACCTACTCAACAAAGATCTCAAAATATTCTTTATCACACGGTTGTCAGGAATCCTCTCTCCTAAGTTAAATGACGAGTTGATAATATTAGACAACCTAGCGTAAAACTCATCAAACGACTGTAACACCCCGCCCGCCCGGGGAGAGCGAGCGGAACGCTACTATCGATAAAACTAACCAAATCCACAAATAACAAGGTATAGAGCATCTAAATCCCACAATAAAACAAGAAACCACTATTCTCATCTTCAAATTAATACAACAAATCTCTCGAAATAATTACAACAATCCAAATATCTCAAAAATAAAATAAATCTCCAAATGCTCTATACATCAAAATAAATACAAGTCTTCTCATCTCTTGTATTAAAAATTCTTCCCAAATAATCATCGCTAAAATCATCCCAATTGGTCCATAGCACTCAAATCCGTGCTCACCTGCCAACTAAGAAAAATATGGGGAAGTACACAATACGACAGGAATATGCTCAACAAAGATGTTAGTGATGAACAAAGCGCAACAATACGACTACGAATACTCAAATCAAATAATGCAAATCTCAATAGCATTTTATCAATAAATTTCTCAACAACACATTAACCGAAGTCACCAGGCCTCACCATACCGCGCCATACTTTATCAAGTAGCCGAAAAAGGAGTCTTGGCGGGTGCCCAACATCAGTGCCATATTAAAATCTCATGACAGCGTGCTCAAAACAACATGAATAATACCTCATGAATGAAAATAATTCCAACAATTATTTTTCCAGATTTTCAAGAATTTAACAATTCAAAATATGAGTTCAATTAACAAGAATTCAACGGAATAAACACTCGCGAGATTTCAGGAGCATATTGTGTAAAACCCCATACCTCAAAATCATCAAATGAATCATCGCATAATTCAGCCTCAAAATCTAATCACACCATCACGTTCCTCTCGCGAAAATAATCAAATCTCGTTCTATCCCAAACTCGAGAAAATACCAAATAAGCCTTCCAATATAAGGTTGAAATCTTGAATAAGCTTGGGGATATGGTTTGTATATGAAAGGGAGTAATTTTGGAGAGGTCTTCTGGTTGAAAAGTTTGAGAAAAAGTGATTTGAAAAGCCAAGCCACGAATTAGTTGATATATAAAGGGATAAGAGTTTGATTAAGAAAAGAGTTCTAATTAGATACAAACACTAAAATTTTTATTCCGGACGATCGGACCGTTGGAATCGCTTGAAATTTTAGTATGTTGTAGCGAACGGCGAGACAGGACTGCTGAAAAAAATTCATCTTGATCGAATGATCGGATTTGTAAAAATATTATTTTTACTAGAGAGTTCTATGTTTTGAGAACTCTTAGAGAGTTTTGTGTTTGGAGGACTCTTCTATATAATAAAAATTCAATTAAAACTCCATTTTAATTCCAATTTCAAAACCGTTTGAAATTCTCGCCTTTAAAAATAATAACCAACATATATGAGCAATAAAAATAATTTTATCTCAAAATTTATTTTTTTCTCTTAATTTCGAAAATACCCCAAAAATTACGCGGGTTGTTACACTTCCCCACTAACAATGGAATTTCGCCCTCAAAATTCGCCGAATACCTAACTCTCAAAAATCAGGGCAACAATCTCCAAAAATAATCTCGTCTCCAAGATAATAATTTCCTCACATCTAATCTAGATGCCTAACGCAAAACGATTCTCTAAAAATTTCTATCTCCAAAAATACGCGCCACAAAAACACAACAGACCCAAAACTCAAGACCCGAGGGTTGTCGTATACCTAAGCTCTGATACCACCTGTGACACCCCGACTAATTAAATACCGGGTAGCTACTCCTTTATTAAATTAATTCAAAATGCCAAGTTGGCTCAGTTAATAGCATCACTGTCGAAAACATTTTAATGATTACTAACCACCTAGTATTTAAAAGTAAGTGCCAAATTTTTAATTTAAGTCTGATTAACATGCAACAAGTGTAACGAAGAATAATTACACCATTCACCATACTGAAATAAAAAGAATAACCATCACATAATGTAAATAAAGTCTGGAGGAAAACTCCTCACTACAAATCCCACAACTGAAATAAATAAACCGAATACTAAAACAATACATGCCAAAGTCTGAAAGCTGTAATGGAAATGAAACTCTAATAGAAATGGGCAACATGCCCTACAACTGATAGATAATGAATCTGGAATCCAAGTGATAGAAGCGTCTACAAGCAAATCCTTGTAGCTTCCACAAACAGCTACAGCTCGTCACCAGAATGAGTATCCTATGCACGGTGTCCTTGTGGCTGGGCACCTAAAAAGGTTTTACAAAGAAAATAGATTTGAAAGCAAACGGGTCAGAGCCCGAATGTGGAGATATTTTAAAAACCTGCAAGTGCTTTAAAAACATTTAAAACATTAAATGCAAAGTACATGTTAGGACGTGCACTCACATGATATTCTCACCTCTCGTCTAACTGTACACTCCTAACGTCAGTACCCATCTACAACGACACATACTACTAGCTAAGTGACAACATATCTAGCTAGACTGACATAGGTCCTACCCTTATTACTCGGTTCTATTAACATTATAACGCTCATAATTAAATAGGGGTTTAACGTAAACTCAGATGCTCAAAATGCAATATATTTCACTATCAGCTAACCCGTTATGTTTCTCGAAACAATACCGTAATTATATTCACAACATTAACATGAAGGTTCCCATTAATTAAGTGTATATTATTCACAACATAAATATACAATACAAGCACCCCGAGAACTAATCTGTGGTGCACACATACTCTGCTATCCATCCCGGTACATCACGTACATAAGGATTACATATTCCGAATCTCTCAGGAATAGTTCACCAATAACAACATCACAAATAATGGAGGCGAACACAGTCACATCACATGGGTCACGCAC
Source organism: Sambucus nigra (assembly GCA_949130495.1). Classification (NCBI taxonomy): domain Eukaryota; kingdom Viridiplantae; phylum Streptophyta; class Magnoliopsida; order Dipsacales; family Adoxaceae; genus Sambucus; species Sambucus nigra. The sequence continues at coordinate 78,648,803 of OX422220.1, forward strand.
ATACCTACGCTCCCACGATCAGCGGAGTTATTAATATCCCAATAAGTCTTTCTATGACCTATGTTCATCAAGGTAACCAGTCTAAATCCGGGCAACACAAGGATTAGAGGGCCCTAAGCGAACGCAACCTCCCGTGATAGCAAGTATGGTAGGTATGTCATACACACAATTCATATACCAATACTAAGTAAACACACGTCTTAGTAATCTCGTAGTTTAATTGTAGTAGTATTCTCATTCTAGTACCAATATATAATTTATACACTTTATACGATTCCGGTTTATAATCAAACGCGCCCTAAATTTATTCTCACGTCGTAGTAGACACTCACGTCTCAACCCAAACGGTTCATTGATTTAAATCACTCGTATATAATTTACTCCTCATAATAACCCAAAAGTCCCAAATCTATCAATACATCATCAAAGGAATGTTAACTCTACCCTCGAACAAGTTTACGGGATTCCAAAAATCAAAACAGGCCAAAAAGGCCCAAACTGCCAGCTCGTTAGAAGTCTCGTTCGAACGAGGCTGTTCGAACGAGATCAAACTGTCAGCTCGTTAGAAGTCTCATTCGAACGAGACTGTTCGAACGAGATCCAGTTCGTTCGAACGAACTGTACCTTCTAACGAGATCTCGTTCGAACGAAGTATCGAACGAAATTCCTTTTCGTTAGAAGCGACTGGTCAACTCGTTAGAAGCTCGTTCGAACGACCTGAGGAGGCTTTTCTAACGAACGACCAGATCGAGCCCAGATTTGTGCGATAAAAAATAGGTGCACAAAAACTTTCAAAACCTCCAAAATTCATCTCGAAAAATACAAGGGATAAAAAAACTAAAAATATATTTCTAGCTCCGATACCAATTTGATGGTACCTTTTTATTTCTTATGCGCAAAGTGTTTAAAGAATGACAAAATATTTTATTTTTATTAAAAACTTTTTCCAATTATAATTTCGCACCAAGTTGTGAACAATTTCTAGCTTAACCAAATTTTATCTTGCTTAATTCTAAACATCAATCTAGTGATTAAATCAAGTAATATTGAGTAAAGAATACTCACAACATCAGATGTACGAGGAAAACCACAATGATAAAAACCTCGGAGGGCCCAAACCAGACAATCATTATGAATATGGTTTTACAAAGGTACAAACGGTAGTCTTACTCAATGACTCGATACATCCACGAGACTTGACGCTCCTCTAATCTTCAACCACTCCTCTCACAGTGCCCTCGTAGAAAGTCCTTCTTCCACGATACCTGTCCACAACACACGTGTCGATGTATGTCTCGGTGTCCATCGATATGGCTTGTAACGTCTACGATGTTGAAACAGGACTCCACCGCAAAACCAACAATGTTCAAGTGCATAACAACTCTTCTTAGTGCCATAAAGATCACTATAGAATATATTAATGAATACTCGGATCTTTGAAACTCTAAGGATGCACTTACATTGGAAAACTTTAGAAAACTTGTGTGTAGAAACGTTCTGGATGAATACTGATTTTTACAGAATGCACTCTTACAAAATCTAATGAACACACGCCATTTAAATAATATTTTTAAGGCTATATCTCGTTCGAGCGGCTTGGGTCTATCGTTATAACGAGATGCAATCTCGCTCGAACGACTAGTCCAGTCGTTTGAACAATGCGCTGAATTAGAGACCTAATTAAATCCAACTCCAATCCATCCTTATCAATTTAAATGACGTGTAAAACAATTCAAACACTTATAAAACATTTATTTAATAAAATAGCATCCTTATCCTTATAAAAATTAAATTCTAAGTCCCATTAAATTACGCATTCATACCTGTGTGATGTCGGAATGCAATTGAACTTGAAGACGAATAAACTTGCACCAATTAAACTTCGGCATAAATAATTCCTTAACATCTTCAATTAAACTTCAACACATCATAGTCTGTGTGGGATCGTGACAATAAAAATACGACCTATGACTTAAACGTGTTTTATTTCGGGAATAAGTCAAAACTATATAATGGACTAAATTGGAAATTTTGTCCTTACATTATTCGAACATAAAGAATGATACCGATAAACATGTAATTAATAATATTCCTGACAAATCTTATAGTCTTAAAGAAGTCATTAACAAAATGCAAAATTAAAAAAGTTTTTCCAAACTTGCTAATCTTTTAGACTTAAAGCAAGAGGTTAATAACCTTAAGACTGAATTGACCCAGTTAAAAAATCAGCAACATAATATGCAAACTGAGATTAATAATCTCAAAAGAGGAATACATGTACATTCTTTCAATCCTGAAACTTCATAGACTGAAGTTCCTGGACAATATTTGAGTCTTCTTAATTTAGTTACTACATAAAAATGGTATATTTCCATTACATTGGTTATTGATAATGAGTATTCATTATCAAATACCATTGCTATATATATATATATATATAATCAAGAATAATAATTTTTCCAGCTTTATTTCTAGTTTTTCAGCTTTTGATTTGCAAGGGCACCATCTTCATCGGCATCAATTTCCATGGAATCGTTTGCTTTTTTCAACTTCTTTATCAAATAGGGCCTAAATTCATTTTCAACTTTCGTATACATCCATTTCAAATTGTCAAAACTTGCTTTTGAATTTTATACTTTCTTCCTACAAGAGTTGTACCAACTACACACATACACATGATAATAAATATTTAGGGGTATATATATAGCGCGCACGTGTGTTGATCGTAAGAAACATAAGAGAGGACAGAGAGAGAGAGAGTATTAGTGATTTGTGTGATGTGAAATGGTTATGTAACTATCTATCTATCTATCTATCTATCTATCTATCTATCTATCTATCTATCTATCTATCTATCTATCTATCTATCTATCTATCTATCTATCTCTCTCTCTCTCTCTCTCTCTCTCTCTATATATATATATATATATATATATATATATATATATATATATATATATATATATATATATATATATAATAATAATAATGATAATAATAATAATAATAATAATAATAATAATAATAATAATAATAATAATAATAACAACTTTTTATTTATATACAAATATTTAAAATAAGTGTGACCCACCAACTTGTCTTGCAATCAAATGAAAGCATAAAGTGTATGTGTTTACATACATGAGATAACTAGCTCCCATTATATATATTATGTAAAAGAATTGAAGTGACAAGATAAAAGGATGTTAAGAAAATGGTCTTTGTCTTTTGCTTGTGTCAACTCCACGGGATGAAGTAATATGATCTTGGAAGTATGTATAATATTTTCTTGTATATGAAATATAAGGGACCGTTTGGTTGCAAAATGATCAAATGGCTAGGACGGTAAATTTTTCCATGGGATGACTGTAACACCTCCCATTTTCTCAGGTAAAGGTTGGATAGGCACGATACGCCGGAGATGGGGCTTATTTATCAATTAATGCCATTATAAGCATCAACATAATATAAATGATGTATTAAAGGCCCATAATTTAGTTAAAATAAACGTCTCAATAATAAATAAGTCCAATCCAACATCAAGAGCACAATAAGTCCGAATATAAATGTAAACAACCCACACGAACATAAAACAAATGAATCTCCAGCTTATGCCCATACAACAATCCCAAATAAAACTAGCTACTGAAGATGGAAAGCACCTAAGCTAGAATCAACTGATCTGAAATGCATGAGGAGTAAATGAGAATGCAAGGCTTCCAAGTCAATAATCCCACTACCCCTATCTATGATCACCTAGGGGAGAAAATATTTAAATTTGGGTCAGAGCCATAGATGTGCAAGAATTAACTTATTCAATTTAAATTTGCAATAAATACAGTCGCTGCAAAGTAAATATCTCCCATCGTCACTCACATGCGTTTAACATCTCACCCCCCATCTAAGTGCGATATTACCCGCATTCCAACAAGTTTCGAAATAGTATATGTGACCACAATGTCAATTTAATAACAATGGAATTTGCTATAATCAATTCTACACCGAAGCCGACTATATTTAATTACTCAAACCCAAGGTATCTCAGTCTTATACACCACATAAAAAGGGCATAAACATCTATTATGCACAACATAGTAAGGGTCTGTGATTTATGTCTACACGTGACACCCCGCCTAATTAAATACCGGGCGATCACTCCTTTATTAAATTAAATCAAGGTGAACAGTTGGTTCATTCTCAGCATCACTGTCGATAAAAATAAATTTTCCAATTTAACATCCTAAATAATTAAGCTAAGTGTCAAAACCATTTTTATACATTTCTTTCCAAATTTTATTTAAAGAAAAATAATTTATTTTATTAACAACATTCAATAAGGAAGAATCACACCACATTAAATTCTGCAACATAATCCAATTAGTTTAATACATTCGTCAATCGAATGTCAACATACGAATTCTAAAGTCACACATCCAAACTGAATAAATCCCATAGTAACAATACTGGAAATAACTGAAATACAAATGTCCAATAACAACGGAATAATGGAAAGAGCTACACATGCCCAACCAAATGAAAGTACTAAGAGTGGATCCGAATGAACGAAGTCGTCTAATCAAGAGGCCTGCAACTCCCACCTAAGCTGCAGCGCATTCCTTCCAAGGGATCCTAAGCAAGACGCCCCTGTGACTGGGCACCTATAATACATACATATATATACAAGAGAGAGAGAGAAAAAGAAACGGGTCAGAGCCCGATAGTGTGTTTGATTTAAAATACGTTTAGCAAGTATTTAAATTGATACAGGCCAATGCAACAACATATTAGTGCGACACTCTCTTGAGAAATTCTCACCTCTCTTCTAATGTGCACTCCTATCGCACTAACCCTCCTAATGGTTTATCTCATCATATAACACGCTATCTTTCCCCAATGATTTAACTTATCTTAGGTATTTCGCAGGATTCAAAATTTAACGATACAATTGTTTGAAAAGAATATTTCAATTAATAACCAAAGTTCTCATTTTAACTTTATTAGTCAATAAAGTTTTCCAGTCTCATATTATACTTTCTCAAAACAAGTATTTACAATTTGAGTCATCAACCATATCCTACATATCAATTCACGGTAGGTAGTTCCAAATTTCAGAATTTCATATATATATTAACTACTCGTATAATATATATATTATAACAGCACCCCAAATAAACTATGGTACGGGCATACTCTACTATCCAAAACCCCATATCACTCATATTAAGGGGAATACAATCGGAATCACTCTCGAATTGTATTAACACATACACAAACAAAATTGAGGCGAAGAATAGATTCCAAGTCTCTAAGAGGATGGCACATGCCTGCGTATCTTAGGACCGTCTGAACTATCACGTCGATAGCATGTACCAAGGACATCTATCTTCTAGGGTACAAGTCAATATCCCCCATAAAGGTTCCATCGAGATAAGACTGTCCCAGCGCGGTAACCTCAGGGATAGCAAGTAGCGTGGGCATGATTTTCACACATAGATAGCTTATGCATACACAATCATATAACTATACTAATATTACCATATCCATATTAGGTATATTCTCAAATCCCATAATTACGACTTTTATCCATATTATCATATTTTAGTAAACACTTATAACGGTTCGTTTCTAACCTGGATTCGGTATTATTCCAACGTACCACATAACTCTCATGGCTTTATTCTCTAAATTATAAAATTCAGTAGGTATACACATTTGTCCCAAAGTAACTCTCTTACGTGTCTCTCTCTTTAAATCATAAATTCACCGACCCTTATGTAATTATCCTAAAATACAATCTTAGCCCGTCATCAAGGGTCCCAAAATTTATTCACATGTCCTACTGGTCTTCCCTATCTCCCAAAATATTTTATTAAGGATGCCCAAGAATTATCTCACGATAAATTGAATTTAACTCATTTAAAAAGGGAAATAGGAGTCTTCCAGGAGGGGTCGATCGATCGAGGTCTGGGGCTCGATCGATCGAACCTTCGATCGATCGAAGCTCTATGCTCGATCGATCGATCAAGCAGGTATTTCGATTTCTGCAGAATTGCAGTTACGGGTTCTACCACTTTTCTTCATCCAAATCCATATTTTCCAAAACCAAACGTCCCAAAAATTCTACTACTAACATTATAACAATATAACAGATGTTTCTAACGTAAGGCATGTACATTTCTATCATTTAAACATGGATTATCAACCCAAAATTTCATCTAATTATCAAGAACCCTAAAATTTTCTTAAACAGGTTTCTAACAAATTTTCTCCAGAATTTCCTTCTTATAATCATCAAAATTTCGTGGTTAATTTCCTCTACATGGCAAGGGTTTCCAGAATCATCATATAAACCAATACTACATGGATTTTCCTATCACAAATTGGGTTTTCTTCCATTAAAACTCAACCTAATTACTCCTAAACTAATATGAAAGATGCATTAACGAAATAAGCAAGATAAAAACTTGCCTGGGATTTTTGACGTTCTAATTTGCAGACGTTTTTGGTGTGGTTGCGTAGCCCGTTGCGCGATCTACGCATTGGTGGTGGTGGCGGTGCAAACCGTTGAGTTTTGGGCCTTGAAATTGCTTGAGAGCTCTCTCCTCTCTTCTTCAATGGTCGTCCTAGGTTTTGGGAATTCTAACCCTAGGTGACAACCTCAATATCAGATATAGTCCCTCTAATTTTCGTGGGTTTAATTACCCATAAATGTAAAATGACTAAAATGCCCTCCCGGGTTACTAATTAGGCCTAAAAACGCCCCGAGACCCAAACTACACCCCCGGGTACACTTTTTTGACTATCTCGACCCTTCCGGACGCGTTGGCGCACTCAAAATGACCATACGGGCAACTTATAAAATATTCACTTTTTATTTATCAAAATTTAGTCCCGACGCGACACGAGCACGTTCCGACTTAAATTTCCGAAATTGTCATTTAACTCACTCATGACATTCAATATAACCAATATAATATATTACTTTGCTCATTAGTAATATTCAACAAATTTCCCATAATTACTAACTCTCGTCACGTTAATAATTATAACATAATTAATTTCCGGATTTTTATTAAATAATTCATTCACATTAACTTTAATAAATCCCCAAATTAATATAGCATAAAAATACGGGGTATTACACTACATTCTTAGACAATCTAATTAATCTCATTTAATTCGGATAATATATATATATATTCCATTTATGCGACACGCAAAGGCATCTAATATTGGTGCCTCGTTCGTGCTCTATTGACAAGTCCAGAGGAATCTCTTATCCAAAGCAGACATCACAAAACACATATAAGTGGGGTGGTCCCTACGCAGTACACCAGTTCACAACCCATATCAAGCGGTGACAAAGGATCCTGACATCAACACACACCTCTTGTAGATGGCGCTGCTACGTAGAACCTAAATGACCTACACAATGCCTAGTCCACAAGTGCCGACGTGTGCTATGGTTCCCAACGTGAGAAACCCTAAGCTGATAGGATTGTATAGGAACATTGGTATGTCCACACAGATACACACAAGTACATATTATTATTCCCATATAATATGTATAGGTAACTACTCTATAATTACCAAAATATTCCATATGATATCTACAATTGTTCATAAATCAATAATTGACCATTTAGTTAATTATTAATCCCTTTTTGTTTATCAATTTATTTAACCATATAGTTAAATATAATATCCCAATTAACATATTCCCACGTTTATATTTTTAATAAATTCCTCGTTGGTCCAAACACCATCCTACCAACTCGTTCGAACTTGTAAAAATATTCTTGAACTAGCCATGGCCCCATCCCACTCAGCCCCCAGGTCGAATTGATTCGCTGCCAACCTGAATCGATTCGCTCCTAGGCCGAATCGATTTGGAATTAAGAAGTAGTCTATATCTTCTTGTTTACTTGAGTAGGGACATTCTTATTTCAATTGTATAAACACATGAATGGGTACTTAATACCAAGTTATACATCATATAACCATTTAATTCATATAATCACATCAATTGTTACCCCTAAAATCCAAATTTCATATTAGTATTTAATATTTTTAAATTCCAGATTGTTATTACAATCTCAACAACATATAGTTCAATTAATAGGGATATTTAACATGTAACCTACATCAGAATATGCACATTATAACCTGTATTAAATTCCTTTACATAAGATTTCCAAGAATTCCCAATTTCATATCAATAACATTAGGTTTTTGCCATAAAATTTCAAGAATCGATTCCTAAATTTTTGGGTTAATTCCCTATGTTATAATTAATCCGCTATATGTATGAGATTAATTCCTAACATCAAATCATCAATACCCAACCTAAATCCCAGAAATCATATGGGGTAAATACGATGCATCAAGAAGGAATTTGGAATTGAAATTGAGCAAGAAAATTCTTGCCTTAATATGTAATTGATGAAATCCTCTTGAATTCCCCTTTAATTCCTTGCCTCTTCTCCCCTTTGGTTCTTCTCCTCTTCTCTCTTAGTGTAACTGTTACGTTCAAATTTCTAATTAGTAGTGGGGAGTTATTTATCTTTTCGTTAAACATATATTAACCCCAAATCCCAAGTTGGGTTAAAATCCCAAATTTTGGGGCCTCAGATGGACCCAAACCCATAACCAGATTAGCCCAAATGTTACCTAACATATGTACCTATACTCCGGGACCATTTTTAAAGGTTTAAAACATTTAAACGATCCCTTATACTCCTCGAAACATGTCCCAATTATTTTATCCCAACATTATATTTTTTTATAAGTGTGTCACACTTCATTTATGAATTTCCTACTACAAATGCAATTATCATAAACATTAACATAACACAAATCCATTACCCATAATTACGAGATAAAAACAATTTATTTGTTTGAAACAATTAATTTAAATTCACCAATTTAATACAATTTTCACAAATTTTCATTTTACCCCCAAAATATAGTTTTATTATTCATCTTAGAAAAATACAGGGTATTACATTCTTCCCCCTAATAACGGGATTCCGTCCTCAAAATCAAGAAAAGTACTCACCTAGCTAGAAGAGTTTAGGATATTTCGTGTGCATGTCGTCCCACCTCTCCCAAGTCAACTTGTCCTCTCGATGGTGTACCCACTGCACCCGAACTAAGGAACAACCTTGGATTGAAGTCGATGCTCCCGTTGGTCCAGAATGGCTATCGATCTCTCCTAATAAGTAGCGTCCGACTAGAGCCCTATCTTGTTAATATCAATGTGTTGGTACACTATCTCATCTCTAAAGAACCTCCCCAATGCAGATATATGGAAGACGTCGTGCATTTGCTACAAGTGGTCCGATAATCCCAAACCGATGCGCCACGGGACCAATCCTCTCCAAAATAGGGAACAGTCCCATGTTTCGGGGAGCTAACTTCCCTTTCTTCCTAAAACTCATCACTCCCTTCATGGGATATTCTTTAATAAAGACCTGATCCCCAACATTGAAGTTTAAGTGTCTCCGACCCATATCCACATAGCTATTTTGCTTATCCTGGGCTATCCGTTTCCAGGCCTAAATTATCTCCACCTTCTCTGAGGTGTCCTGAATGAAATATGGCCCAACTAACTTGTTATCCCCCACCTCTAATTACCATGAGGGAGAACAAAAATATCTCTTGTAAAGTGCCTCAAACGGTGTCATCCCAATCATTAACTGATTGCTGTTGTTGAACGTAAACTCCACTAAAGGCAAATACTGCTCCCAGCTCCCCTTAAAATCTAAAATGCACATTCGCAATATGTCCTCTAACATCAAATTCACCCTCTCTGTCTGCCCATCAATTTGAGGATGATAAGACGTGCTCAATCTCAACTTTGTCCCCAAATCTTGCTAAAAGCTCCTCCAAAAGTAGGACACAAAAGTCTTGTCCCTGTCTGATACGATGTTAAGCGGTACCCAATGCATCTCAACAATCTCTGTAAGGAAAAGTTTGGCGTACTGCTTCGAGATGTAATCTATTCGGACTGATAAAAAGGGATCCAACTTTATCAATCTATCGATGATCACCCAAATCGAATCATGCCCCCTCTGCGATGTAAGTAAGCCAGTAATGAAGTCCATGGAAATGCTTTCTAATTTCCATATCGGGATCTCTAAAGGCTGTAGAACACCCGCTGGATGCTGATGGTCCACCTTTACCAGATGACGCATAGCACACTTAGACATAAAATCTATTATGTCCCTCTTCATCCCGACCCACCAATACTGACGTCGCATGTCGTGGTACATCTTATCCCCTTCGGGATATAGCATAAAAGGTGACCATTGAGCCTCAGACATAACGGATTACCTAAAATCCTCATCATTTAGGACAATTAGTCTCCCCTGGACTCTCAATAGCCTATCTGACCCAATATAATAATGCTTTATTCCCTCGGCTAAAAGCTATCTAACTCGCTCTTGGCAAAACTGATCTCTTATTTGTGCCTTCACCACTTGAATAATGATCTCGATGGTGATGGTGAGAATTGCCATAAAAGCATGGGTCAAGTTGTAATCCCTACAAAGCGATTTCCACTTTGCCTTCCACGTTGCCGCTAATTCTAATATTGTCTTGCAGCTCAAAGCATCTTCTACGACATTCACCTTCCACGGGTGGTACTAAATGTCAAACTGATAGTCTTTCACAAACCCTAGCCACCCCCTCTACCTCATGTTTAGCTCCCGCTGTGTAAACAAATACTGTAGGATCTTATGGTCTGTAAATAATTAGAACTTTTCCCCCAAAAGATAGTGCCTCCGTACTCGTAGTACAAAAATCACTGATGCTAACTCCAAGTCGTGGGTGGGGTAATGCCCCTCATGAGGCTTAAGATTTCGAGAAGCATAAGCTAACAGCCTCTCCTCCTGCATCAAAACCCCCAAAGTCTCTTTAAGGATGAATCTGTAAAGACCTTATAGTCTATCCCTGCCCAAGGTGATGCTAAAACTGGTGTTGTAGTCAATCTAGTCTTTGGCTCATCAAATGCCTGTTGACACACGTCATCCCCCATAAATGGTACTCCTTTCCTCGTCAAATTCATTCAGGGCTCAGTTATCTTGGAGAACCCCTGAATGAATCGATGGTAGTACCCGACCAGACCCAAAAAGCTACGCACCTCGATGGGTGAAGTGGGTTGTCCTCACTCCATCACTGCAGAAGCTTTTCCTGAGTCCACTGATATCCCCCTCTTAGACACAATGTGATCCAAGAACGACACCTCTCTTAGCCAAAAATCTCATTTCTCAAACTTTCCATACAACTAATGATCTCGTAGCACCTATAAGACCACCCATAAATGCTGAGCGTGCTCCTCTGCAGTCCGAGAATAAATCAGGATATCGTCTATAAACACGATGATGAACCGATCCAAATAATCTCTAAACACCCGATTCATCAAATCCATAAATACCGCTGGCGCATTGTTTATCCCAAATGGAATCACCAAGAACTCATATGATCCATATCTCGTAAGAAAATCCATCTTTGAGATGCCCTTCTCCCGAAATCTCAACTGGTGGTAACCCGATCTCAAGTCAATCTTTAAGAAATACGGAACACCCCTCAGTTGGTCAAATAAATCATCAATACGTGGAAACTAGTATCTAATCCGTATAGTGACTTTATTCAATTCCCGGTAGTTGATACAAAGCCATAGAGATCCATCCTTCTTCTTGACGAATAAAACTGGAGCACCCCAAGGTCAAGTACTCCTCTTGATAAAACCCTTCCTCAATAACTGCTCAATTTGATCCCGTTGCTCCCTCATCTCCAAAGGAGCCATCCGATACGATGTGCGTGCAATGGGTCACATTCTTGGAATCAAGTCGATCACAAAGTCTATCTCTCGACTAGGTGGCAACCTTGGGATCTCCCCCAAAACATCAGAAAACTCACTCACCACCGAGATGGAATCTAGCATCACCACAATATTCGAAGAAGTATCCTCCTCGATATAGTATAAATGCATGCTCGACCCACCCCCAGGATGCAACAACTCAACTAGATACATTTCCTATCCCGAAATGGCAAAGATGATGTACATCCCTTAATAATCCGTACATGCCCTGTATATAGCTAGCCAATCCATCTCCAAAATAACCTTATACTCGTGCATATCAAGTACTAATAAGTCGACTATAAAAGTGAGTCATCCTATCTCGATCCCGATACCCCGAAACACTGAGCGTATGGCTGCCCCTCTACCCACCGATGAATCTACGTGTAGAATAATATCGAAAGCATAGTCTACCATCATAGTTTCCCGTGCAAAACCCGTGCTAACAAAAGAATGGGACGCCCCGTGCCAAATAAAATACGACCTATGTGACCAAAAATAAAGAACATACCCTTAATTGCCTGTGCTGGAGTCTCTGCGGGCGCAATATGGTAAACCCATCCATAATGTAGTGGTTGTTATCCCCGTGGTGGGGCGACGGGTGCTGGAGCGGCTAGTGCAGTAACTCTCAGAGCGAGAAATAATGAGCGTTGTCCCTGTAGCGCCGGCTGTCCCCTCTGACCCCCTACTCCCGAGCTATCGAGTTACGCTTAGGACACTACCTCAACGTATGACCCCTCTCTCCTCATGTAAAACAGTTCTCGTGAAATGGACACTGCTCTGTCTGACAGCCCTGTTGGCCTCGACCTTGTTATCCCTGGCCCTGATGGCCTCTGTGATGCTGGCCCTGTCCCGACTCTCCTAAACCTGCTGGCCCAGTTTGTTCCGATCATTTGAACCCCTAAACTTATTATTTTGATTAACGGATGGGGTTTCCCTGAACTGCTGGGTACCAGATATGCTCCTACCACTCGTCTTGCCCTACTGGCTCGATGACTCTACTCCTTACCATTTCTCACCCTTTTTTTCTAGAAAGTTTTGTGGTCCTGACAGTGGAGAAGTGCGGCATTCACCAACTGATTATATGATGTAAAGGCCGGATTGTAATACCCCGTATTTTTACTGATTTTATTTATTGAGATTAATTAAATTAAATGGGAAAATTAATTAGAAATTAATTCGAATTTAAATACTAGCGAGACGAGAGTTATTATTTTATTATGATAATTATGTTGAATATTACTTAGTGAATATGGTAATATATGATTGATGAATTTATTAATATTATCGCGAGTTATAAATACGATAATTTCAGAAATTAAGTTGGGATACGTGTGTGAGTCGTGTCAGGAACCAATTAAATGGATTTAAGAGTAAATTATTTTTACATTATCCGTATGTTCATTTCGAGTGCACCAACGTGTCCGAAAGGGTCGAGATAGTCGAAAAACACTAGCCGGGGGTTTAGTTTGGGTTCCGGGATATTTTTGGCCTAACCGGCAGCCCCAGAGGGTATTTTAGTCATTTTGACTTTTTGAGGAATTATAACTCACGAATTTTAGACTTAATTTATTGGCCAACACCAAAACTCTTAGGGTTATCATAATAAAAAATCACCAACCGTAGTTAGAGAGGAAGATAGGAAAGTTTCCAAAGAAGAAACCACCTTTAGAGGCTTTTCACCACCGTCACTACTACTGGATAGATCGGAAAGAGAGGATCACTCCCATACCGTCTGCTTCAAAGGATCCTAATCTCTAATTCAGGGTATTTAATTGATATTGCAATGATTTAAGGCATATATTTTACATGATAATTTAGATTTTAAGACAAATTATGAATAATTGTAATAATATGAAATTAGAGACTAAATTATGGATCTTGGATAGGTTTGCATGTAGTATATTTTGGATATATTAAATGAACGAATTTATAAATTAAGAGTTAGGAAATCATGAAATTAAATTGAGATTCATGATGATTTTGAAGAGATGGTGAAGAACTAGGGTTGTAGTATTATTTATGACTTTTGATCCAAAAAATTGATATTCTGTGATGTTTTTATGAATCTTGAATGAAAATGCCTAGGGAGGTCCCTTATGTGTGTGTTTCAAATCAAACCAATTTTTACCAAAAATTTATCCAACTTTTAATTTTCACTAAACCAAGTTGTGAAAAAACAATTCTTACTTTAAACCAATTTTATCTTGATTAATCCTAAACATGCATCTAGTGATTAAAGTAAGTAAAGTAAAGTAAAGAATACTCACAATGCCAGATGTACGAGGAAAAACCCAAAACGGGAAAACAACCTTGGACGGTCCAATCCAGACAATCACTATGAACAAAGGTTTTACAAAGACAGATTAGCCTTACTCAATGACTCGATCCTCATGGGGCTTGACACTCCTTCTGATCTTTTACCATTCTTCAATAGTGCCCATGAAGAAATTTCGTCTTTCACGATACCTGTCCACAACACACGTGTCTACATATGTCTCGGTGTCCACCGAATGACTTTGATTCGTCTACGATGTCAAACAAGAAGTCCTTCTATTTTCTTCACCGCATAACCCTGATGTTCAATGGTAGAACAAACCTTCTTGGTGCAGCAAGATCACCTAAACATATAAGAATGATAACTCAGATCTTTGAAAACTCTAAGGATGTGTTTATGCTTTTTAAACCTTAGAAAACATGTGCCAAACTCGTACTGGAATGTAAACTGTTTTTCCAGAATGTACACTTTTTTAATTCTGACGAAACCACGCTTTAAATAAGATTTAAATGATGCCTCAAAAATCATGTCGTTCAAATGACAAAGCCATGTCGTTCGCGCGATATAAGCATCTCGTTTGAACGAGATTGCTTGTCGTTTGAACGGGCCCCCGTGTCAGTTTGACTTTTTGTTTAAAATATCTCTTCTAAAAGAGATCTAAATTAATCAAACTCTATTTCGAGCATATCAGAATAAAAACGTAGTGTAAACATTTAAAATATTTTTAAAAGAATTTTTAAACATTTTTCATTTTAAAATTACATCCTTATCTTTTATAAAAATAATTCCGAGCACCATTAATTATACGCATTCGTACCTGTGTGATCTCGGAATGCAATTAACTTTGAAGACGAATAAACTTGCACCAATTAAACTTCGGCATGATTAATTCTTTGAAGCTTTTCCGCAACGTCTTCAATTTCTTCAATACGTCATAGACCAAATGGGATTGTGACAAAATAAAATCTCCCTATGACATATTACAAACACAGTTTTGTTCACGGAATTAAGTCAAAACAATACAGGGACTCAATTGGAAATTTATGTCCTTACAAATCTCCCCCTTTGACTATTTCGGGACAAAACTAAACCAGTGAAATGCCTAAGTCGGGCCGTCAAGCCGTATGACGCTTAAATCCCATCCCATAAACCCAAAGTAAAAAATACAGGACACGGACTAGTATATGTAGCACCGACAGGCATGAACTGTTTGAATGTGATGTAGACTTGAAATCTCAAAATCGCTGAAGCATACCTACACACATGAAACAGACAAATAAATACCCAGTGAAGTATGGAGGAACAAATGAAACCAATATATATATCCAAATGATACCAAACAATAATAGATACCAATATGAATAAACTCTGAAAAATCATTTGTTAAACAATTGAGCAACAAAATGATACCAAATTAAAACTACCAATTTGTAAAATATGTAATCCTAAACATGCTCAAATCTCCCCTACATCACATACATCTCTCCCCCTTTTTGTCTCGAATAGACAATCCGGTGAAAAGATAAACCAATCAAAGTATCTAGCATGAGAATATACTAATTTGAGATTTGAAATTGCTAAATAATCATGAAACAACCAATTAAATATGATCAAGTAGTGACAAACCAGTATCTTGTAAACTAATGAATCACATAAAGAATATAGAAATCTAATCAGGTCTGATAAACGGACAATATGCAAAAAATCAATTATGAACCAATATAACCTGCAAATAAACCAGTCAGTCCAGAAAAACTTCCAGCAGTACCAAAAATATATACCATAATAACCAGTGGACTGCAAACCAATCAGAAGCCAGAATTTAGGTTGTCGTTCAAATGAGCCAGGGACGTCGCTAGAACGTGACCTCACGCAACATGGATATGTCGTTCGAACCAGATCTCGCGACATGCCAAACTTTCACGGTTTCCCAGAAATATCTTATATTTTTGGCCAGTGAAAAAAATTTCTAGTAAAAAAAATCAGTGGAAGGGCCTGGTGGCAGCAAAATAGTAAGCTTTTAACACAAAATGCAAAAACTTATAAAAACTAACAATGTGAGTTACATGCAAACATAGTACCGATGTGCTCAAACATGGATATGGAATGTATGGGCGTGAAACTACAACAAATGAGTCACAATTCCAACACATCAAAAAGATCAAGAAGCTCTAATTGATAGCAATAAATCATCGAACTTTATCATAGCCATATGACAATTAAAGTGTGAGCTTAATGAACTAAACATACTACATACACACAAATCCAGAATTTTAACGATTCTACAAACAATAACGTAAAATTGCAATGTTTCAATATTAGGATTAGTTGTGCAACCCCGTTAAAATTTTTAATCCATCCAAACTCCCTCAATAATATCATATTTTCTTTGGAATGAACTAAACTAATTTCGCCATTTTCTTAGCATATTGCATTTTCTTTTGGGCTCGTTTAAATGGTGGCTTTCACGATGAGTTAATTTTGAACTGTCGCAGCCCTTTCACGTGAATCACTCATCATTTTTTCAATTAAGTGCAATTCAAATCCTCATGGTAAACGATTCTTACATGCACACTTCTCCTTAAGTCTACTTACGCATAGATGACAAGATTGAGATAAGAACGCCTCACCAAATTCAAATATGCAAGAGAAGTCAAACATTCATATAAAATCGTGCATGTGTGCAATGGTGGCATATATACAAAGTCGAATCAAAAGGCATATCAACTTTGATACACAATGGTTAAGATCATTCTAAGCATCGATAATAATGACCAAATGTCTTAGCCACGTGGATAATGAAACGATGGGGGGGGGGGGGGTCCAAGCACACCAATAAGCCACATCAAACATGTAAACTCAAAAACAAAAATCGAACATCTTTTTAGATTTTCATATTTTGACTCAATTAAAAGCAAAATCTTTTTGGTTTTTCAAAATTTTTCTCAAAAACAAAATCTTTTTGTATTTTTCAATAGGACTCAAACAAATGAAAACTATAATATAAAATGATACACATGTCATTATACTAGAAATGAATAAATCATGAAGCAAACTATCTTATGACAAACACGGCAACACTATCATCCTTTAGATTTAGCATGGGAAGAATCAAGTTCACCCAAACGAGAATCATGAAGTTTAATTCCTAAAGCCGCTAAATCCGATTTCCTAACCTAAGTAAGTGTAAAATGATGCATGGGGATTTGGGGAACTGGGGCAACTTTATTCCTGAACTTCCTAGGAGCTTGTCTAAGATCGTAAAAATAACGTCTAAGGTGACCTTTCCTACCCCAAAATGTGCAAGTCTAGCGATGGTGGGAATGATTACCTATATGTGGGCCTTTTCTAACCTTCCTAGTGTTCCTCACACGTGCGGGGGGAATGGGAACAACTCTCTCATCAAAACCTATACCTCCCCTATCTCCCTTAATTTGGACGGTGCCTAGGATCTTATCTAACTTCTCCGACCTAGCCTCCAAATCAAACTTAACTCTAGACGAGTCTCTCAATCTCTCCTCCAACTCATGAACCCTAGACTCGAGCAAATGCATAGACTCCTAAAATGCTAAAATCTCCTTTTTCAAAGACTCCATCAAACCACATAGATTATCTCTCTTTCTCCACAAACTCTAGTTTCTCCCTAAACTTCTTCTTTCGTGCCCTAAGATCCTCAATCAAACTATCATTATTTTCTATGGCACGCTCATTCAACTTAGCTTGCAATTTTTCATTTGCCTTTTTCACTTTCACAGTCTCGGCATACTACTCATTAAATGCAAATTGCAACTCTTTCACATCTACCTCCTCTTCGTCACTCTCTTCTCCCTCACTAACATGGGATTCACTCAAAACCTCCTCGGAAGTGTCATTCACATGAGAATATTCGTCGATCACATGACATGCCATAAATGCAACAAAGTTATTATCAATGGGGGAGATCTCTCCCTCTTCCGGATCACTATCACTTAAGCTGGCACTATAGACAATGGGTTGCTTTCCCTCTTTATTAAGTCTAGTGGGACACTCTTTAACTTTGTGACCGTACCCCTCACACCCGAAAAACATATCCGACTCATCTCTCTTAGGCTTCTCAAACTTAACCTTAAGGGTGGGATCTACCTTGTTCTTCTTGAATTTTTCAAATTTCTTGGCATCTTTTGAATGCTTTTGAAACTTAATAAATTTTTTAAATTTCTTTGCCAACAAAGCAACATCCTCAAAATCAGAATTGGAATCCGAAACTTTGATTTCCTGCTTTCGGGTTTTCAAAGCAATACCCTTTTCTTTCTTAGGCACTTGCTTGGAGGAAATCATGTCGATTTCATAGGTTTGTAAGTCACCTACAATCTCTTCTAGTTTCATCGACTTTAACTTACCCAAGGAGTTTAAAATGGTCACTTTCTCATCAAACCTACTAGGCAACGACCTAAGGATTTTCTTAATGACACGGTTGTCGAGAATTTTCTCACCTAGGTTAAATGACGAGTTGAAAATATTGTACAACCTAGCATAAAACTCATCAAAATTCTCACTCTCGAACATCCTAATGGTCTCAAACTATGTAGTGAGATTTTGAAGTTTTGACGCCCTAACCATGATGGTGCCCTCGTGAGTGAGTGCCAAAATATCCCAAGCCTCTTTTGATGTTTCACAAGTCATAATTCTATTATATTCTTCCTATGTGACATGTGAAGAAATAACATGCAGACCCTTAGAATTATATTGTGCAAGTCTTTGTTCAGTTTCGATCCATGACTCAACAGGCTTGAAACTAGTGACCTCACCTACAATAGTGACAGGGGGTGTCCAAAATTTCTCAACTGCTAGCCACACACGCTCATCAATAGATTTTAATGCACATCTCATTCTTATCTTCCAATAAGTGTAATTAGTTCCATCCAAAAATAGGATTTTGAGATAATTCGTTATATCCAAAATTCATCTTTGAAAACACACGGGATCACAAAACAAGTAAAATAGGTTTTTTTAACTCTCATACCAATTTGAAAATGCCTGGGGTGGTACCTTATGCATGTGTTTCAAATCAAACTAGTTTTTACCAAAAGTTTATCCAACTTTTAATTTGCACCCAACCAAGTTGTGAAAAACCAATTCTTACTTTAAACCAATTTTATCTTGATTAATCCTAAACTTGCATCTAGTGATTGAAGCAAGTAAAGTAAAGTAAAGTAAAGAATACTCACAGCGCCGGATGTACGAGGAAAAACCCAAAACGGGAAAATAACCTCAGACGACCCAAGCTAGACAATCACTATGAACAAAGGTTTTACAAAGGAAGATTAGCCTTACTCAATGACTCGATACCCACGGGTCTTGACGCTCCTTCTGATCTTCCACCGTTCTTTAATAGTGACCATATAGAAATTTCATCTTCCACGATACCTGCCCACAACACCCGCGTCCATGTATGTCTCGGTGTCCACCGAATGGCTTTGATTTGTCTATGATATCGAACAATAAGTCCTTCTCTTTTCTTCACTGCAAAACCCTGATGTTCAATGGTAGAACAAACCTTCTTGGTGCAACAAGATCACGTCAACATATAATAATGATAACTCAGATTTTTGCAAACTCTAAGGATGTGTTTATGCTTTTTAAACCTTAGAAAACATGTGCCAAACTCGTACTGGAACATAAACTATTTTTCCAGAATGCACACTTTTTTAATTCTGATGAAACCACGCTTTAAATAAGATTTAAATGCCGCCTCGAAAATCATGTCGTTTGAACGACAAAGCCACATCGTTCATGCGACATAAGCATCTCGTTTGAATGAGATTGCTTGTCGTTTGAACGAACCCACGTGTCAGTTTGAATTTTTGACTTTTTGTTTAAAATGTCTCTTCCAAAAGAGATCCAAATTAGTCAAACTCTATTTCGAGCTTATCAGAATAAAAACGTAGTGTAAACATTTAAAAGACTTTTAAAAACATTTTAAAACATTTTTCTTTATAAAATTACATCCTTATCTTTTATAAAAACAATTTCTAGCACCATTAATTGTACGCATTCATACCCGTGTGATCTCGAAATGCAATTAACTTTGTAGACGAATAAACTTGAACCAATTAAGCTTCGGCATAATTAATTCTTTGAAGCTTTGCCGCAACATCTTCAATTTCTTCAATACGTCATAGACCAAGTGGGATCGTGACAAAATAATATCTCCCTATGACATATTATAAACACAGTTTTGTTCACGAAATTAAGTCAAAACAATATAGGGACTCAATTGAAAATTTACGTCCTTACATTGAACGTTAAAACTAGTGTAGTAATGTTGGTTTAATGTTTAGTATACTCATTTGAGAGTTTAGGACATTGCAATGGTGAATTGGAGGTGTAAAAATGGTAGAACCTGTAACTGTTAAAGAAATTATGGGTAGATAACTGCTTGATCGATCGATCGACCCAAGAATGTCGATCGATCGACCCATTTCATCGATTGATCGACCCCTCTGGAAAAAGTGAAATATTTCCCTTTAAATAATTGATTAACTTCCAACCTTTAGAACTCTTTAGTGATGATTGTTTGAACATATTGATACTTAGGGAAGACCAGTAGGATGGTATTTGAAGACCAAAAAATTATTAGATTTAATTGAGGTTAAGTGGTAAACTTATGAATATCCGACTAGTGGGATACGATTATAATTTATGAGAACTTGAATAAATGTTTCTTCAATTATAATTTGAGGTTAAATACTGAAAAGGGGAAACTTTAAATACTGAGATAACCTTAGAGACTAGCGGGGGACTTAGTAACCTTTTTGGGGATAGGGTATGTACTCAAAACTATACGTCAAGAATTATCGCGCTAAACCTATTGTGTAGAATTAATGGGATGATATTATTATATGTGTGAGACTTACGATATAAGGGCTGGAATATACCTATACTAAAATGATGATTACTTAAGTTGTGTGAATACTTAGTAAATGGATGATTATGTGTATCACATACCTACCATACTTGATATTACGGGAGGTTGATTTTCAAGAAAGGACCGTCTTATCCTTGTGTGCCTTAGGGGGGATTTAGACTGGTACCTTAAGGACATAGGACTGTGAATGACTTATTTGTGAGTTGATAAGTCTGTTGACCATGGGAGCGTAGGTATGTGCGTGACCCATGGGTATGAGAACTATGTTCGCCTCCACTATGTGTGATTTGTATTGAAACGGTTCCTGAGCAATTCGAAACACGTGATCCCTATGTACGCGATGTACCGGGATTCGATAGCAGAGTATGCGTGCACCACAACTTAGCCTAGGGGTGCCATATATATATATATATATATATATAATGAGAGTGACTTATATATGTACTTGTGACTGATTTACTACTACTTAATTGGTGCGAATAACTATGGGATTTAATTGAGTTAAGAATAATGTAGACTTAACCAATATGTGAGCTAGAAATGTGATTATTGAATGTGTGAGTTATGAATATATTTTATTTAAATAATATGGGTGGCATCTAAAGTAAGAATCGTATGGATGGGGGTAGAATAGACTAGTTAGGTAGTGGTATAACTAGGTGGAATTTAAAAGATGCGTTAGGCGTGCACAATAGTTGAGGGGTGAGGATATCAAGTGAGGGCACTGACTAACATGTTTAATATATGTGTTGTTTAATATTGTAATTTCAACACTTACTGCTTTTAAAATATTTTCACCTCGGGCTCTGACCCGTTTGCTTCCAAATCTTTTTCTTTTTGTAAAAATCTTTTAGGTGCCTAGCCACAGGGATGCCAAGCTTAGGAGTTCCATTCCATTGACGTGATGTAGCTGATGTAAAAGTTACAAGATCTCGTTACTAGATGCCTCCACACATATCCTTGCTTCTGTTAGGAGTTATTTATTCCAGTTAGGGCCTGTTGCCCATTCTACTCAGTGACATCAATTCTAGACTTTCATTTTATTTCAGTCTTGGAATTTTATATATTCAGACTATTGTACTTGATCTATTTACATTACTACTATTATTGGAGTGTTTACTCCAGACATCAGTTATTTCATTCTGTTGATTGCCTTGTGAGATTTTTCATGTGATGGTTGGATGATGATTTAAATTATTTTGTTGATGGTTAAATTAAATATTAAAATTTGACACTTCACTATTTTAAATATTAGGTGGTTAGTGATGCTATGAACTGAACTAACTTGATATTTTGTATTAATTTAAATAAAGGAGTAGTGTAATACCCCGTGATTTTAATGACTTTTAAAATGGGTTATATTTTAAATTAATGCATTAATTGGATTTTATCCGAATTGTGGATATTAAAATGGATGATTCTGAATATTACTTAAAGATATTTAGGTAATATATGAATGTGATGCTATTGATATTGCTGTGAGTTGTTAATTCGGTAATTTGAATTTTTAGTCGGACACGGTATGGGATGTGTCGGGACTAATTTATTAAATTAAAAGGGGAGTTTATTTTCTATCGACCTTATAGTCATTTCGACTGAGTCGTTACGTCCGGAAGGGTTGAAATAGTCAGAAAAGTCTATTTGGATGTTGGTTTTGAGTCTCGGGTCATTTGGAAATGAATGGACAACCCAAAAGGGCATTTTAGTCATTTTTATATGGGGATGAATAGTGATTTCGTATTTTGTCCTATTATAAGTATTTGGAGATTAATTGAATGTGAGTTCATTCATCTCTTCTACATAACATTGAGAAGTCATCTTCTTAGAGAGAGTGAAAGGTTGCTTGGGAAGAGAAAAGCTTACTTGGGAAGAAGAAGAACAAAGACCAAAGGTCACCACTGACAACCACCACCGGAAGTTGGTCGGAGAAGGGAGAACCACCTGCGATACACCACCCCAAAGGATCAGACCTTCATTAGAGGCAAGTGTTTGATATTTGCAATCTAAGTTTGTATATTGTCCATGTTAGAATAGTTATAAAAAGAGATGATTTTTCATGTTTGGAAGATAAAGATGGAGTTGAAATGGATTTTTGGAAATATGAACTTATATAGGAATCAAACTCATGTTGTAGGTAGTTAGTGATCCACAAAATAATCATAAATCTGTTGAAATTTTTTTGAAAACCATTGATGTGTTCTTGAAGATATTAGGTTGATAATTTTCTGGAAAAAGAGGATATAAATATGCTTTTAATTCAATCTCTTGATGATTCTAGGATGTTTAGAGCAGTAGAAATAATTTATATATGTTGATATATCATGCAGTGAGGTTTATAAGTCATATGGGTTGTTAATATGATGGTTTGACTGATCAAAAATGGTTAAACCCGTAGTAGAAGAAATGCAGAAAAACTGGGTTGTTATCTCGGCGATCGATCGATCGACCCCCTGCCTTCGATCGATCGACCTCCCCATAATTTGTGAAGTTGTTTCTTTTTAATGCTTGATCTTATCCCAAACCTTTTGTAGATCTTTTGTGATTATTAATTGAATATTATGGGACTTAGGGAAGATCAGTAAGCCATAGATAAGAATTGAATTAATTTGATTTGGATTCAATTGATCAGAATTATGACAAGTAAATTGAAAGAAATTCCGGTTGCTAGAGTCATGTGTTGGATTATAATTTGTATGCATGAGGATTAAGGATAGGTCCAGTAGGGTTGATTTAATATAACACATGGGTAGCCTTAGGGTTACAATTTGAGCATCAAGGACTGAGTTTAACTCATTATTGATTGCGCAAGGACTGAGTGTAGTACAAGCGCTTAGTGGTATGGCTTCTGGATAGAGATGGGAGTTCATACCACATTTGGTTGAAAGAGGGTATGAGGTTATCCCGATTGCGTATTTGAAGTTGACGGACCTCCACGACCGACAAAGTTAAGTAGTAGTGTATTGGAGGGGTTCCTTCTTTGGATTTCGCTTTGTGAGACACCCCACGCATGAAACTAATAACTGTTGGGAGTCGAAATAAGTTAGGTCTTTAAGATATGAGTTTATGACCTTTGCGATAAATATTATAATGAAAGTTGTACGATAGGATGTAGGGGCGCCCTGGATGGTTGGATTGTAGTAGTTTTCATAATTGTGAAACTATAAGTAGTGTTGACTTGAGGATTTATTTGTTTAAATACGTGAGGATCATTTTTCCCAAAGTTTGTCACGAGGATGGTATAGGGAAGATTGGATAAAGTTTAAATTCGATTCTGTTGGAACTATATGGTGAGACTTAGCGTAACATCGACGGGGATTTTCGTTAACGTACTGTATGGGCGGTACGACATATATTACTTGCGATGTGAGATTTATACTCAGAGTTGACCTTATCAGTATGGTTTATTTTTTTCTGAATTTCGGGATGAAATTCTGTTATAAGGGGGGAAGTATGTAATACCCGGTGATTTTAATGACTTTTAAAATGGTTTATATTTTAAATTAATGGATTAATTGGATTTCGTTATTAATTAATTCATTTGGGTTTTATCCGAATTATGGATATTAAAATGGATGATTCTGAATATTACTTAAAGATATTTAGGTAATATATGAATGTGATGCTATTGATATTGCTGTGAGTTGTTAATTCAGTAATTTGAATTTTTAGTCGGACGCGGTATGGGATGTGTCGAGACTAATTTGTTAAATTAAAGAGGGAGTTTATTTTCTATTGACCTTATAGTCATTTCGACTGCGTCGTTGCATCCGGAAGGGTTGAAATAGTCAAAAAAGTCTATTTGGATGTTAGTTTTGAGTCTCGGGTCATTTGTAAATGAATAGACAACCCAAAAGGGCATTTTAGTCATTTTTATAGGGGGATGAATAGTGATTTCGGATTTTGTCCTATTATAAGTATTTGGAGATTAATTGAATGTGGGTTCATTCATCTCTTCTACATAACATTGAGAAGTCATCTTCTTAGA